>OY796880.1:12175487-12822049 GCA_963680785.1 Diplosoma virens
CCAAGCAACACCAGGACCTTTGTTAATGGTTCAACTCACAAAAATAAATTATCTGAACAAAAAGTTTTTTCGGAAGCCAGAAAATCGGAAAGACCTTCCAATCTCTGTAGATTTACACATGCAGAACACGATGAGAATGACGATAAGAATAAAGATGGTAATAAGGATGAAGATAAGAATGACGACTTACAGAAAACACAATGATCGGAGCAAACAAAACCACGCACTGCTATTACTTTTGCTTGATTAAGGAAAACGAGACTATGTTGACTAAATTTTGTCTAAAATATTGCTTTGCTTATGGTGGTGAAAATTCAACTTTTAAAATTTGGTATTAATTGGAGTTTTACAAATTATTGTCGCAATTAAAAAGATTTGCGAGCATAACAAAAAAAGGGAGAGCCGCTATTTAGACGCAACATATCGCCCCCAAAATATCTGCTGCGGATATTTTAACAAAATCTATACTGGAAAAACATTTAAGATAACCTGATTTATCAAAGGGGGCAAATAAATATACGGTAACTACCGGTATATGAAAACATTCTATTTGAATAAGTGTTTGCAAACTTCCGCGACAATGGGCGTCTGTCCACTCCCGTAAAGAATTGCTCTCTTTCGAAGATGTGAACATTGACACAAAAAAACCAAGCAAGACCAAGACCTTTGTTAATGGTTCAACTCACAAAAATAAATTATCTGAACAAAAAGTTTTTTCGGAAGCCAGAAAATCGGAAAGACCTTCCAATCTCTGTAGATTTACACATGCAGAACACGATGAGAATGACGATAAGAATAAAGATGGTAATAAGGATGAAGATAAGAATGACGACTTACAGAAAACACAATGATCGGAGCAAACAAAACCACGCACTGCTATTACTTTTGCTTGATTAAGGAAAACGAGACTATGTTGACTAAATTTTGTCTAAAATATTGCTTTGCTTATGGTGGTGAAAATTTAACTTCTCAAATTTGGTATTAATTGGAGTTTTACAAATTATTGTCGCAATTAAAAAGATTTGCGAGGATAAACAAAAAAAGGGAGAGCCGCTATTTAGACGCAACATATCGCCCCAAAATATCTGCTGCGGATATTTTAACAAAAACATTTAAGATAACCTGACTTATCAAAGGGGGCAAATAAATATACGGTAACTACCGGTATATGAAAACATTCTATTTGAATAAGTGTTTGCAAACTTCCGCGACAATGGGCGTCTGTCCACTCCGGTAAAGAATTGCTCTCTTTCGAAGATGTGAACATTGACACAAAAAAACCAAGCAAGACCAAGACCTTTGTTAATGGTTCAACTCACAAAAATAAATTATCTGAACAAAAAGTTTTTTCGGAAGCCAGAAAATCGGAAAGACCTTCCAATCTCTGTAGATTTACACATGCAGAACACGATGAGAATGACGATAAGAATAAAGATGGTAATAAGGATGAAGATAAGAATGACGACTTACAGAAAACACAATGATCGGAGCAAACAAAACCACGCACTGCTATTACTTTTGCTTGATTAAGGAAAACGAGACTATGTTGACTAAATTTTGTCTAAAATATTGCTTTGCTTATGGTGGTGAAAATTTAACTTCTCAAATTTGGTATTAATTGGAGTTTTACAAATTATTGTCGCAATTAAAAAGATTTGCGAGCATAACAAAAAAAGGGAGAGCCGCTATTTAGACGCAACATATCGCCCCAAAATATCTGCTGCGGATATTTTAACAAAAACATTTAAGATAACCTGACTTATCAAAGGGGGCAAATAAATATACGGTAACTACCGGTATATGAAAACATTCTATTTGAATAAGTGTTTGCAAACTTCCGCGACAATGGGCGTCTGTCCATCCGGTAAAGAATTGCTCTCTTCCGATGATGTGAACATTGACACAAAAAAACCAAGCAAGACCAAGACCTTTGTTAATGGTTCAACTCACAAAAATAAATTATCTGAACAAAAAGTTTTTTCGGAAGCCAGAAAATCGGAAAGACCTTCCAATCTCTGTAGATTTACACATGCAGAACACGATGAGAATGACGATAAGAATAAAGATGGTAATAAGGATGAAGATAAGAATGACGACTTACAGAAAACACAATGATCGGAGCAAACAAAACCACGCACTGCTATTACTTTTGCTTGATTAAGGAAAACGAGACTATGTTGACTAAATTTTGTCTAAAATATTGCTTTGCTTATGGTGGTGAAAATTCAACTTTTAAAATTTGGTATTAATTGGAGTTTTACAAATTATTGTCGCAATTAAAAAGATTTGCGAGGATAAACAAAAAAAGGGAGAGCCGCTATTTAGACGCAACATATCGCCCTCAAAATATCTGCTGCGGATATTTTAACAAAGTCTATATTGCAAATAAATTTAAGATAACCTGACTTATCAAAGGGGGCAAATGACACAAACGTGAACGTTTCACACTTAACATAAAACAACATTAAGTATTTAAACGAAAAAAAACTCACATAAATGTTCCAGCGTGTTTGGATACGAATGAGTTTAGTCCTAGCCTTCCAAAAGACATAGTTTTTTTATATCTCTGGCGATCGAAGAGTTTTCAGTTCATATGCGAGCAGAGCGCACCACCCCATCAGGGCCAGGATAAGTCTTTTCAATAATTCCTTTAGATCACTGACTTCTGCGCGATTGTTCACCAATAATCAACACTAAGTCATTCACTGAAAGGGGTCAATGCTTCTACGTCTCGCGAGTCTGCAGCAACTTTGGTGGTGGGGCAACCATTGAGGATCCGCTCAACTTCAATCAAAACGTCGTGAACGCCTCGTCAGTCATCGTTACTCTTCCGGAAATTGCAGCAAGAGCTCTTTTCACCGATTGGACAATTCGCTCCCAAGATCCTCCCCGATAGCTGGCTGCTGGAAGATTGAAATGCCAGCGGATTCCTCGTTGTGCGAGTCGGGACAGCAGAGTCTCCTGGTTCCACCTGTTAATAGAAACTCGGATTAGTTGATAAGAAGTATTCGCTGAATATGAAAAAAAATGAACAGATTTTGTGAAGGCTTTTCTAAGCGAAAAAAACAATCTGATGATATCTGTCCGTTAGGTAGCGCTAAAGTAAGAAAACAATTGTTTGGTTGAAACTTGGAAATTATTTTATAGAGATGTGTTTATTGTCACAATAAGTATTCGTTGGAATTAGTGACATAAATCTTTTTTAAACAATGTTACGTATCTACAGTGATTAAAATGAAAAAAAAAATTGTGAAAACAAAAAGGGAACGGTTAAATATGTTCAATATAAAAATCCAAGCCGTTTCTGAATCGTGTTCAAAAAAGTACTATTGTCGGTGTGTATGGATAGGTTTTACTTTTAGTTCTGTAAACCAAAATGGAAAGCTTAAGTTTTTAATCGAATTGACAAGCAAAAAGTCAATTTTTTTAATTTTCAAACTAGATGTTTGCAATTTTTATTGCTGCATTTAAATAGTTCTGTCAACACTTATACGTTTGCTTTGTCGATGTACAAACCGTTGCAGATAAAATCTAATTTTTTTCTGTCCTGCTATGATAACCACATTAAATGCCTTGATACCATGCGTTTTCTAATTTTCTGTTTAAACTCGTTTTAAACCTTCAATTAAGAACTGCTAAAAAAGAAAACCAAACAAAAAAGGAAAATTTTTGCGTGGTTAAAATTCTTTAAATCAGCTTAATGTTTACTTTTCAAAATTTTGATCGAAAGAGAGAAACAGAAAGCAATAAGATGACCGGAATCTCGCGACACGCTTCAGTGAAACAAATCAAAACTAAAAATGTAGTGACATGGCTCACCCGACATTATTTTTGTTTATAAGTTTGAATGCCTTATCAGTGTTAGAACCAAAAATCAGCAAATCATGTTTAGTAAAACTGACGCTTTGTCGGTCAGCACTCAACGACATCATCAGAGACATCACATTAACAACTGCTTGATAGCGCGACACTACTATCCGCGGAGATACACTCAACGTCAAAAAGAAGGAAGTTACTTTATTGATTGCCACCAAGACAAAATGATATAAACAAAGTCACAGCATCAGTGATGAAATGAAACAAATTTTAACAAGTGGCGCACTCCTGAATAGGAAAAGCAAGCCCGAAAAAATTTAATTATAAAACACCGCAAGCAATAGTGCAATTAAAACATTTATGAACCGAAGCAAACAAAGTAATTAAGTAAAAATTAAACTGTTCATAGTATAACTTGAAAAAAAAAAACACTAAATGAAATACTCGATCACTATCAAATATTCATTTACTTTTACTAAATGAAATACTCGATCACTATCAAATATTCATTTACTTTTTTCCTTATTTATTTTATCTTTATATACCGGTATATCCTCTCGGCTCGCAGGAAAGCGACGGATATAAACCAATGGAAAAAATTGCCCTCGTTTTTGTTTATTACATTAGATTTTGATTTTATGAACCAACTTTCTGTAAACAATCTTTTATCACAATCAGTTTTAACCTTTACATTAACTGTGTTTTTCATATTTATTATGTGGTTCATAGTCATTGAATGTTTGCAAAGCGCTAATAAGTCCGGCTTTTCGTAATTAATGCGCAGTTTATGTTCCGTTAATCTAGATTTTAAGTTTAGTTTTGTTTGTCCAATATAGGTAAGACTGCAATTTGTGCAAGAATCTGGATAAATAAAACCAGAAATTTAATCTTTTTCACTTAGACATTTAAAGAGAAAACATTTTCAACGATAGTTTTGTATGATTTTGACAGAAGCCTTGTTCAAAACAAAGTAAAAACTTTTTAGTCTCAAAAACGTAATGATCTCCAAAAATAAGTTATCTTTTTTAATCAATTTGCAAAATCTCTACTTTTGTTCACAAAACATAGTGATCTCTGAAAAAGATGTTCATCGCTTTCAAAAGAATACATAATTTCTACTTTAGTCCCAAGTTAAGATGCGGACAAAGAGCAAGGGGGCGATTGCCGGAAGCGGGGAGGTAGGACGGCTACCACCATGGTGCTACTATAAAGAAATAGAGCAATATTTTGCTTAGAGAAAGCCAATTTTCTATGCTTTTTAAGGGGGCTGGTGCGGCCGCTCCATTCGCTCCGTACTGAAGCCATCTCTGGTTTCAAATTAATTTTTATATGAAATTCTTCAAAACTTGCAGATCGGAACTGTAGGTTATATTACCGTATTTAATTATTCACTTTTGAAATCATATACTTATATTGGTTTTAAATCAGCTCACACAAAAGTGTTGTCTAAACTAAAATTTGCAGATCCAGGTAATACATTTTCTTACGGTTCGATGTCATATTATCAACCAGTTGTAGAGCTAAAACAAAGCTGCCAAATTTGGAAACACTTACAGCTCTGATTCAAAATTGATGATTACTTTCTATGGTTTTTATTTAGTAAATTTGGTTTGTTGTTTCACAAAAAAAAAAAATTGAAATCAGGTGTGCACAATATTAACACTTTATATCCTTTATAGTTTCACATATTTACTACGTCAATCATATTTTCAAAATATTTGTGTAATTGATTTTAATAACATGTAATTATAGTATTTGAAAAGAATCATTGCAGCAAATTATTAATGATAAAATCATTCAGAAATAGTTTCTAGACAATGTCAACACTTTTCAAAACTAAAATCGGATTCTTTAATATGGCCGATATTGCAAGCGAAAAAGCGATTTTGGGATCGATTTTGATGGTTGCTGATGTTTGCAAAGGTATATGTTTATACATGAAACAAAAATAACGTCAGTAACAATAAAAACCTTTTTTTAATCAATTCAAACAAACTAGACCAAAAAATGCCCCGAAAACTGATATTTTTTGTTTGTAGTCAATCTCACATAAACTTGGCTAAAAAAGTTTTTTTTATGCAGAAGTTTGAATTTGAAAAAAAAAATGAAAACCTCTGGTCTGAAGTCTTTAACGCTCTCAATTTTGATCGTTTTCAAACATTAGTCAATGCATTTTCTTACTTTTGCCAGCGTTTGGAGATAATTTATTGTTCTTTTTTTTGTTAACAAAAAAACAAAAACAAAAGTGTCGGCCATTATCTGTTCCGCATAATCTGCTAATTAAGCTGACGCTTCTTAGTCTTTCTTTTGAAAACGATTGCGAAATTTTTATTGAAAAAGCTTCAGCGGTTTTTTATCTAAAATCTAAACAATTACCGCGCAATTTTCAATTAAATTTAAGAATACAACAAGTATATCTGTTTGTGTCCTAAATTTTTGAATAAGTTGATAATAGCCATAAAATGACGACAAAGATAACGAGAAAATTTTCAAATCATTTATTTAATATTAATCTTTTAATAAATTTGCAATCAACACTTGTCAATCGGCTCAGATTTTTTGTTAATCATTCTCAATGCTCTTTCAGTGATAAAGCCAGGTACTATTTATTCTTTTACTTTGTTGAAAAACGATTAAAATGCTTCACTTAAAGCAAATGTAATTAAATATTTGCCTTCGGAGTTAGATGTTAATATTCGCTTGATGAAATTCAACATGAAGGTTTTAGAGAAATTAAAAGTTTAATTTTCATGATTACTGCAGGATTTTTAACCTTTTCTCGATTGCTGTCTGGTAACAAATCAAAACAACTTTTGCAGCCAGGCAGTGCTTTATGAAGTCCAGACGACAAAAAGGTCTTTACTAATTTTTCACAACGATTTTCATTTTCACAATGACCTTTATTTTCTTAAGCATCAATCGAGACTTTTTTTTTGGTTTGAATTTAGCGTTTAGGATAAAAGTTTTTTATTCGAACAAAAACGGATTAATGCAAATCCATAACCTCTTGAAAAGTTTTTGTAGAAAGTTCCCTCAATCTATTGCGAGTAATTTTTATCGCCCCACCATCTATAGCAAGTAATTTTTTTTGGTGAAACTAACCCAGAATCCTCCATACAAGTTTCTTTTTTATTTCATCCTAGAGTTGTAAGGGAATTTCCGGTTAGTTTCACCAAAAAAAATTACTCGCAATAGATGGCGGGGGCTTTCTACAAAAGATCCCAAAAAAGTTTAACTGAGATTATACTAAGTGTTAAACTAAATTCTATATTTCATGTCCACGTTGCCAAAATTGTATTCTCAATTTGCTGTTTCTATAATTTCAATTTTGATTATTAATTGAAAAACAATCAATCTGATTACATATAAAAAAGATCTAGAAAAATGTTATTTTATAAATGTTTAAATTAGCGTAATTTGGGAAGAGGTAATTTTCAAAATCTACTTGTAAATAACAGCAATCAATAGCCAACATTTAACCATTGATACTTGAAAGTATATTTGTTTGCTAGTGAATACGTTTAACGCTTCGTCACAAAATTGTAATGCATTAATTTTTCATTAGTCTGTTCAAATTTTTAATTGCCGTACAAAAGTTTTCCGACTGCTTTGTTTCCTTGTGTTTAATTTGGGTTACAATAACAATCACTGCGGATGTTGACCAACACGACTCTAGTTTCACTCTGAGATTAGAAGGTTTCTTCGACACACAAACGACGAAGTCGCCGTTAGTGTGTCGAAGAAACGTAATTTCGAAAGTGTCGTGAAACGTTTCGAACGTAATTTTTAGAAAGAAAAGAAGAAACGTGTCGAACGTAATTTTTAAAGTCGAAGTTAAGATTCTCGACAATAGAAAAGCTTACTCAGCAAAATCTGCTAAATGCTGATTTACCCAGTTTTTACAACGTTTCAATCTTTGTAACTTATCGAGAATTTTTAAGATTTTTCTCAAGGTTTTGAACAATTAGTTCAAAAACTTTTTTATTCAATCAAAAGAACAACAAATTATCTTTAGCAAGAATCATCTCAGAAACTATCTTCATACTTGTTGGATTGTATAAAATTGTTTCAATTTGAAAAATTGGTCGGGTTCATTGCTTCAATCACAATAATTTTTTTAAAAACTTCCAGAAATATTTTAGATCATGAGTTTTTTTACTTTATGAGTAGTAGTTAATTACATCAATAGTAATCCACATTAATGCAATATTTCAGCATTCAGGCGTGGCAAATACTAAATTTCTGGAATTTAGTTTGTTTTACTGTTTATCGAATTAAGGCCCGTTTCCACTACGAGCGTGGAAAAGAGCATTCTTAGTTTGTTTTATTGATTTTTTTTGCGCTCGCTTCAATCGAAGATCAATAAAAGAAACAAAGAATGCTCTTTTCCACGCTCGTAGTGGAAATGGGCCTTTAGTTATATCCAAAAAAAAAGCACAAATTACAATAAAGTGAGTGCAAAAGTAATTTATTGCACTACAAGGCCCTGTTTCGCTCTTATGGAGCTCGTCAGGTGCAACTTAATTACAATTACAAAGTCACATTGTCACGATGAAACCAACTAAGCAATGAACTGTTTATAAAAGCTGAAACAATTTAAAATGAGATCACGACAAAGTAACAAAATTCGCACAAAAGCAACTTGTACTAGAAAAAAAAAAAAACCGGATTTAACTCAAGCGTGAAATGCATAGCGTCGCGCTATATCTGTAGATCACAGAGCACCTTGCACCGGCATGAAAGAGACTATGGAACGATTATAGTATCACACTATTCTGATCAAACCATTTTGGCTGTTAATTATTAGAAGCAAGGATTTGGGCTATTATCCAAAAAAAAAGCACAAATTACAATAAAGTGAGTGCAAAAGTAATTTATTGCACTACAAGGCCCTGTTTCGCTCTTATGGAGCTCGTCAGGTGCAACTTAATTACAATTACAAAGTCACATTGTCACGATGAAACCAACTAAGCAATGAACTGTTTATAAAAGCTGAAACAATTTAAAATGAGATCACGACAAAGTAACAAAATTCGCACAAAAGCAACTTGTACTAGAAAAAAAAAACCGGATTTAACTCAAGCGTGAAATGCATAGCGTCGCGCTATATCTGTAGATCACAGAGCACCTTGCACCGGCATGAAAGAGACTATGGAACGATTATAGTATCACACTATTCTGATCAAACCATTTTGGCTGTTAATTATTAGAAGCAAGGATTTGGGCTATTATCCAAAAAAAAAGCACAAATTACAATAAAGTGAGTGCAAAAGTAATTTATTGCACTACAAGGCCCTGTTTCGCTCTTATGGAGCTCGTCAGGTGCAACTTAATTACAATTACAAAGTCACATTGTCACGATGAAACCAACTAAGCAATGAACTGTTTATAAAAGCTGAAACAATTTAAAATGAGATCACGACAAAGTAACAAAATTCGCACAAAAGCAACTTGTACTAGAAAAAAAAAAACCGGATTTAACTCAAGCGTGAAATGCATAGCGTCGCGCTATATCTGTAGATCACAGAGCACCTTGCACCGGCATGAAAGAGACTATGGAACGATTATAGTATCACACTATTCTGATCAAACCATTTTGGCTGTTAATTATTAGAAGCAAGGATTTGGGCTATTATCCAAAAAAAAAGCACAAATTACAATAAAGTGAGTGCAAAAGTAATTTATTGCACTACAAGGCCCTGTTTCGCTCTTATGGAGCTCGTCAGGTGCAACTTAATTACAATTACAAAGTCACATTGTCACGATGAAACCAACTAAGCAATGAACTGTTTATAAAAGCTGAAACAATTTAAAATGAGATCACGACAAAGTAACAAAATTCGCACAAAAGCAACTTGTACTAGAAAAAAAAAAACCGGATTTAACTCAAGCGTGAAATGCATAGCGTCGCGCTATATCTGTAGATCACAGAGCACCTTGCACCGGCATGAAAGAGACTATGGAACGATTATAGTATCACACTATTCTGATCAAACCATTTTGGCTGTTAATTATTAGAAGCAAGGATTTGGGCTATTATCCAAAAAAAAAGCACAAATTACAATAAAGTGAGTGCAAAAGTAATTTATTGCACTACAAGGCCCTGTTTCGCTCTTATGGAGCTCGTCAGGTGCAACTTAATTACAATTACAAAGTCACATTGTCACGATGAAACCAACTAAGCAATGAACTGTTTATAAAAGCTGAAACAATTTAAAATGAGATCACGACAAAGTAACAAAATTCGCACAAAAGCAACTTGTACTAGAAAAAAAAAACCGGATTTAACTCAAGCGTGAAATGCATAGCGTCGCGCTATATCTGTAGATCACAGAGCACCTTGCACCGGCATGAAAGAGACTATGGAACGATTATAGTATCACACTATTCTGATCAAACCATTTTGGCTGTTAATTATTAGAAGCAAGGATTTGGGCTATTATCCAAAAAAAAAGCACAAATTACAATAAAGTGAGTGCAAAAGTAATTTATTGCACTACAAGGCCCTGTTTCGCTCTTATGGAGCTCGTCAGGTGCAACTTAATTACAATTACAAAGTCACATTGTCACGATGAAACCAACTAAGCAATGAACTGTTTATAAAAGCTTTAGTTATATATTTTGTAAAAGTGATAAAAAACCTAAAACTTTTTAAAGAAGTCATTCAATTATAAATGAAATCAATTGCAACTTCATTGAAATACTGGAATCTTTTGGCCATTTTAACAAACGAAATTAAAATTTTATTTAATGTAGAAAATATTTAATTCATAAATCGAATTTTACATTAGATTGAAAAGATAAAAGACAACCAGGACAACGACTAAATGATATAAAATATTCAGTTTTTTGATTGTGGTTAGATCCGAAGAGCAAGGGTTCTTGTCATTGAAACCACGTAACAAAGCAAGCTCCTTCTCACGCAATTCTCTTTCACAGCGGTCTAGCTCATGCATTCTAATTTTCTATCGTTTACTTTAGTGATTATCGCTCAGCATGCCGTCGCCACGTGGAGCAATTTCTTGCTCTAAATTGTCAAAAAATTGAAACGAATTACTGCATTCAGCTCTAGCCATAATTACAAAAGAAATTGAAAACAAAGCTCCAATATAACTAAGATATAAGATAAGCCAACAATCAATCAAAATAGCCAAATTCAAAAATGAGCCAACAATCAAGTATAAGGTGCAATTATAGAGCGGTCTAGTCAAAAATAATATCAAATATAGCCAAGAAATCAAACTCAGATTAATTATAGAGTGGTCAAATCAAGCTTATTACAATAAACAGAATGTAAGAAATGACACAATTTTGACGAATGCTAGGCAGAAAGGAAAGCGAGTAATTTTTATGCAATGTGACAAAGTTAACAATTCAGGTGTATGCTATTCAGCAAAGAAAACTATTTAAATAATGTAGAAGACGCAGAGCACCTTAGTCCGACTCTACACCAGTAAGCGTCTAACCTACGACAACCCACTGCATTAGACTTAGATTAAATGCGCCCGCGATCCGGTAATAACTGTACACTGAACAAAACCTAAGTGTTCACGCTTGTATTTTATTTTTGCCGGCCACGGCGGTATCGTATAATGCGATTTAAATTATTTAGTCCAGTTTCTATAAATGAACAGAAATGAATACACGGTAACTATATGAAAACATTCTAACATCAACAACTCACTTACTTTACGTGATTATGGGTAGACTTCCAAATACAATAGCACTGGCGGCGACACGACCATCTGCCACGACGACGATTTCAAACTGAATCAATTGAAATCGTCGACAAAGCAAACGGCCATGCCGCAGCCAGTGAAGCGTATAGGTTTGTAGTAAAAAGCCGCTATTTAGACGCAACACATGATAACACCACGCGTTCAAGTTCTGCGTATGGGCGTTTGACGTTCATCATGTGATGTGACATCTTCAATGATGCCAATAGTAGGTTCTTGTCTTGGGTTAATTGGAGTCCCATTTGCTTATCAAACAAATTACTCTTTTTTTTTCTGAGCAGCCAGGTGTGATTGAAAGAACTCTTTAGATTTGTTTTGATGTTGTGAATGCTGTTTTGTAAAATAACTTATAAGCTGCGATGGAGCGACATTGGTATTACCATAAATGGTCAAGCAGAACATACACTGGGCTGGTGAATAACTATTTTCCTCTTCACCTTTTGGACAAAAAAATCCATAATTTATGTAATCTTTATTCCATTTTCTTCTCTTCGGTATTGTTTTCTGGCGTTTAGCAGTAAAAAGTTTACGTGCAGAAGATGAGGCTGGGACTTTATCAGATTCTTTAGTGCTATCATTGCGAAAGTACTTCAGCAAAGACAATGCAACCTGTAAAAAAAGTAAAGTAGTATTGCTTAAGTAGGAAAAATAAAACCGAAGTAAGCTCTACATCGTAGTATCTGTAATACTTTGGCATGCTTCAAGCTCAGCTACTACTATGAAGAATACTGGTATTACTTTAGGCTTTATTTTTCTTCCTTAAGCTATTTTCACCCCATATTTATTGTACCTGTATTCCAAAGTAAAATGCTTATACTATTTAGCCTTAGGACTTAACGGTTGGGCTGTTACAGTCGCCGATAATTATGGTTATTACGTAATAATACAACTTTTAATGTGACTGACTGATGGCTAATGTTTACGTAATTATGCCCCTGTGTCCATTTTGCAAGTGGCTGCAATAAACTAATCGTACTAAAGGCTAGTTAATCGGTATGCAACAAAATAATGCCGAGAAATGGACAGAATTATACGACTCCACCCTATACATAATGTTAGATTAAGCCGAAAGTTACCAGTAAGGTTTGATTTTGGCGGTATACCCTCTGTATTCCTTTTGTTAATTGTATACCCTATTTACAGCTTGGTATACACTTGGGTATACCGTATACCCGGTTGAAGAGTACTGTTCTATATTACATTAAATGCCGTTAGTATAAGTTTTATTTTGTGTTGCACTTTTATTTTTATTCCGTTACAGTTACACATAGCCGTACCTGCCGGGGGGCAGGGGGGGCAATTGCCCCCCAAGTTTCGAAGATTTGGGCGAAATTAAGATTTTTCGGGCAGTGAGAAGAAAATATTTGGGCAAAACCATAATTTTTCGGGCTGCGATACGAAAAATTTGGGCAAAGTCAAGAAATTTAGAGAGGTGACGATGAGGAACTGCAAAAAATAATAACCCAAATTTGGGTGAAGACCTTTTTTTTTTTTAGAGATCACCATGATTTTAGGACAAAATTGGTTTTTCGTCTGAGAATCTCAGACAATTTTTTTGTCATATCCGAAATGTACTATAAAATCATGATTTGGGCAAACGTCACAAAATTTGGGCAAAGCTTCATTGCCCCCCCAAAATTTTTTGGGCTGGTACGGCTATGCAGTTACACTTTGACGAAGTGAGCAGTAGTTCACGAAAACTTGTGTGATTAAAAAAGAACTCTGTCAACTTTAGTGCATTGTTTTGGTTTATTTCTGATTGATTTTAATACTTACCACGGCGTTTTCTTTTCAATTTTTTCATGAAGAAAATTAAGAATGAAACTTGAGAAACTAAGATATTGTGATCTATAATCCAGAAAGAAAAAGAAAAACGAGAGACACATAAGTCTCATTAGTTGAAAATGATTAAAAAGCGAAAGCAAAAAGTTAAGAGAAATTTTTAAGTTGTAAACGATTTCTTTTCGCTAACATAAATTAATTTTCGTTAAAAAAAATTTGGCAAAAGCGGTTTTCAAGGCGAACAAATAAAAAGAGTGACTCTAAGCAATTACTAAAAAATTGTTGTCACGCAGTGAAGTATGAATGTTCAATTTAAAACAAGCCGCTTAAAAGACGAGAAGCACCAGACTCGAGTTTCACTCTTGTTAGAGCTCGTCAGTGATGCTTATCTCACAGCAAATCGAACCGAGTACCTGTGGTCTTTATCGTCGATAATTTAAGTAATTCTAAATCCTCATTATTCTTCAACTATAGAATGTTAAATTGTTCAAAAGTTGACCAATGGTATGGTCATGAAGGGAAGCAAGCTGAATTTGATGCTATGAATGGAAGAGCGCATCAAGCAGCATAAGCCCATTTCTTTTCCACCACTCTTCTTCTTGAACTCAAAAATTTTTCCAGTCTACCTCAAAGCTTACAACAAAATTTAATCTTCTTTCAGTGGTGTTGACCAATGACACAGTACTGTGTCATAAGTCCTATGGCACACAGTTCTGTGTCAGAGAACCATATTCAATAAAAATTATTTGTTAAGTAATGTGAAAACAATATTTTTTTTTTATCATAATTATCATTTGATAAGTTAGATTACTTATCATTTGATAAGATATTGGAAATGAAAAGGTGGTATATTCTTATTTATATTCTTGATGACAAATTCAGGATGTGCTTTTTCGTTAAAAAATTTTATTTCTTAGAATGTTTGTGATTTGTATTTTCGGGCAGTCAGGTGGTAAAACGCATTATTATTAATCAATATGATGGGTGGGCTGCGAAACTTAAATAGCTTAATAGTGTGCCACCGTAAAAAAAGGTTGGAAACCACTCCTTTCAAGTATATTTTTTATCAAATTTCTTCAGCGAAATTTGTCCTTGAAAAATACGGCTTAAACGTTTTGTTTTAACTTTTTGCTTTTATTGGCAGGGATGGCTTTAAAAAAGGGAGGTGTTCGTTTAACAAAGTTCAACCAATTAAAATTATTATAATTAAAAATCCTTTTTCAAATAGAATCAAAGAAAAATTAGGAATTAGAATAAAACATATTTTAAAAGCCAATTTTTTAAATTCGACAATTCGTACGTCCGGACTTATACTCTATCGGTTTAAGTTTACTTCAAAGCTTCTACATCTGCCCAAAAGCATTCAAAAACATTCATTTATAAGAAGCTTTTTCTGAAAAAGAACGGATTGTTTACAAAGCGAATAATTGCAAGCAAGCGGAAAAAACTAATAATCTTTAGAGCGAGTAACGACGTAAAATAATAAGGTTTTTTGACTGCCCTAAAAACAACTCGCAAGCAATCCATCAGCATTACGAAGCACGATACGACAGTTGGAAATCATCTCTGGTTGAAAGATTTCAACAAAACAGGAAATCATTATACATGGTTATTTCTTCAAATCAGGGGGCTTGGTGCAAGAAGTAAAAGGAGGGTCAGAGCTCACAACATGAAGTTAGTATATTTTGGGGGACAAAACTCGGGTGACAAATCAAAACGTTTTTCTTTGTTTCAACTTGGATTAAACAAGTTTTTTTTAAACTTCCAATAAAATAAGAAAGCCTTCCTTATCACTCAAAGCTCGCTTCCACTACGAGCGTGGAATAAAGTATTTTTTATTTCTTTCATTGATTTTTTTGCTTCGTTTAGCGCTTAAATGCGGAAAGAAATAAAAAAGCCAATAAAACAAACAAAGAATGCTCCATTCCGCGCTCGTAGTGGAAACGAATCTTTAAGGTTAATGTAGCCTGTTTTAAAGCCTTCAGGCTTGTTATTTGGCTTGAACGGTCATTTGCAAAACGAACCACCGGGGTCGGAGCTTTGGTCTATAACAGGGGTTTTCAACCTATGGGCCATGGCCCAGTAGTGGGCCACAGTGGTTTTTTTAGTGGGCCATGGAGCATAAATCAAAATGAAAGCAATATGTATAATACTGTATATATGTATAATTAGGCTTGCCATCCGTCCCATTTTTTAGGCATTTTTCTGGCGTCCTGTGCAGTCAACCACATGAAGACTTTTTTTTTTTAGAGAACACTATGATTTTGGGATGGGAATTTAATTTTGTTGACCAAAGTGGGTTGTGAAGTTAACTTGGGTTGAAAAATAGGCCACGGTACAGAAAAGGTTGAAAACCACTGGTCTATAAGAAAAAATCGTCATGGCCCGATTATTTAGGAAGGCCGATCTAGGTTCAGAAAGGTCAATTTTGCAGTCTTTTTTATTGGGTAGGGCTTGTGGTGTGGTTGTTTTGTTTGCTCCATATAAAGCCATCACTGCCCACCGATAATTATTTTTTATTCAAGGTTAGTTACTTTTTCGTTATTTTTCGCTGTATGAGTCATTTCTGTTTGATTTCCGTTTTAGTGTTACAATCTATTTCTAATAAAAATTAAATAAAAAAGATTTGAAAAGTATTTCGATTTCTTTTTTATTGCCTCTTTGTTGATGTGACTGTAGTACTACATGCGTAAACTTTTGGGCCTAATTAAGGTTTGAAAGATATTTTCGGGGTCATGTTGAGTTTTGTATTTTTGGGTTCATACAACTACCAAATGCAAATCTTTACTCATCAGCAGCAGAGATTTCCCAAGGCCCTCGTTGTCAGCAAAATTTATTAAGTCGTTGTTCTTCTGGATCTCAAATAATCCATAATTTACACTGTTTTTGTATCAGGTCCTTTTTTGGTCAGAAATAAGGTTATGATTGTCCTTTAATTCAAAAAGTTTGTAATTTAATTAGATCAAACGTTTACGTTGTTTGGTTTTCAAACAGCGAACAAATACGATGTATTAAAATAACGACAATTTGAGTAAACAATATAAGTATGTTGCAATTTACACTTCTTTACAAAGCTTGAATGCACGTAAAAAGTTTTCAGTAACCTATTTTACAACTAATTTTATTTAGAAATCAAAATAAAAACTCTGTATTAAAATTTACTGCTTTTTTTAAAATGGACAATGCTTATTTGTTGATGCTTATGAATATTAATGAATGCAACGGAGTAAAAAAACTCTCAAAGCTCTTTCACATGAATTGTGTATTTCTCTGGCACGGATGTAACTCCGAATATTCCTTCATCAATTGAAGGAAGTTGATCCGCTTTTAAATCCGGTAAAAACTCAAACTTTTGAACCATTCCAACCAAGAAAATAAAATATTCCATTTTCGCCAATTGTTCGCCAAGGCAATGACGAGGTCCCACGGAAAAGGGAATCACGTAATTAGATTGGATAAATTTTCCATGTTCGTCCAAAAACCGTTCGGGATTAAATATTTCAGGATTTTTCCACAGACTAGGATCATTATGGACGGCCCAGATATTGGGGTGGATCTAAAAAAATAATTGAGTAATAACAATGCATTGGACATAACTTTTCAATATTATCATATATTACCAGGGTATTTTTTGGAAATATGTATCCATCGATTTCAGTATCTTGATTGGCTTCATGCGCGACGTTCAAAGGCACAAGCGTTCGAAACCTGAGCATTTCTTGAATGAAAGCGTTTGTGTAAGGCATTTCAGCTTTCTTAGCTATTGAGATGATTCCTGATGGTCCTACGCGTAAAAAAATATTAATAATACAACTTGAATGAGCTTGTTTTTTATATTTTACAAATTTATTTAAATTAATTAGAAAAACAAATTTAAAATATTTTTTTATTATATAAGCTATTTAAGTTTATTTTAAATATATTAACTCATTCACATAGCTTCAAAAAAACTTTCTCAAAAATAATTTATTCACTAACCAATTACGTGAAAGATTTCTTTTCTGAGTTTTTTTTGAGTTTCCGGATAATGTAAAAAACAAAGAAGACTCCAATATAATGTGCTGGAAGTTGTTTCAGTTCCAGCGAGAAAGAGATCAACCATGTAATTCAAAAGTTGCGATTCCTGTTTAAAAAAAAGAAGCCTGAAATAGCATTTAAAATTTACCCCATTTTCCTTGCAGTAAATCAAAAATATTCTAAAAATAAATTAAAAGGATAAGTCACTGTAGTTTTTCTGTTTCAAGTTGTGTTGTCTAGTATTTTTACAACTTCTTTACCTTTCAAATTTTTTGTTCTTTCTTGTAGGCCTACTGTGTATATTTCAGTTTTTTGTAATTCAAAGTGCCTTATTTTTGTACAATATAAAAGGAGAAAAAAGTTATACCTTAAGGACACCCAACGGCAAAATTGTTCTCACTTTAAAAAAATTGCTGAGCAAAAAATGAGTCCAGCAATTTTTATCTTTTGAGTGTCCTACAACGTGTTTAGGCGTAAACTAAATTTTAAATTGTATCTTAAGAAACCAAAATTTGTTTAAAAAATTTTAATATTTTATTTTTTACTACAAAAAACTGTATCATTATTCATTTAAAACTTTTTGTTGTAGTTCATAAGAGGAGGCCTAGACCCACAGTAAACGTAGAATCTTTTCCTTTTCTTTGCTCAAAAATAAAAGCATCAATGAAGTCACGGATGTTGTTTTCATCAAATGTTTGTTCGTGTTCTTTCCTAATTTTTTCCAACCAGCCTAATAAACAAAACCAAAATAAAAAGATTTTTAAAAATTAAATTTTATCAAAGCGAGATTCTTTATACGTTCCATGTATAAAAATACATTGCTATTTATGCTTTAGGTCTTGCGTAAGATTTAAAAAAAAATCTAATTTCGGTAGAATTTTAGTATAATTTTGTTTAAGTATTTCAAAGCTTTAAATAATAATTTTTTAATATAAAGCTTTTTTAAAGTAATTTTAATATTTGTTCTTAATTTTGGTATTAACTAGCTTGATAATATTGGCTTACGTTAAATATAGGTAATAATCGAGATTAAGGTTAGGTTGCAATAAAAGTTTAATGTCGATTTAAAGTATTGTATGTTCTGTATAGGCTACACGATCTCAAATAAACTAATTAAAAATAAAATCTTAGCTACATTTTGTGTGTATTTCAACGTTAACTGGTCGCCATAGTGGTCAAATGGTTAGAGCGCAGTGATTGGGATCGACATGGTCACAGTTCAAAACCCACTAGCGCCATTCTGTTGTGTCCTTGGGAAAGTCCTTTACGGCACTTTCTCCTGCTTGGTGATATTGGCAAGCAGTTTTAAATTTCAGTCATATCTTTATAAAAACTAAAAAACCAAAATAAAAAATTTCAACTGGACAGCAATATATGTGTTTTGGCATCTTCGGTGTTGCGATGGGCGATGCGCGTCGTAGCGCGATTACGCCAAGCTGTGAGGTCAAGAAGGCGAATAGTAAAACCTCCGGTTTGGCAAAAAGGATTATTATATGTTTTAATTTACCGTTTTTGTTGAATTTTGAACTCGTATCAAAAATTCTTCTACTTAGTTAATCAGACATTGTAATTTGTTTTCTTTCTGTTCGTTCCCTCGCGGCGCGTAATTTTGTGTTAAAAGCTTCGTTTAAGTAACTTTTCTAAAGCAGTTTTTAATTTATAATTTTTTTCTCGCTTAACATTCAAAATCAGTTTTTAAGATTAGGTTTTTTATTTTCAATTATTTTTAGTTTGTTTTTTCATTATTTAACATTCTATTAGAATAAGTTTCTAGATCATCGGGTTAAATCTAGTTGTATTGTTTATATTTCAAATAGTTTCTTGGTTAACTCTTTGTAATGCCAAAATTGTTTAGTATCGCACACACACGCATTTTAATTTGGCAATCCAATACAATTAATTTTTCAAAGCCTGACTTCGCAGGTTTGTAGACAAGTTACTCCCCTTTGTCCCGCAGAAACATCAGGAAGCAGACCGGGATAATTGCTTGCCTTATGTATTAGCGCTTCTGTCACTTTACTGCAAGTCAGGAGGATAAATATAGAGATTAAAAAAATATGTATATACTGTATATATATATATTATATATATACATATTTTGAAAAAGATTATAAGGACTTGGCAAAAGATCGTACATATGAAAACCAGAACTCAAAAATGTATTATTCATTCAATTCAAAAATTATTTAGACTCACTGCCAAACAATTTTTCTGCTCTGCAAAAAGTTGCCCCAAACCAAAATAAAATATCTTTGTTAAAAGTTAGTCCCTAGAATATTTCTTTCAAAATGCTATTTTTAAATTTTATCTTTTTAAAGCTTTTTCAATTCTTTAAAGTATCTTTTAAATTTTACCCATTAAAGACTTCATTTGTTCAAGAAACTTGTTGTTGTACCATGAAATGGGGGGAACCCGTCTGAGGAACGGAAAAAATATTATCACTCTGGTGGCGAAAGTTATTTGAGGATCATCAAATCTAAAACAAAAATCCTTCTGTATCAAAGCAGTTTCTTCTTGTTGCTGTTTTTTCAAAACATCATATTTCCTACAACATTTTATTCTGCATTTATTTATTTTATTCTGCTAATTTGCAGGAAAATAATGTTGGAATTGAAACTAAACAGAAGAGATCAAGCAATCAATCCAGATATCACTTTTAATATATCAAAATTTTGCTGCCAGACTAAATTCATTTTATTTATGAATACACAAATCGGGGCTAAATGGTTTAAATACGCAGTAATAGTTTTAATATTTTTTAGTTCTTAAAAAAAATTGTTTTTTTTAAACATTTCATGTTTTAAAAGTTTTAAATCAAGAAAGAATAAGATTGGTTTAAAAAGTTTATTTCTTATTATTTTTTTTTAGCAAGAGTAATTTAGCAAAAGCAAAAAAAATTGATTTGGAGTTTTAATTTTAATGGATCCACTAACTTAAGGTGTTTCGAAATCGTCAGAATATAGAAAGTACGTATGTTCAAAATTTTTTAGTGAGATTCCTTTGTATATTCAAAAATCGAGCACACTTACTTAATAAATTTCACTTCGTATTATTACAATGGCAGCGTGTTTTTGATTTTTTTAAAATGGATTAGCGTGTACAACTACAGCCTAATTCTAAAAAGTGCGTTGCATTAAATTGCGTTATAGAAGTCACTATAGAAACGAACATATAAAACATTTTGAGTTAAATATTCTAAGTAATGTTAGGTTAGTGAAATATTTCCAAAGTGTTGCCCATTTTATGTGTTGCCCAGGTGTAATTTTACTGTTTGAGTGGACAACAACAACTTATTACTGAGTGGACAGCACCAACTTACCGCGCACTTTAAAGTATAAAATCAGTCTATAAGCAAAGGTGGTAACGTACGAGTCTATTACAAGGTGTAGCATTGTCTTAAAATCTTCGTCATCATAATCGAATCGCTTTCCCAGCATTACTTGACAAATATTGTTCGAAACGGCGTTATGTAACAACCTCTAAAAAAAATATAACATCACAAAGTAAAGTATTAACAAAGTATTAACAAAATTTTTTTCTACAGCTTAAAGCTAAACTAAACACAGAATGTGTAAAATTACCCACTCTCGTCGAAAGCAAAAAAATGCTTAAATATTATAAGAAAACCTTAAATTGTAAAAGCTTCCAACATATATTAATAGTTAACTTTTTCGCGGCAGCCACCAAAATTTGGAAAATTTTTAGATTTTTTAAAATAAAATCTTTTTAGAATGAATTGTAGCTGATTCGTTATAATAAAGATAAAGTTATGCTACGGTTGTTTCAGGGTAAAACTTTTTTTTCTTTATGTGTAGAAATAATTCTGCAGTAATGCGATTCCATAGTTTCAACTCCTTACCGATATATCAAAAGCACCATTTTTATTTCGAATTTCCTCATTTAGATACTGTAATTCTTCTAAGCAAATATTTTCCATTCCTTTTTTTCCAACACCAAATCTGAATAAGTTGCAAAGAATAAATGATAAACATAATTAAGATTGTTTTAACCTTCAATGTATTATTTTAATATTTAATCTTCGATTGTTTTAACTTTTGCAATCGATTGTTTTAACTTTTAACTTTTAACCTTCAATGTAATATAACCAGTGTTATAACATTCCCATTTGCATGTTACAACACAAGTTACGACTATAGGTATGTTACACCACTAGTTAAAATATACCTATCAGAATCACAAACTCATATCTTGGTGTTGCTAAAAATGGCATTTATTTTGAGTTGCCAACATAACTTTTTGGGATCTTCAGTTTAAAACACAACACTGAAAGAAGTTAAAACCCTCGTAACAGTGAAGGTTTACAATTTTTTAAAAGTGACAGTCATCTAAGCTATTACTAGTGTATGCGTTAATTACTGTAAAAAATTTTTAAAACTATATCTTCATGTTAACAGTATCTAGATCTATAACCAAAAATAATTTTAAGAAATTTCTACTACAAAAAAAGAAAGTAAAAAGAGCTTTTTAAATTTTATGACTAAATTTTCCATCTATTACTGCAATACTTAACATTTTTATTTTTACTTTTTAAAATTTTCTGCTTTGACTAAATGTCCAAATTGAATTTTCGTAGGTCGTAAATTAAGCAATACAAAAAATTTTTTCTTATTACTTAGTTTAAAACGTTGCAGCTAAGGGACTTTATTGCGGCAATAGCCTTTTTTATTTATTCGTCAACACCCTAGCCATATATACAACTCCAATTGACTTCTTGAGTGTTTCAATCAACTCTGGTTGTCGACATCCACCACTTTAAGAAACACTGTTTTAGAGTATTTTTTCCAACAATAATTTGTATATCTTAGTTTTATTTTTATTTTTATTATAAAACGTTACCCTCTTAATGTCAATAAACCAAATTTTCTTTGAGCCTTCCACTTATCTCCATAATCCAGTGAAAGAATTCCATCTCCAGTTTCGATATCCGCCAAGGGTGAAAACAAACGCCGCCCAGACAAAGTGGCTCCGTTTTTTACCAGTGCCTGTAAAAAATATATTATTGAATGAGCTCCAAAAAAGATCTTTTGTATAAAGCCCCCGCCACTAATGCAAAAATGTGAGATTTGAGAAAAACACCCCCGCTACGTTTTAGCTGCCACGGTGTGGCTTTCTACAAAAAGATCCCAAAAATTATACTACTAAAAAGCTACTATTATTATTGTGCAATCCAATGCTCTTTATAACCCAAAAGCAACGCCATAATGCAATTTACACAAACTTTATCTTTCTGATTAAAGTTAGGAAATGCTTTTAAAAAAACGTTTATACTTTCTAAAACGTGATTAACAGCAGGAAGTGATTAACTAATTTATTCTAACAGCCGTAAACACTAACTTTGTGAATAGAATCAAAGTCATTTAAGAACAAGTGATCTTCGAAACCAAGTCGCATGCTCAAAATTGGTCCATATTTTTTGCTTAATTTAACTGCTGTTTCATGTGGTTTGTTGCCAATAAATGAGAGATACCCAAGCACAGGAATTCCTCGAGGTCCAGGAGGAAATTTGTTTGGTCTTCTGTACCAATTGATAAGAAATAATATAAAAACCACAAGGGCTCCCACCAGCCAGGTCCAACCAATGATAGCTTCTTCGATCATTTTAACAACAAAATTAATTTGCTTTGCTTCAATAAGGTATGGTATATTGATTACCTTAAAATCAAATATGGTTTATATAAGTATGTGGAACACACTTAAAAGTAAAGTACAAGTTATTTGTTGTAAATTTATTTTTATGTCAGCAAAAAATAGCCTACGTAACAAATGTATAAGCCTTAATAGCTCATAAGACCAATAAACCTTACATTATTTTAAAATTTAAGCATAAAGCATCTTTTGGACAATCATAAACAGTTGCAATCAACAACTACATCAGACAAGTTTCAAAACATTTTCTTAACAGAAAATTCGATAAACTTAAAGACCTTTGATTTTCTGTTTCACACCCTTTATATAAGTTTGACCTGATAATTTTTGTGACACTGGTTTCTAAAACCTTATTTTTGTAGAAGTTTTTTACCATTTATCAGACAATTCAAATTTTAGAATTATGAAATAAAAAAATAAATTAGCCCAAAAATTCTAAATCTCGAAATGTCTAGCAAGCTTTTTTATAAAAAAACAGTTTTAATAGTTTGGAACAGATATCTTGTAAATAAAAAGAAACCTTCAGTACAAACTTTGCTCTTTAAAAATAAAGTTTAACGTAGGATTTTGTATAAGCATCCTTTATATATGTTTAAAACGATAAGGGAATTTCCTAAAGAGAGTAAAAAAACAACCTACGACAGAAATCAATATCTAAGAGTGATTGTTTATTCACGTGGACCTCGAAAGTTAAAAACGTTTTGACGTGACAAAATTTCATGTGACTTGCGGCACATATGCTTTGTCACTGTGACGTCAACGAGTGAATGCTTTTCTATGAAAATATTTGCTGAAGCTACTGAAGCTGAATTTGAAGAGTTTAATCACTGAAGCGATCAAAAAATTTTTGCTCGTCGATGCAATTTACGCATCGCTGCACATGTGCTTGACTGTTAAAGTTGCAGCAATGTCTTTTTCTGAACCATAATGTGCTTGCGTTTATTCAATTTTTGAACCTAAATTGTTCTAAATTTGCTAAAGCTAAAGAGCAATAAGTAACAAAACTTAAGGTTTTTAATTAAATCCGGTTAAGCATTTAAATCGAGCTTACCCTTTCCACAAAAAAGATATTCGACCTTAAGTGATTAAAAAACTACTGTATGTCTTTTATGCCCGCGAAAAAAGACACAAGTAAAATTCTTTTGGAAACAACAATTGCCAGTAATTTCATTGCATTTAATTATGCTATTGGACGCCGTCAGTGACGTCATTGCGTGAGGTAATCATGACGTCATGTCAATGTCGTAGTCACTCATTTCGCAGCACGCTTGTTACACTTTTTACTTTTTATGGTTTATTTTGATTACTTTCAATCACTGCTAAACTCATACCTACGATGTTAATAAACTAGGGCTCTCGAGAGAATTCTGCAAAACACTTTTCACGACTCCGCAAAATTCTCGACCAGTAATTCACGTGAATCAAGAAAAACAGTGTTAAAACTTGGAATGATTAAAGTTTTCAATCGGAGTTCGATTTTCCAACAAGTTAAACTTATTTTTAATCATATTATTTTTAGAAAGCTATGCAGTGTAAAAAAATATGATTCCAAGACGGCTTATCTGTCTTTTCTGCAAGTCTTACTTTTTTCACTTTAGCTGTTCAGGTTAAGAATTAATTGCTTACTTGTAGAATAAAAGAATAGCAATTGGACTGACTGACGCAATTAAAAAAAACTTGACATTAAGTTTTTTACAATTAAAGAAACTTTTCAACTTTCGCTACTTTTGGTACTTATATGTACCACCAAATAAAAAAAATCTTTACAAAATGATATTTACGTTGGTCAGGTAACGTTGATAACAATGTTCTCTATAACCTGTGCGCGTGTTTTCGCGCACACAATTGTAAAATGTCTGGGCACACATAGAGAAAATGTCAGCTCAAAAAGTTTTGAAAAATTGCTGTAGTTTCGTGTTTCAGTGTGTTTTGTTGTAGCTTATAGTATTAGTTTCAAAAGTTCATTTTATCCCTGCTACTAGACTTGTAAAGAAATGATCTGTAAAATGAATAAATTGTTTTCTTGTATTATGTTCATTCTTGTGCGCACAGTGCACACAATTAAGTTCTATTTGTCATATTTTACACAACACCAAAAAATTGTGTACAGAGACTATGAAAACTTAGAAGGAACCTTGGTTGATAACAATATATGTAGGGGTTTCTGGTTACCTACTGTGGCCATAAACAGTTGGTTGTTGTGCTTTTTAAGTTTTGGAGATTCCGTCATTATTTAATCACTTATTCTCCTGATTTGCGAAAAATCATGATTAGCGCTAAACTTAACCTTTCAACATTTATTCCGACTAACCTTTGAAGACACTGAAATATCTCCGGCCCGTTAAAAGTTTCATTTTTTTTCCAGTTATTTATGAAAGTTATATGACTGACAAATAGAATACAAAAAATCAGATTGTTTGGTTTCTTGTTAAAAAATTTATGTGATTATTTCTAAAAACAAAAAACAAAAATAACGGTGGAGTTGCTGCTTACTATAAGATTTTAGTAGCTTGGAAATGGTTAAAGTACGAGTATAAAAGAAAGTGGTAAGATACGTTTGGCTTTTTTAACTATTGAAAAACTGCACTGGTCAATGTGTAACTGAGCTAGTTTCAAAAGATTTTTTTAGATGTCAAAAAATTGTATTTTTTTGCCGGAATGGTTCTTCAATTAAAAAAAATTGATAAAATCTAGCGTTAATTTTTTAATTTTGACTCTGGTTTGTGGATTCATTAATAATGAAAAAAAATTAAAACATAAACAAGCAAGACAGCGATTAGAATTAATTATTGTGTCGTAATTAAAAGAATAGGATTGCGCAATATGAAAATACTTTAATACTTGATTGTTGATATCGGGAGCCAAACCCCTATCGTATTTGAGATAAATTTCTTCAAGGGACTTTTTCGCTTTAATACGTAATAGCGTCACGATTCGCAAGTTCAGTACACGTGATAGCCGACCACTCTGCTAACTCATTATGACGTCCAAGAAATTCTAGCATACGTCATTTATGAACCATAGCTATGAGTTAACGTTGCTAATGTTTTATATTTTATTTTTTTGAACAACGGTATGATTATACGCATGAAATTCCATAACAGTTTTATTATTTGTTGTAAAATTTTTTTACAAATGAATAAATTTGCATTGTCAAGGTCAAAACCTTTAAACAAAACTTAAAAGTTGGCTTAAAAGAACAAAAAATAACGTGAGTTTTTTACTTAAAATATTAGAAATGGATACAATTTTATCAACAATACTTTTTATCAACTATTTATTTGTGATCTTTTACTTTAGAGGGGAATCTAAACAAAATTGAGGCTCTTATGACCAATTTATTTCTATTCTCCACAAACTCTTTTGAGCTATTTTTTCCTCAACTTAAGGCACAGAAGCCCACCCAAACTTGACAATTTGAACAAGCTTTAATTTTGAAACTTAATCAAAAAAGAAATCAATAATTATTTAGTTGTTCATACTTTATTTAAAAAAATAGGTGAAAAAATTTTCAATTTTGTTTAGAAAGTTTATCTTAATGCTTACGTTTAGGCATTTTTGAACAGGCGTAATGCAATAATAACAAATCGGTTCTTCTAAAATTTGTAAGTTAGTTAAAACTTGGACAATATAGAATCCTGGGGGTCCAATTTATGTAAAAATTTTGAGTGGCCGCGCTCTATTTTTAAAATAACTGAAACTAAAAAGATAATGGTGTTTCCAACAAATTTTTTATGCAAAGTAAAACAAAAAAAGATCTTTACTTGAGTTTAAAGGCATAAATTATTTTGGGTAAAGTTTAAAAAACTTAACCTTAAAGCTTGGTGCGGTATTTTGTTTGTTTGGCTGCGATTATTTTTGATAGACCAAAATGGCCCTCAGCTTAATAAAATTAGAAGGCCCTGATGCATCGTTGTGAACGACAATTTTGAAATTTCTAAAGCTTTGCTAAAATCAAGGTTATCCAATACAAACATAGAATGATATTTTGCCGTGATAGCGTGAAAAATTTGAGAAATTTGCTAAAAAAATTTTTTTCACTTTTGATTCTTTTTTAATCATAAAAGATTGGTTCCATCTAATTTATCAGTTTAATCACTAAAAGCCAAATAACTGAGTTGCTTATTTGAAAAAAGAAAGTAATGAACGGTGATGTTACACTTTGCTCATAGCTAAATCTTAATTTCACAAATCTATAGTAAATTTTTTGTCTTTTTCAGTAGTTTTAACTTTTATTATGAAGTAATATTTTCATATCAAGTAGTGATTGTATAGTCAGTAAATCGCCACTTAATTTAATTTATTCAATTTATTTGCGAGATGTCCTGTAAATGTTATAATTATATTGTTTGTTTGGTCAATTGTAACCTTAAGCACGTGTCATCAGCTTAAGAGCATATGACCTCTGAATAGTCAAGCATTTTTTTCTCTCTCGATGGTTCGAGAATTGCTAAATGAATTTTTCCAGATAATGTGAGACTTCAAATTACGCAGTCCGTTTGTTGTCGCATTTTTTTGGTTGGCCATATTGCAGGGGAGATTTAGTTTAATCCTTAATTGGTAATTGTCCACGATAATCTTGAAGTTTCTGTTATAATCTCGCGTCACGTGACATGATCTTCTATAAGCGCACACTTTGTTTTCATTTTATTCCAGTCGAAATTCTAGTCAAACTTTAAATCTACAAACTAAACTAAAAATTCAATTTTGCTATAAAAACTGAATTAATATTTACTTCTCAAAGCGCAAAATGGAACGAAATGAAAAAATTCAAAAAAGTTTGCCATAGCAAAAAAGAGTCATTATAAAGTAAAAGACGAGTTTAATTGTCTAAGTTTATAAAAACCAAATTCAAGCCTTTTAAACTCCTGTTTTGATCAAATTAGTTTTTAATATTTTTTCTTATTAAAACAAAACAATTTCATTCAGTGTTTCTCAACATTTTATGGTTCGTGACTCCTTTTTAGAAACGCTCAAACATGCATGACCACCTTCTCTACTCAATAAACTACCAATATTTCTCTTAAAAAAATTACGTTTATTGTTTTATTGACCACGGTAGATGATAAATAAAAACGACCAAATAAAATCAAAGTAATTCATTAATGATATCAGTCCGAGAATTGGCTGCGGACTTGTCTGACAAAGTTTTTTTACTATTAGCTTTGTCTTGATCGAACTAGAGCAGGGGTTCCCAACCTTTTTCTTGCTGTGTACCACTTATGGACTTATTCTGTAGGCATAAAAAAACTGTGCTAAAAGGTTAACAGACACGATAACATACAAATATAATACAAGTAAACCAATACGCAATTAAAAATATACAAAAGTAAACTTAACTTATTTGCACATATACATAAACATAAACAAGCAAATATATAACTTATCGACCAATAAATACTTTTAAGTTAATGCAATGGCTGCGCTTGTTTTCTTCGACTAGTTTTGCAAACTGTGGAGATATTTTGCTCACAGAACATTGGAAATCGTGTTCTGGGTTTACGAGAGGATTTCTTGTTTTCGACTTGATTGTAAGAAAAGTAGAAAACCCTTGTTCGCATTCTCAAGTTGTTGGAAATATGAGAAGCTGAGGAATTGCATTTTTCGCCAGTGCTGGATAGGAGGTGCTTACATTTAACCAAAAGTTAGCTAATGTATAATCTTTTAAATTCTCCTGTGCACCTTCATCGCATTGTAAATCAATGAGTTCTTCTTGTTCACCAGTTCACACTGGGAGGTCATCAGGCTCAGCAGTGAATCGATTCCGAATGTAAGTGCATGCTTGTGCATCACCATCATTAAAGTACTGCTTGATTTCATCTTTCAACAGAAGAAGATGTTTGGTGATTTCTTGAACAAATGTAATACTAGGCTCCCCTCCAAGTGACGCCACACTCTCAAAATTTCCAAATTTGTGGATAAAAAACATTCTGTTCTCAATGTTTTTTATCCAAAAATGAGCTTTCGGATAAATGCAGTCAATTTGGTTGCAAAATCAATGATGTTGCTCTCAGGCCCCTGAAGATAACAATTGAAATGATTCATGACTCCAAAAATATCTGATAGGTAGGCAAGATGAAGAATGAAGTTTTCGTCTTTAACAATCTTCTGAAATTGGTGATCTTTTGTTTGGAAGAACTGAAGCAGCTCTTTTCTCAACACAAAAAGAGGCATAGTGGTATTCCCTCGAGATAGCCACCTCACTTCCGTATGAAACAGCAATGACGTGTATTCTGATCCGATATCCTCACAGATGACCTTGAAGAGACGACTATTTAGGCCAAATGTTTTAATACAGTTTACCATCTTAACAATCAGGTTCAAGCTTGTCTTCAGATTAGGAGGTAAAAGTTTAGCAGCGAGAGCGAATCCGTGTATGAAGCAGTGAACGGAAATGACAGATGGAGACACTACTTTCACACGAGCCTGGAACCCAGATTTTTTTCCAAGCATAGCAGGAGCGCCGTCAGTTGTGCAACCTACTAGCTTGCTCCATTAAAGACCATTTTCTTTAAAAAAGTTATCATATCAACAAGCTCAAACACGTCTTCTCCTTTTGTTGCAGTTCTCATTTCATTGCTCAATAGTAATTTACTTCGAATGGAATCCTTAGTAGCATAATGCACAAATAGTAGAAGCTGTGCGCAGTTCGACACGTCCGTTGTTCGTCCAGTTATATGGCAAATACATATTTTGAGCCCTGTACTTCCGTAATGACTTTTTCATTGATATCAGTAAACCTTTATATAGTACGCCGCTGTATCGCATTATTTGACAACGAAATACTGTTCAAATTTGACACTGCTTCATTGCCGATTACATGCTTCACCAGCACTTTCGCTGCAGGCATGATGAGTTCTTCAACTATTGTGTGAGGCTTTTTGTTCGCCACAATAAATACTATTTCATAGGAGGCTGTCACAATCCCCACAGACTGTTGATATTGCTTCCCCGTCTTGTCTAGTCGTTGTTTTTTTGCATTTTCTCCTAGTCGCTCAAAATAATTAGGATCGCGATCCTTCTTGTTTGGATGATTAGTTTGGAGATGGCGTTGCAGAAGATTTGGCTTCATTGATGCATTTGATAATGTCTTCATACACACGACACACTGAGGCACAGATTCTCCCTTATTCTTCAATTCAATAAAACCGAAATTAATATTGATCCCTATACTGTCGTTTGGGCATCTTGATTTAACACTATAAATTAATAATCTAAAATAAAACCAAATGTTGCTTTTTAATACATTAAATATTGCTAAAAATGATTTAATATGTTAATTACTCACAGCACTGTACCTACTCAGTCAACAGAAGGTGTGTGTATGCGCTCCTGAATCTGTGTAGCCAACTCAGTCAACTTTTTTTCACTGGTTAGGTTGGATTTTAATTCGCTAGTTACAATATTCGATTGTGTTGCAGCTTGCTGCTGCAGATATGCCCCAGAAAGAAAAAAGGGCCCGAGCGAGCTAGCTAGCCCAGGTAACTGTATGCTACATTATACACATATTCAGCTTACATATTTACGTGTAACTTATTACAATTGAGAAGCAAAAGAATTTTCGTGAGGATTCTTTGAAAACAAGTAGTTTTTGCATTTTTGGAAAATATTTCGCGTACCACTTGAAAAGCTTCCGCGTACCACCAGTGGTACGCGTACCACAGGTTGGGAACCCCTGAACTAGAGCGAATATCTGTGTTTCACAAAGTTAAGTCATAGCAAATTAAATTGGTATTATCGGCGCCTTCTTGTGAATAGTAAACATTTGCTTTGAAGAGACAGTCGGAAGCTAGTAACGTCATTCTTAAAAGCCAGCTTCATCGCCAGGTGCGCCAAAAACGGGGGTCAGGGCAATTGAAATTATTTGTACAGAAACACTGTGTTAGATTATTTTCTACAATCATAGAAGCTCGACAAAAATATCGGATTAATTAAAGTTGAAGGCCATTTTTTTAGTTTTCAACTTAAATATGGGACGAAAATAAAAATTTTGGATATTGATTGAAAGTGATGATCATTTTTTTTGTTTATTCATCACTAGATTTTTGCACTGAAAACGTTGAAGAAAATCATTATTAATTCGTGGATGCACGATATTTTATTAAACAAATTGGCACCGTGGGGTCAATTTAACCCCAACCTCTTTATCAAAGTAACTTAGCACATTAAAGGTAAATGAAAGACTTTTGATGTTTAATACATACTTTGAACTCAAAATAGACAAAAGAACAACTAGTTCAGATCACTTTCTGATACATTTTGAACCAATGTACAAACTCATAAATTTCAAACATAAAACATATGATACATTTAGAACCAATTTACACATTTATACGCTTCAAATAATAATATGTTTTAAATCAATAAACAAACAAATGCATAAGTTAGAGCAAAAAAACTGTAATAATAAAGTTTTATAAATATACTTGAAAACAAAAAGTCAAATTTATGGCTCCTCAGCACACATGCGACAAGATATGACTGTATGATTAGGGAATATGAACTGATTACACGGTTCACATCTTTTACTGGTTCTCTTGTCATCTGTTCTTCTTGGCCATAGTTCACATCTTTGACGCTTTCTGGCCTGGCTAGATATTTGAGCTGTCTGATTTTGTGAGCTGCATAAAGCGATAGTGGACGATCTTTTTTCTCTGCAGCTTCGACTCAATGCGGTACCCAAGGTCAGACAGAAACAACCTTCTCCTGTGGCTTTGTTTTTGATAATGATTTGGAAATACATCTGAGTACAAGACAAAAGCATTGCAGCATGTCAAATCAAGGATATTGCACCAAAAAGGAACATGCCACCTTTTACTTGTGTATTTCACACTACTGTATATGTACCGACTCGCTCGTCTACTGTACACAATCAACGCCTCCTTTGATCGCATTGTAGTAGAGAATTGTTTCTGGTTTCTCTTGTTGGATTCATTCAATATGTTTGATGAATGCTGACTTGATAGGAGAACAACATTTTTATTCTTTTTTGCTTTGTATGAAACCATATTCCATCTTCTGAATAAGCAAAAGTACTTTCATGCAATTTTTTCTCCTTTACTTCACGTAATTCTTTTGGTACTTCTCTTCTGTTGTTGCGAATTGTCCCAACTAATGTCATTCTCTCCAGTGAAAGTTTGCGAGCTAACTTCAGGCTGGTAAAGAAATTGTCACATGTTGCATTTCTCCCTGTTCCATAAGTGACTGGTGAGAGAGAGTACAACGTACATTCCTAACTATTCTGTTCGTGATTCATCTTTGCCAGTGTTGAAGATTTGAAACAGCTGCTAGCATCTGCAAGCAACCAAAATTTTAATCCATACTTTGCAGGCTTTGAAGGCATATATTGTATGAATCTACAACGTCCCCTGTAAGGATATAGTTGTTCGTCAACAATAACACATTCAGTAAGTGAATTACAACGCTGTGAGGTCTCAACAAATCTATCCAGCAATAAACGAACAGCGCCAAGCTTGTCTCGAGATAAACTGCTGTTGCGGGTTGTGGGGTCATCAAATCGCAGCGCTCGACATATCTCTTTGAACCTTTTCACTGACATTGTCTTTGAAAAAATTGGGGGAGCCAAATTCGGGACTCCATAATTGCCTTACAGCTTGATTTCTACTACGATACACTCCACGAAGAATACACAGTCCAACATGAGCTCGAAGTTCATTTTCTGTGATGAGTTTCCAATCTTGGCTGATCCACTTCCCTTGTTATTATTAGTTTCTATCAGAATGGTCTTCATCATAATCTTGTCTAATATCAAATCAAATGCACTGCATGGGTTTTCTTTTATTCGATTTTTGGCATAGGCTGGAACACCTGACTTTGCGGTCAGTATGTTCAAGCTTTTCTTTTGACTTTGTAAAGCAGGCTCATTCAAATACCAATGCTCACCAGAAGAAGATTGTAGGTGTGTTGTGTCAGCAGCAGTAATTGAGGCTGCTGCTGATATATCTTCAGTAATGTCATCGTCGGTGTCACAACATTCACTGCTGCTGTCATGAGGTATGAACTCTTCATCACTAATGTCGTCTTTATCTTCATCTGCATCACTAACGAGAAGTAATGCACATATCTGCTCATCATTTAAAAACTTACTAAGAGCCATTGCAGAGTGTAGCTCCTCTCACCAGCACCCGAGCTGTAATGATATCTGTGACTGCGATGGCAAAGTTTCTTGTCAATACTTGTTCAAACTTGTTCTTGTTTGATACAACATGAAAAGTTTCTCTGAATGAGTACTGTATGAAAATAAAATAGCACTGTTTGATATAAAAAGCCTAAAATAGAAATTTTATATAAATACACATCGTGCACTACCACGCCGCACTTGCACAGAATTTTTAAAAACTGGAATGGCATTATAGTTTGTTGAGGATCAGAACGCGTTATCCACCACAAATCGCAAGCCACCAAAAAATTTATTCGTCAAATTTCCAATACGACAACGAACAATTGACGAATAACGGTGTTACGTAATGCAAATGCTTTTTTGTGAATTTTTGTGACCTATTTAGAAAATTAGATTAATTTTTTTGTGACCTATTAAAAAATTAGATTAATTTTTTTGTGACCTATTAGAAATGCAATGAGTCGCAGCTGTCAACAGCGAGGAAATGTGATAAAATTGACGCCTTTAACAGATCAATCAATTTATAGATTTTAAATTAACTGCACCTTCTAAAATAACCTAAATACATCGTCCTAATTTAATTAATCCCTGTGTTACCTCGTTTTGGCAGTGACCTGTATAATAGCATGAAATCGAATTTTACTGTTAGTTTTGTCGTCGGCCACGTGGCCCGGTTCGGATTTGTTATAAATAGAGTGAGAAATCGCTCTTATGACACAATAATTAGAATTTGGCTCAGAGAACGGTGACCGTGTTTATTGAATGGTCAGGTGACCATTGTATTATTAATTTTGCTGTATAGTGTTGACTGCGTGTGTGCAAACCGCAGGTAAAAAATAAACTTCTTCCTCTCGTGCAACTGTAATTTTCTGTACCGGGCATCATAGAGTTGCGCATATTTAAATAAGGGTAGTTGTAACTTGGAGTTATTCCGCCGACCTTATTTAGACAAGTTCGGCTTTTCAAGGACGGTCATAGTTATTGAATTCCGTTTTCATCGTTGGACACGCCGGCATCTTTCGGCGGGGAGCGGATTGAGTCTTTCCTTCAATAACAAGAATTTAATCTCTTTCTCTCATCAACAAATATTTGAATTTATAAGTAGTGTTTCTACCAAAATTGAATTTATAATTTGGTCTTTAAAACAAAATTGAATTTATAATTTACTCTCTTCTCCAAACCATTTTTTAAAATTAACATATTAATACGTAAGCAGTGATACATTAAGCGAGACGAACGTTAAAAACTTAATACACAAATTTAAGATTTACTATTAAGCCAGGAAACAGTTATTATATGTATTTCAAGCTGCTAATTATAAAATACTCTGCACTGACTATCATTTGATTTTGCAGTTATATATATATATATATAAAACAACACAATTATACAAATTTTTCAATAAAAAACAAACTCACCAACTTTTTGCGGCCAAATTACAAACAATACTTCAATATCTCAACAGACCAGTTTTTGCTTCTATTAATACTATTGATTCTTCAGAACCAATCTATTTAAGGCGCAGCTGACAAAGAGTTTTTCGTCACATAATTTTGCCCGAAGAGAAAATGTCCAAACGGTCAAACGATTTATCATTAGTTCCGCGCGAATAAGCGCGGACGACGACTGGTTAAGCCATTTATCAAAACAAATGACGTCGCGCGCAACTTTATCTAAACAAACAAGGCTCGAAAATCCACACACATATTAAATGGAACTGGGTCATTTTGACTCCAGTTGTGCATGAATAGCATAACCATTGAATAAACTATGATCGCGCAATATATTTTTAAATAACTGACTCTAAACAAAGCTCTCAGGTATTTAGGAAAAGTCACAGAGAATGTTTAAATATATGGATTAAAATTAGAGTTATTTAAGTTTAAAATTCAGTTGGGGTCATTTGACCCCACCGTGCATCCACGGGTTAATTAAACGTTAATAAAATTAGGGTAAGATTGCATTGCCCCCAAGCTATTTTTGGCTAATACGGCTATAAACCCTAACTACAAAATCAAAAAAGGTGCCTTTTTTTGAATTTTTTACCGCCCTTCAAAACAATTTCCAGCGCCCGTGGTCATCGCATTTAACCCTTTCGGGACAAACCCTATTATACAAGTCTATACCTGAACAAAAATATCAAATTTTTCACTTTTTTTGAAATCTTAATTTTGTTTGTATATTAATTAAAACAATTCATTTTTGTTGTGACAAAAATATTATATATACTTTAAATTACAAAAGAAAAGGTAAATAATGAAAGATCAAACCTATTTATTCTTACGTTTAGCTAATAGTTCAATTCTGTGTAATACATTTCAAAACAAGGGACTACACACAATCCAGTTTTCTCAGAGCAGGTCTTACATTGGTACCTTGTTTGCTTTCTTATTCTATGTAAATAACAAACTCAGCACCTTTTTGTTGGATTCGGACTTTTTTCTGAAGTTACAAATTCAATGAAATGCCTACCTGAGAATCTAAGCATCAAAGTTTTGTGGTTTGGTAGTTTACAAGTAGCAATGAGTTCTTTTGTAGTAGGAAGGTAAAAATCTAAATAGATCACTTTCTTTTTCTTCATATAGTTATAGATTTCTAGTGCATCTAATACACGCACTTAAATAAGATGCATTACAAGTTTTTTGTACCAACGAATTGTTTTTCTATTCACAGTGTAATAATGCAAAACCTAGTCAGTTCTTTCAACAAAACCCATGATGCGATTATAATCATCAATACAAATGGAAACGTTTATTACGTACAATAATTCCTGCGCTAGATTTCCTCTTGACATCGACATCCCTGTTTGAATGTACTTTGAGAGCACGTACAGTATACATTTTTTTTGTTTTAATAGACCACTGAAAGCAAGTTATCACTTTAAATAGCATGCTTCTTTCCTTTTTCAGGTTTTATGCTCTTTATTTCTAATGGTAGCCCTTTTCTATTGCATCGAATGGTTGCAGTGGCATCAGTATTGTTATCTTTCAAAAAACTGTATAACTTTGGAAATGTATAATAGTTATCGGTGTATATACGATGTCCTTTTCCCAAAAATTTTCCATTAGATTTACTACAACACTTTCAGATTTTGAAAAATCATGTTTAGTCTCCCTTGTCCCTGTGTATACTTTGCACCTAATTGTAACTTCATTAGAATCAACCAACTTGAAAATCTTTATTCCAAATCTTGATCTTTTGCTTTTGATATATTGGCTAAAACGCAATCTTTTTTATATATCAATAAAGACTCATCAACACTAATTTTTTGAGAAAAGGTGTATTTAGTAGCGAGAGCATCTTTAAGAATTTTTAGAAATGGATTTAGTTTCTTCAGTGGTGTATTATCTTGCACAAAACTGTACGAAAAACGCCCAAATCTCAAAATATTGCAAAATTTATCCCTGTTCGTGAGTGCATTGAAAATAGGTGTGCAACTGTGCATAAACAATCATCTGTTGACCAATACCTTTTAATGGTAGGCTTTTGTCTAATCCCCTTATTTTTCATTTCTAACAATGAAGTTGGAAACCATTTCTTATGCTGTAAGTAGAATGAGGTTTCAATGTTGCTGTTGCAAGAAAATTTTCTGCATATTTGTTAGTCTCATTTACTAAATGTTCAAAAATTTTATCAAGAAATACTTCACAGAAAAATTGATACATACTGCAGTTTTAGAATCTGTTGCAAATGTAACACATTTACTCCAGTAAAGGTTTTACTGTTACGAATTTTTCTTAAATTATTACCTATAATTTTTCAGCTATAAAAATCCAAATTAGATTTCTTACATTGTTTTTTACAAATTAAAGGCGGATCTTTTTCATCTGAATCACTGAAATCACTGGGTCAGAAGGGAAGGAAATTCCTAATGCACAATTTTTGCTATAACAGAATTCTTCATTATTATCGTAATCACTGTCATCATTCAAATTGCTGATATCATTATCTATACTCTCACAATCGCTTTCAAAAAAAGCTCTTAAATCTTAGCTTCAGCAATATCTCAAGCTTTCCGTTTAGGCATTTCAACGGTACTAATTTGTTGGATAAAAATATGCGAGTCAATGCAATTTTGTGCCAGACATAAGATAAAATATCAGGGTATTCACGTATGCCTACATGAATGTATTTACAACGCCGGGTTGCTACATTTAAAGCCATATATTTATGACTGAGGAGATCAGTCCCACGTCGCCAATGGATTAAAACTTCTCAAATTTGCTCAATTTCTCTGCTCCAGCAAACACAACTTTAATCTTGATAGTCTCTGTAACATGAAATATTTTGGGGTGTGTCATTCAAATAAGATTACAATGTAAACAGAAAGCAAAAAAATAGAGCAATAGACATCTAAAAGAGAAATAACTTTGACAAGAAATTTGCTTGCGGTTCACCCTAAAAATGCTTTGCCCAGGGACCCTGTTTTTGACTTTGACAAAAAAATATAAAAATTAACAACAAACTTCCTTCTTACTAATGGCTCTTCTTTTTAATAAATTTAATTTATTGTAACAAAAAGATTATGCAATCGTAGAAGCTTACACAAGTAAATCAATTGTTGTTTTTTTGATGAGCTGTCATTTCGGTCAACTGTCGTCTTGATCAAATATCGTTTTGATAAACTGTCGTTCAATTAACTATCGCTTCGATCAACTGTCGTAGTACCATATTGACCTGTATGCTGCATTCTGTATTAAGCAAAATCACCATGGTAGGTACCTAGCGTCAGAAGTAACAGCGTCTATGATTGGTTTAGAGAAAGTGAGCACGCGACTGGTTGCGCGCTGACTTGTGCCGTAAGCAAAAAAGTTTCAATCCATATACAAAACTTTTTCTCACGACAAAGAGAAAGTTCAAGTGATTCTATGAAGGTGGATTCAAGCATTTCCAGTTGAAAAGATGATCGTTTTTTAGCTAAAATTGAGAACCAATTAATATTGAATTTTTCCACGCAAATTTGTTATCTAACAAATGTTGACCAATAATAGAATCCGAAATAGGTTCATTTTGAGTTAATTTGCATTGGCGTTTAGAGAAATCTTTTCAAGGTTTAACTTTGTTAGTTCTTCTAGTACAATCAGAGGCAAGTTAAACTTTAACAAATATAACAAAAAGCTTAATATACAGGTAAAAACAACACACAATGCACAATGCACAACGTATTATGTATGATGATTTTACCAGAAGTCCGCTCGATGTAACGGACAAAACGTCGTGCTACAAGTTTTTCTTTAAAAAATATATTACGCTTTTTGTAATATTTGTTAAGATTTAACTTGCCTCTGATTGTACCAGGGGAACTGATGAATTTTAAATTAAATACTATCCCTGGTGACAGTGTTTACATCAAGTTTAACTTTCTTTTGAATTGATTTTAAAATATGTTGTCGACTTCGTTCTTTCAGTCGTTGAGATGTTTGAACTACGTATACACAGTGATGGCTTTTCAAAATGGGGGGCCTGGTGCAAGAAAAGTAAGGGGGCTACTATTAAGAGTATTAAAAAAAGTAGCTCAAACCATTTTAAGTGTATGAAAACGAAGTGATTTCTAAAAAAAAGGTCTTGAATTTAGGGGGGGCATTATTGAGTAATCCAAATCATGAAGGGGCAAAGAGATCACTAATAAAAAAAAGTTATTCAATTTAGGGAAGGCTACTATTGGGTGATTCAAAGCATGGAGAAATACTTTTTACTGTCTTAAGACATCCTAGCCAACAATGTTATGCAGGGTCCATGCGGGCCCTGCGAGAGCTGCCCGTATGGGAACCGTACCGATTTGGCCGCGAGCGCTGTAGTGGCCCCACATGGGCTAACCGTACGGGTTTAATCTGGTTTTCATCTGGTTTGGTATTTTAAAGTCACCGAGCGTAGAAGCCGAGCATGCTGCTGATTTTCAATATTTTTTTCTTTTTGACATGCCGTCGACATCCTGGTGCTACTATAAAGAAATAGAGCAATTTCTTGAGTAGGGAGGCCTCTTTTTAATGTATTTTAGGGGGCTCCGTTTGCACCTTATTAAAGCCATTACTGCATATACACTATCGCAGTGGCCCGAGTTCTTATATACAACAATGCTTTGCTGATGAGCAGATAAAACTCCTTTTAAATAAAAGGCAACATTGCTTTAGAAGAAAAAATTATTTTGGTTGAGACAGATCCAAAACAATTGTTAATAATTGACTTTGTTCGTTTTTTCTATTTAAGGGAAACGTTACCAACCCAAGGTAGTTGTAGATATAGCGGTCACTTTTCTGGACAAATGGCTGGGATCTTTGAAAATTTGACATTTTTTCTATAGTTCCGAAAATAATAAATTCTTCTGGGTATCCGTTCTGTTGCAAGATATTTTTAATTTTGTTGAGTTTACTGAGAGCTTTTCAGGAGAGCAAATTTTAAGAGTTTTTCAGGAGTTTCAAGAGCTAATTTCAAAAAGTTTTTCAATTTTAAGAACAGTTAAAAAATTTGCCTGAAGAAGCCTTAGCAGTTTGCAGGTAAGTCCACGATGCCTGAAAGCGTCATAGGCAGCCATTAGATTGACGAATACGGCACCAAGTTTCTAATACTTGAAAGAAAAATTCCTTGTTTTGTCTTAATAGAACGACTTGATTCACTGTTGACTTTCCCGGTTGAAACCCAGCCTGCTCCATAGTACGTAATGAATTAATAATTAGATCAACGCGAGTGTAAATAAACTACTCGAAGATCTTGTAAAGAATCTAGAGAAGAGATATCGCTTAATAGTTTTTGGTTTCTTTGAGTTTCATTGGCTTTTGGAATGCAACTATTGGTGTTTTTCTCCAAATTTTGAAAATTTTGGTGGGCGCAAGCCAGAAGAAAAGAAATCACTTAAAATCAAAACTATTTCAATAGATATAGCTATATTACTTTTACATTACAAAGACTCATATGTACAATATCTATATAAAAAATATAAATTTGCTTATCATTAAATATTTCTTAAGATCATGAAGACCTTGCGGAACGAACGTAAAAGCATCTTTTGAACACGTTGTCTGCAGTTTGCTTGTTTTTAAACTCATTGCATTCTCATCACGTTGGTTAATTTTAAAACGTCACAATGTAAAGTTTGAACGATCAATCGAACACAACTGGCAGCACTCAGAGTTGGCTTTCTATTTACACATCACTAATCACTAGGGTAAGTTTTTGCAAATTTTGCAACTTTTTTTTAAAGCTTCGGATAGTTTTGTAAATACTCAGAATTTATTTGTTGCTATGTTTAAAGCTGTTTCCAGGAATTCTATATTGCAACTTTTTTCTTTTTTGCATGCTTTTTTTACTGCGACTTTTATTAACTATTACGCAAAATGTACACATATGATTTAAAAACAGAAATACGTTATGTAATTGTATGTGGATTACTGATTTGAACTAAATATTGAGCTAAAAGTCAATGTAGAAATGACCTAGCAAAACATCACTCCAGAGCAGTAGGCCAATTGTTAAATTACCAATTAAATTGCCCATGGAAAGAAGTTTTAGCATGCTGCACAAGCTGTTGCCAAAAATTTTTCCCCAGATAATGTTTGGAAATATTTAGGATTATATGTAAATGAATTGTTTGAGTAAATGATTCCATAAAATGCCTGTGCATAAATGTAACTTTTTACTGCAATTTCTATTAAAACTGATTGCAAATTTTTCACAATTTTATGGCAACAAAAACTTGCCCTAGCAATCACAAACTTTATTTATTAATGTAATAAGAAAATATATAATAACTTGTAATAACAAAAATGTTTTCTCCGGTAGATAGCGCAATAAACCTACGCAATGAACCTACAAGTTGTTTCTAATTTTTCTATTTTTTTATCAGTGCCAAAAACAAGGTCCCTGACAAAGCATTTTTAGGGTAGGCTGCAAGCAAATTTTTTGTATGATTATTTTCTCTTAGATGTCTATTGCTCCATTTTTTTCTGTTTGTTTAAATTGTAATCTTATTTAAATGAAACACCCCAAGATATTTCATGTTACAGAAACTATCAAGATTAAAGTTGTGTTTGCTGGAGCAAAGGAATTGAGCAAATTAGAGAAGTTTTAAAGCCATGAGCAGGAGTGCCGAAAATTTTTTTGGAAGGCCGGCCAAAATTAAAAAAAGGCACCTTTTTTTGATTATGTAGTTAGGGTTTATAGCCGTATCAGTCAAAAATAGTTTGAGGGTAATGCAATCTTACCCTAATTTTATTGACGTTTAATTAATCATAATTTTCTTCAACGTTTTCAGGGCAAAAATCTAGTGATGAATAAATAAAAAAAAGTCATCACTTTCAATCAATGTCCAAGATCTTTATTTTCGTCCCAAATTTAAGTTAAAAACTAAGTAAATGGCCTTCAACTTCAATTGATCCGATATTTTTGTCGAGCTTCTATGATTGTAGAAAATAATTTAACACGATAACGCCCCCTAGGGGGCATTTTGAGTATTTTAGGAGGCAATAAAATTTTATGGATTGACAAGGGGGCGTTGAACTTTTTTGACTCTACACAGGGACTCTGATTCATTGTAATCTCATATTTAGAACAGGCCTACCAATGCACTGCTGTTTTTATTGTATTACAGGGTTTTTCAAAAATAAAGAACAAGTTTTCCTAAATAAAGAGCGATTTGTTTTTGTTGTATATAGCCGCTTTACTTGATCAAATATTTTGAGATTCACACTAACTCTTTTCTTTCTTTGTTGTTCTTCACTCATTATTTTTATTATTTGAAGCAATATATGTTACAAGTAAAACTCGCTATTTATTTTGGAAAACTCGCTCTTTATTTTTGAAAAACCCTGTAGTATTACGGTAATTAGTTAATACTGAAAAGTCGTGTATTAGTGAGTTTTAAGTCTTATATTGCTAATCTACCTAAAAGTTTTGATTAATCAAGACAGATTTTTAAAACTAGTTTACTCTGTCAAGGTATTTCCTTAAATACAGTATATTCATTAAGTATTTGTCTTTTATGCCCTAAAGGAAATCGAAAATGAACAACTAAAGAAAGTGTCGTCAATATTCAGAAGAATATTTACAATTTGGTTTTATTTCTTCTCCGTCAAATGTTCAGTTACCAATGTGCCTGCTTTGTGGAAAGTTATTTTCCAATGAAGCGATGAAGCCTTCGCGACTTTTAGATCATTTAGAAAAGAAACATGCTGATAAAAAAGATAAGTCAGTGGCATTTTTTCATGATTTGAAAGACAAGTTTAGAAAGAGAAATAAAATAACAAATATGATGACAAATTGTTCGGAACAAGTTGATCGAGAACTTTTGGCTTCTTACAAGGTTTCCTATTTGATTGCCAAATTTGGAAAGCCCCATACCAATGGAGAAAATCTTATCATTCCTGCTGTTAAAGAAATACTGAGTATTATGTTTTCCAATCATGTTGACATAATTTCCAATATTCGTTTGAGCAACAATTCAGTTTCCAGAAGAATTGACGAAATGGCAGATAAAATTAAAGGTAACCTGGTTGCTGAATTGAAATCGACTAAATTCGCTTTACAGGTAGACAAATCCGCGCTTCGAGGTAGTGAGGCACAACTTCTTGGATACGTCCGTTATGCAACAAAGAACGATGAAATACCAGAAGAGTTATTATTCAGCGAGTCCATGACTACAGACATAAAAAGCTCCACCATTTTCAAAACCGTTGAAAAAAATTTTGAAGACAAACAAATTCCCCTGAGAAATGTGATTGCTTGTGCAAATAACGGTGTACCAGCAATGATTGGTCGCCATCGTAGATTTATACAACATATGAAAACCGCAACACCTGGAACAATGGTAATTCACTGCATAATTCATCGCCAGCATTTGGTAGCTAAACACCCAAGTGCTGAGTTACACGAGTCCTTACAGGTGTTTATAAAATTTGTGAACAAAATTGAAACTCCCTCTTTGAACGATCTCTGTTCCGTAAACTGTGCCAAGACAAAGAAGAACAATTTCAGCGTCTACTTATGCATACCAAAGTTAGATGGCTGTTTAAAGGAAATTGGTTAAGGCAATTGCATGATTTGTATGACACTATTGTTGAATTTTTGAAGGGAACTGATGATAATCTAAGTACAGAATTTAGTGACAGGCACGTCGATTTGGCATTTCTGTCTAATATATTTGACAAATTAAATGAGGTAAAGCTGAAGTTGAAGGGAAAAGAATCGAACCTCATCAAAGCGAAAAGTATTGTCATGGGCTTCATCAACAAGTTGACTCTTTTTAAACAACACATGGGTCGACCTGAACTGTGCCACTTTTCTAAATTGGAGGAAATGTTGAAGAAGAATGAATTGAAGGATGAAAACGCAAGGATATATTGTTCGCACCTTGGGGAAATGAAAGGAGATATGTCGACTCGCTTTAAGGATCTCTCTAATTTCGTGACTCCGGATTGAGTTTTAAACCAGTTTTTGTCGGACTTACAACAGGTGCAACAAGCTTTGCAAACAGAATTAATAAACTTATAAAACGACTGTGAAGCTAAAGTATTGTTTAGAAAAAAAGACTTTAAGTCGTTTTGGATTGCACAGAGATCAACAAATTCTCGTCTTTGGGAATTTCTCCAAGTATTTATTCTGGCTTTACCTACAACATATTTAGTAAAAAAAGGGTTTAGTGCAGTTGTAAACCTCTTACAAAGTAATAGGAATCGTTTACAAATAGCCACAAGGGTGACCTGAGACTTTTTTTATCTGACGTCCAACCAGATTTCAATTCCTTAGCATCGCGACATCAAGGACAAGTAGCCATTAAAATTAAATTGTGTGTTTTATTTTTTTGTGCATTGAAATTCGTTTATTTTTGTTTTAATAAAACAGCAGATTTTTTACTATACGAGCAAAATTAGCTCATGCTGTAAACTTTTACATTACTTTTCCCAGGGTTGGGGGCGTTGGCAGTTAAATTTATGTTAATTTCTAAACTTAGGGAGCGCTGTAACAAAAAAGGTTGGAAAACACTGATCTAACCCAATGCTTCTGTACAACAAATTTCAATTGCCCTGACCCCTCGTTTTTGGGCCACCTGGCAATGAAGCTGGCTTTTAAGAATAACATTACGAGCTTCCGACTGTCTCTTCAAAGCAAATGTTCACTATTCAGCAAGAAGGCGCCGATAATACCAATTTAATTCGCTATGACTTTACTTTGTGAAACACAGATATTCGCTCTAGTTCGATCAAGACGAAGCTGATAGTAAAAAAACCTTGTTAGACAAGTCCACAGCCAATTCTCGGACTGATTTCATCAATAAATTACTTTGATTTTATTTGCTGTTTTTATTTACTATCTACCGTGGTCAATAAAACAATAAACGTAATTTTGTTAAGAGAAATATAAGTAGTTTATTGGGTAGAGGAGGTGGTCACGCATGTTTGAGTATTTCTAAAAGGTAGCCACAAACCGTAAAATGTTGAGAAACACTGAATTAAATTGTTTTGTTTTAGTAAGAAAAAATAGTAAAAACTAATTTGATCAAAATCAGAGTTTAAAAGGCTTGAATTTAGTTTTTTGTGGATAATTAAAACTTGTCTTTTACTAATTAATGACTCTTTTTTACTATGGCAAACTTTTTTGGGTTTAATCATTTCGTTCCATATTGAGAAGTAAATATTAATTCAGTTCTTATACAAAAATTGAATTTTTAGTTTAGTTTGTAGATGTAAATTTTTTCTGGGTTTAAAAAGAGAATTTTTTGTTTAGATAACTTTATATTAGCTTATTTGTTTATATCGAGCCATAAATTCCCTTTTTAAATGATTAATTATCACATGGTTATTCATTTAAAAATTGCAAATTTACATTTAATATATTACTTTAGACCAAGGACCTAGTTTGCCAGAAAATTTTGGGGACACAATTTTGCGTGACTATAACATGTTTAATATTTGATTACTAGTAGACTGCTTGATATTGACAAAACTTGTTATTTTCTTTTTAATAAAGCATAATGCAACGAAATTATTACTAATTTGAAATTTCTTAATCAAAATAAATTAAAAATTGAATCATGACAAAACTATTCTCAAATCAACTTATTGGCAGTTACATAGCAATATCTACAATTCCGATTTCCATTAAAATTTTGGATGCATAAAACAAAATAATTCGTTTTTTTTATTTAAATGGTCATCAAATTGTTTCTTTTGTTTCAATTTCGCCAAACACTCGACACCTTGCATCATTGAACATCACAAATTCTTTAGTTATCTTTTGGCAAGATAATTCACTTAATACATGTATATCCCGATGTACATGACAAACTACAACATCATTCAAACGTACTTACGTATTAGCCATGTATCAGTCACATATCGAGCACAGATGTATTCCTGCTTTTTTCCTTGGATATCTTGTGTACCGTCTACTACAATGCCAAAAGTTAATAATTGATCATTGACTTCCATTATAATTTTTCTCAAAACCATGTGACACATTATGCAAAGAATATCATTTTGAATGGGATGGGATATATAACTATGCTTTCTTGCAAGCCATGAATGAAGACCAGCAACGTCTTCTGCCGGAAGATTAAGAAGCTCATTAAAGTTTCCATCATCAGAGTTTTTTCCTTGGATTGCCAGTCCTTGTCCAGCTAGATACTTTAAGGAAGAAATGATTTTTATCAAGGCAGTTCTTGCTTGTTTTTTTTTCTAGAAGAAAACTACAGTTTATTTGAACCAAAACACTGTCTCCTTTTTTTCTTTTGTAAGTTATTTGATAATGCAAGTCTGTGAGTGTTACATCTTTCATGAGCATCAAACTTTTTTATTCCTTTCTTCCAATTTTTGAAACCTTTTGAAAGAAAACTATCATTGGCTCTTTTTGCCAAATCAAGCAAATCGTCTTGTTTGGCAGTTGCACAAATGTGACACAAAAGTCTGCCAGAGGCTGTATCAAAATGTAACAAGGTGTATTTTTCAAGCCACTTTTGCTGAAATTGAAGATTTCTTCCTTTCACAGTTTGAAACAGGGTGAGAGCTGCATCAGGCTGGTAAGCTACTTGTGGAAGTAGCTTAGAAGAAGTGGAAGTAGCTTAGAAGAGTCAATGAAAGCATCACTTTTTTGATTTTCAGAATTAACACCTGTATTTAACTGAGAAGGTGAAAAGTCATCAATTTCATTGAATTATTATTGAGAACTTTTAAACCAATGTCTTATATCCATTGCACAAGTTAAGTAAATTTAACTAAAACAAACCCAAATTGACATAAAGTAAATATTCATCTTGCACAAACTCAAGGACAATGTCCTTAATTGCCATAAATTTGAGGGGAAAAAATAACTTTTGTGCCCCTTTGTCCAGATATCCAGATATTTACGTCCCCCCTTAAAACAGGTCTCTGCTTTAGACAATCGTCAACAGTTGCTAACATAGTTTGAATGGTATAAAAGATAGAATTTTTAAAAATGTTGATAAAATTTGCTAATTATCTCGTCTGACGAAAGAAAGAAAGGATTCGCTGCGTATTCTACCAAGAGATTGTTGGAAGTTGGTAAGTGTATTATTTTTGTCGTTATTTGGTAACAAGAATCGGTATCCGATCAAAATATCAACAGAAAAAAATGTCAACTGATCGAAATATCAACTGACCAAAATATAAAGCGACTAAAATATCATTAACCAAAATATCAACTGACCAAAATATCAACTCTTGATATACAGGAACCTCCAAATGATGGGATGGTGGGAGGTTAGTTGGAACTCAAAGCCTCTGTGCCGCCCTTCGACGGAGCAGTGTTTGCAAGACTTAATTTTGGTGGTCGATATTTTGTTCAGTTGATATTTTTATAGTTGATATTTTGACACTAAAACTAAAAATCAAGTTGTGTAGAAATGCAAGCTTGTTGCATTAAGCGATGCTTAATACGTTTGATGTCCATGCTGGGAATGGAGGATGAAGTCAGTTTTTAAGATGGTCACTAAAATTTACTTTTGTTGCTAATGCAACCAAAACAAAAAAACAACTTAGTGTCACGTGGGCAGTACTAAAGCCGTATTAACCTTTATTTTACCGCTTCTGGTTCCGCTGATCGAATTTTAATAAATTTTACATATTTTTCCATTGTTGTGATAAATAACCTTTTTGCAAAGTTTTAGGTTCGTAACAAGTTTTTACCGGAAGTTACGTCATGTTCCCTTTGTGAAACATTGGCGGTTTATTGTACAAGTTTTTTCAGTTTTTACTGTGTATTTATGTACTAATCTAAAACTACGTTTTTCCGTTAAAGGTCACAGAAACATTCAAGTTGTGGGAAAAGTATGCTTTATTTGTATTTATGCATTTGCAACGAGAATGATACAAGTCTTGTCACGCTCCCCATTGAGACGAATGTTGCATTTTGTGCACATACTTTTTGTATTTTTTTTTGCACACTTTACGTCGACCTTGGGTTGTTGCACGTCCAAGCAAGTGGTTTACTGCATCGAAGTGTACATCCAGTGGTAGTTCAGTAGCAACACTACTTTCTATTTCTCGGCGTTGTTGACCTTTGAGTAGGCACAGCGTCACTTGCCTCATAAAACCGATGTGGGTTATTTTCCTATCCCCAATCTGACAGTAAATCTTCCATGCAGCGACAACCGTAGTATTGAGAAGATTGACAAAAAATGGCCTGTACCGTTTTTTACCACGTATTGTTGGGCGGTAAGCTTCCAACAAGCGATCCATGAAATCAACGCTTCCATCCCTTTATTATAAGAGTTTATGAGATGAGGCTGTGGTATTTCTTTTTCACCTCCCTTTACCCGGCGTCTAACCTTGTGAACTGGAATGTGACTTTCCCAGTTGCTTGCAATCGTCACAACTGAATTGTCATGCCACTTAGCAATATAAAAATTCCTATCACAGCAATATTCAAAACATCCACGTTCCTGTTTTTGAAGCTGTTTTGAGCTGTCGTCATCAATAAAATTGTTTTATCGAATTTATAATCTTTTCTCCATTTCGAAAATTCTTTCTTCCTGGTTGGTGGTAGAGTCGCTTCTGATTCTTCATCATTCTCAAAGTCTTCCTTCACTTCAAGTTCCCCAGCTGGCTAAAAATTTCTTCCATATTGTCAGCAACATCTTCAACATCACTCTCTTGGCTACCAGAGTCTCCTGCCTCAGGCGGCAACGCAACAACATTGACTACGTTTTTTGCATTTTCTATAGTTTCGTTGACTTCTGCCAACATTGATACCTAGATTATCTTCTTGCACCGTAAAAAGTTCTAGTATTCATGTTTGACCCAATTTTCTAAACTTTGCTGCTACTGTGCTTGAAACAAACTGTTGATAAACGTGTTTCTTCGCTCGCTAAGAGTTCGAAAATATAGCAACACCGTTGCGTTATTTTTTGATAATCTGCTCTGTGACGTCACAAAAATAGAACAATAAACTTAATCCTAAAACAAATTAAATCTCGATCAACTGCATTGAAATAACAGCTGGATAGTTTTATATTAAAACTGCTATTTTCCTAGCGTAAGACAAAGGCCGATGTATTTCAAGACATTGCGATTGAAAATCAGAAAATTGTGTCCGGGAAACCGCCATTGTTCCACAAAGGGAACAAAAATTTTTCAGATAAATTTTACCCTACCCAATATCTATATTTTAGATTGCTTTTTGCATGGGTATGTGACCGAATGTGTCTACTAAATGTGATAGCACGCGAGAAGCATTTTGAAAACGACAAAGATTTTTATAGATTCGTAAGTATGTCTTCCACCGAAAACGCAATTTTCATAAAAATGGCGATTACATAAATATTCATATGCGCAAAGTATTTTTCATTAAGTTGGCCAATATGGCAAAACAACTCCTTAACAATACAAACAACATTACACTATCTATAATTAATAGTAAGGGTGTTAAAACAGCTCTGAAAAATTTGTTCCCTTTGTGGAACATTGGTAAGAAAAAGATTAAGTACGTGTGTTTTTAAGTATCTTGCAATCAAAGTTAAATGATCCAAACCTTAATTGTTAACACCACGTTAATGATTGCAAAGTTTTTAAGGTGAAGTATTAAACATTATGATGGTAAATTTTGACGGAATGGATGAGCTTGAGTGTGGGTGTGTTTGAATTATCAGAGCGTCCTCTAGAGTCTTGATAGCGCATGGAATCGACACACTTACGATTATTCTCACATCATACTTATTATCATTACATCGTAATTTTCGTATTTAATAATAAACTTAATTACGTTTAATTTATTGCCGGATAAAGATATCATTAAATTTCAGTTTTCAGAGTTTTTTATTGAAATTTACAGTAGGTGTCGCGCATACCCTGGATCTATTTAGTATACTTTCTCGAACAATTGGGACATTTATAAGATTCCGTGTTGTACGAAATCACATCGATCCCAGTGATCTTTAATAGTTTTATGCCCAAAGTGTCTGTCACATTATTTTAACGTCAATCCGTAGGAGTGCCAGGCTTTCTTCAGATCACTTAATTGTTTTTTATTTTTTCAATGGCATTAAAGCTGGAATAATGAAGTTTTCTTTATGTTCTAAGAATAATACTGTATGAACAAAATAACCTACCTGTGGAGTGCTGATGTGTATCTTCCATGTTTTCTGCATATAAATAGAGTAGAGTATTTAGTTCTTCTTGTGTGTTTGTGAAAATTTACTTATTTCTGAGAATGATAAAGAAACAGAAAAAATACTGAAATATAATCGAACTTTGGCGTTTTAACTTGCATCGTATCAGAGAAGAAAAGAACAGGTATTGAAATTGTATAAGTTGTATAGTTTAAGGTCTAATGTTTGCTTTGTTTGTTTTTTGTTGTTGTTTTGCATAGCAATTTCACTGTTACAACTTATCCCCATCAATTTTTACAAAATCAAAAATAGATAGAAAGAAATTAGCTATAAAGTTTGGCATTTTGAGCTGGGATGTGAGAAAAAAGGGAATAATTTTTACATGATAGAGCAAAAAATAAAAGCTTTTAAGCACTAAGGATTTTTTTACTTTTTTTGGGAAAAATTGACTTTTATTGTTATGTGCAAATAACAAACCTATGAGTAATCTGAAGAAAAAAGTTCAAAATACACTAAGGCATAACAAGAAATTTTAAAGTTATTTCATACAAAAAAATTGTTTTAAAAAAAGAAATAAATGAGAAATTGTTGGAAAGTAACCCGCATTAGTAAATATAAATAATAAAAAGCTATATTATGAGGCGGCAACTTAATACTGATAGCATATTTTGAAAGTAAAACTATGCAAATTTATTACGTTTACTTTATATTGTTAATTATAGATAGTATTGTGAGTCGCTTTTCTAACGTGATAAAATTAGTTGAGGCGTTAAAAAAGTATTAACAGCAGAAAAACTTTTTGTTGTTGAGTTAATTTCTAACATAACTTATTTTTATGTGTTTCGCGTTTATATTAATAAAACGACCATTAGTGGAGAAGCGTTTGATCAACCGTTGCAAATATTAACGTATTTTTACTCTAATCTAAATTGTTGTTACTATATTTTTATAACTTAAATATAGCTTCCTGGCTGAGGTAACTTTCTTAATCCATAAGATTGTTATTGAAAGCAGCCATATTGGATTTAGCATTTCTGAATTTATTTACTATATTTAAACAAAAAAAAAACAATGCAAAGCAAAATAAACGTTTTCGGCAAACTTAAGTTTAATATAATCAGAGATTCAAATATTATAAATGCTTACTAAATAATTTTATAAGGATTATGACAATGGTAAATTTTCTCCAAACTACAATGAATACACAGTACATACCTTGTTGGTAAATTAAATTACATCAAACATAAATGAAAAAACATACAATTCTTGTTCCAACGTTTAATTTTATTGAAATCAATTTTCAATTTTGCGCAAATGTAAATCAGAATTTGACAATAAAATACACAAAACTGTATCGATAAGAAATCAAATTCTAATTTAAATTGTCAATTACAGGTTAATGGATCATCATTTTTACTAAAAACTGCTTTATTATGTAAAAAAATTTTTTTTTAAAAACTGCTCGTTTTTTCATTTATGCTTCATGTGATTTAATTTACCAATTAGTGTAGTGTGTAGTGGTAATAATTTAAAGAAAATCTACTACCGTCACAACCATTATAAAATTATTTTGTAAGCATTTATGATATTTGAATATCCGTTTAAATTAAACTAAAGTCATGAAACACTATTCATTACAAAAGTTGATGAGGGCTTAAGTTAGCCAAAAAATATTTAGTTTGTTTTGTGCTGTTGTTTTATTGTTTGTTTTTATAATGTAGATAAACAAATAGATAAATTTTAATAATGTACATGTAGATAAGCAAACATGACAAAGTGAACTATATGAAAATTTACAATTTATAAATCCTATTGTCAGTGATGAGATTCAAGATTTTAAAAACAGTTTGTCTTTCGTATAGAACTCACTAACTTCTCATTATAGAGAGATAGAGATACTACAATTACGTCATATTAAGAACAGGATTGCTGAGCCTCGTGACATTTCAAGAACGCGTTCGCGCCAACCGTGCAAATTTCCTCAATCCCGGCACTGCCCATAGTTACCGTTCATCTCCACTTATAAGACGCACCTCGTTTTAAGCCCGATATATCACAACAACATATCAGACGAGGACATAACTTGTGTTTACAATTGACTTTTTATAGTCACATATTTCTAGAGTTTATCATAGTCACCACAATGAAGACAGATACAATTTTATAGGAATTTATTCTAAATTTAACTACGCCTTATAAAATTGCCTGCAATGCCTTACAAAAATTATATATGTACCACTTTCTCCTAAAGGATTAAAGCTTTAAAACTTAAAATTAATAAAAGGCATCAAAAATTCTTAAATTATTGTCTATTTAGCTATGTCGCGTGTACCAATCGCAGTCAATATTAGAGGACATTTCTGTGGATCAAAACTGCGTCTTATACGGAAATATTCGGTATATTTTTTTAAGGTGAAAAGCGGTTTTGCATATTTGAGAATGAAGTTTATTTTAAGCAACAAAGGCAAACGAAAATTAACTTTAAGTTGTTTTTTGTATGTTTGTAATAAAAGCAAGAATGGGGTAACGTGTTGGAGGCGTGAGAACTTCCGAAAATGTAGAACCCGTCTATCCACAACCAATATTATTCAAAGAAAAATCCAGAATTTATCTTTACTAACAGCTGCTCTTCTTGCCAAAAAAGAAACCTTTTCAGCTGCTTGTTCAGCGGAAGCACGTACACCCCCAAATAACGAATTGGCGGGTGAATTGCATGTTACCCCGAGTGGAAAAGGGTTTGTTCTCAAGGAAGACAAGTCCAGAGGATGTATATATTCGCGTCTCAAAAGCTTAAGGATTTATTAAGCCACAAAGCAAATTGGTTTTGTGAGGGTGCGTTTAACGTTGCCTCACTCGGATGCCAGCTGTACACAATACGCTATTCAATAACAATTGCAGGGTGCCACTCATATGCACTTTGACCACGAATAAATCTGAAGTTATCTACAATCGCATCTTCGGGCTATGTGAATTGCACTTTATAACTATAAAATTTTGTAAATATTGTACTTAAATTTGGTTAAAAAAATTTCCCAGAAAAGTTTATTATGGCCAGCTCTCAATTTTTAACTCTATTTTCATTCATCATCGTGTTTTTGAAACATATTCTTTTAAAAACATTTGTCACTACTTTACTCGAGAATCCAAAAGGACCAGTTTAACCAGGAATTCCAAATACCTGCGCTAAAATAAAGCTGTGCTTGTTTCGGCTCAAGAAATAGCTTTTTGCGTGACTAAAGTCCTTTATACAGTTAATTTCGGCTAAGTACGAATTGATTCTTTAAAAACCTCTTCTCCGCTGGTAGAAAGAAACCACGGTTTCTAACGATGAAGAATCTATTTACAAATTTACAAAAACTTGATCAACTCACAAAAACTTGACTCCCAGTTCGACCAAATTTAAAAGCAATTTCAGCGCCAACAACTGCAAATAGTTGCTCACAACTTTGCACTGACTAACTTTAAAAATAATTAGCACCCCTTTGGCTAATATCATACTTGATAATTTGTCCGCCGCAAAAGCTTAAAAATTCTATCTCATCGAAATAGAATTAATTTCTAAAGCCTCAACTGACACTTAAACAACTACAGCAACTCAGGCTAAACAACGCAAAACGATTTTAATTTTTTAGCAATCAACTGGAATGACGCAACTGAAATTTCGACTGAAATAAAATGAAAAGAAAGTGCGCACTTATATAAAATCACGTCACGTGACGCAAAATTATAATAGAAACTTCAAGGTTATGGTGGACAATTACTAATTAATGATTAAATTAAATGTTCCCCTGCAATATAGCCAATTAAAAAATTGCTACAGCGAACGGATTATGTGATTTGAAGTCTCGCATTATTTGGAAAAAATTATTTGGCCGTTCTCCAAACCCGAGAGAGAAAAGAAATGCTAAACTATTCAGAGGTTATATGCTCTTAAGCTGCTTGACACGTGCTAGAGAATAAAACTGAAAAAACGAATAGTATAATTGTAAGACTTAAAAGACAGCTTGCAAATAAATTGAATAAATTAAATTAAGTGGGGTTTGCAAACTATGCAATCACTACTTAATATAAAAAAAATACGTCATCACAAAATTTAAAACTACTGCAAAAGACAAAAAATTTACTATAGATTTGTGAAATTAAAATCAAGTTATGAATAAAGTGTAACAACACTGCTCATTATTTTCCTTTTTCAAATAAACTACTTCGATATTTTGACTTTTTGAAACTGCTAAATTAGATAATACCAATGATGACTTAAGAAAGGAATCAGAAGTGAAAAAATTTTTTTCAGCAAATTTCTCACGCTATCACGGCAAAATATTATTCTATATTTGTATTGTATAACCTTAATTTTAGTAAAGCTTGAAAAGTTTCAATATCGTTGTTCACAACGTATACGGGGTGTTCAAAAAGTAACAGTGCATTTAATCAAAGAACACAAATATGCAGTCATTTCATTATGACACCGAGACATATTTAATTAAATAATTAATAATTAATTATTAATTAACAATTTTGCCAAACAGCATATTTTATTGTTATAAAAACATTTTTGACATCATTATTAGATCATTATTACATCATTACATCAATAGTTTTGATATTGGCTAGCTAACGTTTAAAATGGTGCATACTGTACAGGAAAGAATATTTTTAGTTTAAAGTGTATTTGTTAATGGAGGAGAATATTCAAGAAATGTTCAAGAGGAATTTAGACAATCATTTGGAGATAACAGGGTACCATATTGCAATTGTGTTTCTGCGTTGATGAAGAAATTTAAGGAAGCTGGAACAGTTCATGACAAAATTCGTTCTGGTAGACCCAAAAAGCTGATAGAACCTGCCTTGAGGGATGTAACAAACAAATTAGAAATAAGTCCAACAAAATCTTTAAGATTCTTGCCGCAGGAAACAGGACTTTCGTTGGCTCAATTCATAGTGCAGTGCACAAAATGAAATTGCGCCCATACAAAGTGCTTGTTGTCCACAAACTGAAAGCTCATGGTACAGAAAGCCGTGTCAATTTTTGTGAGTGGTTCACTGCTTTTGTTGCTGGCAAAGGAGAAAACCTACTGGATAAAACGTCTTTTACTGATGTGGCACGGTTTTACTTATCCGGATATGTCAACAGCCAAAATTCGAGAATTTGGTCAACAGAGAATGCAGACATGGTCCATGAAAAACGTCGTGCCAATCTTTGTCTTCAAGTGCATGTAGGACACTTTCAACAACTGCTGTAACCAATAAAGCTGAACATTTCTTGTGTAAATTTAATCTATTGAAGTATTCTTTTCTTGATTAATTTTCAATGTCATTTATAGAATTTAAATCACAACACATGAACAGGTCTATTTCTTATGCTCTCAGTGGATATCAATACCACTGCAATGTTACTTTTTGAACACCCTGTATCTGGGGCTTCTAATTTTATTAAGTTGAGGGCCATTTTGGTTTATCAAAAATAATCCCAGCCAAGCAAATAAAGCACCCACAACCTATCTTTATAGGTTAAGTTTTTTAAACTTTGCACAAAATAATTTTTGCCTTCAAACTCAAGTAAAGATTTTTTTTTGTTTTTACAATTTTTGGAAGTTATTTTGAAAAATAGAGCTCGGGCCACTCAAAATTTTACGCAAGCCACATGTTGGACCCCCAGGATTCTATATTGTCCGAATTTTAACTAACTTACGAGTTTTTGAGAACCAATATGTTATTATTGCTTTACGCCTATTTAATCAATGCCTAAACGTAAGCATTAAGATGAGCTTCCCAAACAAAATTGCAAATTTTTTTATCTATTTTTCTAAATCAGTGGTTTAATCTTTTTTATATGGCGGCACACTATTAAGCTATTTAAATTTTCGCGGCTCACCCATTATATTGGTTAATAGTAAAAAGGTTTTCACTAAAAATTTGTCAATGATTTCTCAATTTTCATCCCAAAATCAGGATAATCTAAAAAAAAAGTTTTCCCATGAACTGAAGCTCTTTCTTTTCCTCCAAATCTCACCTACAAAAACCGCAAAATTCGACATCTCTAAATAGTTTTTTCCGAAGTCTTTCGCGGCACACTAATGTGCTGCGAGAGGTCTCCAGGTGTGCCGGTTGGGACCGGTTGGGACCAGTTGGGAACCACTGTTCTAAATAACTATTTATCTCTTTTTTGATTAAATTTCAAAATCAAGGCTTGTTCAATTGTCAAGTTTGGGTGGGTTTCTGTACCCTAAGTTGAGGAGGAAATGGTTTAAAAAAGGTTTTCGAGAATTAAAATAAATTGTTCATAAGAGCCTCAATTATGATTAGATTCCCTTTTAAAGTAAAAGGTTATAGAGAATTAGTTGATAAAAAGTAAAATTTGATGAAAAGCTACTTAAAGCAAAAAAGAACCTTGAAAAAATTTATTTTAAATGTGATAGGGGTTTGGCTCCGGATATCAAGAAACAAGTATTAAAGTATTTTCATATTGCGCAATCCTATTCTTTTAGATAAACCACAATAATTCTACTCATTGTCTTGCTTGTTTATGCTTCAAACTTTTTTTCATTATTTTTGCATCGACGACTCAGAGTCAAAATAAAAGAAATAAAAGCAATGTTTTAATGAATTTTTTTTAATTGAAGAACCATTTCCGGCAAAAAAACAGTGTTTTGATATCTAAAAAATCTTTTAAAATCAGAAAGATCAGCTCAGTTACACATTGACCAGTGAAGTTTCTTTGAATAGTTAAAAAAGCCAAACATATCTTACCGCTTTCTTTCTTACTTTTAACCATTTCCAAGCTAGTAAGATCTCATACTAAGCAGCAACTCTGCCTTTATTCTTTTTTTTTAAATTTGTCAGCATAAATTTTTTAACGTAAAACCAAACATTTTGATTTTTTTGTATCCTGTTAGCCAGTGATACAACTTTTATAAATAACTAAAAAAAAGAAATGAAACTATTAACGGGCCAAAGTGGCCAGAATGGGTTTTAAAAGTGTTGATGAAAGAAAATATTCAAATGCAACAATTGTGTGTGCTTTCCGTGATTTTTTTTGTCTGTCAAAAGCTGCCTACCGCAGATTTTGCCAAGATTTTGAATCCCAGGATTTCAGTTTTAGTTAGATTGACTTCATCTTCCCAACGTTAAAACAATGTTACTTATTATTATAAGCTATTTTAAATCTAATTGGTAAACAGAAAACCTGTTTCTTTTCTTGGATGGAATTTACGTCAATGCTATGCTGCAGTATTATGGAGGTTAAGTTTTTGGACAAGCAATCAATATTTCTAGTAAATTAGCCAACCGAGTTTTAAGTTACATGGTCGTCTGCATGCTTGATGGGCCAAATATTTTATAGTATAAGATATCGCCAATTTAAGAGAAGGGAGTAAATTTTTTATTTGATCAAACAAATACTATTCTAAAAAATTTAAAAGATGCTGGAGCAAAAGTTATTGCTATTATCTGTCACAATAATAGAATCAATCAATTTTTTTAAAAAAATTTGACACTATAAGTCCGTGGCGCTCAAAAAATAACTTATTTCTTTGATTCGATTTCGTGCATCTGCTAAAAAAAATAAAAAATAATTGGATTACTGAAGCCACACAAGAATTAGAGTTTTACGATCATGGTGGAAAAGTTGTTGCAAAATGGTCAGACATTAAAAAAATGTATTATTGCAAGAACAAAAAATAGTGAAGATGTCCCAGTCAACTTTCAAAGGAATTTATCCAAAACCTGTTGAAAAGCAAAAAGGAGAAACTTGCTTGCAATTGTTTTTCGATGAAGCTATTTTTGATTAGAAAATGCATCTATTCAAAAAAGCAAAAGGTAGGATTTATTTTTTAAATAGGGTTTTAGAATTTTGGAAAAGAATAAATGTGCATTTAAAGTTTACAGCTCCGCAAACGCAAAATAATTTAAGAACCGTAATTACCTTTTCCGATGATAATATTATTCAAAAACTAAGAGCTTCAATTGTACGATCGAAAGTATGTGCAGTTTTGGAGGGAAAAGAATTAAAAGTTTGATAAAATATACTGTTTCCTGTTTATCTTTCAGCGGCCTGGTGGAGATAAGCGAATATTTACTTCAAAAAGAGTCTTTTGAATAAGTTATGCTAGGTATTTTTTCGACTGATGCATTGAAAAAACAGTTTAGTAAACTTAGGCAAAGATTTGAAAAAAATTTTTTATGACAGTACAACAAATTTTTGAAAAAGGTAATATTTTCAAAGCAAAGTAACTTTTAAATTTAATCAGTGTTGCTCTAAGCCAATGGTTCTTAAACTAGGTTCGATGAGTCAGTATCAGGGGTTCGGCGGAGATCAGGATAAGTATACACACGTTATGTGTATGTGTGGCAACCACAATGTCTTTTTTACTTGAGCCGCAGTTCTTGCTCATTGTGACGTAGCACAGTCTCTTCTTCTTTCTCTTGGAGATCATCCTGTATTTTGCCAACCTCACCAGATCAAGTCTATCAAGTCTAGAGGGCAAGCTTTATCGATTTATATATTGAGCAATTAGTTTTTGACATTATTTGTCATAATTTTTAAGTTGTTGTGTTATAATGCAGGGTTTTAATCTTCTGTAATTCTGTTTGAAGTTAAACAAGCATAATTAGGCACTAAATATGCAATTTTTTTCCTTTAATATTTAAATTTAATCTGTTCTAGACATTTACCTTTTTATTGTATTTTGATCTTTTTATACTAACTATGTCGATAAAAAAGGAGTGGTCAGAAAAATATGTACAATATGAATTTACGTATATCACAGAAAGTGACGGGAGTTTTCAGTACATGATTTGCTACGCCGGGTTGAGCAATTGTTGCTTAGCACCGGCAAAACTAAAAGAACAATTTCAAAAGGTGCATGGCAATAGAAAATACTGGAATACCAAGCTCGCTGAATTTAAAATAAAGAAAGCTAGATTTGGTGAAAATGCTACTCTGCCAGTTTTCGGCTTTGCATTGACAAACCGATCCTCACAGCATCGTACGAAGTTGCGTACTTGGTTGCAAAACAGGGAAAACTACAGACCATTGGTGAAAAACTTGTAAAACCAGCTGTGTTAAAGAAGGCGAATACCATATTTGGAAAAGCAGCCGAAACTAAGTCATCCCAAATTCCTCTTTCTAATGGCACCATTAGCAACAAAATTGATAAGTTTAAAATTCATTCGTTCTCCTGGTAAAAATCAACAAGTTAAACTTTAATAAATAACGGAAGGCATAATACATTATCAAAGAAAAACGCAATATATTACGCCTTCTGTTATTTGTTAAAGTTTAACTTGCTGATTTTACCAGAAGAACAAATGAATTTTAAACTAAATAATATCCTTGGTAACAGTGTTTACATTGAAATTGATAAGATGAACGATGACATCTTGGCTCAAATAATTTTAGACTTGATTTCGGACACGGCAAAATTCAGTCTCCAATTTTACGAGACCACGAACGTTTCCAATCTAAGCCAGCTTGCTGTATTCGTGCACTATGGGAATAAAGAAGACGTGAAAAAGGAAGTTTTTTTTATTTTGTCAGCCCCTTATAACAACTAAGGCTGCCGAGGTTAAGAAATTTGTAGATAATTTCTTCAGAGACAATGATCTTTCGTGGGATATTGTTTATGCAATTTGTTTGGATAAAGCTCGAGTCATGTTGGAACGAAATTTTGGTTTTGGTACGCTACTGAAAGCCAATGCACCACACATAACTGTAACGTATTGTCTTTTGCACGGGCATGCATTGGCAATAAAAACCTTCACTCCAAAACTGGCAGAAGTATTAAAAATTGTGGTGGAATATGTGAACTATGTGCGAAATTATGCTATGAAACAGCGCATATTCAAGGAGCTGTGTAATGAAATAAGCTCTGTATTGGAGTTACTTCTGTACTATTCTAATGTTTGGGGGTTATCCCGGGGAAAAATGCTGAACCGTGTTTCTACCTTGCGTGTGGAATTAGCCGTGTTATTGCGAGAGCACCAACATCGTCATGCAGATTGTCTTAAAAATTCTGAGTTTATTCTCGTTTTGGCATACATGGTCGATATCTTCGATGCTCTCAATAATCTCAATCAACAGATGCAGGGTGGTGGAGTCAATATTATTGAAGTGGAAGAACATCTGAAGACTTTAAAAAAAAATGACTTAACGGAAACGACGAATGGGGAATAATAACTTGACTGACTTTCCTCTTCATGACGATTGTATAAGTAAAATCAAAGATGTGTCTGGAAATGGGAACATTTCCGTACCGAGAGAACTGAAGCAAGCAATTTCCATGCACTTAGATGAGCTTGCAAAGTCTCTCGACGGACACTTCCGACCAGAGAGTCATATTCAGCATGGGTACGACAGTCAATCACGTTTAGTGCTAATAAAGAAGATGTCAATGATGAATATCTCAATGAAATCATTAAACTTTAGCAAAGCCAGTTTTAACAGCAACTCTTCAGAACAACAACGCTCTCAACGTTTTGGTGTCACTAAATCGTACCTACACCCTTTTCTTTGTAAGAAAGCCCTTGTGATACTCATACAGTTTGTTACAACGTATCTTTGCAAGCACTCCTTTTCGAAGATGGTAGACATAAAAACAAAAAAAGGGAACAGACTTTGTTGCCATGAGCCTTGCCAAAGTGAAGCTGCGCACTTTTAGAATTGTTTCCAAAATGCAGCAGCATAAGACACATTGATTTGTTGTAAATATTTATTGAGTTGTGTTTTTGTGTGTAGTTCATGTTTTGTTGGTCTTGTTTCTTTGAATAATATGATTTTATGTGCAACAAATGCACAGTTTACTTTGGGCTCAAGTTCTTTAATAAAAATTTCTGAATTTTAAGGAAGGGTTCGGTGAGTGCCTGCATAAAACTTACTGGGTTCGGTACCTCCAACAAGTTTAAGAACCACTGCTCTAACCAATCTATTTGAAATTGAAGCTGGTCACCATTTCCAAAAATATTCTTTTACGTTGACTGAAAAAATATGTGATATATTGGATTGTTTGCCGGAAATGCAAGCCTCTGTTTCAGAAGATTCAATAGCTGCACTGTATACATAGCTAGATATTACACTGATAAAATTAAAAATAAAGATTTACATGACAGTTACTTCTAATATGAAAAGTATCGTGTTTTTACGGCAGTTTAAATTGGGGTGGCCTACATGTATCTGGAGATTCCTTATGTCAGTGAATTATATATAGTTATGATATATTCCATGACGTACTAAATCATTCCCGCAGAAATTCTTTGTGCGAGATTTTGAAAACAATCTTGAATCTTTTATAATTTAAACATCGTAAGGCTTATTTTCTAAGATTAGCAAACATTCTGTTTAACAACTATTGCTGTCTTTACTTTCCAAAATCTTTTGAAAATCGCGACAAAAAGTGCTAAAACTTACAACAATTTAATCGACATGATTTCACATTTAGGGATGAGCAAATCAATAAAAGTAATGCCATTGTGTTGCAAGTGAAATTGAATAATATTGGATATTTCTGGGAAAAAAAACACAGCAAAACTGTTAAAATTATTAATTTTTTTAACAAAAAAGTTTTCCGTCATTAATATTTTAACTCTTTAAGACACAAGGGATAGGCAAAAAGTAACTGAGCAAAAACATAAAAACACAAAGAGAAAAACTGTAGAAAAAATCATAATTCTTTTATAAGGATCTTGTAAGGTTTAGGTACTGATACTATTCCAATATTTTCTTCTTTTATCGACGGAAGTTCTTTTGCATGTGGATCAGATAAAAATTCAAACTTTTGAACCATTCCAACCAAGAAAATAAAAACTTGCATTCTTGCCAATTGTTCACCCAAACAATGACGAGGTCCAAGTGAAAATGGTATTACGTGATTGGAGTTGATAAAATTCCCTTGCTCATCCAAGAATCGTTCAGGATTAAAAATTTCTGGATTTTTCCATAGGTTAGGATCATTGTGAACTGCCCAGATATTGGAGCGAATCTGTTATAAAACCATGTTAAAATATTTTAAAATAGTTTACTTATCGTATTATATCTCACAATGGTATTTTTTGGAAATATGTATCCATTAATTTCGGTATCTTGATCGGTTACATGTGGAACGTTTAATGGTACAAGTGTTCGAAACCTAAATAGTTCTTGAATGAAAGCGTTTGTGTATGGCATTTCAGCTTTTTTGGACATGGAAACAGTTCCAGATTGTCCTATAAAATTTTTTAAATATATTATATTATTTTTATAAGTGTAATTTAAATTAATAATCATTATAATGAAATATGAAAAGTAAATTTGATTACTAAACTGTTTAATTGGGACAAAATCAAGTAACTCCTGTAACTTACCAATTATTTGAAGAATTTCTTTTTGAAGTTTTTGCTGAGTTTCAGGATAATGTAAAAGGCAAAGAAGACTCCAATATAATGTGCTCGCAGTTGTTTCAGTTCCAGCAATAAACAGATCATATATGTATTTTAAAAGTTGTGATTCCTAATTTAACAAAAGCAATATTAGTAAAGGGTAAATTTAAAAGTGCTTGCTTGGCCTCTTGATCATTTCACATAATTAAATTTTTTGCTGTTGATAAAAAGCAGTCTATATTTGGTAAATTCATTTCGGCATTTCGCTTATAACTATAACTTATCGACCATCAAACATTATAGCTTATGTATTACAGTAGAGTTTAGATATGAAATTTTTTAATTTTTTTTGAGTGATACTACCGCTACTGTATTAAATTTCTAAACGATTAGTAAATGGCACCACTAAAATCTTGCTGACAAAGATAAAAATATAATCTACATTGGGGAATTAGCTACGAGAAAGTTTATGTTATGGGGTAAACCATTAATAAGTAACAAAAAATGTTTTTGCGTTCATGCTCGATTTTTCCTAAATCTGTTTGGTACGAAATGAGCAATAATTTTTAGTTGGTTTTAAAGAGCAAAAACAAAATATTTTGTTTTATAAAATCCCGTATGACACTATTTAGTAGTATTATGCAATTTTATGAGTTTTTAAACATATTTTTAGAAATATATAATTTATCTACACATTTAAAACTATTTTGGAATACTACTTTTTTTTGAAATATTGTTTAAAAGTTAAAATTTTTATTTTTTGATACTTCATTGTAGAAAAATGTTGAATGTAAAGCGATGCTTATTAAATCGATGTTACTTTAATCTGAAAACCCTTAATTCATAAATAAATAATACCTAAATTTTCTTTATTTAATTTTAAAAAATTTTCTTAATTTTTCTTCATTTCAATCGTAAGACATGCCATTTGAAACACTTGGATAAATTTCCTCACAGTTGAAGCACCATTAAAAGCCTTGTAAATTAGGGACAAATCTAAACCAAAATTAGGCCCGAAAGTTAAGTTTAACAAAGAAACCAATACGACAGGCAGTATGCAAAACAGACCATCTAAAAGGATGTATTTAGACCCTAAAGTCAAGGCCCAACTTAAAAACTCTGCTTAGAACAAAGCGAAATAAACAATCTGAAAATATTTTGTTACAGTAAACGAAGAATCTTTTCCTTTTCTTTGTTCAAAAATAAAAGCATCAATAAAATCCCGAATGTTATTTTCATCAAATGTTTGCTCGTGTTCCTTGCGAATTTTTTCCAACCAATCTAAAACAATGGTTAGAAAAAAATTAAAAAATAATTTTGATTGAAGACCGAATATAGCAAGACTCAATAAATTTTTTTCTCACCAACAATTTTTCAAAACCAGTATAAGCAACGCATATTTTATAAAATGATATTGTTCTAAAATCACTTTATATATACTGTATATATATTGTTTTTTATGATTTGACAACACAAATTGTATTTAAAGTGCCAATAAAGTATAAAATCACATTACAAAATATTTAAAGAGCTAGTCACATTTGTTACTCAAAAGACCTACTTAAAGTAATAAAAAAAACAAAACGGTTTGATTTTTTGATTTATACATGTACAAAAAAAATTACCAAAGACTGATTGCATTTGGTTGACAAACTTTTTGTTATAATATGAGATTGGAGGCACGTGTCGAAGAAGCGGAAAAAGAGAAATCGCTTTGTTTGCAATGTTTATTTGAGGATCATCAAATCTAAATTAGCATTGTTATTGAGTAAGCGCAATTCTACAATAAGGTAGCCAATAATAAATAAAGAGTTAGTTTACTTACCCGTTAATTACCACGTGCAGCATTTTTTGGAAGTTTTCATCATCGTAGTCAAACCGTTTTCCAAACACAATATGACAAATGTTGTTTGAGATTGCGTTATGCAGTAAATACTAAAAAGAAATTTTCATATATTCTTTGAAATTATCACTTATATTTCAACGATAGAACATGCTTTGTTTTTTTTTAACATTTTAGGTTAACATACAAGCGAAAACTAAATTAAAGAAAATAATACAACAAAGCAAGATAAATATTTGAACATTTAAAATCACTCATAGAAAATGAGAGGGCTCAAGGCAGTTTCACTTTTCAAAATAAAAAACAAAAAAATTAATTTACTCATTGTTCATAATGAAACTGTTCTCAGCAGTTCCTGCTTTTAGACATAGGGTTTGGTTAAAATAATGGAAACACCTAGCGCCGTAGCATCATAATTTTGATACATATAGTGTAAGTTTAGAGACCGCCAAAAGAACCATTTTATCCAGACTTCCTTCTTCCAACTGTTAAACAATGAGGAGGGTTTGTGATAGTCTGGGGGATATATCTTAAAAATATGCAGGCCCAATAATTTTCCTTCATGTCAGAATTAATAGCTGAGACTATTTAAAAATTTTGCCTCATCAATTTATGAGATGATTCAGGAATATTTTTCCTGAGGAAAATGCAATTTTTCAAATTGATAATGCACCAATTCACATAGCTAAATTTGTAACTAAATGGCACGAGGAACATTCTAGTGAAACAGAACATCTTATATGGTCACCACAGTCTCCAGACCTTAATATTACTAAATATTTATAATTTATTTTAGAGAAACAAGTAAGGAGTTGATACCATCGTCTTTAAAAAAACTGAAGACTGCTTTAACGGAAGAATGGATTAAAATACCTTTGAAAACCATTTAAATTTTGTATTAGTTAATGCCTCGTAAGATTGAGGCTGTAGTTGCTGCCAAAAGTGGTCCCACACCATATTAAAATTTAATTTAATTTTCAACATGTTTCCATTATTTTGTCCAAACCTTGTAGGTAAATATCGTCGTCACTAAATTTTATAATGTCTTTTCTGTCTCTCTTTTCTTGGTGAAAGCATCTTTTTGTGCTTTTTGATATATTCGATTTGGTGTCAAGGTTGGCTGCGGTATCGCTTGGCGTTGAAAGATGTTTTTTTCCTTGAGATGAAGTCACCAATCAACTCAATCACAACCATTTTTTCGAAATCTTTTTGCGTTTTTTATTATCTCTCCTTCCACTGATAATTTGAAACTATTTTGTCATAAACCATAAACGAGTTCGCCAGCGCCATGTTAATGTAATCCCAAAAAGGCCTGCAATATGATTTTTTAGCGCTTTTTGTGTCAAATGCCTACACCGTTGTCTTCTGATCTGAAAAATCAGTTCCTTTCATGTATTTGTTGCATACCTTCGCACCATTGCAGAAACCTATACATCCACCTTCACTTCTTGGCTTTTATTTCGTATGACGAAGTTGACTGTATCTATAGGATTCCCATAATCAATTATTGATATTATCATCTCTGATTTGGTATCCAACCACTTCACAACTGACATGCAATCATAATATCTTGAGTCAATCTCTCCTGCTTTAAATCTTTCGTTGATTTCATGTCTTTCGGTAGTCCCCGTCTATATTTTCTGACTGTTCCACAGGAATAAATTTTTTCTTTCCTTCATCAGTCTGTAGATAATAGTTGGGGAGAAGAGTAAAAATTGTCAAAAAAGATTCTGCAGTGTGTATTTGTGATAGAGATTCTGTAAATTCTATTACAACACTTTTTGATTTTTCTAACTATGGCAATGATGTCTTCTTTCCAACATAGATGTCGAATTGACAGAGGTATTCTTTCTTTGAATAATTTCGTCACCAATGCTGGAAGCCTCTTTGGATTGCTTTTTGCTTTATATACAGTTTCATTATGCGATTGCTTTTAAATTATGTCATTCGTTTGTCACTTAATTGCTTGTTTAAAATTTGGACTTATTGCATTTTGGAAGACAACATTGAAATATTTGATAAAGGTACAAAGTGTCTAGGCTCTGTCCTGTGTCAGTCTTTTTTGTCGAGAACTTTATCATTATTTGCAAAATGCTCTTCGGATAAAATAGAACCTATCTCTAGGCATTATTACAGATACAGTTGATATCGTTAATATGGTTCATTGGAAAAATACTTATGAATTTCGGGTAGAACATGATATGGCATCATAATGTTCATTCCTAGAAAGCATGATAGTACGACGCGCGACGAATGAAGCAGTGTAAATGTTCCACTTCCTTCCGCGTGGGCTGAATCCCGCTCATAATACAAACTGCTCTCACTCAGAGAAAAACAACAGTATCAGGAATTCAACGTTTCTTTAAGATTATAAGTATCACTGTCGAAGTTTTGAAAATACCAACAAAAAATAACAAAGTAAGTAAAGCAATTCAATCTGTAAGTAAAAGATAACTTGCGCCCAAAATGTCAATAGAAAAATGTTACTCAAGCAAGCAGATAATTGTTCCAGTCATGGAATAAAATTCAACATTTCGTATTTTGTAAGGTTCCAATCTGTATAGTTAGTGGAAGAAATAATCTTCTCGTGTTATTTTTCTTTGTTACAATTAAACGTAATTCTTGTTAAATCTGCTTTCTATGACAAAATGGTGTGGGTGGAATCCCATCTAGAAGGAGGAAAGAACTTAAAGTTTGGTGAGTCTTTTTGTTGCAAAACATAACAGTTTTATCAGGTGGTTCATATAATTGATTGAGTGTTTTCATGAGGTAAACAAAAAACTTTCTTGTTTTTAATCGTTGTTATTATAGCGTGAGATCTACGACACTGTAAAGTGATAATCTACCTACTTTTGAACCTAACCATAACCTTCAGGTTGTACTTGCGTAGGCAACGTATGGCGGCAGACCTTATGCCATAATAACAGTTTTTAATCATAGGTATAAAATTTTACTCTCTTGACAGGCTATATTTTGCAGGTACCTCATTAGCAAATAAAATATTTATTCAAGTTTGTTTATATTTTTGTTTAGACAAGGTGTCACGGAAATGCTTGTTATGATTGATAGAATCTCCAACCCTGCCATGTACTCATAAGCTAAATATATTTTTTTCAAATACATTTTATTCATGCCAGGGGTATGTAACATTGGCGCTTAGCGCTGTCCGGACGAATGCGTACAACAAGATTAAATTGCGGGCGGAATTGCTTTACTCATCGATTAATTATTCTTTTGTTACTGCAAAAGCGATTCAGTAAAATTGCCAATGACAAACAAAGTATTTGAAGAGGTTTGAAGTTGAAGTATTTTAATAATTACTCTTTCTAGATTTTAGAAATAGAGTTGTAAACCAATAGAACTATTAATGATTTAAGTGGCAACGGCCATCACTCTATTTCAACCGAGAGTTTTCCTTGGAGCAAATAATTTTGTTTCGCGGGCCGCAGATTGTGCACCTTTGCTCTATGCTATGAATCCATATACATAAGGTAAAGGTATGTCATTGATAAGTGTAATTGTAATACAGTTTTAGTTGTTTGATTCGTGATAAAAGACTTTATTTTAAAGTTGAGCGACTTTGTCCGATTACCATTGCGTGAGTAATATCGCGTATCGTTTAGTTGGTTGCTGTCTTCTTATTTGCAATTAATGTGCCCATGTCAACTCGCAAACTTATTAACTTGTTTGCAAATAAAAAAGTAAATGCATGAAACAATACTTAGATAAAATATTCTATTTAACAAAAACATGATTTTTGTTTGTGCAGCTTATTTTCTAAAATTAACGTCAGTCTTCCTACCGATATATCAAATGCAGTATTGTTTTTTCTAATCTCTTCGTTTAGATATCGCAGTTCTTCTAAGCAAATATTTTCCATTCCTTTTTTTCCAACACCAAACCTATATATTTCATTAAAAATTAAGTATAAATGTTTGCATGGAAAAATATTTTTTAAAGTTTTGTTTAAGTTGAAATTTTTAAAAACTTATTTTACAGTTAGGGTAAAATCTAAAACTTTTAGCAAAAACAAATTTGTAAAAATAATTACCCTCTCAATGTTAATAAACCAAATTTTCTCTGAGCTTTCCATTTGTCTCCATATCTCAATGAAGCAATTCCATCACCTTTGTCGAGATCTGCCAAAGGTGGAAACGGTCGTCGACCAGAGAGGGTATTCCCGTTTTTTACAAGTGCCTGTACGAAATGTTAGAGATAAAAAAAGTGCAGTGGTTAGCAGCAGAGTTATGTTCAAGTTTATTTATTGTGCGGTTCAACTCTGAATATGAACCAGCAACTTGATTTGATTCAATTATTTATTCTCTTATTTAAAAAAAATTAAAACAAAACAATAAAAACAACTTATTTAATCATAACACAATCCATAGAAGTTTAATTTATATGATGATAGGATGTGGAATCCAAAAATATATAGATATAGAAAATGAAAAAGATAAATTTTAAGCTTAAAGCAAAAATTTATTAAAATTAGAATAACTACAATTGCATTTCTTGTTAAAAATATAAAATTTGGCCAATCAGTTAATCGCTACAGAAAGTAAATTAAATTGCTACATGGGTACATATTTAACACACTTTCTTTTATATAATTTATCACAAAAAATTGCTAAATTACAAAAATCACAAGAATTACAAATAAATTAAGCTTGTTTAATTTATTGATGTTTCAAACAAACACAGTGCTGCGGAAAGTAAAAACCTAGTTATGAAAAACTTTATAGATGTATTTATATTTTTTCTATATTTACAGTATAAACTTAAACTAACTTTATTAATTGATTCAAAATCATTTAAAAACAAATGATCTTGCAAACCAAATCGGATGCTTAATATGGGTCCATATTTTTTGCTCAATTTAACCGCTGTTTCATGTGGTTTCTTTCCGATAAATGGGAGGAAACCAAAAACAGGAATTCCACGGGGTCCCGGAGGAAATTTATTGGGGCGTTTATACCAGTTGATTAAGTACAAAAAAATAATTGAAACTGTTCCAATTATCCACGCCCAATCCAAAAAAAAATTCTTAATCATTTTTTTAGTTATTACAGTCACTTTTATGTTAAATATTAAAATCTGTTTTTCTGAAAATAAAAGATTCGCATGGCACAAGTTAGTTGTTCTTTTATAATAAAAATCACACAATTTACAGATATATTATCCTAAGTTGCCGCAAAACGAATGTAAGTAGATTTTAAAGCCTGAAAAAAATAAAACAGAAAAAAGTTAGAAAATAAGTTTACAACATATGATAAGAAAAACTATTAATAACAAATCGAAGGATTTGAAAAGAGTTTTTTATCAGCTTTAAAAAATGTATTAGAGATAAAACCAAATGAAAAAAACTAATTGAAGTTTTTAAATAATATCTACTCTTTCTCAGATAAAAACTTTTTCTGTAATTTATAATCGAATTCTACTTTTCTGCTGGTTATATACACAGCGGGTAAAATGCCGGTTTCACGTGATTGCGGACAAATATGCTGTTTCATAGTGACGTCATGTAAAGCGTTTAATTTTGAGCTCGAAATTTTTGACAACGTTTTGTAACGTCAGTTAGATTATTATTGATTTTCTTTTCAACATTAAAAATAAAAATGAATTTAACTTCAATGCAATGCAATTTATTTTAAAATAAAGCATCGATGGCTTCTACCGAATCTTTTTGAATTCAAAACTTGGAGAAGGAAAGATACGCTGGTAGTACAACTAAGGTAACATCTTTGAGACTATATGGTTTTAATGTCAGCAGTAATGATGTCATAATATGACTGTTGCGTCATGTTTATATAAAACCTTTACAATTTACGTTTTTTTTATATGACAATCGGTGTTGGTGATTAGTTAGTTTGTGGCTTTGTTTAAATGGCTTACGTGTTTAGCAAAGAACAGCTATTTTAACAATCAATAAATAAAATCGAAATAACATATTATTAAAATCACAAACAGAGTTTTGTTTTTTTAAAAGGTTTTTTGACTTGCATTTTATTTTTATAACCTACAACTTTGCTTCATATGATTCATAAAGGAAAAGATTTTTCTTTAATTTAGATTCTATATTGATTACTGCAATGATAATATTGCATTATCATTGCTGTAAAAACATCTGTCAAATTCATGCAATGATAATATTGCATGAATTTGACAGATGTTTTTATGATGAAAAGCGCTATAAAACTGTATCTTTTTTATTGTTATTTTTTCTCAAAAATTATTGGTACAGATTTAAAATAAAGTAATAAAAAGTTGTATAATTTCAATCTAGCTTTCAAATAACTTAACAATAAAAAATACAGTTAAAATTTTTCGGTATTGTGAATTTTTATTTTTTCTGAAAAATGGCTGTTTTCATTTGGTCAGTTTGTTGTCATTTGTAAAAATATAAATCATGACCTGCTCTAAAGTAAAACCAAGAGTCAATTAAATTTTTTTGGAGACACATGTATCCAAGAGTAAACTGATATAAATGCGTAGTAAATAAATGATTTGCCGGCTAAACTAAAATAAAAATAAAATAAACATCTTCACTTCAAGTGCATAGTTGAATACATAACATTATTTACGGAAAAAAATAATCAAAAATGTTTTCACTTTAAATTGTAAGCTAAAAATTTTGTTTTCCAAAAGCAAAGTGAAGACTTTTTTAAGTTTTTATTTTTAATTTTTTATTCTAATACTCTTGAATTGGGCTTTTCTACCTCATTAATGGATGGGGTTGGGTAGATTTTTACGAAAGCGAAACAAGGTAGGCCACTACAAAAAAGATTGTCAAACTGCGGTAAAACTCTACAATAACAATTCAAATTCAATATTAGAAAAAAAAAGTAATATTTTTAACTACACAAAAATTTTTTAGTTGAAAAAAACAAATTAAATAATGACAAGGCAATCTTGTAACTGTAATTAATCTTATAAGAATTTGTACTTTGAACAAGTGTTATCCGAAAAAACGATGCGCAAAGTTATTTTAATCATTGTCAGACACACTACAATCTCCCGTGTTGAAAGTTATGACGTCTGAACTGAGTTGCTTGCATCATCGTTAACACGATATTGTAGAGCAACATAATGTGATTAAACATAGCATTCTTATTCTGGCTTAGCTAAGTCACTTAAAATCAATGTGAAAAAATGATATTGTTGTTGCGCTGAAGAAATTGATTTCAGTAAATTATTCAAAAACCGGAAAATTAGAACTTATATCAGGGAGGCCGGAGGCGGGGGTAGAAGCAATTGTCGCCGTACAGAAGCATGGGTTAGGTTTATTTCTACAATCACAAAAACTAAACCAAAATTAAATCTAACAAAGTTTATGGAATAGTGGTTTGACAACAGCAAATAACAATAAGTTAGCAAGGGCGCACAATCGCAAAAAAATATTCTCTTTTGGTAGATAACGTACCGACAATAAATGTAAAAACAGGTCATCGAGCGAATCAATGTGATGGGCTTGTTTTATTTTGGTCTTTAAATAATTTCAAATACTGAACTTTCCATTTCATACCATTCCACTTAGTTTTGAAACCAAAAGTATGATTTTTTCTATCCAACAAAAAAAATGGGGCTTTGTTTTAGATTTTGTCCCTCTGCCAAAAAGTTTTCTGGTGCCCCTGCATAGTTAACTTCAATGACTTCGGATGAATATGTTTACTTGGATTGGTCAAAATACTTCTGTGGATAAAGTAGGCCTACACCACTGAATAAATTATGTAATGAAAATCATAGGTGGGCAGTACAGTGTACAAAAGTACCGCGGTACTTTTTCAGTACCGGTACCGGTACCGTTGGTAATTGGTACCGAGTACCGGTGCTCCGTCTAATTTTAGGGTCATTGAAAGTTCTTTTTTGCAAGCATTGCGAGTAGTTTCTTGATTTACAGTAGTATTATCACAAATCGACATTTGTCAAACTGAAGTGTTTGTTTGGGAAACGAGACTAAGCGGACCTCTTAGACTTTCACTGTTATCAACAACCAAATCCGAAGAAATATAAAATCAACTTTAATTATTCAAGAACGCCAAAAATGAAAATTACCAAATCAAATCATTCAAGTCCGTGATAACAGCAAAAATTGCTGTTGCTACTTCGCCAAAAAACAACTTTTTAGAGAATATTCAACTGAAAAAAACGTTATTCAAAAAATGAAAGGCAAAAACTTGCACAAAAGAAATTAACGAAAAACGTAGAATTAAATAAGTTAGTTACAGAGCAGAGACGGTTCCAATCTCGGGCCAGGCTCGATCAAGATTCTAAACATAGCGCCTCCTTTGAAACAGAGGACGAAGCGAAGTTTCAAACTAACTACTAGACAAGCATTATATACGTATATAAACGAGTACACATTGAAAAATTACAAACACGATAATAATTACAATCAGTTAAACACTATGATAATAATATAGCCTATAGCAGTGCTCTTCAACCAGTGTTCACGGTGAACCCTGGGGTGCATGAAAATTTTCCAAGGGTTCACCAGTGCAAAAGGGTGCATAAGGGTACATCACAAAAATGTGGCACTAAGACTAAACAGATGCTTTTGACAAAAAACATTCTGTTAGCACAAATTAGTATTGACTGATCAATGACTTTGAGGATTTAACATGGCTTTTCTACATTTTGAAGTGTGGAGCGTAAGAATCAGGGTGCGTCAAGCTAAATGTTTTACAGCAATTGATTACTTATTTGTAACGCATAAGCAAGAGACAATGAGCCATTATTAAGTGAATTACTATTAGTACTATAATAAGTACAGTGCAAGGTATCTCAGTAGGCGTGACAGTGTAAAGGATTTGCTTTAAAGCAGAGTTTTCCAAACTGAGGTCCGTGATGGCTGCACAGGAGGTCCGCGACGTTATGACAGGAATGACCAAACATTCGAACGTTATGACAGGAATGGCAGGAAATAGTTAAATAATTTAAATTTACTTGATGCGTTGGATACTTTATGCACCCACTGTATTTAGTCTAAAGCTTATGTGTGTTTTAGAGGTTTTAGTGTTTAGACACTGCTTTTGGTTGGTGATAATTTGATGGATATGTTGCCAATAACCAATTACTTAACAAAGAATTTATTTTTTATGATAGACATCATTTGAAATTGTTTTCTGCACATTTAAAAAGTACTTTTTAAAAGAGAAATACGACCATTTTGAATGATTTCTAAACCTTTTTGTTGTTAAAAAATTGGTTTATACTTTTGGTTTATACTTTTTGATTAAGCATTTAATATCATCAATTTCGTTATATATACAATGCATATTTACTGATATTATACTAAAGAGATCGGTATGACTATTGTACTTTTTATTGTTTAAATTTTTTCTTTTAATTTCCATGATATTTAATTAGTGTTATAGTCCATACCAAGGCTAAATTGTAGATTAATTTAGCGTATTGATCACTTTTAGTGTTTGTAATTTCTATGATTACCTTGTCTGGTATCTTTAGACTGTTACATTTACTTTTTTCATTTTTGGTAATTTTAAACTTAAAACATAATCTTGTATTTTCAACTTGGCTCTTTGTAGAGCTCTTATTTTGACTAGCAGAGGGCTCTGCATTTATTTGGTTAGGATCATATTTACTTCCTGATCCCTTATTGGAAGTTGCTTCTTCTTGTTTTGGCTCCATTTTTTGTTAAATTTTAGCCAATCCTGTTTATCAATTTAATTATCCCTATATTAACATCGTTTAGGTTATTTCTATTTAAATATCAAAATTTGATTCTACATAATTGGGGGTCAGGGAAAAATAAATTTGCAAATTTAGGTCTGTGTTTATATAAGTTTGGGAAACACTGCTTTAGAGATACACTAGCCTTGTTACCATAATTATGCGGTCTAATATTAAAACTTATTATTTAGTGAAGTATTTTGCCACAAGTTTAAGATGTCTTTATTTAAATATTTTACGAAAACTTCAACTTCTGTATCAATAAGCGCGGGCGATGTCTCCCAAGATAACGAAGGCAGTAGTAGGTCTCATGATGGTGAAAGCTTTGCTGCTGAAGCTGTTGTGACACCTACAAAAAATATGAAACGCAAAAGCCAAGCAAGATCCATTGCAAAACGTAGAAGATGGAATGAGGTTTACGTGAAGTACGGTTTCTATCGTTCAGCAGAAGAGGGACACAATCAGTATCCATTCGCTAATTGTCTGTTTTGTCCAGTCAAGTATTGCAATTCGGGTATTGTTCCTTCGAAACTCGAGCTACATCTTAAAAAACAACATCCTGAACATCAGTATAAGTCCAAGGAGTTTTTTGAATTACAGTTATCTGCTATTTGTAAACAGAAAAGATCGTTCAAATTGCAAATGATGAACAAAGAGAGCAAAGACTTTTTGTTAGCTTCGTTTATGATGGCCCATGTTGTACTAAAAAGCAAACGCCCGTATACAGAGCTAGAAGCAGTGATATTACCATGAATAGCCGCAGATTTGATTCATGGTGGTAAAGAAGCAGTTGATAAAGTTTCAAAAATTAGTCTATCTGATACCACAGTTTATCGCCGCTGTCAGAGTATAGCAACAGACTTGGAGGATCAGTTAATAGAAAAATTGAAGCAAGCACCTTCGTTTGCCATACAGTTAGACAAAACAACTGATGTATCTGCAGAAGCTCAACTCATTTTGTTTTGTCGATTTGCTAATATTGCAAGTAAAAAAATTACAGAGCATTACTTATTCTGTAAACCGTTGGGAGTGGATGCAACCGCCAATGCAATATTTGAGAAATTAGATGATTACTTGAAGGAGAAAGGACTTAGTTAAGAAAATTGCAAATCTGTGACTACTGACGGTGCAGCTGCAATGACAGGATCAATCAACGGCGTTGTAAAAAAGATTAAAGAACGTTCTCCGAAATGCGTATCGATTCATTGTATCCTACATCGGGAAGCTCTTGTTGCAAAGAAAATGAAAAGAGGAGATCATGGTGAAAGTGATACCACTTTTGCCATGCTACTTCAGGAAGTAGTTGGCATTGTTAACTTTGTTCGAAGCCACTCAAAAAAGTGCAGGATATTCGCTAAGTTGTGTGAAGAAATGGACACGTTATTCACAAAACTGCTCTTGCATGCAGAAGTACGATGGTTGTCCAGAGGCAAAGTTCTCAGGCGGTTCTTTCTGCTTAGAGAAGAAATGGGAGCATTTTTAACCGAGCAACATGACCATCGGGCTAGCAAATTTTATGACAATTATTGGTTGGCAAAATTTGCATACATGGCTTCCATTTTTGAACACCTCTGTAACGGAGTCGCAAACTGCCTCGTCCTTCCTCCAACTCCTCACAAACGCGCTTCACGACCAGCACCAGATTTATGATTTTATTTCACAAAACAAAACAATAATGGCAGCGCTAGTCCGAAACGGTTTTCTAAACAATAACACAAATTTCAAAATGTTTCAATACGTAGCCACTTACAGACTTACCAACGATGTTGGGCGGACGAGCAAAGGAAAGTATTAAATTACTAAATTCTCTACCTTAAGTAGACAACGTCCAAAGGGACAAATATACAGCAGCCAGATGAATGTAAAGACTCTGTCCAAATGCCAAGTTACAGCCAGCTCAAGTCAAAGAACTCACTAAAAACGTGGCATCACTTTATGCCCACAGCCGCGCGAGAACGCATTAAAGGTAGCGCTGATTATTCAGCGCCGATACAAAAGGCGCGCTGGCTTGAAACCCGCACCCAGCATCTACTTCTCAAATAATTTATGCGAACGACGTAACAACCTCAATAAACTTAATCTGAAGTTGCCGAGTAGGAAGACTGATATTTTTAAAAGTATGTCTAAAGTCAATGCTGTAAAGAAGAAACTACCACTGTGGCAGAAGCGAGTTGCATCAAATAATTTCTCTGATTTTCCGCTGTTGCATAACTTCATGAAAGAGCATGGAAGCACTTTTCAACAGCAACTAATTTCACTAATTGATGAGCATCTTAATTTGCTTCAAGAAAATTTTGGTAAATATTTTAATAGTGAACAAAATACCACACTTGATGCAAATTCTTGGATATTACAACCTTTTATCTACGACACTGCAGAAAACAAAGATTTAATTGATCTCCAATCATATTTTGGCATGAAAGCATTATTTCAAGAGAAATCATACTGTGACTTTTGGGTGCACTTGTTAGACGTACCAGAATACAGAAGCATAGCAGAAAAGGCAATTTGCATACTTATTCAAATGCCAATAACATATTTATGCGAAAGTGGCTTTTCTTGTTTGTGCGAGATTAAGTCTCGAAAAAGGAAATTCAATTACACATATCGATCCATTGATGAGGGGAGCAATTGAACAGGAAATCAATCCTCGGTTTGAGCTGTTGGTTGAGAATATGCAGGAACAGAAAAGCCATTGAATGCTATGTGCTCCATTTTATTTAGAATTGTAATTCAGTCGATTCCGCTTAATGCATCCACGGTTAATAAATCCAAATCGCTTGGAATGGAATTTTCCTAACCACTCTCCATTATACAGAAATGATAAGTGTATTTTACTGTAATATAGTCTCTTTGCACGATTATTTTTATATCGCTTTTCGCATCGGTCGTACCATTAACTAAGTAGTGTGCATGAGTAAGTCAGACCATCTTTAAGGGTGCACCACGACAAAAAAGGTTGAAGAGCACTGGCCTATAGTAAGTCACGAAAAAATTATCAAATAATACACTAAAGCAAACTACGAGCAACAAACAAATAAAATTCACACGGGTGCAATCTTAGAAATATCACTTAACACATAGTCGATTCCTCCCGATTTATTCAAAACGGCAACAGTGGCTCTACGAACAATATTAACCCCGTTACTTAACTGAGGGTGTACTTCGTGGACTCTTCCCAGACGATAAGAACCCCTATGTACAAAATCGTCAGAATTCCCAATCAAGACTAATTGCCCAGGCACTAAATTATTTTTGGTCACTCACCATTAAACACGGGCTTGCAGTGTGGGTAGAAAGCCTTTCACCCAACTCAACCAAAACGTATGAGCCAAGTTAGCATTGTAGAAGTAATCTCTGCGTAAGTCACCACGGTCATGAAAGGTGCCTATGGGTGAGTAAAGAGAAAGTTGTTGCCCAAGGAAAGACGAGGGGCAAATCGGAGCAAGATCGTTGGGTTTATCACTAACAGCAGTCAGAGGACGATCATTAACAATGCGCACAGCATCTAAAGTGAAGGTTTATAACTCAATTAAAGACGGTTTACGTCGAGTCGAATCCAAAACATGTTTCAATAAAGATTTAAATAGCTTAACCATACTTTCCCAGCTTCCCCCTTGACTGGGAGCATAAAGCGGAATTCTGACCCAATTTATACTACGTTTACGCAAGGAGTTATGAAAATCAGTTGAACTCAACAAGGTAGGCAAAATATCAGCTGCGGCAACGAAAGTACTTCCATTATCAGAATACATAGTGTCAACAGCTCCACGGAGGTTAGTAAAACGTGAAAAGGCAAGAAGAAAACTATTCAAATCCAGACTGGTAACTATCTCAACGTATATACCATGTGTGCACAGACAAGTGAACAAAATATCCCAAGCCTTACAATCAGTACGAAGTTGGCGGTAAGTGAAAAGGCCTAAATAATCAACACCACAATACTTAAATGGCTTCTCGGTGGCAGTAACACAACACTCAGGAAGGTCAGCCATAAGTTGTCGGATAGGCGTGGCTTTACGACGTCTGCACTTGCTACAGTCTCTTAGTGTCCGCTTAACACTGGAGTCCCATAAATAATCCAATAACGTCTTCGAGTGCAAGCAGGGCCTGTATGACATGAATTACAATGTTCATGCAGTACAATCAAACTAGTTAAAGCGTGTCTACTCGGCAGTATAATAGGATGTTTAGTGTCTAGAGGCAAATCTGCATTTTAGAGACCATCAATGCGTAGAACCGAGTCACTATCCACACAAGCACGTAAATTACGCAAAGTTCTCAATGCAGAAACTTGACGCATTTCTTCGCTTGTATTCGCTTTGTCACTCAAATGTTTTAGAAAAGAATCAAACGCGTCTGGAGATTTAGATTTCAGAAATTCTACAGCAACACCAAAACAACTGCGTTGCACGTATTTAATGATGTCAACAAGAGCATCGTCAAGAAATTGAGCATCCAACTTAGGCCTAGATAACGGAACTCTTTTAAATTTAGCCATAATAAACTGTTTGAAAACAATAAGATAAGCAATACGTTTAGTCAAAGCATACAAGTCAGGTGCAATTTCAATGACAGAATTTAAGCTCTGATTGTTTCCACTGGTTAAAGTTTCATCAATTATACCAGCCTTCCTAGCACTGACAACATTCACTGGAGAACGAGCGTCTAAATCACTTTCACATAAAAACTTCGGTCCCTTGAGCCAAAGGGCAAGACAATCAGATTTTTTAGCTTTGTTGTCACGAGTTCCCACATCTGCGGGATTGTGGGCGGTGTTCACATAATTCCAGTTATCAGTTGAATTCATCAAATGAATTTTGTACACTCGGCGTTTTACAAAGCGTGGCAAATGCAAATCAGGGTTCACTATCCGCTTCAAAACTACTTGGGAATCAGTCCAAAAATGAAAACTACAAGAAAAACACTTCAATATCGTAGAAACCTCCATAACTAACTCCGCACATAACTTAACAGCTTCTAATTCTTTCCGAGAAATGGCCCAGTTTGCTTGGTGGGTCAAAACAAGTTTTGATTTACCGATAATAAAGGCTACACTTGAACGATTACCAATCACACGTCTCAAATACACAACAGCAGCAATGGCGACATTTGAAGCATCGCAAAACCCGTGGAGTTGGTAACAAGCGATTTCATTTACTCCAGCTTCACCAACTTCATCAAAGCAGCAACGAGGAATTGAAACTCTATCCAATGTCTCCAAATGTGTAATACATGATTTCCACTCACAACAATCTCATCCGGAAGTTTTTCGTCCCAATCAATACCAGCTGCAGTAACTCTTCGAAGAATTAATTTTTCCTTTAAAAGCCACTGTCCACGTATTCCTAAAGGATCAAATTGGCCTGCTATCGCGCTCAACATTTGTCGACTAGTAGAAACTTCAGTTAACTTGCGATCAGGACATATGCAAAGAGTATCCTCTTCCACTTTCCACTTCAAGCCCAGAGCTTTCTAATCAAGGATCGGCTGAGAAGCCACATCAATTTCTTTAAGGTTTGAGGTGCGATCACTATGTGGAACATCTGACAAAATTGATTTAGCAGCGTTGTTTGATACTTATTTACGCAGTGTAAATCCTCTACTTTCAAATAGTAATCTGGATTCTCTGGCAATTGTTTCAAGTTCAACCAAAGAATCAGACGACAGCAATAAATCATCCATGTAACGACATTGCAAAATTGCACTCAAAGTAGATGGACTAGCATTTGTGACGTTTTCAGAAACAAGACGTTTAATAGCCAACAATGTAATGTATGGACTAGAGTTAACTCCCCTAACATGTCTAGTAAATCTAAAAATCTGAGTGAATCCATTCACAAGATCATTATCTTTGAACCAAATTAAACGAAACAAATCACGCTGACTTTCAGGAATCGAAACTTGGAAAAAGCATTTACTAACATCCGCCATACACGCAAATTTTCCCAAACGAAAAAGAGTCAATACGTCAACTAATCCATTAAGCAAATTTTCATCAGGATACACAGCATCATTGGGCGACACACCTTTATATGTCGCAGCGCCATCAAATACGACTCTAGATTTAGCTTGCTTCGTCATAAAGAAAGGTAGATACCAACACGGCTTACACAATGGATTACTGTCAACAGGCACTAAGCACTCGTTTGAAATAATTTTGTGAAAAGTGTCAATCAACGTCTTTTTGACAGAGTTATTTTTTAAGGCACTTTTCCGCAGTAAAAAATTACGATCAAGAGCATATGCATAATTATTAGGCAAAGCTTCGACAACATCAACTTTTAAGGGGACCGGTATCTCGTAACGATTATTTACCACATTCACGTTCGGCTCAACTAATTCTCGAGTAATTTCATCACTTGTGGACAGCTGAATTTCTTCATCTTCCAAAATATAACGACGCGATTGTTCTCGTAACGCAGAAACTTCTTGTCTTAACTTGACACAATCATTTTTGTTGCAACATTCAAGATTAGCTTTCAAAGTTTGCAACTTTCTTTCGCTGCATTTACAACCATCAACACAACCACCACTTGCAATGGGGCCTAAGCGAGTCAAAACATAATTAGGACCTTCAAGTCTAATTTCTTCACGTTCTTCTAAAACCGTAAGGAGAAATTTATCTGTCTGACCAATGAGAATGTCAATACACCTTAGGGATATTAACGCCATCGAAATGCTCTAAGCCAAAAGTATCTACGCTATGTGGGAGAACACATTCATCATCAACAAGTTCTGGCACTAATAAAGCATTCTCCACATCAAATCTTTCACCTGTAGTAAATGATTCAAGTTCAAAATTTACTACACCCCTGCACGGTGTGAATTCATTAGCTAACGTGTGAATATGTATCTCACTTCTTCTAGAAGCGACTAACCCAAGCTCGTCCATCAAACTTTTAGACACAATAGTTCCCTGCAATGCAGTATCGTGCTGAGCATAAGCCAGAGTAAATCTACCGGTGCGAGGATTGATAACTTTAACAGCGCAGGTGCGAAGCAAAACGATCTTGTTAGACGGACAAATTTTCTTCGCTACAACATGTTTATTTTCCTCGCTACTAGAAGGAAAGTTACAAGCGTTATCACTTTCTTTTGTATTAGTCGCTCTAAAGTCGACAGAGCTTGACCGACCATACAAATCATGCAAAACAGTCGCGTGTTTAAGGTGACAGATTGGACCACATTTACTACACTTTGACGCAAATCCACAATTTCTAGCAAAATGACCAAGACCAAAGCAATTTAAGCACCTCCTAGCTTCAATCACAACTTGACCTCTGCGTTCCAAACCAAGTTTCTTTAATTTCTCACAATCTCCCAAATAGTGCTTCAATGACGTATCGTTACAGTAGAAGCATACTGGTGGAAGCTTACGATTAGATTTAAATCCATTTGAGTTAGGAGACTCCGCTTTACTCGACACAGTTAGACTTTTAGCAGTTGTTGTTTTAACTTATCAGTTTAAATGTCAGGTTTTGCTTTGACTAAATTAAAGAAAGATCATTAATTGCTTATGCTCTTGAAGTTTTACATTATATAATTAATTGTATCATTCCCAGCCAACAATGCTATGCAGGGCCCAGTGGCCCCGCATGGTTTTACCGCACCAGTTTCATGTGGTTCAAACTATTTATGCGGAAAATTCCTTTTTAAAAATAATTAAAAATATTAGCGTATTAGCAGGTTTTAATTTTTGATTACTGCTTAAAATTGAAAGTCAGATTCAACCCGTTCGGTTAACCCATGTGGGGTCACTACAGCGCCCGCGGCCAAATCGGTACGGTTCCCGTACGGGCAGCCCTTGCAGGGCCCGCATAGGCCCTGCATAGCATTGTTCGCTGGGAGTGTCAGTCTATGTCATTCGACTCAGTGTTTTTCTTGAAACTTTATTCAAATTCCATTTTTTTGACCAATTTTAACAGAATAAAAAGAGGTTACTGAAATGAAATCAACCAATAAAATTCTAATTACCACAAAAAAATGCCACAATCATTTTTTAGTGTTAATATTGAACTTAACGAAAAACGCACCAACAGAGGTTATTTGACTTGTTTTTATTCAAGCAGATGACACATCAAATGAAACAGAGTTAAAAGATCCCTGCTCCAGCTTTTTTCTTATATTTTTGTTTGCGACAAGAACAGGCAGTGAAAAATATTTTACAACACTACGCACCGGTATTAAAATTTAGCATAAATGACTTGGCGTTAATAGCTATTTTATTTTTATATGTTACTTTCTGTACAGTACAATATCTAGATAGGTGTGCGTTCGTTTTTCCTCCTTGTAAGTTTATGTTTGAAATAACTTTAAATAGAATAGCCTACTTTTCTTTCTTGCACTGAGCGTTTTATGAAAATAACCAAAAGATCGAACTATATAGATTCATTTGAAAAGTGAAGTTTTAAGAAATATTTGTCGCAATTTGCTTGAGGTGATCGAAAATTATCAAAGGACTTCCACCCTACTTTTGAATTATGCCGAGAACTGTATCGAACATTTAAGTAAACAAAGTCAAAAACATTCGAATAGCATACATATTGTGTTACGCTTGAGTACAATATCATTAATTGGTTGCATAGGCATAGCAGCCAAAAAAATATGGGGGCAATAAAGTTTTGCCCAAATTTTGTGACGTTTGCCAAAATCATAATTTTCTAGCACATTACGGATAGAACAAAAAATTGTCTGAGATTCGCAAACCAAGAACAAATTTTGTCCTAAAATCATGGTAATCTCTGAAAAAAAAAGTCTTCACTTGAATTCAGTGTTCTCTACAAAAAAAAAGTCTTCACCGAAATTTGGTAACAATTTTTTGCAGTTTGATCATTGTCACTGTCCTAAAATTTTTGACTTTGCCCAAATATTTTCTTGTCACTGCCCGAAAAATTTCAATTTTGCCCAAATCTTAGAAACTTGGGTGAGCATTTGCCCTCCCTGCTCCCCCCCCCGGTAAGTACGGCTATGATTGGTTATACCGAGGTTATGATACCGATATTCTAATGTCAAAATTTGTACTATAAATTAAATAATTCTGAAAAAAACAATGTCGGTGTCGTAAGTTGTGACAAAATCAATATTAAAATCCCAAATTACTCTCGGTAGAAACTCATTTTGATGAAAATGACTGTTTTAGAAAATATTAAGTTGTTTTATACCCTGACGCAGGGATCTTCAATCTTTTAACCATTATGGTCCAACTTTTGTCGAACGTTTATTGCGAGTCGCAATCGGTGCAGAAATCAAAGTATCTTCTTTTTTGTCTTTACTTATTTTTAATGTGTTATTTTTTAATAAACCTGCTTGATAACAGGAATTCGTACTACAAATTTAGTTAAAAACCAAACAAAAAAGGTCACCAGTTTGATATATCTACGTGTTTTATTCTTATATAAAGCGAAAAATCTCTAGTGGAACAAAAATTAGCCTATTTATTTTGATTTTTCTGCGAGTCATTGGATTGATTCAAAGCATTACAATAATTTGATCGATTATATAATTACAAATTCTTTGGTAGGCTTCAACAATAGACTTTGCGGGTCTCGGGTTGGGCAGCCCTGCTCTGACGAAATGTATTAATAAATAATTCAATGTACGGTAAATTTAAAATAAAAAAATATAGGCCAGAGCATTAGTCAAGTTCAACTATAAAATATTCTACTATGTAAGCTAGACTAACCTACTAAAAAAGGAAAAAGCTTGTAAAAATCCAAAAAAATTAATTTTATCAAAGTAATCAATCCTAACTAAATTTTTTAAATTAGGCTCATTATAACATTTTGAAATAATTATAAAAAAGTATGATGTGACACTTAAAATTTCAATTTTTTCTTAGAATGAATTGTATTTCATTTTATTATATGAAAAGTTCATTTCCAAAATTGTTTAAAAAGTCCAGTGAATTTTGAAAACATTGGTTGTTGCTAAGATCGAAGAATTTTAATAATGAAATCAGATTTTGCAGCAATAAGTTTCTTCTTCTGTGAACTGCAGTAACCTTCCTAAGGGGATTCCAACTGTGAAAGAATTTTACTTTTAATCATACGATCAATCAAACTGCCGAAGTCGTTAACTTTCTGAAACCAATCTCTGCTTTTCGGCCAATTTACGAAAGTTGACTACCTTTCGAAAACTTGCTTTTTCAATCTGAAATAATATTTTATTACAACATTTAAGTATCTCTATCCAAAGAGCATGAAATTTTTTTCTGTGCAACCTTAAATAACACTTTTGTTTTCAGCTGGGGATACAGCTGATTTCAGCTGGGGTCAACAACAAGCTGTAGTATCTTGACGAGTCCTAACAAGGACGAAACAGGTCTGTCAACATTTGCTTCTTGATTGGCTTGACTATTCTTACTTAATGTTAGCAATGGAACTGCAGGGTTTAACTTGACTTTACCCGATTCGTGTTAGCTGACTCGATAATGTGGTCAGCATATCGAAACCGCCGTCAGTATGCCCTTGCGGCTTAGCCGTGCTTGTCGTAGTTACGCTGGTAGTGCATTGTTTTCATTAAATTATATACGTTATAACATGTACAAAAAAAATTGTGCATGGTCACCGCACCAGTTGTGCAAAAAAAAGAGTGATTATCGTGTTTAATGTGCATATAGTAATTATTGTGCAAAAAAGACAATGTAGCTTTGAAAAAGTAGCATTTTTGCGTGCAATTATGTCAAATCTTTAGCGCTTTCGGCGCTAAATATGGTATATCAGAAATTATAGCACTCAATCTTAGTGTAGTAAATATTTTCGGAAGGTATGGCATTTGCAAGGAACATTCTAGTTGTCTAATTATAAAAATGGAAATATTTTGCATAAAATCAAAAAACCAGATTTCATATTCATACCAATGCAAAAAGGACTTGATGAAATTTTAATTTTGTTGCTTTGCAAGCAAAAATATAAAAAATTATTATAACATTTAACGGCCAGGAAAGGTTGAGTAATTTTACTAAATTACCAAAACCAGAGTTTCCCAAAATGAGGTCCGTGATGAGCGCACAAGGGGTCCGTGACGATATAACAAAATTTGTCAACATATATAGCTGGTAAAGTAATCCATACCATGAAATTCGAGACAGATTCAAAGTGAAGACCTTTTTTTTAGAGAACAATTTTTTTAGGGACGAATTTCTGTCTATAAACGAGCGTCCCGGTTTGCCCCTACGGAAATATGGTATGCCTGTTTATAAGCATTTATTTTTTAACGGATTTTGTGTTATTTATTTTTGGGTTTGTTTTATCTTTCCTCGTTGGTTGGGCAAAAAATTTATGTGATATAAGATTGGGGTCTATGATAAAAAAATATTTGCAAATAGAGGTTCGTGACTCAAAAAGTTTGAGAATAACTTTGACTAAACCACTGTAAAAGGTTACATGGAAATTAGTACAATTTTTGACAAACTTTTTTTAATATAAAAAACAAACCAGAAGACAACGTATTCATTAGGCTTTTCATATATCCAAGGCATATTTTATGCCAAAAATCAAGTTAAAAATATATTTACTGCATGTTTTTTACATGCAAAGCATAATTGATTTTTGAAAGTGAACAGTTGGATACATACGATATTGTTTTTGCTTTGTTAAATACAATTTTTAAATGTCAAATAAAATTCAACGTATGATAGAGTTTTAGTCATTACCAATAATTCGTATTATTCAAATGTACCGAGTACCGGTACCGCGGTACTTTTTTAGTACCGTACCGGTACCGCGGTAAAATTTTATAAAGGTACCGAGTACCGATACCGCGGTACTTTTAAGAAGTACCGTGCCCACCTATGATGAAAATATATTGAAGACAACAAATTTTTTCGTTTTGGTAAAAATTTTTTCCGCAATATTTTACCAAATATTTTTGTTTTTAAGAATTTCGGTTTAAGCTTTATTTCTAAAATTTTGCTATACTTTGTTTTGAACAATTTGAGCTCAAAGCTATATTTTAACATAGTAGTATACTTGCATTGCATATTTTAATTTATCCTTGCTAAAAATCTTTTAAGAACATTCGATTACAGCAAATTTAAGCTAAAAATAATAGATTGGTAATGAGCATAATGATATTTTTAGTACAAGTATAACACTTTCGAGTTCGAGTCCTTTACTAAGATGCTTGAATTGATTCCAAACAAAACTTTTCTAAAATGCAAGTCTTTTTAAGTGTAACTCCATCAAAGCTTGAAACTGAATTTACGAAACCTCAATTGTACAAAACCATATACTTTGTTCTTTTTATGCGTTGCATACTATGCCTGCTATGCTAAATCACACAAAAAATAACTTCAAATACCCACTTGATTTGGGGAGTCGAGTTGATTTTTTGCTCTTTCCTAAATACTGATTACTAACTATTACTAGAAAAATTCACATCAAGTTCAAGTTTGTTTTGAATTTTTACAAATAGAAATGAATTTGACTCAGTTTCGTATCTGCATCAATTTTTTTTCAATATTAGGTACCTTCAAGATAGCATTGTTAAAATCGTCGTCGAAATTTCGCTCCATCATTTCTTGGGTTCCCTGATTATGATTTTGCCTCAGACCCCAAAAATTGAATATTTACCACTGCTGGTAGTACGTCGAAATATTTTAAATATCACACTCTAGAACATGGGGTAATGCAGTCAATACATTGCTTTTGTTTTATCATAGTTAATGGAGAGAGTATTATACTGTAAGTTTTCAAAGAATACAACAACTTTAGGTTTCTTTATTTTAGAAATGTTTACCTTATAAAAACATTTATGAATTATGTTGATAATTTTTAAAGTTTTTTATTTCAATCTAAATTTCAAAAATATTCTTTGTGCAAGAACAATTATAAGCAAGGAAAGAAGTGAAAAAAGAGTGTCAAAAAACATAACTTACTCTTTGAGAGTTTAGGCTTTAAACCAGTCTGAAGTTACAAAAATCACCAAATACATATTGTAATCAATAAATGATAAACATTACAGTTTTCGTATTAAAAGTTATCACCTTTAGATTGAGTTGCTTTTGCATCGTCAGTGAAACAATCGATTTGCTAGGTCATGTGTCCGATGATAAAAATAAAATTTATTGTATCGGAAGTTTTCTTTCACGTTTCAATAAATCCATTGCGAATTATGAAATTTTTGTTTATGACACGGTTAAAATTTTATGTCTACTTTACAGCGAGTCAATTCTGAGTTGTATCGTAATTTCATACAATCACTTCCGTTTCATGACTGATGTCAAGCTAACTATGACACGGTTAAAATTTTATATCTACTTTACAGCGCGTCAGTGCTGAGTTGTATCTTAATTTCATACAATCACTTCCGTTTCATGACTGGTGTCAAACCAATTTTTTCCTATCTATTTTGGGCCATTCAAAACGAATTTTTGAAATCATTAGTTTGCAAGATTAGCTCTTTTCATAACCCAAATCCGACCTTTCTTGTGTGATGCGCGTATGAAGCACTTTCACCTGCAAAGCACACATTATTTTATTCTACACACACTTTAAGTAGTCAGGAAAAATGACTATTATGATGGAACAAAAGTATAGTTTTTTTCAGTTTCACATTTTAATTCGTTGTAAATTATTAAATAAACTTCAGCTTATATAGCAGGGGTGGCCCGCCAGTTTGAGACGAAGAGTCACATTTCTTACTCTGTCACAGCAAAGAGCCATATCATACAAAAGGGCATACAAGAAAATTACCCCACCTTTTACTTACTAACACACATACCTTTGCTCAGCTATATTTATTTTAAATGTCACACACCAACATGATAATAACAGAAGTTTACCATCCATTTATTTTATGCATGTTACTTAGTGAGACTTTTGGCATTCATTGTATTGAGCAATCTTCTTCAAATCGGGCTTGTATTCCGTTGTTGCCACTCGAAGCAATTCTTTTACATGGGTGTCAGTCAGTGCAGATCGATGCTTTAGTTTTGTGTTTTAGGGTTGAAAACACGGACTCGCAGACGTATGTTAACCCAAACATTGATAGTATCTTAAGCGCAGCCGCTTAAAATTGGGGTATTTTTCCATTGGCACACTTTTCTATAACGCTATAGTTCCTTCTCTTAAAGCAGGCTTCAGTTTGTCCTCCTCACAAACATCGATCATCTCTAACTCAGTTGCAGCCTCATCTGAGACTAGAAGGGCTGTCCGTCTTCAAACAGTCCGTCTTCGAATTAAATGGGTCGATGAGGAACGTAATCAGAGCCTTTTCAGTTTTAGATCGCGGAACCGCGACACAAAGCTTTCTTTCAGGGTTTCAAGAAGTGTTGGATATATGGCTTTTTGCTTATTCAGGATGGCGATAGTGGCTTGCCCGCTGGCTTTAAGCAAAGTGAGAAAATGCGTTAAATCTCCCCTTTGAAGATACGCCTTAAACAGCTTAAGTTTGTTGACAAACGCAGACACACTTTGCACCAGGTCGGGCAGTATTTTCAATTTACCCTGCAAATTTAGGTTCAATCTGTTTAAGTGACACAGCATGTCGACCAAAAAGGCAAGGCCAGATCCATAATCCACTTGAGGTCCGAGAGCTCGGGATAGTTTTGACTCTTCTCTTTCATGAACAGTTTCATGGCATCTAAAAGCTAAAAAAACCGAGAAAGTACCTGGCTTTCCGACAGCCACCTTACGGTGCAGTGCAGCAGCAGGTCACCTGGAAGCCCTTGGTCCAGCTCAGCGATGAGATTCTTGAATTGCCGGTGATTAAGCGCATGTGTGCGGATGTAGTTGACGATTTCCATTACAGTCTTCATGACGTTGTCCAAGTTAAATTTAAACACGATTTGCTCCCTGTAAATGATGCAGTGAAAATTCCAAAACTCGGGAAATGTTTGGTCAGCTTTGCACAGTCCCAAAAGTCTGTGCAGACATCCGATCATGGCTGGCGCTCCATCCATGATTATTGCAGTTAGTTTTGCTATGGGCAGATTTGCTTTCGCGATTGCAGCCATCATTGCTTCTTTCACATCTATGCCACAGGTTCTGTCTTTTAATGGCACAATATTAAGAGTTCTTCTTTGATCAAACAATCGTTTAAAATAAACCGTGCAAATATTGCCAATTGAGGCTTGTCTTGTATGTCTACAACTCTCATCTAATGCGGTACTAAAATACTCGCAGGCTTGAAAGTCAGAGTGCAACTGTGATTTAATGGCCATGATAATGTTGGATATTCTGCGTTCAACAGTGTGGCGCGACAGTTGGACATCTGATATCATTCTTTTTAGCTTGTTGTTTTCTGGAGACAAGATTTCGACAACGTCACAGAGGAATTTGTAACGAATTCCACGTCATTCTATGGCTTTTTGACCCGTGCAATGTTCCAAGCCATTAGATACGATGCAAGCGTTACAGTCTCTGAGTGCTTCATAAATTTTTGAAAAAACTGTTTTTGCTTTTTTGCCTCACTTTTCAAAGTGATCAATTTCTTTTTGCGAAGCTCAGTCCCTTTCGGAAATTTACGGTTGAAGTTACCATGGAGTGAGCTGAAGTGGCGCTGAAGATTTGAAACTTTAAAATGCCCTAATGACGCCTGACATATAAGGCAAAATGGCTTATCATTACGTTAAACAAAAAATGTAAGCTCTCCCACTCTGTCAAAAACATCCTGTGTTTATTCTCATATTTTCGCTTTGCTGTACATTTGTTTTTTGCCATTTTGAGAGCGAACATGACACAAATTATTATTTAAATATGCTAATACAATTTAAAAATATACTAAATACACTTAAATATACTAATGCAACCTAAAAATATACTAATAAACTTATATTACAACTTAAATGTACCAATACAGAATAGGCTATTGATTTTCTCGACAAAGAAAAAAAATAAATGCTCGTCTAGGAGTAATATTGAAGCCATTTTTATGTAACAATGCACTTTGTGCGTTGCCAAACTCAACATGACTAGATGATTCGGCTACTGGTACACGAACCAGGACCTGTAAAAAGAGCCGCATGCGGCTCGCGAGCCGTGGGTTGGCCACCCCTGTTATATAGTGTAATTCCAAATATGTAAAACGAAAAGAATGGTCTTCTAAAAACTTACCGTGTATACACGGCCTGTTATAGCGAATTTGATTCGTTTAAAATGCGCACCAATTTAAAAGGAAGTTGATTTACTAAATTGCGACTTGAGCCAAATTATGTGATTCAAAGTAAGTTGATTCAGAACGTTGCTTGCGTGCATGCGATCCAAATAATGCGAAATGATGCGATGTGATGCGGCTCATAACGATGCGATTTTTAATTGTTTTACTCCAAATATACGTCTGCTGCTATAACAAATAAATTCAACAGTATACTTCGTAACAGTCTTCTACTAATATTCGCTAACAAAACCAATTCTTATCTATCGATAACTCACTGGTCGTTTACAAAAAACGATCTACTATAAATAAGGATAAAAAACGTTGTTTAAAGATAATTATGTAACAAAGAATGTGACGCGGAAAAGAAAGAATTAATTAAAGCGAACAGAAGGTTTACTAATAACAAACGAATCATAAATAACAGAAAACGGTTCGAAACTCAAATAAAGCTTGCTGTAACACGGCCTATTAAGAAAGGGAGCCGGATTTGTTAATTTGAAGCGAAAAAATTACCTAGCCGATAGGGTGAAATATTTTTGAAGTTGAATGGAGGCGGATGTGCCAGCTCACTACGACCAAAGCATACTGCCAGGATCTACCAAGCCTCGTAAGCTTAATGTCATTTCTAAAGTTCTTTTGGCTTTTTTAACTTCAAAATACATTTGACGTCTTACTGAAATTCACAAATTACTGTATTTCTACGCTTTTACCTTGAGTTGCTTTTTTAAAAAGAATGATCTACTGTGACGTCATAATCGATTTGTTTCATACAAGTTAAAAATTAAGCAAATTTATCAGTTATAAATGGGCAAGTTTTTATTGTCCTATAAAATTGAAAAACTTGCTCTTTCAAATTATAAAAATTGACTTTTTATTGACCTATAGAGTTTTGTTTTAAGAATAACCAAAATAAAACGAAAAAATGCGTATACAAAATGTGTTGTATACATCAGCGTTTCTGAAACCTTTTTTTCTGCGACCCAAAACGCTAAAAACAACGATTTACAAATATGACTGCGACCCAAATAAATTTGAGTGAGCGCCTATGGAAACAAAATGAGATGATATGCATGGCTTTCCAACTTTAGTACATACATGGTGGAAGATTGTTAATGCGAAAACATGATTTGCTCCTTGGAAACGCTTTAGTTAAAATTAATAAAACTTTATTGTTTTTTTATCGCTTTCCATATTTGCTGTCTTTGTGTGTTTCAAGTCGAGAAGTATATTCAATTCAACTTATCATAACAAACATTTGATGGCATGGTAAAAAAGTTGCCTCAAGCCTATTTAACATCCGGTATTCTTGATGAGGGCATCGATATGTCCAACCAGCTAAATTTCTAAGTGACCCAGTCGAAAAATGATTTTTCAGTATCAAAAGATAAGCAGTGGCAATTTCCTTGTCAGCTTCAGGAAAATCATAGACAGTGAAAGCATTCTTTGTGGTTGATCTTAGCTCAAACAAAATGTGTCCATTGGGGAAAATTTCTTGAAGGAGAAATTTTTGCTCAAAACAGGTGTCGAAAAATAAAAACTTTATCCAAAGATTTTAATTAAGTTCTTAATCAAATTGAAACAAAAAGCCTTTCTTATATGCAAAGAAAGTGACACTGCAAAAAAGAAATTGCAAATTGCAATATTGCAAAAAGAATTATAAAACGTTTGCAATGTAACTTAAACAAGTAAATTTGACTGGTCAATATACAACCGCCCGGTACTTTCACTTGGTTTCTAGTGGTAACTTGATTATGCCATCCAACGATATGGCAAAATTTACCTGGTCTGCATTTACTTTACTATGTTAGTACGACCAGTTCATCGCTCAACGAAAAAATGTTGCTGTCCGAGATGCAATTTTACACATTTTTGCACCAACATTTTAAAAATTTTTTTCTGCCAAGCACATCACAGTAGAATGATGCTTGCTGTGAACACTATTGTAAACATTTTTTTTAAGGATTTTGCTGCAAATCACAGTATCGTTTTTTTAAATGACGAGCAAGAATAACTAAATCGCACACTACTGTATTCTTTTGTTAATCTATTATTACACTATTTCTGTACGTTATTTATTTCACTACGTTTTGACAAAATGAATTGCTATTGATTTTGGTTTTATGTTAAAGGTATTGAATTTTCTTTCAGATAAATATATATTTCTTGCAATGCAAAGTGCTTTATCTCGTCAGCTTAAATTGTCTTTATTCAAACTGACTCAAATGAAAGTTAAGTATAAAAATTTTTACAATAACAACCTTATTCGCTATTTGTCCTGTCTAATATTATAAAAACATGATCAAAACGTATATTAACAGAAAAATGCATTGCCAACTTTTCCAAAATATTTCGCTGTATCGGCCTGGTAATTTTTTTGCTTCATTGTAACATATCCGACGGTGTTCTTTAGTAGGCCGTGGTGTATAATTACCAGGAATAAAACAAAATAAAAAAAAGAAACAATCGTCCTCTTAAACCATTAGACTTCGTGCTTTTTTTGGTAGCCGTTGTATGGAGCACTCTGACGCAACATTTTTTAATTTTATTTTATTTTATCTCTCTATTTATCCTCCTGACTCGCAGGAAAGCGACGGAGGCGCTGATACATAGGGTAGGCAATTACCCCGAACTGCTTTCGGAGATACCAAGATATTGCTGTCCGCTTGTAATTTGATAGAGATATGACTGTAATTTAGAACTGCTTGCTAGAACTACCAACCAGGGGAATGTGCCGTAAAGTGTCTTTCTCAAGGGCACAACAGAATGGCGCGAATGGGTTTTGAACCGAAACAGTGTTGGTCACGAGCCCGGCGCTTTAGCCACTCGACCACACTGCCAACGTGGTCTGCGATTCGTTCAGTCGCGGAACACAGGCAATCGATGAGGGAGGCAATTTGTGCAAAGGCAAATGGAAATATTCAGCATTAGTCCCTATTCAGACAAAGCGGGCGGATTGAAGAGGTTTTTACGTTTTGGAAGATTACCGATATCGTTTCAATTTGGTATATACAAAAACTAAATCTCTCAAAGCTGATATCTATTTATGATATCTATTTATCTCGATGTTCAACCAGGGCCAGGTGTCAGGTGAACATCCTTTTGAGGACGTTGCACTCTATAAAACAACGAATTTTTTGGGCACGTTGACAAAAAGTTTGGAAAGTCAACCATTTTCCAACCGAAAATTAAAATCTTACTTTAAGCAAGATAAATGTTTTTTTTGTTTTTTCAAGTATAAACAATGTGATCGTTAAAGATGAACATTCTTTCAAGTATAAAAATTTTCTAAAAATTTATCAAATCAGGTTTACTCAAATAAATTTAAAATTTCATCTGAAAAAGGAAAGTAATTAAAATGCTTTTGCAAGTGTGGGTTATAGAAGCCTGCCGGTTAGGAAAATAGGGTTAAAAGATTGCCGGCCGTTTCGGCCGCAATAAAATTTTTTAAGACGTAATTTTTTAACCAATATTAAACGTTAAACAAAAAAAGTTACGATTGAAAAAAACAAAAATACCATTTCAATTCGATGGAGTTTATCATCCATCTCAAGAGCAACTCCCGAATTGCATGGAATTTCAGCGCGAGTTGTATTTAGGCCTCACCCAACTGTTTTCCACCGACGTTCATATTTCCAAAGTTTACAAGTAAATTTTAATAAAAATAAGAGTTGGGTATAAGAATAATGATTTGTATGAGAGAAACAGTTAATAGATTGGAATTTAGAAACCCTGTAAACCATCCATGTAGTCTCCAGTAAAGCAGTTGTCTTTGCGGGAGGCGGTTATGTTAGAAAGCTTTGCTTTGCTAGCATAATAATGCATTCTTAAATAGCCAAACATTTACATAAAAAATAAACGTTTACTTGGCATCAAAAATGTTCTTGAGGTCGCGAACGATAAATGAAACCGATTTTAAAGTATCATTCAAACTTACTGCTTGCAATTTACTTAATCTAAACCCATTCTATCCCTGTCGCAATGGTCAAGTTTGATGCACAACATTGGCAACAATCAGGTTTGACTAACGTCTGATAAAAGTATTTATTTACTGACGGTAGTTAGCGCAATAAAATTGAAAGTCAGCGTAAATTATTTGAACAAAAATGTAACCAAATTGTGATCAAAAAAGACACGACTTAACTTTCTGAGTCAAGCAGATGTTTGCTTGTGCATAAAAAAAGTTAAATAAATTCTAAATTCATGATACGTGAAATACAAAGGTTGTAAATTTCAAGTGAAAAATATGAATAAATTTTCAAAGAGTCAATGTCATGTCTAACTTTAGCAAGAGATAGTTTTAAAAGTTAACTGAAGTAAATAAAAACATTTGAATTAAACGCATTATCAGTATTTCGATATTTATGTACCTGTAGAATATTTGTTTGTTGTTGAAAATATAATCTTAGAATTATTTCCAAAATCTAATTACATACTATAATCAAAATAATCATACAAAAGTTGCAATAAATACATCAGAGATGGGCTAGACCAGTGATTTTCACACGCTTCTGCATTTTCAGGTCTGTGGCCCCTTTTCAGAGATTGTGAAACACCCCTGGCTCCTGCTTGAACATTGTCCCCAAATTCAAAGAAGACAAAAAAGATCATCATTTTGAAAATGCCTGTGATTTCTTCATTTTTGTCCCAAAAGACACGTCTTCTCGGGCCCACAGCAAATGCCCCGTGGCCAAATGGGGGCCAAAGGGCTTCCTTGAAAAACCCTGGGCTAGATCGCCAAAGTTAATAAAGATTGAATCACCCAAAAATGAATGAGATCATAAAGATCAAGTGTAAATCACTAAAATGTTGTAATTTCAATTATCAAAATTACTTGTAAAACCCTATTAAAAGATCTAGTTTGTGATCGTGTCGACAAATAAATCTGTATCATAAAAAAAGAAACTTTTAGGTGACCAGGATTTTCATAGATTATATGAATCTAGGCTGCTTCACATTTAAAATTTTGTTATCTAAAACCTTTAAATCTAGTAGACTTGTTGTGCACGATGTATAAAACGTAACAAAAAGTTTGTTTAGGGGTATATGTATACCTATAATTTGATAAAAAAAAGCAATGGATTATTTATTTATAAGCAAATGGAAACGCCAACATCAGATTATACGCTAATTAGCTTGAACCTAGTTGTCATAATAAGCTAATAACCCTCTTTCCAGCCACCTAGTGGATACGGCAACTGTTGCTAACTTTTCCAACCTTTGGTTTTATGTAGTTTGCTTTGACAGGCAAGTCATGAAGAGTATAGTATATTATGGTGATTTAAATTTGAGTTGGGATTTGATTTAAATTGAGCACTGAAAACGTCCATTTAGATAGCCGTGATAATGAAGCAATAACAATGCTTGAATTGCAGGTGTAGCAATTTTTTGGATGAGTTGCACATTATGAACCAAAAATTTACATAACTTGTTTCTCAGAATACACATCGCGTGTAAAATCATTATATTGAAGTTTAACCAGTTTCTCTTGAGTACCTGTTTCAGTTTGCAGCATCTGATCGTTTGCAGTAAAAGGATTTCTAATATATTCAAACCCTTCTTTACCTAGACTTCGAAAATGTCCATCAATTTTCATCTCAAACTTCATAAGATATTTAGTGACCAGTTCTATGAAGCTTTTGGTGTCAAAACGTGCATTTTGACTCAAAAATTTTTCTATAAAAAAATCGCTTGGTGGACCACTTAGAAGCATTGTGTTAATCTATACCAATTTTGGAAAATTATTGGAAAGTAGCAAGAATACATGAAAATATACTAGATCCAAATTTAATCAATTATCAGAACAACAAATAAGTTAAATAAGAATTTTCTCTCACATATAATGTGCCCCGTGAAAATTCAGAATGCACCCCTGGGGTTACATCTACCCGAATTTGGAAAACCCTGCTATAAAACAAAATAAAAATTTTTTCGAACAGCAATACCTTGGGATCTTCAGAAGCAGTCGATGTAATTGCTTGCCCTATTTATAGCGCCTCTGCTGCTTTCTTGCGAGTCAGAAGAATAAATAGAGAGATGAAATAAAAAAAGTTTGCATCATTCAACAGAAAACCTGTAGAGTACCAGGGTTTATTTTTTTATTATTTTTTTTATCTCTATATTTATCCTCCTGACTCGCAGGAAAGCGCGGAGGCGCTATACATAGGATAAGCAATTACCCCGACCTGCTTCCGGAGATGCTAAGATATTGCTGTCCGCTAGTAATTTAGTAGAGATATTATTGTAATTTAGAACTGCTTGCCAAGACCACCAAGCAGGGGAAAGTGCCGTAAAGTGTCTTTCCCAAGGACACAACAGAATGGCGCAAGTGGGTTTTGAACCAAGACCATGTTGATCATCAGTCCGGTGCTTTAACCACTCGACCATGCTGCCGACCACGCTTTATACATCCTGTCCTATAACCCACGCTATTGCACATTAAAGCATTTCGTTTCCTTGTAAATAACAGAATTTGACATTGCGTTTTTAAACATTTTTATGACCACGCTTCGTTTTGCTTGATTATTCATATCTTTGGAAATAATTGGAATAAACAAAAGGTTTTAAATAATTTTTTTAGCCATAAAAATTCCGCAGGCTATAAAATAACAGATAAAATCTATTAAAAAGTAATGGGGGGCTAAAAAGCTAACAAAAATTTTGTAATAGAATATATTTGTCACACTGTATTTGTCATTAAATCCTTGTTTAGAAAGTTTGAAAAACGGAATGGGCAATTTGTGCTCCTGAATATTCTTCAAAATTCTTGTACATATTTGTACAATTAAAAAATTTGTTTCGAAACGGATATTGCCACTAAACAAAAAAATTAGATAAATAACTTTTTGTGTACCGATTACACAATGATAAGGTAACAATAAAAAATTACGTCATAATAAAAAAGTTTTAAATTACTTTAAATTACTTAGATTATGGTTCAGATTAGACTTTTGAAACTTGATGCTGGCTTATGACCATCACTGCCAGCATATGATCCGGGCAGTAAAGCAGCCTGGGGTAGTCAAAGTATAAACCCTCGGACTCAGTTCTGTTTGTGTCTGATCTGGAGTGGATGCCCTTCCAAACGACGACGATGACGTTTTTAAATATTTAACACACTTTAAACTTTACTGCCATAAACTCCTTATTGTCGGAGAGCAATTTAAAATATAAGTTTAAGTTTTTATTCGAACGGTGTATGCAAATGAAAAAAATTTAATGAACAACAAAAAAGCTATCATCAAAAGAAGAAAGCAATGACTACACAAAATTAAAAAAATTTTGTGTAGTCATTACTATCAGTAATAGTACGATAATACATAGCAGTAAAATTTTAAAATATTTTAGTTTCTTTAAACTTCATAATACATTTGGTAGACTGAATTTTTTAGTGCATTGAGAGACCAACTTACAATAAGAAGGACACGATTTCACATCTAAGACTGAGCAAATGAATAATTTTAATACTATTGTGTCGCCAGCTAAATCGAATAGTATATTTTCGAGAAAAAAAACAGCAAAACTGTTAAAATTAATCATTATTTTAAAACAAAGTTTTCCATCATCAATATTTTTATTCTTTAACGAATGAGGGATAGAGTAATAAGTAACTGAGAAAAATATACAAACGCAAACAAAAAAACTGTAGAAAACAATTTATAATTCTTTAAGGCAGATTGATTGAACGGATTTCTTACCCAATCGTACTTAAAAATGTTTAGGTCTGGAAAGTAAGATTCAATTTTTGATGGAGCATTTGTACGTGACTACCAATACTCTTCTTCAAAATATCTTGTTTCATAGCTCTCGTAGCAGTTTCCCAAAGAGCGAGTGTCTTGAACAAACCTTGTGCGAAGTTTGTTTGCCACAACTTTAAGCGTAACGATAAGCCGTGAAGTTTATCCGTAGTTGTCAACAGTATGACATTCCTGCTTTGCATGTTGGTGTTAAGTTCCAAATATATCAGAGTAACCAAATATCACAGTTAAGTAAGTCAGTTTTACCAACCAAGTCTCATCATCGATCCGGGGGTTAATTTCCGACTTTTCCAGAAATAAATTTTACGACTTCTCTGACTTTATAAACCCAATGCAAAACCTTTGGACAACTCAACCAACAAACGTTTGTGTGCAAAAATAAGCAACTAAGTTCACACCCGTTTCTTTGCACAGTATTTGAAACAATCTCGAGTTTAAAGGCCATGATTTGATGAAATTCATCATTTTCACAGATGCATTCAGTACTTTTTAAAGATCGTCAGGTACGGTTTTTGCAACCGGCGCTTCACGATGCAAAAAACAACGAGCAGCTATCACATCAGGACTCTTTTCCCTGACCTTATCCAAAAAAACTATTTTGCTAGCTGACCATGAAGGAGCTCCATACGTATACACGCTTATACAGCTACTCCATTCCAACTCTTCCTCCTTAAAAAAAGTTGCTGTTACATTGTAGATTTCTTCTCCAGTTGTGTGAGCCGGTATTTCTCTGCAAAATAGGAAGTTTTCTTTTATGCTATTGTTTTTAATATATCGAATGGTCGCAAGCAGTTAGGCTTTTCCTTAAATATCTGTCGACTCATCTAATTGCAGTGCAAAAACTTTACTTTTTATTAAGATGTCTTTTAGCTGTGGCAGCATGTCATCCAACATGCCATTAAATCGCCTGCTTATACTATTATCTGACAGTAGAACTTTTTCGACTTCTTTGACTCATTAATGACCACTACCAGAAATACAAGTAATTTTTTATAATTTTTTAATATTTAGTTACCCTCGACCTAATTAAGAAAAAAATATTTAAAATTTTTGCCATGCTCTTTTGGTTATCCAGCAAAGCAATGTTCCTCTAAAGGAACAACGGTCCAATACAGGAGCACAGCTGCAGCTGATCAATAAGTTTGTAGGTTGTTTGCGCGTATTCATTTGCAAGCGGAAAACTAATATTTGGACATCAGTGCAATACACAATCCTGTCTAAAAAAATAAAATAAAGAAACAACCTTTTTCAGAGAAAAGTCACAAAACGCATTCAAACAAAAGCTGAGTACAAATGATTTGTTTTCTGGTATTACGAGAAAGTAATCTATTGCAAAGTAGTTTCTTTGAGCAAGCCTTGAATTTACAGTATAGCAAGTTATTTCTTTGCTGAAGATGACCGGTAACCAGTTACGCAGACAATATCTCACCCTACTGGAAGCTGTTGACAATATTTTAGAGCCAACAGGAAGTGAAGAGGAAGATATTTTTATTTTACCACCATTGCATGGTGATTCTTACGCTACTGATGTAGAGGAGGATAATGTAGATGAGAGTCACAAAAACAATTTGCTTAAAAACGATGTTGCAGGAACGTTAGAAGTACATAAGCATAATAACAATCAAAGCAAAGTTGCTTCCGACGTTCCAGCAGTTCAAAGGGAAGAAAACAAATGGCCACCAAAGAAAAAGAGGAAGATAGCGGAAGCAGTGGCCTGGAAGAAGAAGACCAGTCTGAAGGAAATACCGGAAGCAACTGCTGTGCACTTAGCTGACAGCCACCCTCACCTTGCCTTGCTTGAGCCAGTAGCACTTTTTCGATTGCTTGAGCCAGTCGCACGTCAATGATGATATCCGCAGTCTAATTGCTTGTGAAACGGAGAGATATGCTTTTTAACGGAACGAGGCCATTTATGTAACAAAGCAGGAGATCGAAGCCTTTATCGAAATTCTTTTGTTGAGAGTATACAACAGCCGACTACGTCAGCGCTTGTACTGGAGCAAAGATGATGATATCAGCTGCCCACTGATATCAAGGTCCATGTCAAGAAAAAGATTTGAAGACATAAAAAAGTACATACATTTTGCTAATAATGATAATCTTTCTGCCGGAGATAAGCTTGCAAAAATTCGAGCTTTACAAGACAGAGTCATTGCTTCACTTTAGCAATTTGGCGTGTTTGCAAAGGATTTGACCATTGATGAACAAATGGTACCATACTTTGGCAGGCACTCCGCAAAGATGTTTATTCGTAGCAAGCCAATCAGATTCAACTACAAAACTGGGTTTTAACGTCGAGTGATGGCTACCCTTACAAGTTTGAAACATATACAGTAGCGTGTGGAACAAAGGACAGTAGCAATCCCCTGGAACCCAAGTTGTGTCTGCCTTTCTTTCGATTGTAGCAAACCCTACTTGTCATCGTGTTTACTTTGACAATTTTTTTACTTCTTATTATTTACTGCGAGACTTGCACGAAAAGAATTTCAGGGCTCTCGGAACTATACGTAAAAACCGCACAATGAGTGTCCTCTGCGACCATCAAAAGCTGTTGAAAAAGAAGAGCGTGGCTTTTTTGACTACCGCTCGGACGAATACGTGTCCATAGTGCAATGCAAGGACAATAAGGTTGTTTACATTGGTTCAAATTTCAATAATATTGAGCCTACCAAAATGTTTAAAGCGTGCGTGCTTGGCGTGCTTTGCAAGGCTTTCCTGTTCCTAATAATAAAAAGGCTTTGGGTCGTGTATTAGGCATGTTTGCATATTATCCCTAATCGATTAATTGTTTAGCCACAAAAGTGCAACCTTTAGCAGAAGCAAAAAAATTTCGTTTTGCTGGCATGCAGATAGTTTTGTCTTGCTAAAATCAAAGTTACTGGAAAGCAGCCTGCAATCTATTGACAGATTACTTTCGTTTATGGTAGAGTGTGATGCCTCTGATGTAGCTATTTCCGCCAGTTTAAACCAAAGTGGACACTCAGTGACTTTTATGTCTCGGTCTTTGCATATTAGGGAGACCTGTTGCCCACTAACTTCATATTTTCTGACAACACTAGCATTTTTTCATTTTTAGAATGTAAAGCTTATCTTGAGCACTGTGAAATATCTTCAAAAAAAATGCAATGTTTATCATTTTTCTGGAAATGGACAGGTTGAGAAAACGCTTCAAACAGTTTGGAAAATGGATTGTACAATTAAAGCTAGCACTTAAAATATCCAAATAGCACTTAAAACTGTCGGAAACTAGCACTTGAAACTGTCGGATTACCTCATGAACGATAAAAAATAGTCTAACCAAAGGCTTGGCATTTGATTTGATCTTTACTTTGCTCAGCCACCAATACAACAACCTCTAGTTTTCATAGATTCTTTAGATAAATTCTTTAAATAAATAGATTCTTTCATAGATTTTTGTTGGCAGCGTGGTGGAGTGGTTAAAGCACCGGGCTTGTGTCCAACACGGTGTCGGTTGAAAACCCTCCCGCGCCATTCTGTGTGTCCTTGGGAAAGACACTTTACGGCACTTTCCCCTGCTTGGTGGTCTTGGCAAGCAGTTATAAATTACAGTCATATCTCTATTAGATTACAAGCAGACAGCAATATCTTGGCATCTCCGGAAGCAGGTCGGGGTAATTGCTTATCCTATGTATAGCGCCTCCGTCGCTTTCCTGCGAGTCAGGAGGATAAATATACAGATAAAATAAAATAAAAAGATTCTTCACTTTCAAAAAAGATTTTTCAGTTTTCAGAGAAGATCAAGAGTCGGACCGTCATTTCCTAGTTAGTTTACTTGCCCTAGAGCTAAGGGTTTCACGGTCAATTTGTTCGAACTAACAAAACGAACCCCATGGTTGACAAGGTCAAAATTATAAACGTCATCCCCAACTATGCCCATGTACGATCTCTTAATAGACTTAAAGTAGCTGTTTCTCTGCAAGACTTGGTCCCTTATCTGTCAGAATCAAACCATTTAAATTAGCAAAATCTCTTATATTGCAGCAGTTGATGACACCAAAAAAAAGTGTTTTATCAAGTGCCTACTGAAAAAATTCACAACAGCACAGAGAAAAAAGATGCGCCTGCTCCATCTAACGCTGGCTACCTCGCAGATCAACATGCACAAATAAAGGGGTTCCTCTCTTTTGATATCTATGACTTATCTTTTTTAATGTTAAACAAAATTGAACAAATCAATTGCGCTTTATATAGTCCTATTGGCAAAAGCGCAATCTGCTTTGGCTGTTTTTCAATATAGGCGATTGGAAAACCGATTAGGATGCGCTTTGAAAAAGTACAAACATAATGACGTTTTAATTTATTTAAAAATCATGTTGAGCAGCGGTTAATGTAGTTTTTAAAGCAATGTACATTGCGCTTTACATAAATTTTAAAATCACATTGTGCTTGTTGCGATACGCTTTATACAAATTTCGAAAGCGCATTGCTCAAGATGCGCTGTGAAATTAAATTAAAAATACAATGCGCTTATTGCGCTTTACAAGATCTAAAAAACATGTTTCCAAGTTACGCCGCACTTTCCTAAAAAAAAAATACTCACCTCTGATTGAGTCTCAATCGGAAAGCATGGCCTTGCTACGTTTGTCCTCAAGAAACTTAGCTGGACTCTGCTGTAGGGAATCAATCATTGGAGAAATGAGCAATTGAATGATTGTGTGTAGGCATTGATAGTTGTAAGATTGTCAATGTGTATAAAACACCAACCTTGCAACTCTATGTGCTATAGCAAGCTTTACTTGAATTTTGAACCGCTTTCTGTTATTTATGATTTTTTGTTATTAGTAAACCTTCTGTTCGCTTTAATTAATTCTTTCTTTTCCGTGTTACATAATTATCTTTAATCAATTTTTTTATCTTTATTTATACTGTAGTAGATCGTTTTTTGTAATTGACAGTGAGTTATCGAAAAAGAAGAATTGGGTTTGTAAGTGATTTGTAGAAGACTGTTACAAAGTAGACTCTTTGAATTTATTTGTTGTAGTTGCAGAAGATATTTGGAAGTAAAAAATAATTTAAAATCGCATCACATCACACGCATCACATCACACGCATCGCACGCATAATTTGGCATCGTTCTGAATCTCATCGCATAATTCGGATCACATTGTATCATTTGGATCACATCGTATTGAAATTATATTTAAATAAAATTGTTTTCCTCTTTTGTTGGTGCGCATTTTAAACGTTTCAAATCTGCTACAATTCTATGTTTCAGTGTTGATCATGATGTTCAATGTTCCAGTGTTTCCATATCCCTGTCTTTATGCAGCTGATTTTAACTGACAGCACACTGACTGGGGTTACAATTGCTCCAGCCCAGATGGAAAATGCCTGGCTGATTGGGCAGCCAAGGGAAACCTTTCCCTTTTGCATAACCCTAAAAATGTTTCAAGCTTATGCTCTAGTGGCTTGAACACTAAAACCAATTCCCAGCTGGCTTTTGCAAGAGAGAATTTAAACAGCTCCAAACTGGACAGATGTACCTTAGAAAAGTTTCCTAAGTCCCAATACCGGCCATCGATAATTACGACCTTAAAAATCTGACACCAATTCCAAATGAGACGTGCAAGAGCTGGAACTTTGCAAGGTAAACTGGGAACTATGCGGCCTTATCACAAACCAGCTATCGCGGAAATTACAATGTCCTAACTCTAGCCTATTGATGAGGGATATCACAGCTTCTGTAATACAATCTTCGCAGCAGCAAAATTGTCAATTTCACTCGGTTGCAGAAACAACTATAAACGTGTCGGGATGCAGCGCGCAAACACCTCTACAAGGTTTTTCTACGAGCTCCGCAGGGTGAAGCAACTAATTCAGCTGCTTCCGCTTTGCTGTTTCATCTTGATGAAAAGCGAAAAGATTGCTAGTCCCAGGCTGTCAATGACATTGACTTTACGCACTGCAGTCGGCTGGGATGAATATAATTACCGTAAAGTTCCGCATATAATACGCCCCCGAATGTAATACGTACCATTAAAAATTAACTAAATGTAAGGAAATATAAGTAGCCCAAATACTGTATAATACGCACCATCAAAAGATAAATGCAAGAGAACTCATGTATTATGCACATTGTAGTGCACCTCTCTCGTTTTTTTTCCATTTTTATTTTATTTTGTTTAGCATTGTGACGTGCACTTGTTTCTCGTTTTGCCTATAAAAGCAAAACTTAAGCGCACGTGGTTCTTTTTCAGTTTTCTTAACTAAGTTAGCCGCGTCTTTTTCAGTTTCGCGCTCAACCAAGCAACAACTTTATTTTCCTTAACCGTACCGTTTTTTTTTGAAATTTTTTGAACAGGAAAAAATTACTTCCGTTATATAATACGCAACAAAAAAATTCATTCAAAAAGATAAAAAAGCGTATTGTATACGGAACTTTACGGTAACAACTTGACCGAGAGAACCAAACACACACGCCGCTTCTGCCACATTGCCGCCAACTTGATTGCTTCACAATTGGTTAAAAATGGAATATACAGGAGGGGAGATTGGGGCACGTAGTAACACTTTTTTTCTTTTTGCTAATTCTCTCATAATAAATTTTTTTCAAAGCTTAGTTGTTAAAATTACAATTTAAATGTTTAAAATAAGCGTTACAATGTGCCCCGTGAAAGGGGTAAGTTGTAACAACAGTTGGGGTAAGTTGAAACAGGAGCAAAATCACCAATAATTATTTAAATTTAAAGGTAGTTTGAAGAAAGTAACAATATGAAAAAGTAAACACAATGAGATCACATGTAGCCTTGTTATAGACATGAGTATCAAACACAAAAAATGAGGTATTTGGCTTTTGTCTAAAAAGGTTAAAACATTTTTTTTCACTGCTGGATTAGTGTAATCATAAATTTCAGAATCATATATGTGACAAAAATATGTATTCAAATCTTCCGCACAAGCTAAATGTGACCACTTCAAGTAACCATAGCACTGTATCACCCACTCCTCATTGGGACGACTTTTAAAATAGAACTCAAGAAATGTAATGCAAAACTATTTTTTTGCTTTTAATGGTTTTTCAAAAAAATTTTTTTTTTTGGAACTGATACAGATTGTCCTTTTTTAGTGTGTCTGTTGACATGGCACACTTCTTAGACCTTTTCTTGTTTGGCACCAAGGACTCACCTTTAAGTTCTTTTTTAGCACTGAGTAGAGCTTCATTTGACAAATACCATTGTTTTGCTACTCCCTTTATTGATCTCTTTAAAATTATAACAACTGCTGCAGCATCTCGTAAGTAGTTTTATAATGATGAGCTGGTGTTCTTGTTAGTCATTCTTTTATAAATTTGTTGTTGCCGAAGTTAGTTTTAAATGTAAGCCAGTTAAACTTATACAAAAAAATATGTGTTACTACTAGCCCCATCAAATTATTTTCAATTTGTCCCGCCTATTACATAGTCAAATTTTTGATAATCTCTCAAAAAGATAAGTTTCAGTTGCTAAATCTTGTTAGGCATTAATAGCCTATTGTTTTGTGGTTTGACTGATATAAAACCTTTCAATAAAACCGCACCCGCTATTTCTCTAGAAGACAAAAATTGAATTTCAAAAAATTTAGTTTGCCTAACCAAAAAGCTTGTTTTAATAGTAAACCTATTTTTAGTCATTGGAAGTAAACAATGGTATTTGCTAGTAATCGGGCTTAATATGACTGTTATTTAGGGCTACCGGTATTTAAAATTTTATTGGTTAATATTAAATTTTGACATTTACGAATGTTACAACTAACAGGGTGGTTAAAGCGACAGCGTGGTCGAGTGGTTAAAGCGCCATGCTCATGACCAATGCGGCCTCGGTTCAAAACTCACTCGCGCCATTCTGTTGTGTCCGTGGGAGAGACACTTTACGGTAAATTCCCCTGCTTGGTAGTTCTGGCAGGTAGTTCTAAAATTACAATTATATCTCTATTAAATTACAAGCGGACAGCAATGTCTTGGTATCTCCGGAAGCAGGTCGGGGTAATTGCTCACCCTATGTATTAGCGTCTCCGTCGCTTTCCTGCAAGCCAGGAGGATAAATATAGAGATTATATTAAAAATTAAATTAACTTCATGTTACTACTTACCCGGTCTCCCCTACAAGACAACAAACCGTGAGTCAGGCAGACTCGTCTTTACTGAGGTGACCCAACTCTCGAAAATTCCAACACCACCTGACAAATGTATTTCTGGAGATTTTTTTTTCGAAGAATTTGCCAATGCCCTCTAGCTGTTAAACTCTAGAAAAACTCCGGGCCATGACTCTTTATGCATAGAGGTAATACTCCATGCCGGCTCTGCTTACAAGTCCTAGTTAAAAAGTTTCTGTCTTTCTGCATGCGCCAAATCAAGTTTTTGAAAATTTGGAGAATCGAGAGCATTAGTCGTTGGCAAACCAAAGCCGAATAAGCCCTTAGGAAACCCAAAGAGCTAAAGACCTATCTCTTTGCTTTGTGTCCCCTTCAAGATCTTGGAGAGATTAATCAATACTTGCGACAAACAATTATAGACTCACTGCTACCGAGACAGCAAGCTGAGTTTCGGCGCGGAAGGTCGACCGTAGATCAAGTTACCGTTTTAAATCAAAAAATTGAGGATAGCTTTTTGCCCAAAAAAAGGCCGGCGCTGTGTTTATCAAACACACAGCGGCCAACAAAACTGTATGGCCTGCGGCCTCACCTGCACGCTAATTGGTCTTCTTACGGACAGGAACATGGTGTCATTGATTTTATAACTTTTTTATAATCAAAATTTTGCTGGCGCTGCCGGTACCGAAAAACAAAGCAGGTTACAAAGTTTGAAGAATGGTGTCCCATAGAGATCAGTCCTGGCTTTCCTCTATTTTAATATCAATACATATGACCAGCCAGTCACAGTCGACAGAAAATTTACTTATGCTGATGACGCAAATGACTGGCCACCGTTAGAGAGGAATCTTACTCAGGACATGGCAGCCCTGTTCTATTAATTTTACAAATGAAATGCTCGATCTTGGTACAACAAAGACTGTGTCGGCAGCTTTAATTCCATCTTTACAACAAGGAGAAATAACGTGAGTGAACGGAAACATTTTTGTGAACTGAAAGACCCTACCGTATTGTGCTAAACCCACTTATCTTAATATAAAGCTGGATAGGGCACTCACATTTTGACAACGCTTAGAGTCACTGCACAAGAAATTAACATATCGCGTTGGATTTTAAGGCAATTAGCTGGATCAAGCTGGGGTGCGGATGCCATACTACTCAGCACAGAGATCCTTGCCTTCTTTATTTGACGGCTGAGTACTGATTGTTTTTTTAGTGCATTGAGAGTTGCACTGCATTGAGTGGCGCACTCTGTATACTAAAAAAATACGATTTCATATCGAAGACTGAGCAAATAAATGAATTTAATGCTATTCTGTCGCAATCTAAATCGAATACGGTCTATCTGAGAAGAAAAACAAACAAAACTGTTAAAATCAATAATTTTTTAAAAACAAAGCTTTCCGTCCATCAATATTTTAACTCTTTAAGCAAAAGTGATAGAGCAATAAGTAACAAGGCAGAACATAAAGACTCAAATAGAAAAAGCTGTTGGAAAACACTTTATAATTCTTTAATAAAAATCTTATAAGGTTTAGGCACTGATACAATGCTAAAGTTTTCTTCTTCTATTGGCGGAAGTTCTTTTGCATGCGGATCAGGTAAAAATTCGAACTTTTGAACCATTCCAACCAAAAAAATAAAAACTTCCATTCTTGCCAATTGTTCACCCAAACAATGTCGAGGTCCCATCGAAAACGGTATCACGTAGTTTGAGTTGATAAAATTCCCTTGCTCATCTAAAAATCGTTCAGGATTGAATATTTCAGGATTCTTCCATAGGTTAGGATCATGATGAACTGCCCAGATGTTGGAGTGAATCTGTTAATGCAAATCATGTTAAAGCATAATCAGCTAGTTTACAAAATATATATAAACATCTTACAACTGTCTTTTTTGGAAATACGTATCCATCAATTTCGGTATCTTGAGTGGCTACATGTGGAACACTTAATGGCGCAAGAGTTCGAAACCTAAGTAGTTCTTGAATGAAAGCGCTCGTGTAAGGCATTACAGCTTTCTTATACATTGAAACAGTTCCAGATTGTCCTGTAAAATTAAAAAAAATATTATATTCTTTTCATAACACTGGTCAACATACATGTTTGTGCCAGGAAAATTTCAGCGGTTTTACAATATTTTGATGCCGCTTAATTCAAAATGACCTTGGTTTTTTGAATTGGCTCTTGTTTTTTATAAACAGGGTGTCCAAAAAGTCCTGCATAGTGCATACATTTAAAATTTTAATATCTCAAAAACCGTATAAGGTAGAAACTTTAAATTTTTGACAGTGAATTATACCACCATAAAGTTTTTTTGTTATTTTTTACAGGTTATTTCATTGTTAAAATAGGTAAGAATAAGTCATTTTTAATAAAGGCGTAAGTTTGCAACAAAATATGCTTGGTTGGCCTACCCGATCTTTCGCAATTTAAAATGCTGCCGGTTCCAAAAAATTTTTTAAACCAACTCTTAATGCTGTTAGTGTGAGGAGGGTCTTGTCCAAACTCATTTTTAAATTTACGTTGTACTGTAGTTGGTGATTTCATTTTAGGGTACCAAAAAACACGTTGTGCTTTTTGTTGAATGGTCAACATGTTTTATATTTTGTTGCAAACTTACGCCCTTATTAAAAATGACTTATTTTTACTTATTTTAACAATAATATAACATGTAAAAAATAACAGAAACTTTATGGTGGGATAATTTACTGTCGAAAATTTAATGTTTCTACCTTATGCGGTTTTTGAGATGTTAAAATTTTAGATGTGTGCAGGACTTTAAAGACCTCCTGTATGTTATATTTTTGTTTTAAAAAAGCTAAAGCTACGCAAATTTCGACATTATCATTCTCTTTATGCTACAGCTTTGATGAGATTGTGTTTGTCTTTTTAAGCATGTCCATACAATCTTCTTTCATTTTCGATGTGGTATTGTAAAGGCAGCAACCGTTATTGCACAAAGCCTTCGATATACAAATCATGTTTAATGTGAAAATCAACCAAAACTTAAAAAATTAGTTAAATAACAGCTACGACATCAAAGAACAAACAGTACTTTTAGTGACGACCAAAGTATTGATACGTTGCTTAAACTGTCAAAGTACATTAATCAGTCATGTAATACAATAAAATTACGCTACTTTCACAAATTTTGTTTGGTAGACTTTCTGGAATGTGATGCGGTCAAGCTGTCGCTTTGGAGACTCCAACAGTAATTGGCCATTATGTGGGCATTTCACCATCTTTGATAATTATCTTCCGTAACTTTTATGTCCTGATAGAACCTTTCTCGGATTTCTTAGATTACCCAAGTTGTCAGGAAAACAATTTAAGCGACTGAAGAGATGGTGAACCGTGATAGTACCTAAATTTTTAAACTTGGAAAGCATATTTTTCACTAACTCTTGGTAATTTTTAGCTTTCTGATTTCCAAGAAAGTTCTGCCTGACTCAAACAATTGATTGCCAAGCAGCAGATTCCGTGTCTGTCATAGATTACACAAAACTTGGACTTTTATCAATTCAATTTCGAATTAAAGGGCCATATAAAAAACGCCTACTTTCAGCTTTTTCTATGTTAAAGTAAGGAATGCTGTGCAAGCATAATTAAAGCAATCCCCAGTTACAGGAAAGGTTTGCACAAAATGTTTGATCAAATTAAGATTGATATGCAGTGTTGAAATGGTGATAATTTTCTCTCTTGCAACCAAAGGTTTGTTGGTAATATTAGCTTCATCAACTCTCATGGAATCTCTAGGAGGCCACCTTTTTTTATTTCATTTAGTTACGCGCTCCGTTTTCCCACAGACAGATAAAACATAAATATCTCGTATTGCCATTTTGTTGGCCAAGCAAAAAATTTATCTTTTTTAAGTCTACACAAATTAACCATTGGTGAGAGTCATAATCCAGTTTCTTTAGTACCGTTTCAACGTTGTAGTTTTCCTTTAGTTTTATTGAATGGCCAATTGGGAGAGATGCATACCTATTACCATTATGTATCATAACAGTTTTTTTTCATCTGTCTATGAATAAGTGTGACTCTTGAGCTCTATATTGTGGCACTTCCATTTTCAGTAGAAGACCTTTGATGTTTTTGCAGTAAATGAGTTCCTTCTTATTCGCTAAAAGACGAAAGTAATTCTTTTTCTTCAGTACTGTAGAATGTTAGTAAAACTCTGTTCTAAGGCATTACTTATCTTTGAGCTGGATTTCCAAAATTCCTGCTCCCTCTTTGGATAAGTTGAGGTCCTTATAAGATCACTCAGCTCCTCCTGCTTGAATTGCTTTAGAATTTATGAACCACTTTCAAACGCACTTCAGCCACTCTCTCTTGCAGAGCTTTTTATTTCTTTATGAAACTTATCATATTCTATAAGGTCCAATAAAGAGAAATAGAACTCATTAAAGTGTTTTTTTTAACTCTCCAAACCATCGGTACACCAAATCTTGGACCTGCTAGCGTAGCACTAGTCTACTTTCTCAGGTTTTCTACACATGCTTTGCACACCATATAAGGTGCACATGGCTTATCTTGGTCACCAAGCTTTACCTTAAAATATGCAAAATTCGTCTTCCTTAAACAATCAGTGATAGCTTTCCTTTGGTCTTTGAAGGTATATTGCCCACAGATGGTACAAAATTTGTCAGGATTATTGTGACAGTTTCTTTGAGATCAACTCATAACTATTAAATGCAGCTGAAGCAATACGTAGAATTCAGTATCTATTAAAACCAAGTGTTTCGTTTAAAACTCTTTTATAAAATAAGTATCCCTAAAAAAGTGTGTTTTGAAAGATTTTAACGTTTCCGTTTAGCTCTCTTCAGCAGGTTTTGCTTGAATCAACTCAAAAAATCAATGTAGTATTTGAAAAGTTTTAAGACTGATTTTGATTGGCTAAAAGTTAAGACATGTAACAACTATCATAATAATTGAGAATATTATTGTAAGAATGGTCAAGTCAATCAACAAGCAAGTGCCGATAGACCTGTTTCGTCCTTATTTTTTTTTTTTTTTTTACTTTTAGTTATAGCACAAAAAAAAAACAACTCAATAAATACACAATACAATAAAAACAGATATGTAAACTTTGAAAATCATGGTAAGTATATTGGTTAATACATATGAGGCAACACATAGACGACAAGCGAATAAACTAACAGTGTAATAAGAGTAATAATTAAATTTTTAAGCATATTTTGGTAGACGAAATGAACACAGTAATAACAATAAATAGTGTATAGAAAGAGATTAGTCAGGAGCGAAATGTGCAAGACGCAAAAATAAGATACAATTGACAATAATAGTTTGTTTGCTATGTATAAAATAGCAAGCGAGAAAAAAAAATATATTAAGTGGAAAAAAAGTACAAGTGTGCGAAGAGGAAAAGAAAAAAAACACCTAATATTGAACAAAATATTAATTTGTTCTGAAACAGAACATAGCAAGGCGGAAAGAAATAAAATAATATCAATAATAATAATGGAAAGTCAATTGGATAAAAAAATTTTTTTCAAATATTTGGATTGACAATTTAGGTAAGCCTATATGAAATTGGAAAAAAAAAATTTTCTAAGTACTAGTAAGAGAGAAAATATATATGTAAAGGTAAGAAAAGGGATAGAGGAATTTATTGTAAGTAGTCAGGAAAATTTTTTTCTAGAAAGGCTTTAAATTTTGTTTTTATTTTAAATTTTTCTTCAATAAGGGTAGAAGTAGGGATAGGGGTGTTAAAGGAGGAAAAACTATTTCTTAGTGTGTATAGGGAAAGTCTAATCAGTGAAGCGAGTTTGGATGTAATAATATGTGGTGTACCAATTGAATTTGTGTAATTGAAAAGTAGTGTGTCTTGTGTAAGAAGGGTGTGTTTTTTTAAAGTGGAAGAGAGAAGGGGTTCTAGAAATGAAATTAAACTGCGGGTAAAGGGACAGTGGAAAAAAAGATGGTGAGGATCATCGGAAGAAGTAAGACAGATTTTGCAAAGAAAGTCATTGGGATTACGGGGTTTGAAATTATGCTTGGAAAAGAAACATCCCCAGGTAAAACCTTTATAGGCTGTCCTGAAGGATATTTCCTTTTCCAAGTTGGTGAAAAGAGAAGGACGGGGTTTTATAAGGGTCAATCGGAGCCATGTATGGGGGATAGTGTTGTTTAGAAGAGGAATAGGGTTAGGATCAGGTTGAAGGAAGGTTAGATAGAGGGACTTGAAAGTAAGGTGTTCAATTTCATGAGGGGGGGTAGAGATCTTTTTGAATAGGGAAAGAGTTTTGGACCAGAGAAGGTTGGGTTTAGGACGGTGGGGTTGAGAGTTGGAATAAAGTTCAGGTTTAATAGGTATTATTTTTGTTCCAAGGTTATATAACGCATATGTCATCCAAAAATAAGAAAGGGGGTTGGGGGTTTTGAGAAGATAGATAAATTTCCATAGAAAAGCAGTAGAAGTTTTAAGGCCAATGTTAGGGAGGGCAATGCCACCGTCGGGTTTGGGTAGGTATAAGGAGGATCTTTTAATTGGTTCAAAAGGGGAGAAGTTCCATAGGAATTTGAAAAGAAGGGTGGTTAAGGATTTAATCTATTTAGGAGTAGGAAGAATGATTCTTGAGAGAAAGAGGATTCTGGGTAAAAAGTGTTGATTTAAGGAGATGGTTTTGGAGTAAAGAGAGTCTTTAGGATTTAGAGTAGCCAAAGAGGTATGGGGAAGTGAACGGATGAGGTCATCCCAGTTTTTGGACAGGTCTTCTTTGTGAAAAGAAAAAGTTATTCCAAGGATTTTAGTGGAGAAAAGAGTCTTACCTTGGGGAAAAGTTGAACGAAAAGATGATAGCAATGTTGAGGAATTAGAGATTATAGAGGTTTTGGAGTGATTAATTTTAAGACCAGAAAAAGAAGAAAATTCTTCGATTATCTCACGAATTTCTGAAAAGGATTGGATGGATGATATAAAAAGGGTCAGATCATCAGCATAATGACTGACTTTGAGTGAAGAAGTACCAATGGAGATTCCTTGGATTTTAGATGAAGCAAGTATTTTTTGGGTTAAAGGTTCAATAACAATTAAGAATAAGAGCATACTAAGTGGGCATCCTTGGCGAATGCCACACTTAATGGAAATAGGATCTGAAAGATAGCCGTTTAGGTTGAGTCGGGCTGTTAAGTCAGAGAGAAGAATTTGAATCCAGTTCAGAAGAGTAACTGGAATTCCTATTTTGGAGGCGGTAGAAAGAATGAATTTGTGAGATATTGTATCGAAAGCTTTATAAAAGTCAATTTGGAGTATAGCTAATGGATGAGGAAAGTCATTTATATAGTTTATAGCGGATAGGATATTTAGGTGGTTATTGAAGATCTGTCTATTTGGGAGACCACATTGTTGTTCTAAAGAAATGACAGAATTCAGTAGAGGTTTGAGTCGGGATGAAATGATAGAAGAGAGGATTTTATAGTCAGTGTTTAAGAGTGAAATAGGGCGCCAGTCTTTAACAGATATAGGGTTTGGGATTTTGGGGATTAGTTTTATGAGGGCAAGGGATTGAGAGTGTGCAAGTTTTTTCTGGAGGTAGACATTATTAAAGGTTTGACATAGAATAGGTATTAGAGAAGGAAAAGAGCTGTAAAGTTTTGGGGTAAATCCATAGAGACCAGGGGCAGAATTTGGGTTGAGGGTTTGGATAGCTGATTGAATTTCATTACATGTGATTAAAGGGGAGGAAGGAAGGGTTTGAAGAACCTCGTGAGGAATAAGGAAATTTAGTGAATCAAGATATGTAGAGGGATTTAAAAGTGAAGAAGAGGGTTTCCAAAGATTTTTAAAAAAAGAGAGAAAAGAGTGAAAGTTAATAGAGTTTAGTTTTTCTGTAGAAATATTAGGGGGGGGTGTTAGAATCAGTTGGAAAGAGGGATTTGGATTGGGTAAGGTTTTTAATAATTGGGGCTAAAGGGGATGGATCATCTATACTTGAGAGAGGGGGAAGGCGGGACCTAATTTGAGCTCCGTTTAGTTTATTTTCGTAAATTTGATTTAGTTTAAGGGTTAATTGCGATATTTCGTCATGTTGATTATATTGTTTCGCTTTAATTAAATTGTTTCTTAAGTTGTTATATATTTGTGAGTTCTTTTTTTGTTGAATTTTGGAGTATAATATTAATTCATATTTGATTTTGGTTTTGAATAGGTCCCACCATTTAAGGGGATGCTGGATAGGGTTTATGGGGTAAGTAAGGTTTTTAATAAAAAGTTTGATGTAGAGAAGGATAGAAGGAGAATCTAGAAGAGAATTATTTTATTTCCAATGTGAGGATCTGTATTTTCGATTAGAGGGTATTTTAATTGTAATGAGAGGAGCTTTATTATGATCTGAGAAGGAAATACTGACGTAGGTGGAAAGAGAAATGTTTGAAAGTAAGGGTGAGGGGATGTATACACGGTCTAATCTAGATATGGGTTGTGAGCGAGAAAAGGAAAAAGTTTTACAGTGAGGGTATAAAAAACGATAAGAATCAATGAGGTCAAAGTTGGTGAGAATGGTTTGAAAGAGTATTTTGTCGTTTGTATTGGGTGAAAAGTGTCCAGTTCTGTCAATTTTATTTATTACAAGATTAAAGTCTCCGGCTATGATTAAATACCTGTTTTTGAAATCTAGATTGTGTAGGTATGAGGAAAGGGTTTTAATTGCTTTTATTTGGTGAAAAGTTTGGGAGGAGGTTTTGCCGGACGGAAGGTAACAGTTTATGAGGGTATAGTTTTTATCTAGAAGAGAGAAAGAAAGGGATTGAATATAGTTGGGGAGGATTATGTGAGAATGGATTGTTTGTGTATTGAGATGTATTTTGATTGAATTTAGAATGAAGAGGGTTCCTTGTCTATGTGAAATTTGTGTGGTTAAGGAAAGATCAGTGTTGGGGAAGACTAAAAAATTGTGTTTGTGTGAGAAGTGTGACAATTGTTGGTGTTGTATTGTGTGTGTTTCTTGTATACAGGTGAAGTGAATGTTATGGTGAGTGATAAATTGTGCAAGTTTGTTATCCGATTTATTAAAGCCGTTGATATTAATGGAGGTAAATTTTATTTGCATTTTGTTTTAAAGTTAAGAATTTATTTGTGTGAATGATAGAAAGGAATAAAAAAAAAAATAAAAAAAAGTAATAATAATAGAGTAGTGTATGAAGGGAAAAAAAAAACGTGTGGTAAAAAAAATTTTAAATGTAAGAAGAATAATTGAAGAAGCGAGCACGTGAAGTAGAAAATGTGTAAAAAAAAAAAAAAAAAAAGACCTGGGAGTCGAACCCATGTTTTAAGAGCATGTGACGTGTGTAAGTTATAGTGAAGTACGTATGAACAAAAGAGTGAAAAAAAAAAGAAAAACAAGACGGGAATCGAACTCGTGCTTGAAAAAAAAAAACGCATGTAAAAAAAAAAGACAGGGTTTCGAACTCGTGAATTTGAATAAAGTAAAGTATTGAGGTGGAATAGGTGCGAATGAGAGAATTAAAAAAAAAATAAATGTGAGAAAAAAAGGTTTAGGAATCGAACTCGCGCGTTTCAAATTTGAGTGTGTATGTGAATAAGAATTGAAGATAAAAAAAAAACTTAGAATGGGAAAAGAAGGAAGTGCCAAGGTTTTGAACTCATGGATTTGGATCATGTTAAAAGATGACGTGTTGAAAATAGAATGTTGTGTGATTACCAAATATGGTGTTGTTTTGAACAAGAGATTGTGGCGTGATTATTGGGTGTGGTTCGAAGTGTGACTTTACGGAACAATGGTAGGAGAAGTAACATAGTTTTAACAGAATAAGAATATAAAAAAGGAAATGACTTACTTTCACTGTCAAATTCATAATATTTATAACACAAAACAGTAAATAAATACGAAAAATAAACAAACATAAATACAATTTTACACTAAAATAATTTGGATTTTATTGCAAAGGTAATTAAATACTATTTTTCCTTTGTTTTTCTTTTACGTTGGTTTTTTTCTTTCTTGGTTTTAAATCAATGCTAATGGATGATGATTGCGAGGAGGGAGATAATTTTCGTTTTTGTACTTTGGAGTCATTTAGGGAAGAGGGGGTTTGGGGAGAGTTTGGTTTTGAGGAAGGGGCCTGGGGCATTTTGACAAATTGAATATTATCAAAGGACTTGATTGCATCTTCTTGACTGATATTAAGGGATGATAAATTTGGGTTGAGGTTTGAAATGTTTTCTTTGATTTTGGAGGTGGGGTTCTGATTAAGCGGGGGAAAATTATGGTGTTTTTTTTTATATTTTGTTTAACTAATTTTGTTTTGGTTGAAGGGTGAAGGATAGGGGGGTGAGGAATTTTTGGGGTCGACGTTATTGTTTGGGCATAAGTTGGTTTGGGTTGGGGTAGAGTGCTGGGGGGTTGGTTTGTTTTGGATTGGTTTTTAATTGGACAATCTTCAATCACATGGTCTGTTTTCTTACAATAATTGCATCTGGATTTGTAGAGTTCTCCATCAACGTTAACAGCAATAAAGCGATTTCGAAAAACAATTTGATCCGGTATTTCATTACGATTAAAATTTTCAAAGTATAAGTGTAGATAAGGGTTATGTATTAAAGGGCACTTTTTATGCTTACCAAATTCATAATGTTTTAAAATGCCCCATTTATTTGTAAAGGTTTTTAATTGTTCCGTATTTATGTCAAAGGGCATCGGATAAAGTGTTACTAATTGTCTAAAACCAAGTGGTCTGTTAATTTGGATTGTGCAGTCGACTTCATCTTTAATAGTAATTTGTTGAGGTATTTTAAAAGTTTCATACAAGTCTTCAATTAAAGATTTTGGAGTTGATTCTTTGAAAGTTACGTTAAATATATTCAAAGTAAAATTGTGCGTAGCTATGCCATAGATTTCACTGAGATAAGATTCAAACAAATCGCCTTCTAAGAAAAAATCTATAAAGTCATTAATTTGGAATTATTTTTTTTCGTTATCTAAAGTGACTTTAAACAGAAGAGAGTTCTTTTTTGTGGTCATCTTAAAAAGAGAGAAAGAAAAAATCCTACCTTGTTTTCAGTTTCTTTAAAAAAAACTTCTTGAAATCAATCCGTTTGTAAAGTAATATATCCGGAAATGTTAGTCCAATTGCTGTTTCAAGCTTAAAGTCTTCTTGTAATAATCCCACTGCAGCTCTAATGTCTTGGTCACGATATCTTCTTGTTAATCCAAAAGTAGGCAATTTGAACAAAACAGTATCCAAAGAGTTTACACTACAACAAAGTTTAAACACTACACGAAATTTCTTTTTTTTTTTTTTTTTTTTTTTTTTTACTTATTCAAATAGATCTTATTAGAACTTATTAGGACTCGTCAGGACACTACAGCTTGTTGTTGACCCCAGCTGAAAAAGTTGGAAACTTAAATAACTTTCTGTTTGTGGTTTTTACACCTCAAACATCCAGTTGTGGACCTGAACGCTGGGTAAGTAGTACAATGAAAACAATGTTCCACCACCGCAACTGCAAAAGACACCGCTAAACCGCAAGGGTATACTGGCGGCGGTTCCGAATTGCTAACCACATCGAGTTAGCTAACACGGATACCGAGACTTGTTGTTGATTGACTTGACCATTCTTACTATATATTTGTAATGGGAACTGCAGGGTTTTGCTTGTCTTAACCCGTATCCGTGTTAGCTAACTCGATGTGGTTAGCGATTCGGAACCGCCGCCAGTATACCCTTGCGGTTTAGCGGTGTCTTTTGCAGTTGCGGTGGTGGAACATTGTTTTCATTGAGAATATTATTATTAGTAAAAGTGTAAAAATTTTTCTTTCCAATTTCAAATTTTCACAGAAAACTTGCATAATTTTTTTTTCGTTTTCGCCAAAGATATTTTACGTCGACGAAACGTGGTTTTGCTTTATTAAATATTTTCAATTATTATTTTAACTGTTACTAATTTTAATTTTTAGCCAATCAAAATCAGTCTTAAAATTTGGAAAATTCTACATTAAATTCTTTAGTTTATTCTAGCAAAACCATCTGAAGAGAGCTGAATGAAAACGGTCGCGTTTTTAAAAACAGCCATTGTTAAGGATACTTATTTAAGAGTTTTAGACAAACACTTGGTTTTAATAGCTATTTTGAAGTTGTGTACTAGCAAAAAACGTTTTAAATTGACTATCTAAAGTACATATAAATAAGTGATTAAGAATAAATGCTGCAGTTAAATCACACCGGGATGGGACAATTTGGCCCAGCCGTTTTGGCGCCAGCCATTGTGGCAGTGTGTCGTTTTCTTATTCGTGAAAACTTGAAAAGGGTTAGAGTTTAGGGTTTAGGGGTTAGGTAAGGGTTAGGTTGATTGATTATACTGTTTTATTTAAATCTTTCTACTAGTTTCAAATAGACTGGCGCCAAAACGGCCGCACCAAAAGGGCTTCGCCAAATAGTACCCTACCCGAATCACACGAAAATACCTATCAGTGACTAATTACAGCTTATTGTCAAACTTTCATAAATAAACTCAGGCCGTAACTTTGCCGGATGGGCTCCAGTGCAAACATCTATTATGAGCCCCCCATTTACCCATTTATTTTTGTACTTAATATTCAATTCAGCTACTTTACTTAACACAGAATCATGGACGACTCCGCGTTATAGAAGATTTTTCAATTAAAATAATGAGTCAAAAAAGCATTAAGTTAAACAGGTAAAAGGGGATAAAGCTAAGTTTACTGTGCCTGCAAATGAAAGGCTATAATTGGAAAAAAATTTTACTAAGGTTGCACGGTTCAATATAAATTTTGTGATTGCAGTGTATTCAAATAGAAATAATGGCATAGCGAGGATTTCGTGCGGGCAGGCTGCAACAACAATTTTTTGATTGTTTGATATAAGTTTAATCAAATAAGCGTCGCAATCCAAAATCGTTTTATAATGACAAAAAAAATTATGTGCAACTTTTTGACGCAAGGTGCTTTGTGAGCACTATTAAAAGATATTTCAGCAAAATGAAGATGTGCTATGCAATGCGAATAAGTTGTTCAACCCAAAAAGAAATAACGTACAGTACACTGATATCACCACAAAAGACACAAACTAATAAAACACAATACGTTAAGGCCAATTAATTAGGCTACCGTAATTTACTTGTGGGTGGTTAGAAACTTGAAATTTTTCCGTCTTGCTTTTGCACTACTAAACTGCTGGATAACGTTTCTGAAATCTAAATTTTTAATTCGTTTATTTTTTATCGATAGCAAAGCCAAACTACTAAGTCTCTCTGGGGACATGGAGCTTCGAAGAAAATTTTTGATTTGCTTGAGTTTAGAAAAAGACCTGTCTGCCGTAGCAACTGTTACAGGTACTGTCATATACATCACGTATGCCGTACAAACGTCAGGATAAGTTGTGGCAAATAATGCATTTTCAACAATTAAAAAAGAAGCCATTTCTTTAGCAGATTTTAAATGGGCAATCTTTTCTCTAAACGACATTTTGATGGAGAGCATTTGTCCAGGAAACAACGGAGATACGCTATCAGAAAATTTGTTAAAAAATTTTCTTGCTTCAATCTCAAGATTCAGATGAGAAGCAATTGATAGAAAACTTGATATGACGTCACCACTGATTTCATTTCTTCAAAGCGATTAATTAGTTGACAAGAAAGTATGTCCATCGCGGAAAATACACAGTCATGCAAAATCGCTTAACGTTATTCCTTCGGATATTTCATGAAAGTTGACTTTTGTTTTTTTTGCTCTGATGCCATATGATCATTATAGCTTAAACTTATTTTACTAAGCAGACTTGAGTGGGGATAGCGTACCGATTACGTCATAACCACGTCACAATAGAAACTTTAAGTAAATTATGAAATACTTTAAATAAATTAAATGTTTGAATATAAATTAAAATTATTGACGAAGTATGACATTTGATAATAACAAGTTTACTTGCACTTTTAACGAAAATATTGTACAATTAAATGTAGCAATGCGAGGCCCTCTGGTGCTGGGGACCTGGTGCATTGCACCGGTGATAGTTACAGCCCTGAATAAACCAAATCTTACTTGAATTGCAAAACCCTTTATATTTTTCAAACTTTAGTTATGTAAGTATGAGCTGAAACTAGATTTCTGTTATTCTTTTCTCTTGCCACAAAGCTATTAAACTTTGACAGCAACATGTAGCCTAGAAAAAAATAGCTACAGAATGAGATACAGACATGATCTGCCATGGTATGTTAGCTGATGCGAGTACATACAGTACATGAAGCTATTCCACACCCTCACTTTTTTACTTCCGTATTTTAGCATGATCAAAATGATATTTTGGATGACTCCAAACCATCGGTACACCAAAGCTGTTGCATTCAAAAAGAATTTTCAATATTTTACTACTTAAGTAATGGAATGTTACATCAAAAATTACACATAAGAGTATGTGGTAGAGAATAAAAAATGCCTACTGCGTAAGAGACATTTTCAATACAGATGATTCCGATAAATCTATTTGTGTTTACATTTGGCAGATACAAAATTTAACAATTTTTTTTTGTCAAAAAATAAAAAATGCGATATCTCAAAAACTAGAGCCAATTCCAAAAACATTTGTCATTTTGGGACTTAGTGACCCAAAATTTCGGTAAAAACCGTTATAATATCTTGAAAACGTGAAAAAAAAATTTTTTTTGTTGGCCAGTGTAATTATAATTTGAATTAATAATGATTACATTGATATTTGAAAAAAAATTTAATTACTAAATTTTTTAATTTGGACAAAATCGAGTAGCTCCTGTAACTTACCAATTACTTGAAAAATTTCTTTCCGAAGTTTTTCTTGAGTTTCAGGATAATGTAAAAGGCAAAGAAGACTCCAATATAATGTGCTTGCAGTTGTTTCAGTTCCGGCAACAAACAGATCGTTTATATAAATTAAAAGTTGTGATTCCTAAATTAAACAGAAACTATATTTGTAATGATACAAAATGTACAAGTTCTTGTTTGGTTTCTTGATTTTTTTTATTTGTAAATAATGACTATCACAATCCAACATTTTATAATTCAGTTTAAAAAAATTTTATTTAAAAACAAAAAAGCTGAACGTTTTTCACCTTTAACAGTCATTATCAAAGCATCTAAAATTTTGAGGGCACAATTGAACAATAAACAACATCGATTAATTATCAAACATGATAGCTTATGAAATGCAGTGGCTAACTATAAATAAAGTTTAAATGTGAAAATTTTTAATTTTTTTGAATGATTTTACCAAACATGGGACCAAACCACGACTGTAATAAAGTTCTACACAGTTAATAAATAGCACCACTAAAATCTTGCTAACCTAGGTAGAAATATGGTTTGCAGTGGGGAATCCGCTATGAGAAAGTTTACATTATCACCATATGTTGGTGACACGGCATTTTCAAATAGGATTGGCAACAATTTGTTGGTGAAAGTGATAATTCGTTTTAGGGCTTTTTCAAAGCATTATTGGTTAGAGAAGAAGAGTATTTGGTATCTAGCATGTTTATAAGGCAAACTTGAACCAAATACACTGAAAAACATTTTGGTCTGGGGTAAAAAATTTCAAAATCGGGCTGGCAGTCAAAAGTATTAAAAACTTAATTTTTATTTTTTTGTGCTTTATTGCAAAAAATTGTTGATTGTAAAGTGATGCTTATTAAATTAATGTTATTTTAAAGAAAAAACTCTTAATTCATTGATTTTTTTTGTATTAAGTTTTTTAATTTAATTTAAAAAGATTTTCTTAAGTTTTTTAAAGCTTAATTATAAACATGTTCTTTTTAGGCACTTTGTCAAATTCCCTCAGAGCTAGAGCATCATTTAAAGCCTTATAAATTAGGGACTAATCAAAACCTGAATTAGGTCCGAAAGTTAAATTTAAACAAAAAAACAATGTGGCAGGCAGTATGCAAAACAGACCATCTAGGAGGGTGTATTTAGACCGCGAAGTCAGACCCCCAACGTAAAAACTCTGTTTAGAGTAAAACAAATTAAACAATGTAAAACTATTTTCTTACTGTAAACGAAGGATCTTTTCCTTTCCTTTGTTCCAAAATAAAAGCATCAATAAAGTCCCGGATGTTGTTCTCATCAAATGTTTGTTCATGTTCCTTTCGGATTGTTTCCAACCAATCTGAAACAGGAGTTTAAAAAATATAAAAAATTTATTTAGATTTAGGGTCAAGTGTAAAGGAAAAAATTAGTTTTTCTTTTAACCTACAATTTTTCCAAACCGGAAAAGGCTGGGCATATTTTAAAAATTGATATTGTTTTAAATCACTTTTTATTTTATGTTTTTTTAAAATGATTTGCTAACACAAATAGTATTTAATGTACAATAAAATATAAAATTAAAATACAAAATATCTAAATGGTTAGTTTAACTTGTTATTTAAAAAAATCTACTTAACATAATAAAAAATAAAAAAAACGTTTAATTTTTTTTTATTTATACCGTTCAAGAAAAATTACCTAAAATTGATTGCACTTGATTCACAAACTTTTTGTTGTAACGTGAAATAGGAGGAATATGTAGAAGAGCCGGGACAAGGATAATTACTTTGTTTGAAAAAGCTATTTCAGGATCATCAAATCTAAATCAGCATTCTCATTGAGTAAGCGCATTTCTATAATAATAAAAGTGGACAATAATAAATAAAAAATTAGTTTACTTACACGTTAATTACCATATGCAACATTTTCTTAAAGTTTTTGTCGTTGTAATCAAACCGTTTTCCAAGCACAATATGACAAATATTGTTTGAGATTGCGTTGTGCAGTAAACTCTAAAAGAATTTTATGTTCTTTAAAAGTGTTACTTACTTAATACTAACTTCAATGCATGGAAGATATTATATACAGTATATAGCAGGGGTGGCCAAACTGCGGCTCTTTGAACCTTTTGAAAAATTGTATGGAAAATGATTTCATGCGACGACCTTTTCTTTTTTGATAACACCATGATTTTGGGACGAGAATGGGAAATACGAGATCGATTTGTGGTGAAGACCTTTTTTTTAAGAAAAAACTATGAAGTCGGGACAAAAAGTGGGAAATCTGACGATGATTTCAAATGAGGATATTTTTTTATCAGTAAATGAATAAATAAAGTTATGTTTTTAGGTTTTTTTGTTGTGGCTCTTTGAAAGTTTGGTTTTATGAGATGCGGATGGTATAGGTTTAGCCAGCCCTGATATATAGGCTTACCGACTAACAAATTTCTGAATAAAGCAAAAAGTATCAAAATTTAAAACTTTTATCTGCCAAAAGTACAGTATTTCATGTATGTGTTTACTGCGTAAAATCACACTCGCGTATTATTAAGGGTTGTAACGAAGAAAAACCGGAAAAATATTGATTATAGAATTAAAACTTCTCAAGGATCTCAAGCAAAATTTCTTTTACAATCATTTTTTTGTATACAAAGCAAAACAAAAATTGGCATAAACTATGTTTTTCAATTATTTACTCAAACACGCTTTTTGTTGTGGTTCTTGCTTAAACTTAAGATGTTAAAAAGTGTTTATCAGAGGCATGATAATTTCTTAAATAAAGATAGAATTTATTTTTTTATGCTTTTTTATACTTTTATTTATCCTCCTGACTAAATAAGACAAGGTTTCACGGAAATGCTAGTCACGAGTCATAGAGTTCTCAACCCTGCTATATATTCAAGAGCTAAATTTTTTTTTAAATTGCAATTTATTGATGGCTTGGGTATGCAACTTTAAGCGTTTTGCGCTGCCGGGACAAACGCCTACAACAATATTGAACTGCGGGCCGGACTTGCTTTACTTATCGATTAATTATTCGTTTGTTGCTGAAAATTGCAGATAACAAAGTATTTCGCATTCGCTTCAATGAGGGGTTTGAAGTTGAAGTATTTTGATAATCACTCTTTCTAGATTTTAGAAATAGAGCTTTAAGGTTATAGAACTATTTAATAACGATTTAAGTGACGACGGCCATTACTCTATTTCAAAATGAGAGCTTTTCGCGGGCACATAATTTGGCTTCGCGGGCCCGGATTATGCATCTCTGCTTTATACTATCAATCCAAAACATAAAATGAAGGTATGTTACTTATAGGTATTACTGTAATAAAGTTTTAATTGGTTGTAGAGTGACTACTTCCGATGAACATTGTGTGTGTAATAACGAATATCGTTCAGTTGCTGTCTTCTTATTTGCAATCAATCAATTTGCAATCATGTCGGTTGGAAAACATATTACCTTGTTTGCAAATACAAAAAAGTGAATGGATAAAAGAATAAATACGCCTCGTACATAAAATATTCTAAATTCAACAAAAACATGATTTTAGTTTGATTCAACTAATTTTCTAAAATTAGTGTCACTCTTCTTACCGATATATCAAATGCAGTATTGTTTTTTCTAATCTCTTCGTTTAGATATAGTAGTTCTTCTAAACAAATATTTTCCATTCCTTTCTTTCCAACACCAAACCTATTATCATAAAGTGACATATTGAGATAAAACACCCTGTATTTTGTTAATGATTAATTGTATTATAAATGTTTTTACTAAGAAAATTTTTTGTAAAATTTTGTACAAATTAACCTTCTTTTAAAATTATTTTACAAGTAGGGTAAAATCTAAAACAAATTTATAAAAGCAATCACCCTCTCAATGTTAATAAACCAAATTTTCTCTGAGCTTTCCATTTGTCTCCATAATCCAATGAAACCATTCCATTACCTTTGTTAATATCTTCCAAAGGTGGAAATGGTCGCCGACCAGAGAGGGTATTTCCATTTTTTACGAGAGCCTATGAGAAATGTGAAAGATAAAAAAAAAAGCTAAACTAAATTGCAACCGTAGACATACATTTAAACTATACTTTTTAACATGGTTTTGTTACAAAAATCTACAAAATCAAAAAATCACAAAAATTTACTGTACAAACAAATTCAGCTTATTTAATTTATGGGTGTTTTCAATAAACATAGCGACAACAGATGCAAAAACCACAGTTGTGTAAGTCTCTATAGATATATTCATATTTTTTTATACTTACAATATAAGTTTATACTAACTTTAGTAATTGATTCAAAGTCATTTAAAAACAAGTGATCTTCCAAACCAAATCGGATGCTTAGTATGGGTCCATATTTTTTGCTCAATTTAACGACTGTTTCGTGGGTTTTGTTTCCAATAAATGGGAGGTATCCAAAAATAGGTATACCACGGGGTCCCGGAGGAAATTTATTGGGGCGTTTATACCAGTTGATTAAGTACAATGAAACAATAAAAGTTATTCCAATTATCCATGCCAAATCCATTGAAAAATATTTGATTAGGTTTTTATCTATCACAGTCACTTACATTAGATATTAAAATATTTTTTTACTAAAATTAAAATATCTGTAACAATACAGACTAATTTTGAAAATGTAAGATCACAACATAGCTCAAGTTAATTGCTTTCTTATAATTGCAATCAAACTACTTACCGACAGGGCCGACCTAAGCTTAATTGAATCCTCAAAATTGAAATAGGAACCAGGATAAAGTTTTTGCTTGAAAACTAGGTGAAAACAAAAAAAAAACTTTTCTTGTTTGAAAACAGCATTCAGGCTGTAAAGACCTGTAGAGAATCGTTGAGTTTTTACATTTAGGCTGTAAATCCTTTTTTTGTCTTCTCCTAGTTTTCTGGTAAAAACTTTTCTAATACGCTAAAATTTACGTTAAGTGAGACCGGCTTTTTAAACAAAAAAGTGCTCTTTTTCTTCCAGTGTTTTTTAGGGCTCTTTAAACTATCGGGAGACCTAAGTTGAAATGTTTTGAGGGTATTTACGCCCGCCCTCTTATAGATTTATTGTCTTAAGTAGCTGCAAAACAAATGTACGTATGTGTAAATATATTTATGAAGGCAATATAAAAAAAAAAGAAAAAAGCTAAAAACCTATTTCTTACAATTAACCACAAAAAGGGTCCGAAAGTTTTTAAAAGCTTTTTTTTCTATAAGCGACATCAAAATTGCAATCTAGGTTAAAAAGAATAAAGTTATGCTAACTTTTCTTTATCAAAAAAATTATAGAGGGTTGACAACTAAGTTCGCGCCGTTTTTTTCATTTACACTTTTTAAGGTTTAATAAAAACTAACAACAATTAATATTTAATTAATGATGTATTCTCTTTTGCTGGTTACAACTTCTTCCCAACGTTCGATAAGTTTTTCAATACCTTTTCGGTAAAAATCACTAGGCTTTGACAAATTTGCAACGTTTGAAAAACAGTTTAGAACTTTAACAATTGTTTGGTTTTTTCGCTCAAAAGACGATTGTTGCACTTTTGCGACATTATTTAAACAAAGTTTTTTTAATAGCAACTTTTAACTACTTAAATCTCTAAACAGTCACTGTTGTAAATTTTTTCATTTTTACCCTCTATGGACGAAGTTTTTTTAAAAATGTTTTTTAAAAAAACTTCGTCCATAGAGGGTAAAAATGAAAAAATTTAATAGAATTTTAAAAAAACGGCTGGAACTTAGTTGCCAACCTAATACAGTATAAACCAGACCATGGACTCCTAAATAATAGAACCTGGACTGGAAACGGAATTGAAAATCTCAGAACGCGTAAACAAAGATAGACCAGTTTTAGAAAGCTAGAAAATTAGTTTGATTTTTTAGAAATTACTTACTGTTAAGTTATTAAACTTAGAAGTATGGCTTGCAAAATATAATGAGCAATAGATTCCTGATAAATGTGAAAAGAGTGCTGGAAAAAAATCAGTGTAGGTTTATTAGAAAAAGACTAATGACTGAGCAAAATATGATAAGAATCACGAATATTGTACACATTATTTACAAATACCAGCAAAATTTATATTCCACTCCTGGTATTCAGGTAAAATTTTTTATCAGTTAATAATGTAGGCAACAGGTAAAATGGTAAAATGCTGCCATCAATTGCAAATCTGGATACTCTTCAGAAGAAAAAAAGTTAAATATTATGTATCATTCATTCCCTTTAAAAGATGAAAAACTTTTATGTAATTATTAATAGTTAAAAAACATAGCTAGGAAAAATTTTAAACCCTCAAAATACTTAAAGTTGTGCTCACTCCATTTTAAACCAAATTATTTTATTGAAGTTTCTGATGATTCAAACCAAAGACGCAAAAGAAAAAGAGAAAGTGAGCACTTATGTTATAGAAGACTAAAACCTGGTGCTATTCCTTTAATTTTCGAAAATATTTCTTTGTATTATACAAATAAAGATACACCTAATGCTCTTTCAAAAACTAGGCATGATAATGAATCATCAATACTGCAAAAACAGTATGAAAATTTTTTGGAGTCTGACAATTTAAAAAATTTTGATGATTTGTTGGAAAAACTTTCATGCACAGTCTTGTCTCCACAATTTGTTTTATATACATATGAAGCAGGAATTACTTTAATATATTTGTTTATTAAACAACCTTTCTCGGTTTTGTTTTCCATAAACATTGATAAAGATCTGCATGTGCAAATGCATCATGAAAAAACTCATTCCTCCTTCTTGTTATACCATCACATTTTGTCTTCTGAGAAAGTAACACTATTTTCTCAAGTAGAAAATTTAAAAGCTGAAAACCCAAAAAGCTTGTTTTGATAAAGTTATGCTACTTGTTCACGAAATTAGATTTAATGTTATTGAAATCTGTGTTGACAATGCTTCTGCAAATAGAAAGTTTTTTAAAGATTTTTTTGTAATGGTGCATGGAAAGCATGCATTCCAAACAGGTATACAGATAAAAAAATCTTTTTAATATTTGACCCTACTCACATAATAAAAAATATATATAATAACTTAGTGAACAGAAGAGTGTTTGAAATGCCTAGTATGACTCCCATACTTGATAGTCCATTTACAGCCAGTTTTAGAAGATATAGAAAAAGTTTGCAATCTTAAATGCCAAAAACCTTTGAGGATTGCTTAATGCCCATCGTCTAACTGAAACAGTTTTAAAACCCAATAGTATTGAAAAAGTTAATGTAAACTTGCTCTGGCTGTGTTCATGGGTCTACTGTCATTTGATTAAAGAAATATGGATTTCATGAAACTGCTTCTGCTGTTGATTTGTTTTTGAAGCTATGGAATATTTTAAATGGAGGTGGTCAATGGCAAAAATCGAGGTGGTCTTTGGAAATCAACAACCGAGTTATATGAAATTGGTTGTCTTTGTTGGAAGGTTTTTGCTGAACTTTGCAATAGTGACTCGAAAAAGTCATTTTTAAGTGCCAAAAATCAGCAAGAAATTTTTAAGAAAAATATAAACATATCTTATATTAATGATGATGTTGCTTTTCAGTCGGTTCCGGCATTGTGTAGCAACGGGCACAATATTGTAGAAGAGTGTCAATACGTTTTTACAATTGCATGTGCAAAAATTTAATTTGCCAATAACGGAAAAGGAGCGTAGAGGTACTAGTGCCAAAATTAGAAAACTTAGTAGTAAATAAACTGTAAATACCCCCATTAAAAATTGTTGATTTTTGCAAACATTATTACTAGTTTTAGATGCTTAACGTCTAGCTATGCGTAAAAATAATATTTTTTTTGAAGTTGTCCCCATTTAAACATTTAGTAATGTTACTGTTTTTCATGAACCACTTAAACTCGGTCAAGTTTCTAACATTTGCCGAAATTCATTAATGTTTTGCTCTTTTTAAGTCTAGGCTTGTGTTACTTTGTATTACACCCTAAAGTATATTTTTGTTAAAGCTACTGTTATATAAATCACCTTAAAACATATCAAATGAACTGTAAATTGCTGTCCAGTTACTTTTAAAATATTGTCACGCAGTTTTTTCATTCTTCTGTATTGCTTTTTTTCATTTTGTTGTACTTCTGTACATATCAAACGTATTTTATGATTGCTCTTAGTTACCTACAAACTTTCCACAAGCTTCTCCCAAGACCAAGTGTCACACTTCATTCATAATTTTAATCATAACGATGTAGTTTATCCCCGTTAAAAGTAATTTGTAGTTTTATTATAAGATAATAATTGCGTCTCTTTGAGTGCTGCTGTCGTATCATCCGATTCGCTCTATTGCTCGATATATGTATCTTCTTTTCTCTTTTGCTCGACCGTATTGATGTAATATGTCTTTGATCTACGTCACTGTAATGGAACATTCGCGTATATACTAGGTGGCTCGAGAAAGAGCGTATTCTCGAGAGAGTTGTGGAATTGTCCAGCGTTTACAAGAAATTTACGTCACGTGATTTTGTTTTCTATATAAAGCCGATGCGTAGCGATTATTAGGATTAGATGTGATTTGGAGACAACTCAAGTAGAAGTAATTGGTTGGGCGCGGAAGGCCCGTTAATTTTTTGTATTGGTTGTCGAGTGTTGAATTTATTTTGTGCCGGTGGTTGGAGTTGTGTTCTACAGAGGTAAAATTATTTGTGTTGATTAAATCAAGTTATAGTGTTGATTTCGCTTTGCAGTTTGGCAAAGCGTGGAATAGAAGTTTCGTCGGTCGTGAATTTTTGTAATACATTCGTTCTTATTAGAGACGGTGGTCTCTGTTTGTTGAGAAGAAGAGTCTTCAACGACACCAATCCGAGCTTTCGTTAAACCAACTGTATAAAAGCTCCTGGGTCATAGCAAGACTACTTCTTGAGCCGGAATAAAATAAAATTTAGGCACAGCTTTGTTTCAGCACAGATATTCGGGTTACCTAGCTCAACTGGTCCTTTGGGATTCCCGAACAAAGTCTGTGACACCAAGCTTGCCACGAAGTTTATGCGTTCGATAACAGTTTTTACTTTACTCTTGTATGCATTTTTTCACATATATTTTTATGTACGTACAGTAATTGCTTATTACATATTTTTGTTATTATATTTTAGAAATTGGTATTTTCTACTGTTTGTTTTTCAATATAGTCTTTTAGTTTGATTATAGCTTTTTAAATCATACTTATATCAAATCAGAGAAATAGTCGCTTGACTAAAATGATGTTTATCGTAGAATCTCATTCGTACTACGTAAATTCAAGTGGCTCAAAAGAAACATTTTCGGTTCAACTAGGCTGTGAGCAGACCCAAACGTTTCCTCTGCAAATCTCAATCAAGTAAAGGTTTAATCTCATCAATTTATGCTTTTAAAAAAAGCATCAATCTTTTTTTTCTAAAAAGACAGCTTTACTGCAATGGCCTACTTTTGTCCACTCGTAATTTCTCGTTTCCAGTCCAGGTTCTATTATTTAGGAGTCCATGACCAGACAGATGCTAATATATATGAACAATTTTATCAACTGATTTTAATAATTCCATTTGCTTCAATAAAAATTAAATAGTTTTACTTTTTTTTATGTAAAATTTGATTCTTTTTATTAAACAAGTGACATTTTTAGAATATTTTTTACTCTTTGTCTGATAAAACTTTTTCAGTCATTAGTGATAAACTTTTACTTCTACACTTGTTGTATAGTCTACACCAGTGGTTCTCAGACTTTTTTCGTTGCGACGCTTTTGGAAAAATTTGCTTGACATGCTACTCACCAGTGAAATATAATTGAAAATTAGATAATAAAGACATTTATAATCAAAGTTTAATTTATTAATACAACATCAAAACGAAACAAATTGGCATATTATTTAATGTGATGTGCGGGCTTGCTTATTCATGCAACGTTCTTTGAATCTTGGAAAAATTTTCGAAACTGCAACCCGCATTTCTCTTTCAACATTTGTTCGTCATCTACGTATATTTGCTTTTAATGACGACCATAGCAGAAAATCCTGCTTCGTATAAATAAGACGTAGCAAATGAGATGACCATTCGTAGCGCTTTTTTTGTCAAAGGTGGAGAGTCGTTATTCTAAGAAATCTAAAAATTTGTCGGATTCACTAAATTAGTGGTTTTCAACCTTTTTCGTACCGTGGCCTATTTTTCAATCCAAGGTAACTTAACAACACACTTCGGTCAACAAAATTAATTTGCCGTCCCAAAATCATAGTGTTCTCTAAAAAAAAAAAGGTCGAACAGGACGCCGGAAAAATGCTTAAAAAACGGGACGGATGGCAAGCCTAATTATACATATATTATACATATTGCTTTCATTTTGATTTATGCTCCGTGGCCTATTAAACAAACGACTGCGGCCCACTACTGGGCCATGGTCCATAGGTTGAAAACCTGTGTACTAAATTAAACTTCTTTTTCAGAGAATTGTCACAGGTAAGATCAAGATAGTCTTCTTTTTCTTGTTTAATAAAGGACGACGGGGTAGGTTGGGCAAAAGGATCGCAAATCTATTCATAGCTGGATAAATTTTCAGGAAAGTACTTTTTGAATTTCAACTCGAGATTCGATAGATGTTGCAAAATACGCTTCGTAAATTTGAAGGGAGCATCATACTTTTCTTTTCCGGCAAACTGGACAGGAAAGTGAAATACTGAGAACTTCCAGACACGTTTTCTATTTCTTTCTTCCACAAAGACAGTTTTTTGATGAACGCTGCAATTTTATCTGAAATGTCAAGCATATTTTTATCCGGCCCTTGCATAGAAATATTCAGTTTATTCAATTTAGCGAAGATATCACAGAAGTAAGCCCATTTTAAATAAAAATTTGTTCTCAGCTAGGCAATCAGCTAGATAAATACTTTTTTATTGCAAAAAAGTTTGAAGTTCATCCACCACCTCGTAGATTCGTTCAAAAGATTTTCCAGGTAAAAGCCACCTGGACGAACAATAAAAAAGCAAACTTCGATGCTCTGCATTCATTTCTGCACAAAGTTTTTGAAAAATTCTTGACTTTGATGGTCGTATTTTAATAAAAATTATAACTTTGGTAACAACGTCATCTGTGTCACCAAGCTCAGGACTGAGTTCTCGAACAACTGACACCTCACGGTGAATCATGCAATGCATCTATTTTGCCATTAATGCACGTTCTTAAATTAGACTTCGCAGTTCACAGCATCTATTCAGATAAAGCTTTAGCGCCATCTGTGCATAAGCTGATACACTTTTCCCAGTCTAAGTTGTTTGTCGAAATAAATTTGTCGATTCTATTAAAAAGATTAATTCCTCGGCATCCAAATACAAAAGATTTTCAAAATGACAACTCTTTTACTACTTTTGGTTTGAGAAATCAACAAACCGCACATAACAAATTAGGTGTAAATCTCGACTGCCATCAATTGCTTCATCTAATTGGAAACAGAATTTTCGCTGTTTGATTTCATCAATTAGTTGGTCCTGAATGTCTTGTGCCATGTCACCGATGCGACTGACCACTGATCCAGCGACACATGGTATCATTTGAGGGCGACATCATCTTTAACTTTTCAGCAGCTCCTCCTATTATCGTACTAACAAAATCGACTGCAGCAGGTAGTATTAGTTCCTCAGTAATGGTGTGAGGTTTTTTACACTTAACAATTTTGCGCGCCACTTGGTAGGATGCTAATAAAGCCTTTGATGAGAGTTGCGTGAATTTTGAAATGGTGGACACTTGCCTCTTTAGATCATTTAATTTTCAAGCCAAAAAATCCCTGGGTTTATCAACGAATTGCGGATGTGATTTTTTTAACCCTTTGAACGTCCCTTTAATTTTCGTGTATATATGTGTGTTACATAAAAATATTTTCTAACCAAAGAAAAACCACTGCACATATTGCAATTTAGTTTTTTTCCTTGATAACTTATAATAATTATTTTATCAAGCATTAAAAAATTCTTCTAAAAAGGTATGTACCAAAATTGGCTCATTTGCATTTCAGTCATGAATCGGCGATGTACCAAAATTGGTACATTGACGTTCAAAAGGTTAAATGACATTTAAGCTTATTAGGTAACATGCTCTCACAGGCCAATACTTTGCTGCAAATAACACACTGAGGCTTTCCTCGCCATTCTGTAGAATAAAGGTGAATCCAAAATCTAAATAACTGTCGCTGTACTTGCTATCATCTTCAATTACTGATTTATGATTAAATTACAACATTACTTGGCTGTTTTCATCCATTTTATAACTAACTGCTGTATTCTTTGTTTTTATGAGCAAAAAGAACATTAAAATTGCGTAATGCGTTTATTAAGTAATCAATCGTTGCAGTTAAATAATAAGGAATTCGAAAATACGTGCCAGCAGTCAGTATAAATTAATAAAACTGCACCCCAACAACAATTACTGTTACTTGATAAAGTGATAAAACTGCACTGAAATTTGCTACTATTTGCTCAATTGAGTATTGCTACGAATGAAATTATTGTACGACTCCCTTGGAAAATTAAAACAAGGCACAATTTGAGAACCACTGGTCTAAAAACTCTACATCGTTGTTAAAACGCAGTTCCAAGTGATTGCCGACAAATATCCTGTATCGTTGTGACACCATATGAAACGTGGCATTTTTTGATAACGTTTTGTAGCGTCATTTATAAATTTATCGAAATTTAGTTTATATCAAAATTCATTATCGAAATATCAGAATGTACACATTTCATTTTTCTCCAGTTTCGAAAGCACTATAAAGCGGTTTAATCAATCAAGTTTATTTTTCTTTAATATTTTAGTTTTATTAAAATTTGTTTTTGTAGAAAAAGTTTATAAGGCAAAGTTAAATTCTAGGTGTTGTCTTACTAAAATTTTTCAACTATACATGAAATATTTGAAAGAGTTGTTTTGTTGTAGGGGAATAAAATGTAAATAACAAACTTACTAACCATAGTTAGTATTCTATTTAAAAAATACTTCAGCTTGTAAAACAGCACTTCACTTTGCATCAAACAAGTTCATTTAAAGTTTTTTAGTTTTTTAATATATAAAAAAGTTATTAGTCGCTCAAACTATGGCTTTTATGCTTATACTCACTTTAATTTCCTACCATAGCTTGAAACTTATCTCACACTTTTACTTCAATAAATCATGCCAACCTGTGCCAAGACTTTTATAAGCGCAGCTTGTTGTACAGTGACACGGTCACTAAATTTTATAACCTGCTCGCAAATATATACTTTTTGGGCTGGAACATCTGTAACGAGCTAAAAGATCAAAATTAAAGATAACATTCTGTTAGAAGTGGGGATCCAAGAAAAAAAATAAAATTTTTACTTTGCCCTATCTTTTTCAAATTTTTTAAACTTAAGCATTTCAAATGACAAACAAGGAAATTGTACTGATTGTGCCGCTATTATATCTTAGTTGAAAGCGACTGAAACTGGCTGCAGTGTTGATGCGCCTTTACAGCAACCGAGATGGATCACGTTTACCGTACACGTTTAAAGCTATTACTCAATCAAGCATGAATATTATTTTAGAAAGTAAAAAAATATTAAAAGACATACAACAGATATGTATTTAAAAAAAACTTTTAAAAACTATAAATGAACACTTTTAGGTAATACCAAACTGCGACAGCAAGCATTCAAGCGTAAACTGTCCACACTAAAAACTTTGCCTTTGCACGACCAATTGCTGCTGTAGATTAGTTGCAAAACAGCAATAGCTGAAAATGCTCATGTGGGCGTCCGGCGGGTTAACTCAGTGGTAACATCCGCGACTCACGTGCAGAACGACCTGGTTCGATTCTTCGTAACGTCGACTGAGTGATACTCGTTGTGCCCTTCGGAAAGGCACTTCACGAACATTCCAAGAAATGTGGTCAAACTGCTTACCTTCAATGGTGACCGCGGTTAATTCACAGAAAGCAGCAAATCGGTTTGTGTGGAACATAACGCCATACGAATGTTGTTGCTCATGTCGGCGCAAAAAAAGCTTCAAAGCTTATCAAAATTAAAATAGATTTTAAAAAAGGGTGACGTTAGAATATTTTTTGGTGTCATTTAAAAGTGCTCATTTATAGTTTTCAAAAATTTTTTTAAAAAAAACCTTCATATTTGTTGTATGTTTTTTAAATATTTTTTTACTATCTAAAATAATATTCATTCTTGATTGAATAATGGCTTGGTATTCTTAAAACTGTTTATTAACTATTCAGTAAAATTTTTAATGACTAAATAAAAATCAACTTGTATTGTTTTTCTGAAACAAATCTTTCGTTCAATTTTATAACAACATTTAAAAAATATAACAATAATTAAAAAATTTTAGTTAAGTTTACAAAAACATGAAGCTTTTCATTGTTCAAATGAGCTATCAGCTGATTGCTTTATCGCACCCACTGCTTGTATCAGACGCACAGGTTCAAGCTGCTTGGGCTTTTGGTCTTGGTTACGCAGGCGTAAGCACGATAAAGCATTTTGGTTTGCGCCTGCGACCAAATTAAATAAAAAAAAAGTTTTGTTTAGGCTCAAACCAAAACGATTAGCGTTTGCTTAGATTTTAAGCGCAGAAAGATTAATAAAAGAAATAAAGAATGCTGTATTCCGCGATCGTAGTGCAAACGAACTTAAAGCACATTTCGTCTCAAGTTCTTATTCACTGTATTCTTTCTCTGGTTACGGCAGAGCGCTGTCAGCGTCGCTGTTGTATTGTTTTTTTGAATTGTGTCGCTTGCTTTTATTAACGCACATTTATGTTTCGATAACTTTGCTTTTATAGTTGGTTAAAACCTAATTTCCGATTCTGTTTTGGGTCTATTCGTATTTCAGTACAATAATGTCACTGTTGCATAATCTTTAAGAGCTCTTCGATAATTTTACGGGTTGCTATTAAGTAATCATCTATGTTTGACAAATAGTTTCAACTTAAGTGAAACGCTTCGCCTTGTATCGTTGTTATCTAGCAAGATTCAACTTCACACTAACCTTTAACTTTTTTCTGTTTGATGTTGTTAAAGAAGAAAGTGAAAAAACAATTTAATTTTAACACAGCTGTAGCATTGCAAATTCGCTTTTTCGGTAAACCGTAATTTTAAATAACTCGCTTTGTTTTAGCGAATTTCTAAAACGGTCGCCTAGTACAGCGTTTCCCAACCGGTGTGCCGCGGCACACCAGTGTACCGTGAGAGGCTTCCAGGTGTGCCGCAAAAGATTTGGGAAAAAAATTATTATTTAGGGACGTCGAATTTTCCGGTTTTTGTTTACGAAATGAGTGAGATTTGGAGCGAAGACGGTTTTTTTTAGAAAGAATTAATTTTGGGAAGGAAATTGACAAGAAAGAGCTGAATTCATATGAAGATTTTTGTCTTGATCAGAGCAGGGTGGTCCAAACCGCGAAGTGAAAACCATTTTTTTAGAGATCAGCACGATTTTAGGGAAAATAATGCAATTAAAAGATTAAATCAAACTGAAGACCTTTTTTTTTAGAGTTCTCCTGATTCTGGGAACAAAAATTAATAAAAACGGTCTAAAAGTGCCCGACTTTTGATGGACTTTTGTGTTCTACGGAGGTAGAATTATTTGTTGGTTGAATCAAGTTACAGTATTGATTTCGCTTTGCAGTTCGGCAAAGCGTGGAATAGAATTTTTCATCGGTCGTGAATTTTATAATATATTCGTTTTAATTAGAGACAGTGGTCTCTGTTTGTCTGTAAAGAAGAGTCTTCAACGAAACCAATCCGAGCTTTCGTTCAAACCAACTGTATAAAACCATCAGGCTCATAGCAGACTACTTCTTGAGCCGGAATAAAAGAAAGTTTAGGCACAGCTTTGTTTCAGCGCAGGTATTCGGGTTACCTAGCTCAACTAGTCCTTTTAATATTCCCAAACAATGTCTGTGACACCTACCCTATGTATTGGCACCTCCGTTGCTTTTGTGCGAGTCAGGAGAATAAACATGGAGATAAAAAAAAAAAATTTCCTTGCTATTGGCAGCTGCACATATCGCGTTGAAAAAGGTCACGAAGATAATTTAATTTTTCTCCGGAAAAGCGATTTCCATTACGTAACAGGTAGTTAAGGCAGAATCAAATTATACAACGTAGTATAAGGAAAACTAGGTCAAACAACATTTTCTGAAAATAGAGTTTAATTCAAAGTTCGCACCTTTTGTTGTTGATAACATTGGCTTCTAGCGCCAATCAATAGAAAAGTTATGACTTAATTTTGATTGAATATGATTTGGTAAAACCATAATAACTATATAAATTGATTAATTGTAGTAACAAGTTTGTGTTTGATAGTTACAAAATCAAAAAAAAAAAAGAAACAAATAGCAATTTGTTTTAGAGTAGCCTAATTAATTGCTTATACTAATTAATCATCTAAAAGAAAACGATATAACTTTCAAGCAAAAAAATGTTAAAATGTTAAATCAACATTGCATCAATTTACTTATGTATGATTGTAGACTTACTATAAATACTTGAGACAAAAGTTTAAGACCGCGTTTGGAAAAACGTATTTTTTACTGAAAAGCTTCTTAATTATAATATTGTTGCGCCAGAATGTATTATAGATTTAGATAATAAGCATTACTATATAACAAGTTTTAATTTTTACTTTTGAATATCATTTTAAGCGTTTAAAAAATATAAAATTTTGAAACCGCAAAAAACTATTAATCAGCATTGAAAAGACCCATCAAATTACTTATTTTTGCACGATAAAGCTCTCAGAACGTGAGAACCAAAGCAGATAAAATTGGTCAGACCACTGTGCATAACGCCATTAAAACGTTTCAGAAAGAAAGTATTTTTTTAGAACGGCGAAAGATTGGGATTTCTAGCAGTGGGGTGACTGTTTTACGAGAAAAATGGTAAGTCAAACTCCTATGAGCTCAGCTAAAAAATCACAGGCTATAGTGGCAAAATAAAGTATTAAAGTTAGTGAAAGGATAATTAGACGTCAATTATCTATTGTTTTTTGGCCTAAAGTCATACAGACCAGCTAAATAACCAAGTCTCACTAAGGAAATAACAAAAGAGCTTGTATTTTGTAATAAAACATTTTGACTCGTAAACGAAGATGTTGAAAAAAGCTTTCTTTAGCTGAATTCTAACTAAAGCATTTTTTTGTTTAGAAATATCAATATCGGTGACTTCCTGGAGAAAGATATCAGGAAAATTTATCACTACAATAGTGATTAGTGAAGCCTCCTTGGTTTAGGGGCCTTATTAACTTTTTTCCTCTGTGTCACAGACTTTGTTTGGGAATCCCAAAAGTCAAGGACCAGTTGATCTAGGTAACCCAAATACCTGCGCTGAAACAAAGCTGTGCCTAAATTTTGTTTTATTCCGGCAAGTAGTCTTGCTATGAGCCTAATGGTTTTATACAGTTGGTTTAACGAAAGCTCGGATTGGTTTCGTTGAAGACTCTTCTTCTCAATAAACAGAGACCACTGTCTCTAATAAGAACGAATGTATTACAAAAATCACGAACGACGAAATTCTATTCCACGCTTTGCCAAACTGCAAAGCAAAATCAACACTATAAGTTGATTCAATCAATACAAATAATTCTATCTCCGTAGAACACAACTCCAAAACACTGGCGCAAAATAAATTCAACACTCGCCCCAAATTCTACCTTCTCTCCAAAGCAACAGTTTTTTGCTTTAGGCGTCTCTCTCTCGCCGTCTATCGTTGTCTGTTTTATTCGTCTCTGTTTATCTCTTTACGCACCGCCTTTGTATAGATAAAAGTCACATGCCGACGAAAATTCTAGTATACGCGGGATTTAACTAGAACTCCCCAGAGAGTCTCTAGGCATATTGAGACAAAAGTTTAGAAAGCATTGAATTAATAAATATTGTTTATTTATCATTAAAGCCCGGTTTAAACAATTTGAAAAGCAAGATTGGAAAGTCTAGCTCCTGAGTGAATTTTTTGAAATCTTTGCAACCATACACTATGTACAACTAACAAATTTGTTCCTTAACGGATCTAGATGTTGCAATAAAAAAAAAAAAAAAAAAGTAAAAAAAAATTAAATAATTTTTTTAGGCCTGCAGCTGCATATTATCAAGTCCAGGTGATCTTGATGAGAACATTTTTTAGGTCAAAATCACATAAGTGTTTTCTGATCTAGAATAAGATCAAAGGCACCAAAATAAAGATTATTTTAAAGATTAAGATCATGCCTAATTCTGAATATACTAACCCATTACCTTGACTCTTGTCCAAATTTGTCCAAATGAAAACAAAGTCCTGAAACCCACGTTTTACATCACATTGATGTAATATAAAACTTGTATTTGTACAGATTTTCAAATATGGTGGATGCGATTTCATAAAGAATTTGTGTAAGACTAACTTTTGTTTGCGGTTATATATCATATTGCTAGTATAAAAACGTTTGTACATAAATAAGATTGTGATTAGACTAAACGTCTGTCTATTATTAGTTATAGTTAGAAAAAACCTTTTTGACTTAAATTTCTGAATAATTGAATTTCTCTAAAAGTCATTATACACTTGATAGATTGTTTTTTTAGTGTAATGAGAGACTAACTTATAATAGGAAGAATACGACTTCACATCTAAGACTGAACATATGAATAATAGTAAGACTATTGTTTCGCCAGCTAAAATCGAATTATATTTTTAAGAAAAAAAAACGAAACAAAAAAACTGTTAAAATTAATTATTTTTTTAAAATAAAAGTTTTTTTGTCATCAATATTGTAACTCTTTAACGCATAAAAGATACGACCGTAAATAACTGGAAAAAACATAAAGAAGCAAATAAAAAAATTGTAGGAAAAGAACTATAGTTCTTTAATAAAAATCTTGTAGGGTTTAGGTACTGATACAATTCCAGGGCTTCCTTCTTTTATTCGCGGAAGTTCTTTTGCATCTGGATCAGGTAAAAATTCAAATTTTTGAACCATTCCAACCAAATAAATAAAAATTTCCATTCTTGCCAATTGTTCACCCAAACAATGTCGAGGTCCCATTGAAAACGGTATCACATAATTGGACCTGATAAAGTTTCCTTGCTCATCCAAAAATCGTTCAGGATTGAATATTTCAGGATTCTTCCACAGGTTAGGATCATTGTGAACTGCCCAGATGTTAGAGTGAATCTGTTGATACAAACCATGTTAAAACGTAATTAGCTACCTTTTTAAGTATATCATATCTTACAATGGTGTTTTTTGGAAATATGTATCCATCAATTTTTGTATCTTGATTGGTTACATGAGGAACGTTCAATGGAACAAGAGTTCGAAACCTAAGTAGTTCTTGGATAAAAGCGTTTGTGTATGGCATTTTAGGTTTTTCAGACATTGAAACAGTTCCAGATTGTCCTATAAAATTTTTAAAAATGTTAAATTCTTTTCATAATTGTAATTTAAATTAATACTGATTACAATAAAAGTAAATTTGGCCACTGAATTTTTTAATTTGATTAAATACAAGCAGCTCTTGTAACTTACCAAATACTTGAAAAATTTCTTTCCGAAGTTTTTGTTGAGTTTCCGGATAATGTAAAAGGCAAAGAAGACTCCAATATAGTGTGCTTGAAGTTGTTTCAGTTCCAGCAACAAACAGATCATTGATGTACTTCAAAAGTTGTGATTCCTAAATTTAACAAAAACGATATTATTAACGATACAAAATGTAGAAGTTCTTGCTTGGTATTTTGATTTTTTTTATTACTTCATAAAATATTTTGTTTTTGCTATACATAAAATTCTTTTTATACTTTCTAAGATTTTTTTAATGTTTCATTTTATTTATAAAACATAGATCATTGTCGCAAACTTTGTTCGGGAATCCCAAAGGACCAGTTGAGCTAGGTAACCTAAATACCTGCGCTGAAACAAAGCTGTGCTAAATTTTATTTTATTCCGGCTCAAGAAGTAGTCTTGCTCTGAGCCTGACAATTTATACAGTTGGTTTAACGAAAGCTCGGATTGGTTTCGTTGAAGACTTTTCTTCACAACAAACAGAGACCACCGTCTCTAATAAGAACGAATATATTACAAAAATCACGTCCGACCAAACTTCTATTCCACGCTTTGCCAAACTGCAAAGCGAAATCAACACTATAACTCGACTCAATCAACACAAATAATTCTACCTCTGTAGAATACAACTGCCAACCACTGGCACAAAATAAATTCAACACTCGACGACCAATACAAAAACTAACAGGCCTCCCGCGCCCAACCAAATTACTTCCACTCGAGTCGTCTCAAAATCACATCTCTTCTTTCGAATTCTTCCTCAATTGAACTATTCGCCATCTTTAAGCTGTAAACTCCTGTTTAGTACTCTTAAAGCAAAAATCTAAATCTATCCCGGACGAGCCCCCAGATGTCACAAACGCGGTCTTAAATATATCTTCTTCCGCTACTGATATCTGCCAATACCCTTTACTGAGATCAATCTTTGAAAAGAATTTCGACTTCCCCAACTGCTGGAAGAGATCCTCCGAAGTCCTCATTGGCTCCGGATCCGAAATCGTTACTTTGTTCAATTTTCTATAGTCGACGCAAATGCGATTCAAACCATTCTTTTTCTTCACAATAACCACCTGTGTGTGACAATCATCAAACACAATAACTTATGCATTGCAGTAGTTAATTATAAATAAACTATAGATGTGAATTTTTTAAATCTTTTTAATGACTTGCGCTTTTTTCTATCTTTTTGATTGTATGACATTTCCAAACAGTTGGTATTAATAAATAACAGCACTTAAATCTCACTCAAAAAGCTGAAGAAGTATGATTTAAAGGGGAATCCGCTATAAAAAAAGATTATATTGTTGGCTAACCCATCAAAAGGCAATAAAAAAAATATTTTCTCGTTTTTGCTTTGTTTTTTCTGCATCGGTTTGTTTACGTAATAAGCAAAAAAATTTTGTTGCTTTTAAATAATAAAAGCAGACGGCTTACTTTGTTTATAGCAATAACGTATGATACCGTTTATTCAAATGTTTTCCAAAACGAATTCCTGTTTGCGAACCTTTTTTTATGGACCCAAATCTTGTTTCACATCAATTTTCTGCCCAACTAACGAGGAAAGATAATACAAACCACAAAAAAAAATTGTTATTATATAAACAGCCATAATATATTTGCAAAGGGGCAAACTGGGACGCTGTTTAATATTAGGTGCCCGAAAAAATCTTTTCCGATTTTTGTTGACTTATTTTAGGCCCCTCTTTTTCATTACTAACAAGAATAGCTATACAGGAACCAACTTGTATTGACAAATAAATTGTTGAATGATTTCAGTTTTTATAATTTTTAATGACTAATGTTATTTTATTTCTTATTTCGGAGCCTTAAAAATGACTGATAGAAAATTGATAATTTGTGCTTGTCTGTCATACGAGTTTAAACTTGGCACAAGTGCTTCATTTGCTTCTTGTAAGCTTCAGAAAATGACCCTTGCCAAGATAGCAGAACTAAAGTGGGAGATTATGCTCCATCTATCGTATTCACCAGACCTCTCCCCAACAGATTTCTACTTGTTTTTGAGCTTAGATAATGGCCCAGATGGTAGGTGCTTTCACGCAGCCTGGGCCATGAGTAAGTCTGTTCATTGATTTTAAAATGACAGACCGAAACCAAACCTACCAAAACGGAAGGGTATCCACCCATTCCGATGTTCAGTGTGGGTCTGCTAATCGGCAAACGTCCTTTTCAGGACGGAGCAATGCCAGGATAAAACTGCCCTTTTCAGGGCACATTACCAACAAGTTCCGAAGACCCACTATTCTTCAGCTGAACATCGAAGGCCTCACTGCAAGCAAGATGAACGTTCTTCATCATCTCGCTATGCAGTCTGAGGCACTCGTCATCCTACTGCAGGAGACCCACTGCACTGATGCAGAGAAGTTGGTACTACCAAACTACCAACTAGCTGGGTCTTCTTTAAGCAGGAAGCATGGCCTTGCCACGTTTGTCCACGAGCGACTGAGATACACGCTTTTGGACCAATCTCCATCGACATCGGAGATTGAGTGGTTGTGTGTGGACGTTGATGGCTATAAAATAGTCAACGTCTACAAACCACCGCCAACGCGATTGCGAACCCTGGATCTCCCAGTGTTTCCTCACCCCTGTCTGTACGCTGGCGATTTTAACTGTCGTCATGCTGACTGGGGTTACGATGACAACAATCCGGACGGTGAGTGCTTGGCTGGCTGGGCAAGTGTTAATTGTCTTGCCCTCCTATATAATGCCAAGCATGCCTGTTAAGCGATGGAACTTCCGCAAGGCCAAATGGAGTCACTACATTGCTTTGACGAATAAATTCGCAAAGACTTTGTTGCCGCCTGATACACTTGATATGGATGCGGCTTACCAGGACTCCTGTAACACCATTAAGAAAGCAGCCAAAAAGACTATCCCACGCGGGTATCGAAATACCTACTGTTGTATCTTTGCACGAATACACAGGTTTATTAAAAAACAATAATAAATATTCACAAAAATTACTTAGCCAAAAAAACAACCGTATTGAAATAGAATGCTTTTAGTTCGTTTGCTGTAGTAGCTTGATAACTTTGAACTGATTGATGAACCGAAATAGATGCGCAGATTTAACTGGTTACAATTATGCTTGGAGATACGCGTGTCCAATAATTGATCGAGCAGAAGGCGCTGATTAAGATTAGAAGCGTTTAAGAAAACACTACGTCATCTATTGCACAATATCACAACACCTCCCCAAATAAACTACGACAAAAAAATATATACATATTAGCAACAATATTTTTTTGGAAGTCTTTTGGTCCTTGCTGATCGTCGTGGATTGTATCGCCCGTACTCGTCTCCGGTTGGTAATCTCGGATTGTTGCGTTGGTTCATCGAAGAAGAACTAGATGCGTGGTCAGTCCCGGCTGGAAGTGTTTCTGTAGACAAAACGCTCATTGGGATTTCACAGGGATCATCATCTTGATCCGAACCGTATCGAGGTCGAAGTTGATCAAGATGTCTTCTCCAAGTTGGTCCTCGAGGAATGACTCGTACATTGACGCTTCGTGTACCATGGACTTTCGTAACTATCGCAGGCACCCATCGTGGGTCACGATCTCTTCTAGGGCCGAAGTACAGTGCGTAACAAGGGTCTCCTAGTGAGTAATGATGTTCGACTTTCGAAACCACTTCCGAGTCTTCAGCATTTGAATGCTTGCTCGCTTGTCTTGACTGTCTTCCCTGCAGGAGATGCGGAATGGATGGAACCAAAGTGTCAATTTTGGTGCGTATTCTTCTTCCATTCAACAATTCGCTTGGTGACAGTCCCGATGCAAAAGGAATTCTTCTATATTGCATTAGAAATTCTTGCAAAGCTTCCTTTGGAGGTAACGAGGATTTTCTCAATGCCTGTTTGAACAATTGTATCAAACGCTCGGCAGCACCGTTTGTTGCTGGATGATAAGGTGCTCTGGTGAGATGTACAATGCCTCGTTGTTTGCACCAAGCTTGGAACTCTTGAGACATGAATGTTGTGGCATTATCGGTCACCAACGTGTGGGGATATCCGAAATGAGCAAATTCTTGTTCAAGTATAGCAGTAGTACTTTTCGAAGACGTTGAGGTTGTTGGATGAATGCAAGGATATTTTGAATAAGCGTCTACAAGGACTAACCAGTTTCTTCCCAGAAAGTTGATCGCATGGTCCAAGTGGAGTCTTGACCATGGTTTTTCTGGCATCATCCACGGATGGATTGAAGGTTTATCCGGCTTATTTTGAAATTGGCCACAGGAAGTGCATTTGCGACATAAATCCTCAATGTCAAAGTCAATTCTAGGCCAATAGACAGTTGACCTGGCAAGTTGTTTCATCCGTTGCATGCCGAAATGTCCAAGGTGTAATAATTTAAGAATATGATTACGTAGGGTTGAAATTATTTCCTGCATTAAAGTGGTAGTTATAAGTAGTAGTGGATTTAAATCAAAAGTTAAATTCCTCCCTGGGGAGGAATTCCTCCCCGGTTGGGAACCGTTGGACTAGCCCATTAACGAGCATAGTAACCCGATGCCTGCGTCCCACACCAACAAGCATCTTAGTAACTGAGCTTCGCCGCCAAAAACCGTACTGTCTCTGGCTCGCCGCCATCAGGAACCAGAACACCTCTTGTATGAGAAGCTCCTCTCTCTACTCGGTGGATAGCTGCGGCAACTTAAATCAAGACACCCATTTGTGTCTACTGCACTAGAACTGCTAAATAACCCAGCTCAGTCAGGTACCAATGTAGCAGGATAGACTGAGTATAGATGGAGCATGAAGTGGCAAAAAAATTTCTATAGACTTCATAAATTTGTTCAAGATTTTAGCCCAACGCCACCAAAATTTAGCTTTCTCAGACTTGTTTGGGTCAAACTTAATCGCCTCCAAACTTGCGTTTGTCTACTCCGTTCAAAAACACACAAATGGGGTACGTCTTCTACCGCAGTCTGTAAGTGTGGGGCAAAGGAGCAGACAGCAGAGCAGGTAATTAACATCTTGCCTCATCTATCATTATCCAAATGGAGCCTGTAATTTCTCAGATGTCAACAACAACATGGTGACCTGGCTAGTGGAAAACACGGCTATTAGTGGTATCCAAGTACCATCCATCTCCCCCAAACAAATACCAGGAATTTGTCTTAAAAAAACACAAACAGTGTTTGAAAATGAAAAAGTTTAATGAACCATAAAAAAAATATCATCTAAAGAAGTAAACAAGCGATATTTACGTACAGTAAAATAGAGAAATCAATATCTTTTAAAAAGTTTATTTTTTAAAAAACTATTTGTGAAAACTAAAAATTTAAAACTAAAAATGGCATCGACACTGCAATCTCCTTATCATTTAGTATCAAATTCTTGGCCAAGCGAAAACAAATTCTTTGTACCCGAGATATACGTCATTTTGCCGTAAAATGAAACTGATACAGAGTTACAAATTTGATGGTTACAATTTTATAAAGTATTTTTTTGTAAATCATGTAAAATTGAAATTTTTTTCAAATATGAATGGCATTGCTTATATATTAGAGTTTAAAAATAGATAAATTTGTAATTACAATAAACAACAAATTATTATTAGTAATAATTAGAAATTACGTAGCAGTTAAATTTCTAAGTAAATTAATTTCTCTGGAATTTATTATACTCTCAATAGATTGTTTTTTTAGTGCATTGAGAGTCGCACTGCATTGAGTGGTGCACTCTGTACATACTAAGAAAAACACAATTTTATATCTAAGATTGAGCAAATAAATGAATTTAATGCTATTGTGTCGCAATCTAAATCGAATACAGTGTTTCTGAGAAGAAAAACCAACAAAACTGTTAAAATTATTTATTTTTTAAAAACAAAGTTTTCCGTCATTAATATTTTAACTCTTTAAGCACAAGTGATAGAGCAATAAGTAACAAGGCAGAACATAAAGACTCAAATAGAAAAAACCGTAGGAAAACACTTTATAATTCTTTAATAAGAATCTTATAAGGTTTAGGCACTGATACAATGCTAAAGTTTTCTTCTTCTATCGGCGGAAGTTCTTTTGCATGCGGATCAGGTAAAAATTCGAACTTTTGAACCATTCCAACCAAAAAAATAAAAACTTCCATTCTTGCCAATTGTTCACCCAAACAATGTCGAGGTCCCATCGAAAACGGTATCACGTAGTTTGAGTTGATAAAATTCCCTTGCTCATCTAAAAATCGTTCAGGATTGAATATTTCAGGATTCTTCCATAGGTTAGGATCATGATGAACTGCCCAGATGTTGGAGTGAATCTGTTAATGCAAATCATGTTAAAGCATAATCAGCTAGTTTACAAAATATGTATAAACATCTTACAACTGTCTTTTTTGGAAACACATATCCATCAATTTCGGTATCTTGAGTGGTTACATGTGGAAGACTTAATGGCGCAAGAGTTCGAAACCTAAGTAGTTCTTGAATGAAAGCGCTCGTGTAAGGCATTAGAGCTTTTTTATACATTGAAACAGTTCCAGATTGTCCTATAAAATTAAAAAAAATATTATATTCTTTTCATAACACTGGTCAACATACATGTCTTGGCAGGAAAATTGCAACGGTTTTAAAATGTTTGGATCTCGCTAAATTCAAAACGACCTTGGTTTTTTGAATTGGCTCTTGTTTTTGATATACAGGGTGTCCATAAAGTCCTGCACATATTTAAAATTTTACTATTTCAAAAACCGTATAAGGTAGAAACTTTAAATTTTCGACAGTAAATTATACCACCATAAAGTTTTTTTGTTAATTTTTACTGGTTATTTTATTGTTAAAATAGGTAAGAATAAGTCATTTTTAATAAAGGCGTAAGTTTGCAACAAAGTATGCTTGGTTAGCCTACCCAATCTTTTGCGATCCAAAATGCTGCCGGTTTCCAAAAAGTTTTTAAACTATCTCTTAATGCTGTTAGTGTGAGGAGGGTCTTGTCCAAACTCATTTCTAAATTTACGTTGTACTGTAGTTGGGGATTTCAATTTAGGGTAGCAAAGAACACGTTGTGCTTTTTGTTGAATGGTCAACATGTTTCATACTTTGTTGCAAACTTACGCCTTTATTAAAACTGACTTATTTTTGCTTATTTTAACAATGATATAACCTGTAAAAAAATAACAAAAAAACTTTATGGCGGTATAATTTACTGTTGAAAATTTAAAGTTTCTACCTTATGCGGTTTTTGAGATATTAAAATTTTTATATGTCTGCAGGACTTTATGGACACCCTGTATGTTATATTTTTGTTACAAAAAAGCGGTAAAGCCACGCAAGTTTTGACATTATCATTCTCTTTATGTTATAGCTTTGATGGGATTGGGTTTGTCTTTTTAAGCATGTCCATACAGTCTTCTGTCATTTTCGATGTGATATTGTAAAGGCAGCAACCGTTATTGCACAAAGCCTTCGATATACAAATCATGTTTAATGTGAAAATCAATCAAAACTTAAAAAATTAGTTAAATAACAGCTACGACATCAAAGAACAAACACTACTTTTAGTGACGACCAAAGTATTGATACGTTGCGTAAACTGTCAAAGCACATTAATCAGTCATGTAATACAATAAAATTACGCTACTTTCACAAATTTTGTTTGTAAGACTTTCTGGAATGTGATGCGGCCAAGCTGTCGCTTTGGAGACTCCAACAGTAATTGGTCATTATGTGGGCATTTCACCTTCTCTGATACCTCTCTTCCGTAACTTTTATGTCCTGATAGAACCTTTCTCGATCCTCTTAGATTACCCAAGTTGTCAGGAAAACAATTTAAGCGACTGAAGAGATGGTGAACCGTGATAGCACCTAAATTTTTAAATTTGGAAAGCATATTTTCTACTAACTCTTGGTAATTTTTAGCTTTCTGATTTCCAAGAAAGTTCTGCCTGACTCAAACAATCGATTGCCAAGCAGTAGATTCCGGGTCTGTCATAGACTACACAAAACGTGGATCTTTTATGAATTCAATTTCGAATTAAATGGCCACAAAAAAGCTTACTTTCATCTTTTCCTCAGTTAAAGTAAGGAATGCTGTGCAAATATAATTAAAGCAATTCCTAGTTACAGGAAAGGTTAGCACAAAATGTTTGATCAAATTAAGATTGATATGCAGTGTTGAAATGGTGATGATTTTCTCTCTTGTAACCAAAGGTTTGTTGGTAATATTAGCTTCATCAACTCTCATGGAATCTCTAGGAGGCCACCTTTTTTTATTTCATTTAGTTACGCGCTCCGTTTTCTCACAGGCAAATAAAACATAAATATCTCGTATTGCCACTTTGTTGGCCAAGCAAAAAATTTATCATTTTTTAGTCTACACAAATTAACCATTGGTGAGACTCATAATCCAGTTTCTTCAGTACCGTTTCAAAGTTGTAGTTTTCCTTTAGTTTTATTGAATGGCCAATTGGGAGAGATGCATACCTATTACCATTATGTATCATAACAGTTTTTGCTTGTTTTAAATCTGTGTCAGATGTCACAGACTTTGTTCTGGAATCCTAAAGGACCAGTTGAGCTAGGTAACCCGAATACCTGCGCTGAAACAAAGCTGTATCTAAATTTTATTTTATTCCGGCTCAAGAAGTAGTCTTGCTATGAGCCTGAAGCTTTTATACAGTTGGTTTAACAAAAGCTTGGATTAATTTTGTTGAAGACTTTTTTTCACAACAACCAGAGACCACTGTCTCTAATAAGAACGAAAATATTACAAAAAATCACGACCGACGAAACATCTATTCATTAGCCAAACTACAAGCAAACTCAACTCTATAACTTGATTCAATCAACACAAATAATTTTACCTCTGTAGAACGCAACTCCTAACCACTGGCACAAAATAGATTCAACAATCGTCAAACGATACAAATCTAACGGGGAACCACCTGTACCCAAACACAATCACTTTCACTCGAGCCGTCTCTCGAGTCGTCTCAAATCACCTAATCATAATAATAATAATGCCTAGCTACGCATCGGGTTTATATAGAAAAAAGATCACGTGACGCAAATTTGCTCGTAAGCACTAGACAATTCCACAACTCTCTAGAGAATACGCTTATGCTAGAACCACCGCGAATATCCTACTACATTCGAGATAGCAAACCTTGGACAAAACATATTACGTCATTCTGTCAGCGAAAAGAGAAAGAAAATACATATATCGAGCAATAGAGAGCCAATCGGACGCATATCGGATAATATAAGGGCACGCTCAAAGAGACGCGATTATTATCTTATAATAAAACTACGAATTACTTTTAACGGGGATAAATTACATCGTCACGATTAAAATTATTAGAAATGAAGTGTGACAATCTGCCTATGAATAAGCGTGATTCTTGAGCTCTATATTGTGGGACTCCCATTTTCAGTAGAAGACCTTTGATGTTTTTGCAGTAAATGAGTTCCTTTTTATTCGCTAAAAGACGGAAGTAATTCTTTTTCTCCCGTACTGTAGAATGTTTGTAAAACTCTGTTCTAAGGCATTACTTATCTTTGAGCAGGATTGCCAAAATTCCTGCTCCCTCTTTGGATAAGTTGAGGTCCTTATAAGATCACTCAGCTTCTCCTGCTTGAATTGCTTTAGAATTTATGAACCACTTTCAAACGCACTTCCGCCACTCTCTCTTGCAGAGCTTTCTATTTCTTTATGAAACTCATCATATTCTATAAGGTCCAATAAAGAGAAATAGAACTGATTAAAGTGTTTTTTTTTAACTCTCCAAACCATCGGTGCACCAAATCTAAGACTTGTTAGCGTAGCACTAGTCTACTTTCTCAGGTTTTCTACACATGCTTTGCACACCGTATGACGTGCACATGGCTTATCTTGGTCACCAAGCTTTACCTTAAAATATGCAAAATTCATCTTCCTTAAACAATTAGTGATAGCTTTCCTTTGGTCTTTGAAGGTATATTTTGCCCACAGATGGTACAAAACTTGTCAGGCTTATTGTGACACTTTCTTCGAGATCGTCTCATAACTATTACATGCAACTAAAGCAATGCGTAGAATTCAGTATCTATTAAAACCAAGTGTTTCATTTAAAACTCTTTTATGAAATAAGTATTTTTAAAAAAGTGTGTTTTGAAAGATGCTAACGTTTTTGTTTAGCTCTCTTCAGAAGATTTTGCTTGGATGAACTAAAAAAATGAATGTATTGATAGTATTTAAAAAGTTTAAGACTAATTTTGATTGGCTAAAAGTTAAGGCATGTAACAGCTATCATAATAATTAAAAAGTTAAGGCATGTAACAGCTATCATAATAATATTATTATGAGTACAAGTGTAAAAATTTTTCTTTCCAGTTTCAAATTTTAACAAAAAATTTGCATAATTTTTTTTTGTTTTCGCCAAAGATTTTTTACGTAGACAAAACGTGGTTTTACTTCATTAAATATTTTCAATTATTGTTTTAACTGTTACTAATTTTAATTTTTAGCTAATCAAAATCAGTCTCAAAATTTGGAAAATACTAAATTTAATTCTTTAGTATATCCTAACAAAACTATCTGAAGAGAGCTAAATGAAAACGGCCGCGTTTTTAAAAACAGCCATTTTTAAGGATACTTATTTAAAGTTTTCGATAAAATATTTGGTTTTTGTGGCTATTTTGAAGTTCTGTACTAGCAAAAAACTTTTTAAATTGACTATCTAAAGTATATAAAAATAAGTAATAAAGACTAAATGCTGCAGTTGAGTCACACGGAAATATACCTATCAGTCACTAATCAAAGCTTATTGTCAAACGTTCATAAATAAACCCAAGGTCGTAACTTTGTCAGGTTGGGCTCCAATGCAAACATCCATTATGAGGCACCCATTTTTTTTTGTACTTAATATTTAATTCAGCTACTTTTCTCAACACAGGAATCATTGACGACTCCGCGTTATAGAAAGATTTTTCAATTGAAATAATGAGTCATAAAAGCATTAAGCTGAACTGGTAAAAGGGGCTAAAGCTAAGTTTACTGTGCCTATAAATGAAAGGCTATAATTGGAACAAAATTTTACCAAGGTTGCACGGTTCAACATAATTTTTATGATTGCAGTATATTCAAATAGAAATAATCATTGTAACTGCCATTTCGTCCTCGTTAGGTGGCGCCGGTCATCTTTAATTTAACCAATCATCGTTTGTTGCCTTTTTGTTTCTGTAATCACCTGAAGCGTTTTTATTTCCACGCACAATGACAATTAATTATTTAATTTGCACTAAACACATCAGATTTTCTTTTAGTATTACTTTGAACGCCGGATAGATTGCTTTACTCTAATTCATTAACGTGGTCAGTTAAATTGTAGCTAGTTTAGGTCTAGGAAGTATTTTACTTATATTTTAATGCGCCAGTTAATTAGCTAGATTAGGGTTAAGATTGTGTTTGTACTTAAAAATGTATTTTATTCATGTGTACTAATTATTTTTTTCATTTTATTTGAATAAGATTTAAATTAACGTGGTTGTCTAATAAGCTATAAATTTTGTTTTAAACGACGCCCATCATTTCTGGATTAACAAATAAATTCAATACAAGATCTGGAGTCCGTTTGACATCGATAGCATTCAAATTTTAGCAACTACAGGCATAGCAAGGATTTTGTGGGGGCAGGCTGCAACAACAATTTTTTGATTGTTTAGTATAAGTTTAATCAAATAAGCGTCGGAAACCAAAACCGTTTTATAATGACAAAAAAAATTATGTGCAACTTTTTGAGGCAAGGTGCTTTGTGAGCACTATTAACGATATTTTAGCAAAATGAAGATGAGCTATGCAATGTGGATAAGTTGTTTAACCCAAAAAGAATTTACGTACACTACACTGACATCATTACAAAAGACACAAACTAATAAAGCACAATACGTTAAGGCCAATTAAGTAGGCTACCGTAATTTACTTGCGGGTGGTTGGAAACTTGAAATTTTTCCGTCTTGCTTTTGCACTAGTGAACTGCTGGATAACTTTTCTAAAATCTAAATTTTTAATTCGTTTATTTTTTATCGATAGCAGAGCTTACAGGCGCTATCATATACATCACGTATGCCGTACAAACGTCAGGATAAGTTGTAGCAAGTGATGAATTTTTAACAATTAAAAAAGAAGCCATTTCTTTAGCAGATTTTAAATGGGCAATCTTTTCTCTAAACGACGTTTTGATGGAGAGCATTTGTCCAGGAAACAACTGAGAGACTGTCACACTTCATTCATAATTTTAATCATAACGATGTAGTGTATCCCCGTTAAAAGCAGTTCGTAGTTTTATCATAAGAGAATAAATGCGGCTCTTTGAGCGCTGTCTGCGATATACGTCCAATTTGTTATACATGTATCCTTTTTCTCTTTCGCTCGACTGTGTGACGTAATATGTTTTGTTCAAGCTTTGCTATCTCGAACGTAGTAGAATATTCGCTAACGATCTCTCCAGGGGTTTCTGGCTGAATCTCGAAATTACGAGAAACTTTACGTCACGTGATTTTGTTTTCTATATAAAGCCGATGCGTAGCGAGAAATTATTATAATGATCATTATCGTTGTGAGGTAATTTGAAGCGATTCGAGTGGCGGCTCGAGCGAAGGTGATTTTGTTTGGCCACAGGAGGTGGACCGTTAGATTTTGTGTCGGTGGACAATTGTTGAATTTATTTTGTGCCAGTGGTTGGCAGTTTTGTTCTACAGAGGTAGAATTATTTTGTGTTGATCGAATCAAGTTATAGCGTTGAGTTCGCTTTGCAGTGTGGCAAAGCGTGGAATAGAATTTCGTCGGTCGTGATTTTGTAATACATTTGTTGTTATTAGAGACAGCGGTCTCTGTCTGTTGTGAAGAAAAGTCTTCGACAAAATCAATCCGAGCTTTCGTTAATTCGACCGTATAGATCGTCAGGCTCATAGCAAAACTACTTCTTGAGCCGGAATAAAATAAAATTTAGACACAGCTTTGTTTCAGCGCAGGTATTCGGGTTACCTAGCTCAACTGGTCCTTTGGGATTCCCGAACAAGGTTTGTGACATCTGGGGGCTCGTCCGGGAAAGATTTAGATTTTTGTTTAAGAGTGCTGAACAGGAGGCTACAGCTTGAAGATGGCGAATAGTTCGATTGAGGAAGAGTTCGAAAGACTGAGAGTTCGTGTGGAACATTTGAAGATGTCGGAAAAGGCAAAAGCCGATTTCTTCCAGAGCGAATGGAACCGACTATGTGAAAAGGAAGAGAAGGAAAAGGAACGACAAGCGATGTTGGAAGAGAAGGAAAAGGAACGACAAGCGATGTTGGAAGAGAAGGAGAAAGAACGACAAGCGATGTTGGAAGAGAAGGAGAAAGAACGAGAATTAGAACTCGAAAGATTGAAACTTGAATCGGAGCGAGAATTAGAGCTCAAAAGAATGGAGTTTGAAGAGAGGAAAATGCAAATGGAATTAGAGAGGTTGAGGTTGGAACGAGAAGCCAATCGCTCTGCTGGAGAAGGGGGAGAAGCAAACCAGGCGGGGGGCGTACGTGCTTTTGGAGGGGTAAAGTCCCTTGATCTCCCTCATTTTGTTGACGGAAAAGACGACCTTGATAGCTATTTGTTGCGCTTTGAAAGATATGCTACGGTTGCGAATTGGCCCCAGACTAATTGGGCGACTCAGTTGAGTGCTTTGTTGAGGGGGGAAGCTTTGGGCGTGTACTCCAGGCTTTCACAGGAGGATGCTCTGGATTACGAGCGATTGAAGGCAGCGTTGCTAGAGCGATACGACTATACGGAAAAAGGGTATCGCCAACGTTTTAGAGAAGCCAAGCCAGAGGGCGCTGAGAGCCCTGACCAGTTCATTGTAAGGCTTAGAAACTATTTCACGCAGTGGGTGAAGCTCTCTGATATGGAAAGCAGCTTCGAAGGTGTTGTCGAGCTAATGGTTAAGGAGCAGTTTATAAACGCGTGCCCGAAGGAATTGTCGGTACATCTGATGGAGAGCAAGCATAAGGATCTCCGAGAATTGGCAGCGAGTGCGGGGCAGTACTTGACAGCGCACAACAGGAAGCTGTCAAGCCGAGATGTAAGTGCTAAGAAGAGTGTCGGCGCGCCAAGATTGGAAGGCAAGATTCCGGATATCTCTTCTACAACGAAAGGAAATATAAAATGCTTTAACTGCGGGAAAGTCGGGCACAGGGCAAGTGAGTGCTTCTCAAAGATTCAAGAGAGAAACCCCAAAAGATATTGCTACCGGTGCGGTGGAATGGGTCATACTTTTATGCAATGCGAAGAAAGAAATCGATTAGCGCGTGGTGGTGCTGGTGCGCGGGAAAGAGCATACAAGGTTGCTTGCGCCGTGCCTATAAAGAGTTTTAGTGAGATCGGAAATGAAAAACAAAAAGAAGAAAATTACCGAAGTGTAAGTAAAGAAAGAAAAGAAATTGATCAAAAATCACAAGAGTATTTAGAGCTAAAAGATGGACGAAAAATTGGAATTTTGAATGGCGCATGTTTAGACGAAAATTTAAGTAATCAAATGCCTACGTCGATTGGAATGGTCGGAAACAAATCGGTCACCGTTCTGAGAGACACTGGGTGCTCCGGAGTGATCGTTAAGAGGGAGTTGGTCGCGGAAGAGCAGCTCACAGGAAAGGTGGGGTATATAATGACGGTTGCGCGCACTTTACTGAAGGCCCCGTTTGCAAATATAGAGATAAATACGCCTTATTGTAGTGGAACAGTGGAAGCTTTGTGCTTAAGAGACCCGCTGTATCCGTTGATTGTTGGAAATATTCCAGGAGCTAGAGCACCCGATGATCCTGATGAAACTTGGTGCGTGGAGGCGGCAGCAGTTACTCGGTCGCAAGCTAAAAGGAGCACCGAGTCAAAACCTTTAAAAGTTGTGGAGGCAGCGAATCAGATGGCTGTGACGAAGGATGAGCTCATCAAACTTCAAGGGGAAGACCCATCCTTGTTAAAGTACGTGACGATGGAAGCGCCCTTGGTCAAGAACGGAAGAGAGATCAGCTATATAAAGAGGAAGGGAATTTTGTACCGCATCACCAAAAACATTGATGTAGGAGAGAAGGAATTGAAGCAGATTTTAGTGCCAAAAGATCTGAGGAAGAAGGTGATGGAGATCGCTCACGATACGATGTTGGCTGGACATATGGGTGTCAAGAAGACGGAAGATAGGATACTGACCAATTTTTATTGGCCTGGGATTCATCAGGATGTGGTGAGTTTCTGCAGGTCATGTGATGTGTGCCAGAGAACGGTATCGAAAGGGAGAGTAGCAAAAGTTCCGCTGGGAAAAATGCCGTTAATGGATTTGCCGTTTAAGCGAGTGGCGGTGGATTTGATTGGCCCGATTATGCCGGCAAGTGATAAGGGGCACCGATATGTTCTTACTCTGGTGGATTATGCGACTCGTTATCCAGAGGCCGTGCCTCTGAAGAATATTGACACCGAGACAGTGGCAGAAGCACTTTTGGACCTATATAGTCGAGTTGGAATTCCGGAAGAAGTATTGAGTGATCTTGGGACTCAATTTGTGTCGGAATGCATGCAAGAAGTATCAAGATTATTGTCGATCAGAAGGCTGACGACGACACCGTATCATCCGATTTGCAATGGTCTGACTGAGAAATTTAATGGTACGCTGAAGAAGATGCTGAGGCGATTATGTGTTGAACAACCGAAGCAGTGGTATAGGTTTATAAATCCACTTTTGTTCGCGTATAGAGAGGTTCCCCAAGCGTCTACTGGGTTCTCACCCTTCGAGCTTTTATATGGTCGCACTGTGCGAGGACCTATGGCAATTCTGAAGGAACTATGGACAGGTGAAAGTGAATCAACCGAAGTGAAGACCAGCTATCAATATGTGCTGGAGTTGAGAGAGAGGCTGGAGGAAACGATGAAACTTGCTCAGGAGGAGCTAACGAAGAACCAGACTAGATACAAGAGAAACTACGACAAGAAAACGAAGGATCGACTATTTAATAAAGGAGACAAAGTTTTGGTAATGCTACCAACGAACAATAATAAGCTTTTAATGCAATGGAAGGGACCGTACGAAATTATCCAAAGGATGGGAGATAATGGTTATAAAATTTTGGTCGGAAACAAAGAAAAGAATTACCACGCTAACATGTTGAAGAAATATTATGCCCGAGAGGATGAAGCGAAGACCGAAATAGAGAAAGAAGATTTAAAGATGTCAGCTGGTGCGGAAATGTTAATGGATGAAGAGATGCCCAGCATAGACGAGGATTCGTTGATAGAATTGGGAACATACAAACAAAAGGAAGATGTAAGCGACGTCAAATTAGGCACAGAACTGGGCGACAGCCAAAGTCGACAATTGCAAGCCTTGATGGAAAATTATGCTGATGTTTTCTCAGATGTGCCGGGAAGAACATCTAAGATTGAACACCGGATTAATTTGGTAGATGAGGAGCCTGTCCGCTTGAAACCTTATCCTTTGCCGTATGCACTGCGGCAGGAACTGGAAGAAGAAATAAAGGAGATGTTAAATATGGGAGTCATCAGGAAGTCGTCATCGCCGTATGCTTCACCGGTGGTTATTGTGAAAAAAAAGGATGGTTCGAATCGCATTTGCGTCGACTACAGAAAATTGAACAAAGTAACGATTTCGGATCCGGAGCCAATGAGGACTTCGGAGGATCTTTTCCAACAATTAGGGAAGTCAAAGTTCTTTTCGAAAATTGATCTCAGTAAAGGATATTGGCAGATACCCGTAGCAGAAGAAGATATATTCAAGACCGCGTTTGTGACACCGGATGGGACGTATGAATTTCTTCGAATGCCCTTTGGCATGAAGAACTCTGGTGCTACACTGGTTCGTGGGATGAGGGAAGTGCTTTCAGACATGTCTGGCGTTGAGAGCTATATTGATGATTTGATTGTATTCTCCAGAGATTGGGAGACACACCTGCGAACTTTGGAAGAATTGTTGAAAAGACTAAGTGAGGCCAACCTCACTGCTCGTCCCTCAAAATGTATTTTTGGGGCATCTACGGTAGAATTTTTAGGTCACGATGTCGGATACGACTGGATCACGCCGAATGATGACAATCTAGAGAAGATTGCGCGAGCGAAGCGTCCAGTCACAAAGAAGGAAGTCCGATCATTTTGTGGGTTGCTCGGGTACTATCGGGACTATATTCCTTCGTTTGCGATTATTGCGGCACCGTTGACGGACCTGACGAAGAAGGGGCAGCCAAACTTTGTCAAATGGGGTGAGGCTCAGGAGAAAGCTTTCAACACTCTGAGAGAGGCTCTCCTGAAGCGGCCCATATTAAGACTGCCCGACCATTCGCGAAATTTCACTCTACGCACGGATGCATCCAACAGCGGAATTGGAGCTGTTCTGATGCAGGAGCACGAGGGAAAACTCCACCCCGTCGCGTACGCAAGCAAGAAGTTGACGAATGCGGAGACAAAGTACTCCACACTTGAAAAGGAGTGCTTGGCAATAATATGGGGAGTTGGTAAATTTCGCTTATTCCTGGCCGGAAAGAAGTTCGTCCTCCAAACGGATCACAAGCCGCTGACTTTCCTTAGCACGGCCCGCTACAAGAACGATCGTATACTCCGGTGGTCTCTATCATTGCAGGAGTACGACTTCGTAGTAAAAGACATTGCCGGCAAGGAGAACGTTATGGCGGACTATCTCAGCCGCATAATCGTGTAGACTTTCGTGTGAATAACTTCGTGTTTTGTTTTGTAAAATTATTTGTATTTCGTGTGTGTTGTTAAAAATATTATTGCATAATATTTTTCTTTGCGGGGGGCGTATGTCACACTTCATTCATAATTTTAATCATAACGATGTAGTGTATCCCCGTTAAAAGCAGTTCGTAGTTTTATCATAAGAGAATAAATGCGGCTCTTTGAGCGCTGTCTGCGATATACGTCCAATTTGTTATACATGTATCCTTTTTCTCTTTCGCTCGACTGTGTGACGTAATATGTTTTGTTCAAGCTTTGCTATCTCGAACGTAGTAGAATATTCGCTAACGATCTCTCCAGGGGTTTCTGGCTGAATCTCGAAATTACGAGAAACTTTACGTCACGTGATTTTGTTTTCTATATAAAGCCGATGCGTAGCGAGAAATTATTATAATGATCATTATCGTTGTGAGGTAATTTGAAGCGATTCGAGTGGCGGCTCGAGCGAAGGTGATTTTGTTTGGCCACAGGAGGTGGACCGTTAGATTTTGTGTCGGTGGACAATTGTTGAATTTATTTTGTGCCAGTGGTTGGCAGTTTTGTTCTACAGAGGTAGAATTATTTTGTGTTGATCGAATCAAGTTATAGCGTTGAGTTCGCTTTGCAGTGTGGCAAAGCGTGGAATAGAATTTCGTCGGTCGTGATTTTGTAATACATTTGTTGTTATTAGAGACAGCGGTCTCTGTCTGTTGTGAAGAAAAGTCTTCGACAAAATCAATCCGAGCTTTCGTTAATTCGACCGTATAGATCGTCAGGCTCATAGCAAAACTACTTCTTGAGCCGGAATAAAATAAAATTTAGACACAGCTTTGTTTCAGCGCAGGTATTCGGGTTACCTAGCTCAACTGGTCCTTTGGGATTCCCGAACAAGGTTTGTGACAGAGACGTTATCAGAAAATTTGTTAGAAAATTTTCTTGCTTCAACCTCAAGATCCAGATGAGAAGCATTTAATAAGAAACTTGGTTCCAAAACTTGATATGACGTCACCACTGATTTCATTTATTCAAAGCGATTAATTAGTTGACAAGAAAGTATGTCCATCATTGGAAAAAACACAGTTATGCAAAATAGCTTCTTAGGATCGCTTAACGTTATTCCTTCGGATATTTTATGAAAGTTGGCTTTTTTTTTCTTTGCTCTGATGCTATATGATCCTTATAGCTTAAACTTACTTTACTTAGCAGATTTGAGTGGGGATAACGTACCGATTACATCTTAACTACGTCACAATAGAAACTTTAAATATATTAAGAAATATTTTAAATAAATTAGATGGTTGAATATGAATCAAGAATATTGATGAAGTGTGACATTTAATAATAACAAGTTTACTTGCACTTTTAACGAAAATATTGTACAATGAAATGTAGCAATGCGGGGCCCTCTGGTGCTGGGGCCCCGTCCGATAGCTACAGCCTTGAATAAACCCAATCTTACTTGAATTATAACCTTTATACCCTTTATATTTTTTAAACTTTATTTATGTAAGTATGAGCTGAAACTAGACTTTTGTTATTCTTTTTTCTGGCCATACAGCTATTAAACTTTGACAGCAACACGTAGTCTACAAAAAGATAACTACAGAATGAGATACTGACATGATCTGCCATGGTATGTTAGCTGATGGGATTACATACAGTGCATGAAGCTGTTGCACTCCCCTCACTTTTTTACTTCCGTATTTTAGCATTAACAAAATAGTATTTTGGATCACTCCAAACGATCAGTACACCAAAGCTGTTGCATTCAAAAAGAATTTTCAATATTTTACTATTAAAGTAATGGAATGTTACATCAAAAATTACACATACAAGAGTATGTGATAGAGAATAAAAAATGCATACTGCGTAAAAGACATTTTCAATACAGATGATTCCGATACGTCTACTTGTGTTCACATTTGGCAGATATATAATTTAACAATTTTTTTCTTGTCAAAAATAAAAAATGCAATATCTGAAAAACTAGAGCCAATTCAAAAAACGTTTGTCATTTTCAGACTTAGTTACCCAAAATTTTTGTTAAAACCGTTGAAATATCTTGAATACGTGAAAAAAATTTTTGTTGGCCAATATAATTATAATTTGAATTAATAATGATTACATTGATATTTGAAAAAAATTTAATTACTAAATTTTTTAATTTGGACAAAATCAAGTAGCTCCTGTAACTTACCAATTACTTGAAAAATTTCTTTCCGAAGTTTTTGTTGAGTTTCAGGATAATGTAAAAGGCAAAGTAGACTCCAATATAATGTGCTTGCGGTTGTTTCAGTTCCAGCAATAAACAGATCGTTTATATAAATTAAAAGTTGTGATTCCTAAATTAAACAGAAACTGTATTTGTAATGACACAAAATGTATAAGTTCTTGTTTGCTATCTTGATCTTTTTTATTTGTAAATAATGACTATCACAATTCAACATTTTATAATTCAGTTTAAAAATTTTTTATTAAATATTTAAAAACAAAAAAGCTGAACGTTTTCCACTTTCAGCAGTTATTATCAAAGCATCCAAAATTTTGACGGCACAATTGAACAATAGACCATAAACAACATCGATTATTTATCAAACATGATAGCTTATGAAATGTAGTGGTTAACTATAAATAAAGTTTAAATGTGAAATTTTTAAATTTTTTTGAATGATTTTACCAAACATGGGACCGAACAACGACTGTAATAAAGTTCTACACAGTTAATAAATAGCACCACTAAAATCTTGCTAACCTAGGTAGAAATATGGTTTGCAGTGGGGAATCCGCTGTGAGAAAGTTTACATTATGGAGAAAACCATTATAAGGTAACAAAGACTTTAGTGCTCCGTTTCTTCTGAATCAGTATTTTTTTAAATTTTTTTTTGGTTTTAAACAATAAAAGTAGAAGTTTTGGTTTTTTAACTGCAATGTCGTATTATGCTATTCAGTAGTTGTGCGTTTTTATGTGTTTTTAAAGAAAATATATTTTAAAACTATATAATGTAGCCTACACATTTAAAACTATTTTGAAGTGCTATTTTGATTTTTTTTTGAAATATTGTTTGACACTTAAACTGCCGTGTCACCAACAAATTGCGCTGGTGACCATATGTTGGTGACACAGCATTTCCAAATAGTTTTGCAACAATTTTTTGGTGAAAGTGATAATTTGTCTCAGTGCTTTGTCAAAGCATTATTGGTTGGAGAAAAAGAGTGTTTGGTATCTAGTATATTTATAAGGCAAACTTGAACCAAATACACTGAAAAACATTTTGGTCTGGGGTAAAAAATTTTAAAATCGGGCTGGCAGCCAAAGTATTAAAAGCTTAATTTTTATTTTTTGGTGCTTCATTGTAAAAAATTGTTGATTGTAAAGTGATGCTTATTAAATTAACGTTATTTCAAAGGAAAAACTCTTAATTCATTGATTTTTTTGTATTAAGTTTTTTAATTTAATTGAAAAAGATTTTCTTAATTTTTTTAAACCTGAATTATAAACATGCCTTTTAAGCACTTTGATAAATTTTCTCAGAGTTAGAGCATCATTCAGTGCCTTATAAACTAGGGACAGATCCAAACCTGAATTAGGTCCGAAAGTTAAATTTAAACAAAAAAGCAATGTGTCAGGCAGTATGCAAAACAGACCATCTAGAAGGGTGTATTTAGCCCGCAAAGTCAGACCCCCAACGTAAAAACTCTGTTTAGAGTAAAACAAATTAAACAATGTAAAACTATTTTCTTACTGTAAACGAAGGATCTTTTCCTTTCCTTTGTTCCAAAATAAAAGCATCAATAAAGTCCCGGATGTTGTTCTCATCAAATGTTTGTTCGTGTTCCTTTCGGATTGTTTCCAACCAATCTGAAATAGAAGTTAAAAAAATATAAAGAATATATTTAGATTTATAGTCAAGTTTATAGAAAAAAAATTAGTTTTTCTTTTAACTTACAATTTTTCCAAACCGGAAAAGGCTGGGCATATTTTATAAATTGATAATGTTTGAAATCACTATTTATTTATTTTTATTTTTTAAATGATTTGCTAACACAATTAGTATTTAATGTACACTGAAATACAAAACCACATTACAAAGTATTTAAAGGGTTAGTTTAATTTGTTATTTAAAAAAATCTACTTAACATGATAAAAAATAAAAAAACATTTAAATTTTTTTAGTTATACTGTTTAAGAAAAATTACCTAAAACTGATTGCACTTGATTCACAAACTTTTTGTTGTAACGTGAAATAGGAGGAACATGTCGAAGAACCGGAACAAAGGAAATTACTTTGTTTGAAAAAGCTATTTCAGGATCATCAAATCTAAATCAGCATTCTCATTGAGTAAGCGCATTTCTATAATAATAAAAGTGGACAATAATAAACGAAAAGTTAGTTTACTTACCCGTTAATTACGAAGTGCAACATTTTTTTAAAGTTTTCGTCATCGTAGTCAAACCGTTTCCCAAACACAATATGACAAATGTTGTTTGAGATTGCGTTGTGCAGTAAACTCTGCAAAAAATTTTACGTTCTTTAAAAGTGTTACTTACTTAATACTAACTTCAATGCATGGAAGATATCATATACAATATATAGCAGGGGTGGCCAAACTGCGGCTCTTCGGACTCTTGCTTGCGACTCTTTGAACCTTTTGAAAAATTAAAAAATTGTATGGGAAATTATTTTCATGTGACGACCTTTTTTTTGAGAACACCATGATTTTGGGACGAGAATAGGGAAATACGAAATCGATTCGTGGTGAAGACCTTTTTTTTGAGAACACTATGAATTTGGGACAAAAAGTGGGAAATCTGAGGATATTTCTTTATCAGTAAATGAGTGAATAAATTCGTGTTTTTAAATTTTTTTGTTGGGGCTCTTTAAAAGTTTGGTTTGATGAAATGCTCGATTAGGTTTGGCCAGCCCTGGTATAAAGGTTTACCGACTAACAAATTTCTGAATAAAGCAAAAAAGTATCAAAATTTAAAACTTTTATCTGCCCAAAATACAGTATTTCGTGTATGTGTTTACTGCGTAAAATCACACTCGCGTATTATTAAAGACTGTAACGAAGAAAAACCGGAAAAAATATTGATTTTAGAATTAAAACTTCTTAAGGATCTCAAGCAAGATTTCTTTTACAATCATTTTTTTGGTATACAAAGCAAAACAAAAATTGGCATAAACTATATTTTTCAATTATTTACTCAAACACGCTTTTTGTTGTGGTTCTTGCTTAAACTTAAAATGTTAAAAAGTGTTTATCAGAGGCATGACAAATTCATAAATAAATATAGAATTTGTTTTTTTATGCTTTTTTACAGTATACTTTTATTCATCCTCCTGACTAGACAAGACAAGGTGTCAACGAAATGCTAGTTACAAGTCATAGAGTTCTCAACCCTGCTATATATTCAAAATCTAAATTTTTTTTAAGTTGCAATTTTGATGGCTTGGGTATGCAACTTTAAGCGTTTTGCGCTGCCGGGACAAATGCCTACAACAATATTGAACTGCGGCCAGACTTGCCTTACTTATCGATTAATTTTATTCGTTTGTTACTGAAAAATTGCAGATAACAAAGTATTTTGTATTTCGCTTCAATGAGGGGTTTGAAGTTGAAGTGTTTTGATAATTACTCTTTCTAGATTTTAGAAATAGAGCTTTAAGGTCATAGAGCTATTTAATAACGATTTAAGTGACGACGGCCATTACTCTATTTCAAAATGAGAGCTTTTCACGGGCACATAATTTGGCTTCGCGTGCCCGGATTGTGCATCTCTGCTTTATACTATCAATCCAAAACATAAAATGAAGGTATGTTACTTATAGGTATTACTTTAATAAAGTTTTAATTGGTTGTAGAGTGACTACTCTCGATGAACATTGTGTGTGTAATAACGAATATCGTTCAGTTGCTGTCTTCTTATTTGCAATCAATCAATTTGCAATCATGTCGGTTGGAAAACATATCACCTTGTTTGCAAATAGAAAAAAGCGAATGGATGAAAAAATAAATAACAAAATATTCTAATTTTAACAAAAACATAATTTCAGTTTGATTTAACTAATTTTCTAAAATTAGTGTCACTCTTCTTACCGACATATCAAATGCAGTATTGTTTTTTCTAATCTCTTCGTTTAGATATAGTAGTTCTTCTAAACAAATATTTTCCATTCCTTTTTTTCCGACACCAAACCTATTATCATAAAGTGACATATTGAGATGAAACACCCTGTATTTTATTAACGATTAATTGTATTGTAAATGTTTTTACTGAGAAAATTTTTTGTAAAATTTTGTACAAATTACCTTCTTTTAAAATTATTTTACATGTAGGGTAAAATCTAAAACAAATTTATAAAAGCAATCACCCTCTCAATGTTAATAAACCAAATTTTCTCTGAGCTTTCCATTTGTCTCCATAATCCAATGAAACCATTCCATCACCTTTGTCAATATCTACCAAAGGTGGAAACGGTCGCCGACCAGAGAGGGTATTTCCGTTTTTTACGAGAGCCTATGAGAAATGTGAGAGATATAAAAAAAAGCTAAACTAAATTGCAACCATATACATACATTTAAACTACACTTTTTAACATGATTTTGTTACAAAAATCTATAAAATTAAAAAATCACAAAAACTTACTGTACAAACGAATTCAGCTTATTTAATTTATGGGTGTTTTCAATAAACATAGCAATAACAGAAGCAAAAACCACAGTTGTGTAAGTTTCTATAGATATATTCATATTTTTTCTATATTTACAATATAAGTTTATACTAACTTTAGTAATTGATTCAAAGTCATTTAAAAACAAATGATCTTCCAAACCAAATCGGATGCTTAATATGGGTCCATATTTTTTGCTCAATTTAACGGCTGTTTCGTGCATTTTGTTTCCGATAAATGGGAGGTATCCAAAAATAGGAATACCACGGGGTCCCGAAGGAAATTTATTGGGGCGTTTATACCAGCTGATTAAGTACAATGAAACAATAAAAGTTATTCCAAATATCCATGCCAAGTCCATTGAAAGATAGTTGATCATGTTTTTATCTATCACAGTCACTTACATAGATATTAAAATCTTTTTTTACTAAAATTAAAATATCTGCAACAATACAGGTGTGCCGGTCTAATTTTGAAAATGTAAGATCACAACATAGCTCAAGTTAATTGCTTTCTTATAATTGCAATCAAACTACTTACCGACAGGGCCGACGTAAGCTTAATTGAATCCCCAAAACTAAAATAGAAACCAGGATAAAGTTTTTGCTTGAAAACTAGGTGAAAGCAAAAAAAGAAAGACTTTTCTCGTTGAGGAAAAGCATTCCGGCTGTAAAGACCAGTTGAGACTCGTTGAGTTTTCACATTCAGGCTGTGAATCCTTTTTTTGTCTTTACCTTGTTTTCTGGTACAAACTTTTCTAATACGCTAAAATTTGCGTTAAGTGAGACCGGCTTTTCAACCAAAAAAGTGCTCTTTTTCTTCCGGTGTTTTTTAAGGCTCTTTAAACTATCGGGAGCCCTAAATTGAAATGTTTTGAGGGTACTTACGCCCGCCCTCTTATATTAATAGATTTATTGTCTTAAGTAGCTGCAAAAAAATACACGTATATGTAAATATATTTATGAAGGCAATAAAAAAAAAAAAGCTAAAAACCTATTTCTTACATCCACAAAAAGGGTCTAAAAGTATTCAAAAGCCTTTTTTTTCCATATTGCACTTCTGCGACATTATGTAAATAAAGTTTTTAATAGCAACCTTTAACTACTTTGATCTCTAAACAGTCACTGTTTTAAACAATTTTTAAAAAATGTTTTTGAAAAAAACTTCGTCCATAGAGGGTTAAATTAATCACGAAAAAAATAAAAAAATTAATAGAATTTTAAAAAAACAGCTGGAACTTAGTTGCCAACCTGATACAGTATAAACCAAACAGATGCTAATATATATGAACAATTTTATCAACTGATTTTAATGATTCCATTTGCTTCAATAAAAATTAAATAGTTTCTCTTTTTTTTTATGTAAAATTTGATTCTTTTTATTAAACAAGTGACATTTTTAGAATATTTTTTACTCTTTGTCTGATAAAACTTTTTCAGTCAATAGTGATTGACTTCTACTTCTACACTTGTTGTACGGCCTACACCAGTGGTTCTCAGACTTTTTTCGTTGCGACGCTTTTGGAAAAGTTTGCTCGACATGCGACGCACAAGTGAAAATATAATTGAAAATAAGATAATAAAGACGTTTATAATCAAATTTCAATTCATTAATACAACATCAAAACGAAACAAATAGGCATATTATTTAATGTGATGTGCAGACTTGCTTCTTTTTGCAAAGTTCTTCAAATCTTGGGAAAATTTTCGAAACTGCTACTCGCATTTCTCTTTCAACATTTATTCGTCATCTATATTTGCTTTTAATGACGACCATAGAACAGAACAGAACAAAATTTATTGTTTTGTACGAAAATAAACACACAATCGACGTCAACACAAAACTATTCAGGCCAGGAAGCATCGAAAAATCCTAAGGTTTTTGGAGAGTTTTTTAAATTTTGGAGTTTTTTAAATTATGTTACAGTTGATAAAAAGTTTTTGAAATTTAGGTTCAGCTGGTAACTTAGTTCGTTATTTAGTCGTCTAACTTTTCGGCGCCTGTAATGAAGGCTCGCCGATAACGCAATCTTGGTGTCTACTAAAAAATAAAATTCTTAAATCTTTGTTTACTGGACCAGCCCTAAGTACCAGTAACGGCAAAAATATAGTCTAGCTTACCACAGCTCAGACTACCGCAATATCTTCTTTATTAATAAAATATGCTCCAATCGACTTAGGAGCCCAAAATAGTATAAATTCAACAACAAATAAATCAACAGCAAATATACGTAGATTCAGTAGCTTAACTCTTCAGCTCTTCACAATAACGTCGACAACCAAAGACTTGCGTCCAAAAAACTATGACTTCACAAAGCCAACACAATTTCCAATACCGATTTATCACAACGTAACATTCCATCAATAATAATGCTTCCGAGCGCGCCTTATTTATATCACTCGGTCACATGTATCTCGAAAGTTTTTAAATTTACTCAAATTCAGGTTAAAAACAACAATCACTTAATATTGCATCATCTTACTAGATCCAGCGATTCACAAACAAGCAATATTGCATTATACTGACTGTCACGAGACAAAACCAGTCAAGCACGATAATCTCAAAAGTTCTCCACGAGAGTGTTGCCATTTTCTTGTCACTAAATATACAATATTTAAATTTGCTTTTAAAACCGTTATTTCTTCGGCTATTCGAGCCGGACCAAAGCGCAATCAAAAAGATTTTTTATGATATTGTGAAAATACATAATGTGGGCGATTTTTAAGAACGGAACAGTTTTCAAGTCAAGATGCTCCCTGTAGTATAGCAGCATAGCAATCACATAGCAGAAAATCCTGCTTCGCATAGATAAGACGTAGCAAATGGGATGACCATTCGTAGCGGTTTTTTCGTCAAAGCTCGATAGTCGTCATTCTAATAAATCTAAAAATTTGTCGAATTTACTAAATTAAACTTCCTTTTTGAGAGAATTATCACCGTTAAGATTAAGATAGTCTTCTTTTTCTTGTTCAATAAAGGACGATGGGGTAGGTTGGGCAAAAGGATCGCAAATCCATTCATAGCTGGATAAATTTTCAGGAAAGTACTTTTTGAATTTTAACTCGAGATTCGATAGATGTTGCAAAAATACGCTTCGTAAATTTGAAGGGAGCATCATACTTTTTTTCCAGAAAACTGGACAGAAAGTGAAACACTGAGAACTTCCAGACACGTTTTCTATATCTTTCTTCGACAAAGACAGTTTTTTAATGAACACTGCAATTTTATTTGAAATATCAAGCATATTTTTATTCGGCCCGTACATAGAAATATTCATTTTATTCAATTTAGCGAAGATATCACAGAAGTAAGCCAATTTTAATAAAAATTTGTTCTCAGCTAGGCAATCAGCGAGATTTTTTTTTTTTCGTTGCAAAAAAGCTTGAAGTTCATCCACCAGCTCGTAAACTCGTTCAAAAGATTTTCCAAGTAAAAGCCGCCTGGACGAACAATAAAAAAGCAAACTTCGATGCTCTGCATTCATCTCTGCACAAAGTTTTTGAAAAATTCTTGACTTTGATGATCGTATTTTAATAAAATTTATAACTTTGGTAACAACGTCAACTGTGTCACCAAGCTCAGGACTGAGTTCTCGAACAACTAACGCCTCACGGTGAATCATGCAATGCATCCATTTTGCCATTAATGCACGTTCTTAAATTAGACTTCGAAGTTCACAGCTACTACCAGACATAGCTTTGGCGCCATCTGTGCATAAGCTGATACACTTTTCGCAGTCTAAGTTGTTTGTCGAAGTAAAATTGTCGATTCTATTAAAAAGATTAATTCCTCGGCATCTAAATTCAATAGATTTTCAAAATAACAGCTCTTTTACTGACTTTTGGTTTGAGAAGTCAACAAACCGCACATAATAAATCAGGTGTGAATCTCGACTGTTGCTTCATTTAATTGCAAACCGAATTCTTGCTGTTTGATTTCATCAATCAGTTGGTTGTGAATGTCTTGTGCCATGTCACCGATCCAGCGACACATGGTATCATCTGAGAGCGGCATCATCTTTAACTTTTCAGTAGCTCCTCCTATTATCGTACTAACAAAATCGACTGCATCAGGTAGTATTAGTTCCTCAGTAACGGTGTGAGGTTTTTTACACTTAACAATTCTGTGCGCCATTTGGTAGGATGCTAATAAAGCCTTTGATGAGAGTTGCGTGAATTTTGAAATAATGGGCACTTACCTCCTTAGATCATTTAATTTTCGAGCCAAAAAGATCAACGAATTGCGGATATGATTTCTTTAAATGACGTTTAAGCTTATTACGTAACATGCTCTCACTCGCCAATACTTTGCTGCAAATACCACACTAAGGCTTTTCCTCGCCATTCTGCAGAATAAAGGTGAATCCAAAATCTAAACAACTGTCGCTGTACTTGCGAGACTTCTTTTTAGGCCTACACCCTTGTGCAAATTAATTGAAACAAACATCCAAACTTTTATATATCCTCATTTCTTAGCTGAAATAAGCGTAAATTGATTACAAATGTTGACTTTTTCGGAGAAAATGTTTATTAGATTATTTTTTATTAAAATAAAATTTTAATGACTTAATAAATCCTATTATGACGTCATTAATGTGTTCACAATCATTGTTTTAAAACTTTTTGTTTAGGTAGAATTTGTAACTAGAAGTTAGAATATTATATAGTTGTTTTAAAAGATGGATGTTAGCCCTAGAAAGCGTGCTAGTATCTTAACTTTACGTGAAAACACAGAAAAAACCTACCGGGAGATATCAAAGATTGTTGGTGTCAGTATATCTACAATAAGTCGTATTATAAAAATGAAGAAAGAAACAGGGTCTGTTACCCCAAAACGCAAAGGCAAATGTGGTCGCAAGAGGAAAACTACCCCCAGAGATGACGCCTATCTGATACGAGAGAGTGTGAAAGATCCAAGAAAGACAAGTGACGCCATAAAAACTACTTTGGGGGAAAAAGGAATCGAAATAAGCTCCTCAACAGTTCGTAGGCGCCTCCTGGAGGTTGGGAGAAAAGCATACCGCCCTGTTAAAAAGCAGCTCCTTACAAAAACAATGAAGACAAAACGCTACAAATGGGGACTCAAATACAAAAACTGGACAAAGGAAGACTGGAGGCGCGTGATTTTCAGCGATGAAACTCACATGTTTGTCCAGGGTCACAGAAGTCAGCATGTTCGAAGATCACAAAACGAAAAGATTCGCAATTCCCACATTGACCAGCGCGTAAAACATCCTCAAAAAAAGATGTTTTGGGGATGTTTCAGTTTTTATGGCATTGGTAGCTTGCACCCAGTTGAAGGTATGATGCGCTCCCAGCAATATATTGAAGTGGTTCAACGAAGAGTCATTCCAGAGATGAACCGATTGTTTCCAGATGGATCTGCTGTGTTTTAGCAAGATTTAGCCCCATGTCACACATCGAAACAAGTCAAAAAATTTATGAATGAAAACCACATTAAAGTGCTGAAGTGGCCGGGAAATTCTCCCGATTTAAATCCAATCGAAAATTTATGGTCCATCTGCAAGCAAAGACTTCGTACAATGGACTGCACCTCGAAGGAAAAGCTTATTCAGGCTCTAATTCAAGTGTGGTACAAGGACCCCCAAATCTTAAAAGATTGTTCAAAATTGGTCGACTCAATGCCCAAACGCATCAAAATGCTTCTTAATAATCGCGGTGGTCATATTATGTATTAATATGTGAACTGAAACATTCATTGAATAAAATATTTTAAAAAAACTAAATTTTTGGTGTTTTTGATGTTTGTTTCAATTAATTTGCACAAGGGTGTATCATCTTCAATTACTGATTTATGATTGAATTACAACATTAGTTTGCTGTTTACATCTATTTATAACTATCGCTGTATTCTTTGTTTTTATGAGCAAAAAGAACATTAAAATTGCGTAATGCGTTTATTAAGTAATCAATCATTGCAGTTACATCATAAGGAATTTGAAAACACGTGCCAGCAGTCAGTATAAATTAATAAAACTGCACCCTAACAACAATTACTGTTATTTGATGAAGTGATAAAACTGCACTGAAATTTGCTACTATTTGCTCAATTGAGTAGTGCTACGAATGAAATTATTGTACGACTTCCTTGGAAAATTAAAACAAGGCACAGTTCGAGAACCACTGGTCTACATCGTTGTTGAAGCGCTGTTCCAAGTGATTGCCGACAAATATCCTGTATCATTGTGACGCCATATGAAACGTGACATTTTTTGATAACGTTTTGTAGCGTCATTTACAAATTTATCGAAATTTAGTTTATATCAAAATTCATTACCGAAATATCAGAATGTACATATTTCATTTTTCTCCAGTTTCGAAAGCACTATAAAGCGGTTTAATCAATCAAGTTTATTTTTCTTTAATATTTTAGTTTTATTAAAATTTTTTTTTGTAGAAAAAATTTATAAGGCAAAGTTAAATTCTAGGTGTTGTCTTACTAAAATTTTTCAACTATACATGAAATATTTGAAAGAGTTGTTTTGTTGTAGGGGAATAAAATGTTAATAACAAACTTACTAACCATATTTAGTATTCTATTTAAAAAATACTTCAGCTTGTGAAACAGCACTTCACTTTGCATCAAACAAGTTCATTTAAAGTTTTTCAGTTTTTTAATATATAAAAAAGTTATTAATCGCTCAAACTATGCTTATACTCACTTCACTTTCCTACCATAGCTTGAAACTTATCTCACACTTCTACTTCAATAAATCATGCCAACCTGTGCCAAGATTTCTATAAGCGCAGCTTGTTGTACAGTGATACGGTCACTAAATTTTATAACCTGCTCGCAAATATATACTTTTTGGGCTGGAACATCTGTAACGAGCTAAAAGATCAAAATTAAAGATAACATTCTGTTAGAAGTTCAAGAAAAAAAATAAAATTTTTACTTTGCACTAACTTTTTCAAATTTTTTAAACTTAAGCATTTCAAATGACAAACAAGGAAATTGTACTGATTGTGCCACTATTATATCTTAGTTGAAAGCGACTGAAACTGGCTGCAGTGTAGATGCGCCTTTACTGCGACATTATTCAATCAAGTATAAATATTATTTTAGGCAACAAAAAGTTATTAAAAGACATACAACAGATGTACATTTAAAAAAAAACTTTTACAAACTATAAATGAACACTTTTAAATGATGCCAAGCTGCGACAGCAAGCATTCAAGAGTAAACTGTCTACTCAGACAACTTTGTCTTTATACGACCAATTGCTGCTGTAGATTAGTTGCAAAACAGCAATAGCTGAAAATGCTTTGTAAGTTAAAGAAACGATCATGTCAGCGCAAAAAAAGCTTGAAAGCTTATCAAAATTGAAACAGCTTTTAAAAAGTGTGACATTAAAAAAACCTGCATATCTGTTATATGTTTTTTAAATATTTTTTACTATCTAAAATAATATTCATCCTTGATTGAATAATGGCTTGGTATTTTTAGAACTGTTTATTGGCTATTCAGTAAAAGTTTTATTGACTAAATAAAAATAAACTTGTATTGTTTTCCAGAAACAAATCTTCTGTTCAATTTTTATACAACATTGAAAAAATATTACAGAAATTGAAAAAATTTTATTTAAGTTTATAAAAACTTGAAGCTTTTCATTGTTCAAATGAGCTATCAGCTAAATGCTTTGTCGCACCCACTGCTTGTATCAGACGCACAGGTTCAAGCTGCTTGGGCTTTCGGTCTTGCTTAAGCAGGCGTAAGCACGATGAAGCATCTTGGTTTGCGCCTGCGACCAAATTAAATAAAAACACAAAGTTTTGTTTAGGCTCAAACCGAAACAGTTAGCGTTCGCTTAGATTTTAAGCGCAGAAAGATCAATAAGGGAAATAAAGAATGCTCTATTCCGCGATCGTAGTGCCAACGAGCCTTTAAGCACATTACGTCTCAAGTTCTTATTCACTGTATTCTTTCTCTGGTTACAGCAGAGCGCTGTCAGCGTCGCTGTTGTATTGTTTTTTTGAATTGTGTTGCTTGCTTTTATTAACCCACATTTATGCTTCGATAACTTTGCTTTTATAGTTGGTTAAAACCTAACTTTTCGATTTCGTTTTGGGTCTACCCGTATTTCAGTACAATAACATCACTGTTCCATAATCTTTAAGAGCTCTTCGATAATTTTACGGGTCGCTATTAAGTAATCATCTATGTTTAACGAATAGTTTCGACTTGACTGAAACGCTTCGCCTTGTATCGTTGTTATCTAGCAAGATTCAACTTCACGCTAACCTTTAACTTTTTTCTGTTTGATGCTATTAGAGAATAGAGTGAAAAAGCAATTTAATTTTAACACAGCTTTTTTCTGAATTGCACTCGCCGTCGAATGACTCAGAGGCAATTGCAAAAAATCAACGTCAAAATTTGTCGCAGAAGCAAAACTTTGTTACAAACTTTCCGTTCAAAACCAGCTTCTTAATAAATATTTTACAAAAGAATATTCACTATTAGATTCGATAAATGAAATCGAAACAACAAATTAGTACCATAAAATAAAGTTGTTTTTTAAATACAGTTTTTAGTGTGCTTATTGCTCTTATAATCTACCTTATAGTTTTATCTACTTGCAATTTAGGATTTTCGTATGAATTAAGACGCAAATCGATTTTTTTAAAGGTAACGCTTGATGTACTTGGCACATGCCTTTAAATAAAGAATGCTATAAAGTGAAGGTTTTTTTTTTATAAAATTATGCGTGTAGTCTTGAAATAAAGTTGAGCAATCTAACTTTCAAACAACAAACAACGAAAATTAGCAGTTTAATTTTTTTTGTTTTTTAATATTTTGGTTCTATTCTTGTTGTATTTACACTAAAAAGTGCCATCTGTGGCATTTGGAATCACATACGTCAAATCTGACCTCATTGCTCAACCATGGTTTGAGTTTTGAAGTCTCAAGTTATGAATTTTTAGCATCAAGTCGTCGTTGGGTGTGGTGCACAATATCGCTACTGTCGGTGCAGCAATGCATTCAATAAGAGCCCATGAGCTTAAAATTTTTAATTCAATTTTATTTCAAAATGGATGCTTTCATTGAACGGTCAGTTTGTTTTTAACTTTAAACGTGTATGTCACACTTTATTCATAATAATTTTAATCATGACGACTAGTTTATTCCCGTTAAAAGTAATTTAAAGTTTTATTATGAAATAATTATCGCGTGGCCAGTGAAGCGCTGCTCTCGTATTGTGTGATATAACGTCCGATTCGCTTTTTATTGCTTGATGTATTTCCCTGTCCTTTTTCTCTTTTTGCCCGGCAGTAATGACGCAATATGTTTTTGCCCAAACGCCACTATAGCTTGCTAATAGTGGAATGTTCGCGTATATACGTTTTAGTTCTAGCAAAACGCTCTCCCTGGGGAGTTGAAGAATGATCTAGCTTATACGAGTAACTTATCGTCATGTGACCTTTTGTCTATATATATGTACGCTCGCTCGATTGAAAAAAAGACGCCGAAGAAGATGGAGAGAGACGAATAGAGCGAAAAGTGTCGGTCGAACTAGAATCGCTTCGAGAGTAAAAGTAATTTGGTTTGGGCATAGGCGTACGCAAGGGGGGGTTTCAGGGATCAAACACCCCTTGAAGAATGATATTCAGCCATATAGACAGTACATGGTAATAAATAGGTTTAATGATAGGATTTTGGTTTCTATTGTTTACCGCACTTTTTAAACTTAATTACTGCTTGCGCATCAATTTTTGCTATCGCTTAAATTGCTTCAAAGTTAGCTAATGTACAATTGCCACTGTGAAGAAGACTTTCAAAACTGTAAAATATTGAAAGTTAAGCATGGGATTGGAAATAAACTGCATGGGAACAATAGCTTCAGTTCACAATTTTTTTAATGCTCCAAAACGTCAAAACATTTAGTGCAAGTTCATCAACACGATTTCGTCAACAACAAAAGCTTAAAAACTTGTTCAAATTTGTGCCACTAGATGGGTCGATCGACACGAGAGTGTTAGTACTTTTTCAAATTTACAATTTACCGTTGTAGAAGCTTTGGCAGAAATTTCAGCAAGGCCAGACAGAGAAACTTCATCACGAGCTCTGCAGTTGCTATCGACAATTACGCAAAGTGAATTTTGCATTGCTCTCTTAGTTTTAAAAAACGATTTTGGATACAGTGTTGTTTTGTGTAAAGTTAAGCAAAAAAAGTCGATAAACCTTCTTGAGGCCGTCAACATTGCACAGGATTGCAAATGAATTGAAGTGTCTTAGAGAAAAAGCCGAATATGAATTTCACCAGCTCTATGTTTTTGCGCAAGAAACGGCAAAAGCCCAAGATTTTATTTTGAAAACACCACGCCTTACTTCAAGACAGACCAATCGATGCAACATTGCTGCTGCAACAGATGAAGAATATTTTAGACTAGGGATTTTTATTCTAAAGGCAAACCTAGTGTTACGAACACAATTCGTTCTGGAAAGCTGTTCGAAAACCAAATTGTTCGAAAACCGAATCATATTTTTCCTTTATAATGTAAAAAAGATTAATTCGTTCCACCCACCAATAGAATAATTTATTTACCTGTTTAGAATATACCTTGTATATCATAAAATAAAACCATTTCTTCCAAGAGTAAGCAAAACAAAACATAACAAATAATTTACATTACACAACTTTACGGAGCATAAAATTTACATAACAATGTATATTTAATAATACATGTATTTTGTTTTTCCTTGACCAATATCACTTCTCGCTTTCATTGGATCTATGACTTAGGGCTAATGAAGAGAAAAGAATGTTTTGTACAATAAAATTGTAAATGCAAAGCGTAACAATGAATGTTATAAACGTAACAATAAAGCAACGTAACAATGAATGTACCGTAACTCGTATGCTGGTGAACAAAATAAAGTTGTTCGAGAATCGAATTTTTGTTTGAATACCGGGTCATTTTTAACTCAGAATTTTTGTTCGAAAACCGAATTGCTCAAATTCTGAGACGTTCGTAAACCGAGGTTTGACTGTATTTCTTGATAATTTTATTGTCACTCTCGAAGCAAGATTTACAGCCCACAAATCGATTATTGGTGAATTTCAGTGTTTAATTTCTGCTGATCCAACTAGTGCACCAAATCCTCAGCAAATTAAAAGTATTCAAGTTTTGGAAAAATTTTACGAAAATGATTTAACGAAATCCTGAGGAGAATTAGTGCCTAAACTGATATTATGTTACAGGAAACTTTTTCGGTTGAACGCAGCAGAAAGACCAACTGATCCGTTAAGCAGCATCAAGGAATGCAGTTCCGATGCTTTTCTGAACATATTTACACTGATGACCATTTTGTTAACTCTTCCAGTGACAACATGCACCAGTGATCAATCGTAAAGTTTTCCACATTATGTAGACTAAAAACGTGCTTACGAAACACAAGTGCTACCACTCGAATGAATGGACCTGCATTATTAAACATTTATAGGAGCCACACGCCTTGCCCTGATGATGTAATTAACAGATTAAGTGAAAAAAACAGGCGTTTGAATATAAGCCTTTAAAAAAACTTTAAATATTTGTTAAGTAAGGTTATTTTTTTGTTCGCTTGATTTTTCACCTATTGTTCTCATCATTTACACGAGTTGCTTTTAATTTGAAAAGTTTTTTGTCATGATTGAATTACACGCACATGCCTTTTCAATAGTTAGTTTTACGATTTGGTAAAAAGAAATTCATGCTACTATAAAATGTTCTTAAAACCAAACACTTTATTTTTGAATATAGGCCTAATTTTGGAAGTTTTTGCCCATTACCAGGACTACTGAGACCAATCGTGTTTTCGGCTACAAAACACCCTTCACAAATTTCTGCGTGCGCCACTGGGTTTGGGCGCAGAGTTGGGCAAATTTTGTTAACCGTTAAATTTTGTATCGGTTGACAATTGTTGAATTTATTTTGCGCAAGTGTTTTGAATTTGTGTTCTACGGAGGTAGAATCATTTGTGTTGATCGAATTAAGTTGTAGCGTTGATTTCGGTTTGCAGTTTGGCAAAGCGTGGAAGAGAATTTTCGTCAGTCGTGAATTTTGTAATACATTCGTTCTTATTAGAGACAGTGGTCTCTGTTTGCTTGTGAAGAATAGTCTTCAACAAACCAATCCAAACTCTCGTTCAAACCAACTGTTTAAAAGCTTCAGGCTCATAGCAGACTACTTCTTGAGCCGGAATAAAATAAAATTTAGACACAGTTTTTTTTTAGCGCAGGTATTCGGGTTACTTAGTTCAACTGGTCCTTTAGGATTCCCAAACAAATCTGTGACATTGTAAATGTGATCGGATCTAAAATAGCTATCAGGATTTACTAGAATTTGTACTGTTGGTATGTGAAAAAAGTTAGATAACAATTTCTAGCAGCAAATTTCTACTGCAAATGCAACTCCAACACATTTTTGTCAATTTTAATATTTCTCTATATCTTCTTTATATCAAAGCATTTGAGCCTTTTTTCCAATCTCAAAAAATAGTTTTAGAAAAACTCAAGAAACTCAAAAAATAAAAATTATAAAACAGGAGCTTAAACCAAAACACAATAATCTAGTTCAAGTGCAATAATTTGGTTGATATCAATTATTATTCCAAAAGAAAAAAAGAAAAAGTGGATAATGCAGTTGGCTCCGCTTAACTGGATCACTTTGGGCCGAGGGCTTCTGATCCAGTTAGCCGAAAAGATACAGAACTGTATTTAAAAAAAGTCAAGTTTTTTTTAGTCAACAAACAAACCCAAGTTAAAAAAAAATAATGAAATGAGAATCAATAATCAACAATACAACTGTATTTGTTAATAAAAACAATGTACAGTACTTTACTAATTCTGCTAGAAAAAATGCATGATGTTTAATTTACTGCTAAAATTTACTGAATAGCGCGTGGCGTGTTTGAGCACGTGATGAGTGATTGATACACGTGTCGTGTGAAATGTGGAAACACGTGCCGTGCGAAATGTAGAATTTTTCTGTGAGTTTTCATGCAAAAGTGATCCAGTTAAGCGAAAAATTGATCCAGTGATCCAGAAAAGAGGCGTACTTTTAGGTTGAAAATGCTTATGTAATTTGGCACTTAGAAAAATGATCCAGATAACCAAATAATCCAGTTATTCGTGAGCCAGTTAAGCGGAGCCAACTGTACTTTGAATGACTCGCAGCATATTTACTAAAAAAAAGCAATGGTAATGTTATAAAGACTAAATTTTTGTTAATGAAAGAAAGACTCGCGATTCTTAACTTCACTCTTCGTCAAAAAAGATGCTGGCGTGTCCGACGATGTAACGGAATTTAATAGATTTATCCTTCCTTAAAGTGCTGAACTTGTTTGAATAAGGTCAGCGAAATCCCCCTAAGTTACAAATTACCCTTGTTTAAATATGCGTAACTCTATGACACCCGATCCAGAAAAAGTATGGTTGCAACTTATTTACAAAGACGAGGATTGAATTTATTTGTTACCTGCGGTTTCACACGCGCAGCTACTTAACACAATACAGCAAAAAAAATAATAGTCACCTGACCATTCAGCAAACTACGGTTACCGTACTATCGGCAAAATTATAGTCACACTTCTATGAGCGAAATTATGGTCACTGTTTGACAAGAGCAATGTCTCTCTATATATAATAAACTTGAATTGGGCCACGTGGCTCCGACGACAAACTTTACAATCAAATCAATTTCATGCCCTTACACAGATCACTGTCAAAGCGAGATCACATCGCTACTATTTAATTAGGACCATGCATTTAGATTATTAAGAGCGGAGATAGGTCATCCCATCTAATTAAAAAAAGTCTATAAATTGATCGATCTGTTAAAAAACATCAAATACATCAGTCGGCAGCGTGGTCGAGTGGTTAAAGCGCCGGGCTCGTAACCAACACGCTGGCGGTTCAAAACCCACTCGTGCCATTCTGTTGTGTCCTTGGGAAAGACACTTTACCGCACTTTCTCCTGCTTTGTGGTCCTGGCAAGCAGTTCTAAATTACAGTCATATCTCTATTAAATTACAAACGGACAGCAATATCTTCGAATCCCCGGAAGTAGGTCGGGGTAATTGCCTACCCTATGTATTAGCGCCTCCGTTGCTTTCCTGCGAGTCAGGAGGATAAATATAGAGATAAAAAATAAAAAAAATAAAAAAATATAAAAAATCTCTTTGCTATTGGCAGCTGCACATATCGCGTTGAGAAAGGTCACGAAGATAATTTAATTTTTCTCCGGAAAAGCGATTTCCATTACGCAACAGGTAGTTAAGGCAGAATTAAATTTTACAACGTAGTATAAGGGCAACTAGGTCAAACAACATTTTCTGAAAATAGGGTTCAATTGAAAGTTTGCACCTTTTGGTTATTTTCCACACAAGTTATAACTTAATTTTGAATGAATGTGATTTGGTAAAACCATAAAAACTATATAAATTGACTGATTTTAGTAACAAGTCTGTGTTTGATACTTTACAAAATAAAAAAAAAAGAAAAAAAAGAAACAAATAGCAATTTGTTTTACAGTAGCCTAATTAATTGCTTATACTAATTAATCATCTAAAAGAAAGCGATATAACTTTCAAGCAAAAAAATATTAAAATGTTAAATCAACATTGCATCAATTTACTTATGAATGATTGTAGGCTCAGTATAAGCACTTGAGACAAGTTTAAGACCGTGTTTGGAAAAACGTACATTTTACTGAAAAACTTCTTAATTATAATATTGTTGCGCCAGAATGCATTATAGATTTAGATAATAAGCATTACTATATAACAAGTTCTAATTTTTACTTTTGAATATCATTTTAAGCGTTTTGCAGGAAAAGTATAAAATTTTGAAACCTGAGAAATACGCAAAAAAAAACTATCAATCAGCATTGAAAAGACCCATCAAATTGCTTATTTTTGCACAATAAAGCTCTCAGAACGTGAGAATCAAGGCAGATAAAATTGGCCAGACTACTGTACATAACGCCATTAAAATGTTTCAGAAAGAAAGTATTTTTTTAGAACGGCGAAAGATTGGGATTTCTAGCAGTGGGGTGACTGTTTTACGAGAAAGATGGTAAGTCAAATCCTATGAGCTCAGCTAAAAAATCACAGGCTATAATGGCAGAATAAAGTATCAAAATTAGTAAAAGGACAATTAGACGTCAATTATCTATGATTTTTGGCCTAAAGTCATACAGACCAGATAATTAACCAAGTCTCACTAAGGAAATAATAAAAAGATAATTAACCAAGTCTCACTAAGGAAATAATAAAAAGGGTTTGAAGTTTGTAATAAAACATCTTGACTCGTAAATGAAGATGTTGAAAAAAGCTTTCTTTAGCTGAATTCTAATTAAAGCATTTTTTTGTTTGCAAACATCAATATCGGTGACTTCCTGGAGAAAAAATATCAGGAAAATTTATCACTGCAATAGTGAAGCCTCCTTGGTTTAAAGGTCTCATCAACTTTTTTCCTCTGTGTCATAGACTTTGTTCGGGAATCCCAAATGTCAAGGACCAGTTGAACTAGGTAACCTGAATACCTGCGCTGAAACAAAGCTGTGTCCAAATTTTATTTTATTCCGGCTCAAAAAGTAGTCTTGCTATGAGCCTGAAGCTTTTGTACATTTGATTTAACGAAAGCTCGGATTGGTTTTGTTGAAGACTCTTCTTCTCAACAAACAGAGACCACTGTCTCTAATAAGAAGAAATATATTACAAAGATCACGACCGACGAAATTCTATTCCACGCTTTGCCAAATTGCAAAGCGAAATCAACACTATAACTTGATTCAATCAACACAAATAATTCTACCTCTATAGAACACAACTCCAAAACACTGGCGCAAAATAAATTCAACACTCGCCCCAAATTCTACCTCCTCTCCAAAGCAACAGTTTTTTGCTTTAGGCGTCTCTCTCTCGCCGTCTATCGTTGTCTGTTTTATTCGTCTCTGTTTATCTCTTTACGCATCGCCTTTATATAGATAAAAGTCACGTGCCGACGAAAATTCTAGTATACGCGAGATTTAACTAGGATTCCCCAGAGAGATCGCTATGCTCGAGTGCGCCAGAACATTTCAAAATTATCGAGCTATAGTGGCACTCGGACAAAACATATTACGTCATTACTGTTTGGTGAGAAGAAAAGAGAGAAAAAAGATACATGCATCGCGCAATAGAAAGCGCATCAGACCTTATATTACATAATACAGGAGCAGCGCTCAAAGAGACGCGATTATTATCTTATAATAAAACTACGAATTACTGTTAACGGGGATAAACTACATCGTTATGATTAAAATTATTAGTAATGAAGTGTGACACTCTGAAATCACAATAAATGGGTCCAAATATGTAGCGTTTTTACAAATAACCTGGCGCTACACATGGAAATACATTAGAGCAGAGGTTTTACGGAATGCATGTACAACTCTCTGACAAAAAAGCAGAGCAGAGCAGCAATATTTTTGTCGGCCGCATATCAAAGTGGCTTGTAAACAGTTGTCATACTTCATTTATATTTTCAATACTAACATTATAACTTTGTGTAAATTTTAATCTTTTACAGTAAATTTAAGCTTTTTAGTAAGGACTAATCTTTTTCATTGTTAAATAGTTATTTCGTAATCGGTACACCACCCTCCTCACGTGATTTATTTGTTTGCAAGTTGTCTTGGAAATGTAATTTACTCGTGATTATTTATTTATTTATTTGCAGTTGTTGTTGCTGTGAATTGTTTTGAAGTTTAGTGAAGCTTGTGAGTTAAGTTTTATCAGAATTGATTAAATTCTTTTGGTTTTTGTAAATATACTCTAATTTTTATTGTCAGAAACCGTGGTTTTATTGCATCTAGAGAGAGAAGCTTTTATCAATCGATTCGTACTTGGCCAAAATTAACTGTTTCAAGAACTTCAGTCTCGTTGCAAACTTTCGTGAGCCGGCATAAATGAAAATAATTAGTATCAACATCAGTATCAGTATTTTTTATTTCAGTTCCGCCATAAAAAACATAGTGAAGTAGGAAATTTGTAAGTAGTAGAAAGCAGAACAGAAAAAGGAAGAGGCAACAAAACGATGAACGTTATGGTATGCAATCAAGATAACAAGAGATTTTTAAGAATAAGTGTGCATGGTTGCAGCGCCTTTTTACACAGCTTTAAATACAACTTTACTTTAGCGCAGTTATTTCAGTTACCTAGTTCCATTGGTTCTTTTGCATTCTGAGTAAAGTTGTGACAACAGTCCTTGTCTTGAACACAATAGAAATTTTACAAGTTTTAATGAAGTATCTGAAAAATAACCTTCAAGGTTTAAGGCCATATAGAAGATAATCAAAAAAGTTTAAATAATTGTTATAGTTTTTTTTCTTTGGTTTGCCAAAATACAATGTTTTTGCGTGAGTGATAAATTTTCGTTGTAATACAAAAATTTTTTTCAAAAATTTTATGGTTTCTGGATATTATGACTGTATTATCATAAAACAAACAAAAAAGGTTTGGTGGTATTAAACTTTCGTTCCAGGCATATTGGGACAAAAGTTTAGAAAACATTGAATTAATAAATATTGTTTATTTATCATTAACGCCCGGTTTAAACAATTTGAAAAGCAAGATTGGAAAGTCTAGCTCCTGAATGAATTTTTGGAAATCATTGCAACAATGCAATATGTACAACTAAAAAATTTGTTCCTAAACGGATTTAGATGTTGTAACAAAAAAAAAAAGTAAAAAAAATTAAATAATATTTTTAGGCCTGCAGCGGCATATTATCAAATCCAAAGTGATCTTGATGAGAACATCTCTTAGGTCAAAATCACATAAGTGTTTTCTGATCTAGAATAAGATCAAAGGCACCAAAATAAAGATTATTTTAAAGATTAAGATCATGCCTAATTTTGAATATACTAACCCATTCCTTGACTCTTGTCCAAATTTGTCCAAATGAAAACAAAGTCTTGAAGCCCACGTTTCACGTCATATTGATGTAATATTAAACTTGTATTTGTACAGATTTTCAAATATGGTAGATGCGATTTTAAAAAGAATTTGTGTAAGACTAATTATTGTTTACGGTTATAAATCATATTGCTAGTATAAAAACGTTTGTACATAAACAAGATTGTGATTAGACTAAACGACTGTCTATTATTACTTATAGTTAGAAAAAACCTTTTTGACTTAAATTTCTGAATAATGAATTTCTCTGAAAGTCATTGTACACTTAATAGATTGTTTTTTTAGTGTTATTAGAGACTAACTTATAATAGGAAGAACACGACTTCACATCTAAGACTAAAAATATGAATAATAGTAAGACTATTGTTTTGGCAGCTAAAATCGAATTATATTTTTAAGAAAAAAAACAAAACAAAAAAACTGTTAAAATTAATAATTTTTTTAAAATAAAAGTTTTTTGTCATCAACATTGTAACTCTTTAGCGCATAAAAGATACGACCATAAATAACTGAGAAAAACATAAAAAAGCAAATAAAAAAACTGTAGAAAAAAAACTATAGTTCTTTAATAAAAATCTTGTAGGGTTTAGGTACTGATACAATTCCAGGTCTTCCTTCTTTTATTTGAGGAAGTTCTTTTGCATCTGGATCAGGTAAAAATTCAAACTTTTGAACCATTCCAACCAAAAAAATAAAAATTTCCATTCTTGCCAATTGTTCACCCAAACAATGTCGAGGTCCCGCTGAAAACGGTATCACATAATTGGACCTGATAAAATTTCCTTGCTCATCCAAAAATCGTTCAGGATTGAATATTTCAGGATTCTTCCACAGATCAGGATCGTTATGAACTGCCCAGATGTTGGAGTGAATCTATTGATAAAAAACCATGTTAAAACATAATCAGCTAGTTTCTCAAGTATATCATATCTTACAATGGTGTTTTTTGGAAATATGTATTCATCAATTTTTGTATCTTGATTGGCTACATGAGGAACGTTCAATGGAACAAGAGTTCGAAACCTAAGTAGTTCTTGGATAAAAGCGTTTGTGTATGGCATTTCAGGTTTCTTAGACATTGAAACAGTTCCAGATTGTCCTATAAAATTTTTAAAAATGTTAAATTTTTTCATAATTGTAATTTAAATTAATACTGATTACAATAAAAGTAAATTCGGACACTGAATTTTTAATTTGATTAAATTCAAGCAGCTTTTGTAACTTACCAATTACTTTAAAAATTTCTTTTCGAAGTTTTTGTTGAGTTTCCGGATAATGTAAAAGGCAAAGAAGACTCCAATATAATGTACTTGAAGTTGTTTCAGTTCCAGCAATAAACAGATCATTGATGTACTTCAAAAGTTGTGATTCCTAAATTTAACAAAAACGATATTATTAACGACACAAAATGTACAAGTTCTTGTTTGGTATCTTGATTTTTTTTATTACTTCATAAACTATTTTGTTTTTGCTATACATAAAATTCTTTTTATACTTTTTAAGGTTTTTTTAATGTTTTATTTTATTTATAAAACATAGATCATCAAACATAATAACTTATTCATTGCAGTAGTTAATTATAAATAAAGTATAAATTTTTAAATCATTTTAATGACTTGGGTTTTTTTCTATCTTTTTCATTGTGACATTTCCGAACAGTTGGTATTAATAAATAACAGCACTTAAATCTCGCTCGAGAAGCTGAAGAAGTGTGGTTTAAAAGGGGATCCGCTATTAAAAAAGATTATATTGTTGGCTAACCCATCAAAGGGCAATAAAAAAATATTTTCTCGTTTTGCTTTGTTTTTTCTGCATCGGTTTGTTTACGTAATGAGCAAAATAATTTTGTTGCTTTTAAATAATAAAAGCAGAAAGTTTACTTTGTTAAGAGCAATAATGTATGATACCGTTTAGTCAAATGTTTCCCAAAATTTTCGGTCCACAAACCTTGTTTGCGAGCCTTTTTTCCATGGACCCAAATCTTGTTTCACATCAATTTTCTGCCCAACTAACGAGAAAAGATAATACAAACCACAAAAAGAAATTGTTATAAACACCCATAATATATTTGCAAAGGGGCAAACTGGGACGCTGTTTAATATTAGGTGCCCGAAAAAATCTTTGCCGATTTTTGTTGACTTATTTTAGGCCCCTCTTTTTCAATACTAACAAGAATAGTTATACAGAAACCAACTTGTATCGACAAATAAATTGTTGAATGATTTCAGTTTTTATAATTTTTAATGACCAATGTTATTTTATTTCTTATTTCAGAGCCTTAAAAATGACTGATAGAAAATTGATAATTTGTGCTTGTCTGTCATATGAGTTTAAACTTGGCACAAGTGCTTCATCTGCTTCTTGTAAGCTTCAAAATGACCCTTGCCAAGATAGCAGAATTAAAGTGGGAGATTATTCTCCATCCACCGTATTCACCAGACATCTCCCCAACAGATTTCTACTTGTTTTTGAGCTTAGCTAATCATATCAAGTACGGAGACATTCAATATTGAAGATGACTTGAAAACGGAAGTGCATAACTTTTTCCAGAGTAAAACAAAAAACTTTTACAAAAATGGCATTACTAAGTTGCTGAACCGTTGGGAGAAGGTTATAGAATGTGAGAGTTCATATTTTGAGGAATAAAGACACTTAATACTTTAACTTTGAATCTTTAATTTTCTTGATCAGAAAAATCGGCAAAGACTTTTTTGGACACCTAATAAAAAAAATCGTCTCTAAAAAGAAGTGTTTTATAAAAAAAAGTCTTCCCTTTGATTCTATCTCGGATTTCATGGTATGGATTGCTTAACCAAGTATATATATTTGACAAATTTTGTAATATCGTTGCGGATATCTTGTGCAGTCATCGCGGACCCCTGAGGATAACTCCAGTTTGGGCAACCTTTAGGTGAGAAGTATTAATGAAAATATTTTTTGGAAAATTTTTGAATTACTATTTTTTTTCTCCATTCCATTTTTGAATTTGAGAAAAGCATTTCGACTATTTAAAATTTTTTTTTTGCTTCATTGCAAAACTATATTAGATATTAAGTGTAGCTTGCTCAATCGCTGTTACTTCAAAGTAAGCATTCTTAATTCATTGATTTTTTTACTTTGAGTTTCTTAATTGATTTTAAAAAATTTTCTCAATTGTTTTAAGTTTTACTCTAAACATGCCATTTTAAGATCTTGGATAAATTTCCTCGAAATTAATGTTCTATGAGAACCTTATAAATTGAATTAGGCAAATATGAATTAGGAGAGAAAGTCCAATTCAAAAAAAACCAATGTGGTAGGCAGTATGCAAAACAGACCATTTAGGAGGATGTGTTGGAATCATAAGGTCAATTTAAAACTTTATTTAGAGTAAAACGAAATAAGCAATATAAAACTATTTTCTCACAGTAAAGGAAGAATCTTTTCCTTTTTTTTGTTCGAAAATAAAAGCATCAATAAAGTCCCGGATGTTGTTCTCATCAAATGTTTGTTCGTGTTCCTTTTGGATTGTTTCCAACCAATCTGAAACAGAATTTCGAAAAATATAAAAAATTTATTTAAATTTATGGTCGAGTTCATATGATTCGGATCAGTTCTTCCTTTTACCTACAATTTTTCGAAACCAGAATAAGCTGCGCATATTTATAAATTGATATTGCAAAATGACACTTAATAAACCTCTTTTCTCAATGATTTGTTTACATATGTTGAGTTAAATGTGCAATAAAGTATAAAACTAAATTATAAATCATATAAAATAACTGCTTCATTTATTTTATTATTAATATGGCAATTTTACTTAATTTGTTTCATACAAGAAAAATTACCTAAAACTGATTGCACTTGATTCACAAACTTTTTGTTGTAACGTGAAATAGGAGGAACATGTCGAAGAACCGGAACAAAGGAAATTACTTTGTTTGAAAAAGCTATTTCAGGATCATCAAATCTAAATCAGCATTCTCATTAAGTAAGCGCATTTCTATAATAATAAAAGTGGACAATAATAAATAAAAAGTTAGTTTACTTACCCGTTAATTACGAAGTGCAACATTTTTTTAAAGTTTTCGTCATCGTAGTCAAACCGTTTCCCAAACACAATATGGCAAATGTTGTTTGAGATTGCGTTGTGAAGTAAACTCTACAAAAAATATTACAGTTTTTCCCTTGCAACTATTACTCACTTAAAATATCTTCAAGCATGAAACTTTATTGTTTAGCATAAGAGTAGTCATACAGCTTTGATAACCAACAAATTTCCGAACAAAAGTTTGAAATTACCAATATTTGAACGTTTTACGCATAAGTAATTCTTTTATTTCTTTCGGGTATTAAAATCACATGCACTCGCGTGTTTCTACTTTGATTAAAAGTTGTTGCAAAACCAAATTGAAAAAATGTTCATTTAAGAATGAAACAAAACCTACAATTTTAAATTTTTAAACTTTTTTTGCGCCCTATTTTTTGCGTAGTAAGCAAACTATAAATTAGCATTAACCACATTTTTTATTTGTAGTTGCCCTTGCTTAATTAAGTTTTAAAAAGCGTTTAAAGGAGACATGACAAATTGATGATATGATATATTTTATCTCTATTTATACTTCTGACTTGCAGTAAAATGGCCGAGAATTTACAATTAAGACAACTATCAAACAATTACTCAGACTTACTTTTGGATATATCAAGCAATTGCTGTTAGGTTCAAATATTTTATGCTTTCTTTTAGATTTTTTGTTTTACAGCTGCTTGTTGAGACCGACAAGTATAAAAACGTGCTGAGAAGCAACTTTCCAAAGCACAATAACATGAAGCAAGAGAGTTTTAAACCTGGATCCTCTCGACGGCGGTTTTATTTTATTAGGTGCTTCTAATCACTTGTTAATGTTGCCGGTATACTAAAAGTGTATATTCGAAAAAGAATGAATTAAATGAAAATCCTTTTTTTTTGATAAAATAAACTAAAACGTTTTACGGGTACATTTTTGAAGAAAAATTGCATTTTTTAGTCTGTACTTTCTAGTTGGTTGGAGATAAGTTTGTGTTGCATCTACTTTCAAGTGGATTTTTAAACCATGTGAAGCTCAATATTTTAGCATCCCTTAACAATTAGATATTAAATTATATAAACTTGGTGAGCTTTTATATTGTAAAAATTAGATATTTTTATTTAAATGAAATTTTAACTAAATTTTATATTCGATGGAGTGTTTAAAGAAGCGTACAAAAACTTTCTGCTGTATGTTATCAATTCATATACATAAAATAAAGATGTGTCACTGATAGGTGTCACTGTAATAAAGTTTTAGTTGATTGATTAGAGATAAAAACCTTTGTTTTAAAGTTGAGCGACTACGTCCAATTGCATTGTATGAGCAATAGCGTATGTTGTTTTGTTGATGTCTCTTTATTTGCAATCTATGTGGCTATGTCAATTTGCAATAGTATTAACTTATTTGCAAATAAAAAAGTGAATAGATGAAAGTATACATAAATAAAATATTCTAAATTTAACAAAACCATGATTTTAGTTTGATGTAACTTAGATTCTAAACTAATGTCCATATTCTTACCGATATATCAAATGCGGTATTGTTTCTTCTAATCTCTTCGCTTAGATATCGCAGTTCTTCTAAGCAAATATTTTCCATCCCTTTTTTTCCAACACCAAACCTGTATATTTTATTAACAACCAAACGTAATTATTTTTATTGAGAAAATTTTAAGTAAAGTTTGTATAAATTAATCTATTTTTAGATTTATTTTACAGCAAGAGTAAATCTAAAATTTGTACAGGTAGTTAAAACCAGTTTATTCAAAAATAATTACCCTCTCAATGTTAATAAACCAAATTTTCTCTGAGCTTTCCATTTGTTTCCATAATCCAACGAAACAATTCCATCACCTTTATCAATATCTTCCAAAGCTGGAAACGGTCGTCGACCTGAGAGGGTATTCCCGTTTTTCACGAGTGCCTGCACGAAATGATAGCAATAAATAAAAGTGTAGTGTTTAGTAGCGTTATAATGAAGTTTGATTGTGAAGATCAACTCAAAAGTTAACCACTAACTTGATTTAAATCACATTTATTTACTTATTCAAAGAGATTTAAAAACAAAACATTATAATTGTTACACACGACTTCTTTAATAATAATCAAAACAAAATCTTAAAGTTATCCAACTGATCTTCATCGGGTAGTGTCTTTATACAGCCTGTTGCGTTGACTGGTAAAATCGCATATCACTGTATAAAGTGGGCATGATTGGGGAATTTCAAAAATGCTTAGATATAAAGCTTGAGAAAGAGAAATTCTTAATTTAAAACAAAAAGTTATAACAAATATGATGATTAAAATTACATTTTATGTGAAAAGACTAAATTTAGTTACCAAGTTAACCTCTACAGAAGCTAACTTGTTTAAATTGCTACAATAAGGATCCATTTAACACAACTTTTTAGTATGATTTATCACAAAAAATTTACAAAATTACTAAAATCACAAAACCAACATTTAAATCAAGCATGTTTAATGTATTGGTTTATCAAACAAACATGGTGATAATGATAATAAGATTCTAGTTATGAAAAACTAGAGATATATTCATCTTTTTCTATATTTACATTATAGACTTATACTGTAGGTACTAACTTTATGAATCGATTCAAAATCATTTAAAAACAAATGATCTTCTAAGCCAAATCGGATGCTTAATATGGGTCCATACTTTTTACTTAATTTAGCGGCTGTTTCGTGTGTTTTGTTTCCAATAAATGGTAGGTATCCAAAAATAGGAATACCACGGGGTCCAGGAGGAAACTTATTGGGGCGTTTATACCAGTTAATTAAGTACAATGAAATAATTGAAATTGTTCCAATTATCCACGCCCAATCCATTGAAAAATAGTTCATCATATTTTAATTTATTACAGTCACTTTTATGGTAAAAACAAAATTCTTTTTTCTAAGAATAAAACATTTGTATTTATTTAAAAGTACTATATGTCACAAGTTAGTTGTTTTATCATAAATGCGATCACCCAACTTACATACAGGGCGGGCGTAAACTTATATCCAAGACTAAACAAAAACGGCTGCTGTAAATCTGCCAAAGTTTTAAAAGAAAAATTGCAAAATGAGTCAGATATCAGCAAACCGATGATTTTATCAACTGCTTTTAGCGATTATTTTTTAAACAAAAATTACTTTCTTTTTTTCCATTTGTTTAATTAAAGTTTATACATTATTAGGTAATCGTCATTTTTAGAATATTATTTACCTATTTCAAGTCATTTATAAGCGACTTCTACTTCTACTCTTCTTATATATAATGTTGTCAAAACGCCGGTTCCACGTCATCTCCGACAAATGTGCTGTTTCATTGTGACGTCATGTGAAAACGCTTGTTATGGAGCGTGGCATTTTTGACGTTTAGAACAGTTGGATATTTATTGAAATATCATTTTTTTACAAACCTGAAAACAAGGTATTAATTTAACTTTAATAAAATGCAATATATATCTAACTTAAACTTTGATAACTCCAAACTAATCTTTTTGAATTTAAAAATTGTAGAAAAGTTAATATAATATGATTGCACCACTATTGTGTAATTGTTGAGGCCAAGTGATTCAACGTCATCAATAATGATGTCATAATATGATATTGCTGTTGCATCATCTTTGAACTGCTTTTCAATAATTTTGCAGATAAATGTTAAAAAATAATATTTGATTTACTACTTAATTTGTAGCTTCGTTTAATAAAAACATTAACTATAACAAACGACTGATAAAATCAAAACAATACATTATATTATAAAATTTTGTTTTCTATTCAAAATATTTTTTTGCTGGTTAATTAATCTTATTATTTACTATATTTTTTCAAATATGTATGTGCAAGGTGTTTATACAAATTAAAATTGGAATTAATTATGCTATAGTAACGTTTTATGAATTGTTTTTAAATTAAAGAATGCTAAAAACTGCAGATTTTCAATTTTTTTCAAAAAATTATTTATATAGTTTTAAGATAAAGTAAATATAACTTTTGCAAGCTATTTATTTTCAATCGAGCTTTTAAAAAGCTAAACAATATTAAAAGCCGATTCAATTTTTTCGTGTTAGCAATTTTTGACTTCATAAGAATTGTTTTCATTCTATGATCAATTTGCTTTTATCTGTAAAAATTGTAAACATGACGGGCTCTATACTGTAACGGTAAATCTTAATGTGGATCAGATTTTTCAAAAAAAATTGTACTATGTTAAAGATATGTAGAAAGATATAGGCTATCTAACACCGAGCTTAATTATCTTTTTTAAGGTTTCACACTTCAAACTATCAGTAGTGTAATTCTAAAAAAAGATCAGGAAAGTTATTTTAATTAATAGTCAGAAAACACTAATTTTTTTTGTTGGAAGTTATGACGTCTGAACTGAGTTGTTTTCGTCATTGCCAACACGTTAAAGTAGGATTGGGTCAACTTTTAGCGCAAGGGGCTCATTTAAAACTTGATTTTGTAGTGCTGTATAATTAAACCAAAATACACTGCATAATCTAAATAGGTTAAAACCAAAGTTTTTCTACTTTAAAGTGATTAAAGAAACGTAGACTTTTTAAATAAAAGGATTAGTAACTTGCTTTCTCGGATTACGAAATTCAGATCCCATTATTTTATAATGTAAAGTCCTTGCTGTTTGTCATAAACCTCTTAATAATCGATGCAATATATACTCGTACATTATTAATTTAAATCTCTTTTTTAATAACAATCGCTGTTTTATGTACAGATTGTCAGTTGATTACTAAGGAAATAAACAAAAAATAGTAATTAGCAATGAAAACATAGTAAGCTATCTAAATAGTCAAGGAGATAATATAATTTAAGTGACTTAAAAAAAAGTAACTCGAAATAAAATAAATCCAACTAAAAAGGATATAAATTTTTTGTAATTTGAGAAAAAGTAAATTAAACTTGCAAAAAGATTATTTTATAAAAAATAAAAGAAAAAATTGCCAAAATGAGCTTGAAGCACCGATATAAGCGTATATACATACTATAGATACTGCATATATATACAGTATACTGTATAACTCCTACATCTCCACACAAACAACAAAGATTTACCATGTAAATTCAGAAATTTATTCGACTGCCTATTAACCAGAAAGTGTCAAACAAAGTCGATTGTCTACAAGGCGTCCATCACTGCCCTCCAACGCACTCATCCAGGGTTACTTTGGCTGCTGCAAACCCATTTCAACAATCACCGGCAATTTTAACAAACGTTAAAAAGCGAACGCTTCAAAATTTTTAAAAACATTATGTACTGTAAATATAAAGACAAAGGAATCGAACCACAGATAGTTTGGTCAATTCTTTGCAAGTTATCCGCATTCATCAGCGGCACTGAACGCCGGAATCTTTGTCTAGCCGAGAAACTGGCACTTTAGCCACACGTTTTTAAACAAACAATCTGAATTTGTCTCTGAATGCCAACGCCGGTACAAATTCGAACTAAAAAAGTCTAATACAATATTTTCAGTTTTTTCTGCTTACGTCGTGCTTGCTGTTTGTTCTGGTGATTTTATCATTTTATTTATATTTGTTCTTATTTGTAATTTTTTTAATCCTTTCAAAGCAAGTTGATTTCCAATTTTTTTTTAATTTCTCTCCGACAACCAATTGTGCGCTGGTATTTTTATACTACTAGTGTCAGGTACGAGGTTGAAAATGGTTAGCTTGTTTACTTATGCATATTTGCAAAATGTTAACTATTTTTATTTTATTTAAAAAAAACTTTTGATTTAACTAATTACTTGTGAGCACTTTTATTTTTGCGCCTAAATGTTTTCTTATTATGGCATAGGTTTTTTGTCTGTTTTCAGAGTCACCTGCTGACAAGCCGTAAAAGTGTCACAGGCTGTAGAGGTTCTTTTAACTCTAATTTACCCAAGGGAGATTCCTCAGAGAACCTCACTTTTTTAAAAACTTTATAACTTGTAAAGTTCTGATGATAAAAACCTAAAATTTTATGACTTTCCTAAAATTTATTCCTGACTGTTTTGATATTTCACTTGAGCAAATTCGATGGGTAGTTTTAGTGTAGCACGCTTTTTTTGACTTACCTCATGATTTTTGTACACTTTTTGCTGAGGCATAAGATAATCCTATTTACACAGAGTCACGTGAGCGGCAATGTGGAGATTTATTGTTGCGGCAATATAACTTTTTCGTTGATTGCTTTGTTTTGCCGACAAAATAATTGTTAAATATAATAGATTATGTCGGCAAAACAGAGCAATCAACGAAAATTTGAGGATCTTCAACTTCATGCAAAATAAAAAGAGACTAATAGCAAATATATTGAAAGTAAAAACATTTGACTAAACTAGAATAAATTTTCTCCAACATATCGAAAGATCAACTGCGCAGCTACTGTCTGTTAAGAGAATTGGACATGTAAACTTAGGGTCTTCCGAGGAACCCCCTTGGGTAATCAACACAAAAAACATTCTAGGTGGATAACGGTTAATGTAATAAAAATTTAGCAAGGTTTTTCTGAATTTTTTATCGAGCTCTCTTCTGACAGTCTTACCACTTCTAGTATATACTGTATATTGATTATATTGTAACGACATACATATCGTGAAAAGTAATGCTTTTCACAATGTATCATTTATTTTTAATCATTTTATTCTATTTATTTTAAATAATCATTAATAGTTTACTTTAAGATAATATTTGAACATGTATCGTAATTATTTTTTGACAACAATTGATCGACATACAACTTATTTTTAGATTACATCTCAGAAAGGTTCTAAATCAGGCTGGTTTTTCTTGTTCGGTTTCAAATTCGGAAAGCATTTTGGCTTAACTTTAAATAAAATTCGGACTTGATTCGGGATCAACTTTATCTGCATTGCAATTTTGTTTTTTTTTATTTTTAGGTTTTTTTGGGTGTAATTTTGCGCCAAATCTCGGCTTGAAGTATAGTTTTAGGTTAGAGCTGGCTCAGAGCTTGTGCATGTATTTTTGAGTTTGAGTTTAAAACGGCACAATTACAAATCTGCATTACAGTTACGATCAATCAGGATATGCCTTTTCTGAAGTTTTTATTACTACTGTATTTGTTGCGTTGTGCTTTTACATTATTACACTTGCTTTGTTTATTGAAATACAACTATAAATATTCAAATATGCATTTTTAAGATACAAACTGAGAACAATTTATTGACAGTCACTTAATCTGCGAGTAGAAAGATGTTAGTTCAATTTTCGTTCTACTTTTCTGATTTTTGCTGTGTCCTTGAAAAAGACACTTCACTCTATATTCCTGCATGGAATCATTCTGCCTACCGGCAATGTTGAATCCGCTCAAAACAGAAAGCATAAACCAGGCTAATACGGCCAAACGAAGACAAACATGTGTGATAGTATTGTCAACCGCCGACCAAGATTTTTCTTAGTTTTAAAAAACTAAACTGACGTTTGTGATGCTAACATAACTTGGTGTGCAAAGCAGAAAGCTGAGGTTGAACGCAGAAACCCACGAAGCAAACTAAGGAGCTATGTATTTTAGTTTTTTTATTTTATTTAGTTTTATTTAATTGCTTGCTGAAACATGCTTTAAATTAAATTTAAATTGATTTTAAAATTTAAACTGTTTGCTAAAACAGTCAAGTAAGTAAATAGGGTTATAAAAAGTTTTTCATAGGAAATAACGAGTAGACAACAGTAGATTTTGAAGTTGTTGATCGCGTTCGTCATCAATATGGCGCCCAACTTACTCGGCCACATGACCATTAATTTTTCTATCAATTTTTTAGTTTTCATTTTGATGATTTTAAAATATTGTCGTTGATAAAGCCAGTGAAAAGTATTTTTTGTTTAAGTATGCAGTGTTAGTAGTGTATAGTGCCAATTTGACCCTGCGTACTTCCGGGTCACGGTGACGTTACGCGTCGCGCAGCGGTGCGTAACGAAGGAGTGAGAGTGACCTCATTGCTTCCGGGTCACGCGCGTATTGATGCAGAACGTTGTGATCATAAGATCACGAGTTTGATTCTTAAGAAAGTGATTGAAAAAAATTTAGTTTAGAAGGTTGTGATCGATGGATTATGAGTTTGATTCGTAGCAAGGCAATTGAAAAGTTTGGAAGGTTGTGATTCATGGATTGTGAGTTCGATTCTTAGCATGGCGATTGAAAAGTTTTTTTTTTGAAAAGTTTGGAAGGTTGTCAGGGAGTTGAAGATTTTTTTAGTTTCGTGTTCGAATCTTAGCAAGGTGATTTTTGTGGGTTCGATTCTTAGCATGGTGATTGAAAATTTTTTAGTTTGATGTTCGATTCTTAGCAGGGAAAATTTCTTTGGACAGGTTCGATTTTTGGCATGGCGATTTTAGTGTCGTGGGTTCGATTCTTACCATGGTGATTGAAGATTTTTTAGTTTCGTGTTCGAATACTGAGGTAGGGGGGAATTTCTTTGGACAAGTTCGATTCTTGGCATGGCGATTGAAAAGGTTTCGTGTTTGAATCTTAGAAAGGTGATTTTTGTGGGTTCGATTCTTAGCATGGTGATTGAAAATTTTTAGTTTCGTGTTCGATTCTTAGCATGGTGATTTTTTGTGTCGTGGGTTCGATTCTTAGCATGGTGATTAAAGATTTTTTAGTTTCGTGTTCGAATCCTGTGCTAGGAGAGAATTTTGGCACTGGTTCAATTCTTGGCATGGCGATTGAAAAGGTTTCGTGTTCGAATCTTAGCAAGGTGATTTTATAGCAAAGGGTTGAAGATTTTTTAGTTTCGTGTTTGAATCGTGGGCTAGGGGGAATTTTGGCACGGGTTCGATTCTTGGTATGGTAATTGAAAATTTTTTAGTTTTGTGTTTGATTTTTAGCAAAGGTTTTATTGTGTGGTGGGTTTGATTCTTAGCAAGGTGATTGAAAATTTTTGTGGTGGGTTTGATTCGTAGTAAGGAGAGGGAATTTTTTTTTATCACTGGGTTGTTTGATTGACTTTAAAAGTCTCTTTGTGTTCGATGCTTAGCATGGTGATTGAAAATTTTTTTAGTTTCGCGTTCGATTCTTAGCAAGGGAATTGTTTGATTGCGTTTAAAAGTCTTTGTGTTCGATTCTCTGGTAAGGTATTGAACTATTGCAATGTTTGTGACGTGTTGAGTGTTTTTATTGGTAATTTCACCCTGCGCTTCTTAAACACGGGCGTGATTGATATCTTTAGGACACATCTGCGCAAGTTTTATTCACGTGACTGAAAAGTACAATTGTTTTGAATTAAAAACAATGTTTCCGTGTTTTAGCAAGACGATTAGGTCGTTATAGCGAGCGTGTTGTAATCTTCAAGTTAGCGGCCTTGTTTTGTTTCGGATTAAAAGACAATTATTGTTCTTTGAAAAAGTCTCCGATGTTCTCGCTCGCGAAATTTAGTAGGCGTGTTGAGAACCTTTACGACTGTGACGTGTTCGACGCTCGTACCGGACGTTTCTAACCTGGGCGTGTCATGCCAAGTTGTTACCAAAAAAGGAGAGCGAGTCGTTACCGAAAAAAGATTGCAATTGAATGTTGAGAGCACAGTTGTTTAGAAAACGATTCTTATTGGATAAAATTCCAACGAGTTTGGCAAAGTTGAGTATATAAAAGCAAAAAGCGGTATTACTGAGCAAACTTTATTAAAATTAGTCAGTGGTGTTGGTAAAAAGATGGCAAGCAAACGACATGCTCCCGATGCAAAAAAAATTCGTCTCGAACAAGAAGATCCTAGTCAAGAAGAAGATATGAAAGCACTGAAACTCTTTCTAACTCTAAACAGGCAAGTATTAGAATTTGTTTTGTTTGCTAACACGTTTTTAAAAATAAATATATATTTTAAGTCTTTTGCTAAAGGGTCCACGTTTTTTTATTTTGTTTATTAAAATTTGTTTTGTTTGGTAATGCGTTTTTAAAAATAAATATATATATTTTAAGTCTTTTGCTAAAGTACGTTTTTTTGCTAGAAGGTCTATGTTTTTTTTATTAAAATTTCTTTATAACGAAAAAAAAAATTACATTATGTTGCTGTTTTAGAGACGACCAAACCACAATTCCTACCCCCTCAAACAAGGATAAAGAACTGAAGAATGTGAGCGATATGTAAGTTTTCTTACTTTGCTTTTAAATAACTTGTAATAAAAGCATATTATGCAATTATTTTAGAAATGATCAAAACGAACATCAACAAATGAACGCGGGAAACGTGGTAAATGAGAATGTTTGTGTGACCAGAAAAGCTTTTATTATTTCAATTTTAAAACTTGTGTATTCCAGAGTGAACGAAGATCCAACTTTGGAGTCCGATATTGATATTTTAAGTCTTTTCATGCTTTTGTCTATCTGCAACCCCGTTTTAAAGTAAGTTTTGTAAAAGAAAAAAGATGTTTTATAGTTTATATAAATACAGTATACCTGTTTCAGAAATCCTTATGAAAAACGGTGGTCTGCAATGAGGACTTGAATTTGTCTTGGATCCATTCAAGACTGGTTCAATTTTTTTATTGAAAATAAAAGTTTTGCTGAATTTAAACGCGAATTTATGAATATGATTTTCGACAAGTTTTCAAATTTAAAGTAAATTATTCGTTTGGTTTTATTTTAAAACATATTAAATCTGGAGAGTATCGTTATTTCCATGCTTCCCAAAACATGGATGTTGGTTAGACTATCATAAATTGATTAGCGATAGAAACGAGTTTGAAATTTTTCTTCATGATTGCTTTGACGGGGATCTGTTAGAACAAGCTCATAAAAAGCGTCCAGAGTGTTCATGGGTGGTTGAGGTTATCAGTAACGTAACGTTTTTTACAAACAAGCTAGTTGATGTTCCAATCGGTTGTGGACTTTCCTTGCCTGGTTTTATAGTTAATAACAAGAGTTTGCATTGTCTTAATAGAAATAACAGAGTTAGACCTTATGTCGATAACCTTTGTGTTTTTCGATGCCTTGCGCTACACATGGACAGTCGCTTAATTGTTTAGAATCTACCACAAAACGCCTTTTTTATGATTATTGCAGAGGGTTTAAACTGAATTGGGAAAAATTTAGTGGCGTGACATTAAAAGATTTGTATGAAATAGAACGCTTTTTTAAAGTAAATATTAATGTGTATAGTTTAGGGTTGAAAAACAATATATGCCATGCGTGGTTGGTCCGCAGGAGTACTGAGCAATTTGAAAGCACTCTCTTCCTCGACCTGTACAAAAATCATTTTAGCTACATTCACAACTTCACTCTTTACTGTCGTTATTACGTTTGTCAATTCTGCAAAAAAGTCTTTCCTATCCGTTCTAACTATTTTCGCCACATGCAAACCTGTGACGCTTCTGTAAAACATGAATTCATTGGGGGTGCCTTTCACACCCAAAAATCTATTTTTCAAGAAATTGAAAATGAAGGCATTTTTGTTCCGAAAGAAGATCGTTTTTATTGTTTTAGAGCAGCGTTTGATTACGAAAGTTATTTTTGTAAGCAAAACCTACCACCTAACGGTCCACAGCTGGAGTGGGTATCGGAACACATCCCCATATCGGTCAGTGTGAGAAGTAATGTGCCAGGTATTTTAGAGACCAAGTGTTTTGTGAGCAAGGGAAATGTTCAGGAATTGGTGTCTTGTAAAATACAATACCTTGAAGAAATTTCTCGAACCGCTTATCGGATTTTGCAAGAACAGTTTCGGTACGTTTTTGTTGCTTTGTAACGCTTGCGAGATACCCGCCTCGCTGCTGAATCAACCTATGAATGGTTGGATGACTTGTCCAAATTAAATGAATCGTGTCTGCCACCTTACGAAGCTTTTTTCAGTTCTGTTAAAAATTGCAACATTACTCTTGAAGAATACGATTTATGTAAAAAAGTGTGGTTAGATAAAAAAAATGAAAACGTTTAAGGATTTCTTGGTGTATTATAACAATTTAGACGTGGCTCCTTTTTTGAAAGCAATCGAAAAGTGTTTTAATTTTTATAAAACTCGTTGTCTTGATATGTTCAAAGATGGACTGACTGTGCCTGGTTTGACGTTAAAGTACTTGTTCTCCACTGTAGACAAAAATGTGACGTTTAATTTGTTCGATAAAAAAAACCAAGACTTGTTCAGATTGATTAAAGTGAACATTGTTGGGGGGCCTTCTATTGTTTTTCACCGGTGTCATGCCAAGACTAAAACAACAATCAGACACGCAGAATTCGGAAACACTGCAAAAGTGTGTCAGTCAATCCAGGGGTACGATGCAAACGCTTTGTATTTGAGTTGTATCATGGAATCCATGCCGACTGGCTTTTTTATACGCTATCGTAGTGACAACGGTTTTCAACCCGTCCTTTCACAAAAGTTTGGTTACGAGGCGATGCAGTGGTTGGAGTACGTAGCAAAGAGAGACAATATTTTTATTAAACATGGTTTTAATGGGGGCGAACGTAAAATCGGAAGTCGTCATATTTTTGTCGATGGGTTTTGTGCCGAAACGAACACGATTTTTCAATTTCATGGATGTCATTGGCATGGTCACGTTATTACTGTGGTACAGGGTAAGGAAATTTCTTGCGCCCTAAATTTTGATTGTAGTAGCGGGAAGCTAAAAGAGAAAAATTATAAAGGAGAATCCATGGAGACTCTGAGAGCCAATACTGAAGAAAAATCTGAATATCTTTGTAAATTAGGTTATAGAGTAGTGGAAATTTTTGAGTGTGAATGGAACAGTTTAAAAAAAACTGAGGAGGTTATCAGTTTCTTAAGATCTTTTTCCAGAAAAATTCGTCCGTGTAAAGCTAGGTCAGAATATGAATTTCTTGATTTAATATATAAAGACAAAATTTTTGGTCTTGTCTTGTGTGATATTGAAACTTCACCTGAAAAGAAGTATTTTTCCGAGTTTTGTCCGTTTTTCAAGAATATAAAAGTGTCTCGTGACGATATAGGCGAATTCATGAAAAGCTTTGCAGAAAAAAACAATTTACTAAGCCAACCGAGACGTATGCTTATTGTCAAAGCAGTTAACAGTTTAAAATAATCAATTAAATATGTTTGTGTTACAGGTAATTTTGGGGCTTAAGCTATCAATTAAATGATGCGTAAATAAATTTGAATAATGAGGCGTAAATATGTATTAATAATTAAATAAATTTAACAACGATACAAAGACCCAAAAAATAACTAAAGACAGAAATATGATAAATATATGATTGACGGTAGACTATTAACTATTTACGATTTACGATATGGTTTACGATACGACACGATTTGAGATACGATACAAGTTACGGTACGTTTACGATACGATGTACAATTCACGATTCACGATTCACGATATTTAATTGATTTGGATTCCACGCCAAACCTGCCCAAACACAAGAACAATACACAAATCCAATGACAGTTTCAAACAATATTCTATCGACGTTCCAACAGTAGTCGACGTACCTATAGACGTTCAAAACAGTAGTCAATAAGTTCCAAAGCTTTAACAAAGTTAACAATTCCACTCTACCGATTAACAAATGCAATCCTTCTTTGTCTGTCCGTTTGTCTGCGGTCTCTCTCTAATCAATTGTACAATAACTAAGACGAGAAATTTACTAAAACGAAACTAAACCGGTTTCGAAACTTGGTGTAACACTTATATCATGTTTTTTTGGAAAAAAATTTTGTTAATAACTCCTCTTTTAAAATGATATTTAAAATACGGCTTAAAAGTAACCAAATTGTACGAAGTTATACAATTCACCTCTAAAAAATGTTTTCGAAAATTCGGTAATCAAGTTTCTGACGCAAGAAGAACTGGTGACATTGATCCTTCGAAAAAAATTTTTGCAGACACGTTTAAACTTTGGGGAAATTCAGCGTACGACAAAACGATCACAAATAAAGAAAAGCACAAGACTGTTGAATACCTGGACCAAGAAAAAGCAGTACAGGCTATTAATAATCCTTTGTTTAATTCTTTAAACCCGATAACAGAAACTCTATTTGAAGTACAGTCATTTAAGAAAAAAATTGTTTTTGATTTACCACTTCTAACTGTTTTTTTTGTCTATGGATACGCCAAATTAAGAATGTTACAATTTTATTACGACTGTTTGTTGGAATTTGTTGATCGAAAAAATTTCGAGTGTTTAGAATGGGACACCGACTCTTTGTACATTGCCATTTCTGGAAAAAGTCTACAAAAAGTGATAAAAGAAGAAAAAAAAGAAGAATTTTATAAGAATTATCATCAATGATTTCCCGCAATTGCTTGCGAGCAGCACAGACAAGAGTTTATTTCTCAAAAAGAAGACTTTAAACCAAAAGACTTTTGTTTGACTCAACAGAAATTTGACAGACGAACTCCCGGTTTATTTAAGCTAAAATGGGAAGGTGATAGTTTTGTGGGGTTGTGTAGCAAGACTTACTATTGCTTCGGTTCGTCAAAGAAACAGGTGTCAAAAGGAATAAGCATAGCTCAAAATCCTTTTTCAGAAGAACACTACATGTACGTGCTTCAAAATCAAGAAAGCGGGGTTGGGAAAACGTTTCTTTTAGAATTAAAAACAATAGAATGTTCACATACAAACAAAAACGAAAAGCTTTGTTCTATTTCTATTCAAAAATTTGCCTTTGACGGTGTTTCGACTTCGCCGCTTGAAATTTAACTTTGTAAGGTCTAAGTAATGTTCTTAGTAATGTATTAACATGTGTTCTAGCCTACGATTGTTGTACTTTCGAAATGATGTTTTTGTCAAGAAGGGGTGTTTTTAAACCTATTGAAAAAGAAATATAAATTTTTTTTTGTTTAGAATAATTCTTTAGCGCTCTCTTTTGTGCATAATTTTACTTTTTAAGTGTGGTTTCAAAACTGATTTCTTGAAAAATGTAATTGCCTCAATTTCAATTCTTTTTTGCTTTTTCTTTCCCCTCAGAAAACCTCGTTTCGTACAAAGTTTTCGAGCTTTTACATTTTCGGGGAAACCAAAGTTTTCATGAAGAAAAATTTAAGCTATTTTCTTTTGCAGACTAACTATTATTCAACAAATTCAAAATTTTATAATTTACGTGATTATGGACATAGTAGAAGTTGTGGGCGGTTGTTCATAAACTCTCCAAAAAACGTTCACATGGAGAAATTTCATAACCGTTTACATTCGTTTATTCATGGTTGGAACTCGCGTGCTTCACCAACGATTCTAGCTTCTGCTGGAATGTTTTTCGTAGGAGAAGGAGATTGAACGGCGTGTTGGTATTGTAACTGCACCTTGGAAAATTGGTTGCCAGATGACAGTCCCGGGGTAGAGCATGCCAAGTGGTTTCCTAATTGCGATTTTTTATTATTGCACAAAGGTTTTGATTTTTTAGTGTCACACGTTCGTAATCGCTTTTCTGCTTCTGCTGCTATAAATAACGATTCGATCTCTCCTTCTGAGCGCAATGTACTCACCTCTGAAATTGCAAAAAATGTTTTTTTATGTAAAATTTGTTATACTGAAAAAATAAATTGCGTCTTTGTTCCATGTGGTCACGCATTTTCTTGTTGGTCCTGTAGCGTGAAAGTATCGTGCTGTCCTGTTTGTTGAGTGAATTTTACCGCAACACAAAAAAAATTTTTATTTCTTAAAAAAAAAAGATTTATCAGCGTTATAAAGATGTGAGCACAAAGTTTTCGTTTTAAATGGAGTTAATTCATCCGTTCACGTGCATTGTGTCAGGTCCCACCGGTTGTGGAAAAAGCGTTTTTGTTTCTAAGTTAATTAAGGAAAACGTCGTTCGTCCCAACCCAGATCGCATTGTTTGGTGCTACGGAGAGTATCAGAAGCTGTACAAAACGCTTCCGCTGGTCGAATTTGTTCAAGGACTTAAACAAGATTTCAACCCAGAACAAAACAACTTACTGATAATTGACGATTTAATGAGCGAAAACGATAAAGCTATTGCAAATTTGTTTACGAAAGGCAGTTATCATAAAAATATTAGCGTGATATACAGGGTGGGCCAAAAAAATGTTACCACTTTTTATATTCTAACCATTTTCAAAATTACTAAGATTTTTGTTTCATTTTCAGAAATATCAACAACTAAACATTAAATTCTCACCCCAATGGATCGAAAGCAATATACTTTGGAGGAGAGAGTAAAGATCGTAGAAGCATATTTTGAATTAAAGTCGATAACCCATACTCAACGACGATTCACGACTGACTTTCCAGGAAGAAGTCCTCCAAGTAGACTCACAATCAGACGTCTTCTGCAGAAGTTCAGGGAAACAGGATGTGTGACCAATACGAATAAAGGACATAGTGGTAGGCCAAGGTCTGCAAGGACAGCCATTAACACTGAGACCGTGAGACAGCGTCTGGAGGAATCACCAAGAAAATCAACCAGACGTTTGTCACAGGAGACTGCCCTCTCAAGGACCACTGTTAGACGCATACTGAACACAGACCTTCATCTCTTTCCCTACAAAATTCAGATTTTGCAAGCTCAGACAACAGCAAACAGAGAAGAGAGACTAACCTTTTGTAAAAATATCTAATTAAAACTGCAATATTAAAAGTGGTAACATTTTTTTGGCCCACCCTGTACATTGTGCAAAATCTTTTCAATAAGAGCAAAGAACATCGTACCATTTCGTTAAATTCGCAGTACCTAGTAGCTTTTAAAAACCCTCGTGATACAGATCAAATCTCTGTATTAGCACGTCAAATTTACCCAAAGCATACTAAAAGCGTTCTAGAAGCGTTTGTTGACGCAACTAGTCTCCTTTACGGTTATTTGCTTTTCGATTTTAAACAATCTACAGACGAGAAACATCGATTACGATCCAAAATATTTCCAGGTGAAACTCAAATTGTTTATCTACCTAATCATCTTCGATAATGTCTGCAAGGCTTCAAAAACACGGTTCTACCTTGTGTTTTCTTTGTAAAAGCAAACCTTCAGTCATTCGCTCGATTATCAAAGACGCTAACAAAGACTTCATTGATTGCGTTTCAGAATGTTGCCGTAACGTATTTGGTAAAACCATAATAACTATATAAATTGACTGATTTTAGTAACAAGTCTGTGTTTGATAGTTTACAAAATAAAAAAAAAAGAAAAAAAAGAAACAAATAGCAATTTGTTTTACAGTAGCCTAATTAATTGCTTGTACTAATTAATCATCTAAAAGAAAACTATATAACTTCCAAGCAAAAAAATGTTAAAATGTTAAATCAACATTGCATCAATTTACTTATGAATGATTGTAGGCTTAGTATAAGCACTTGAGACAAGTTTAAGACCGCGTTTGGAAAAACGTACATTTTACTGAAAAACTTCTTAATTATAATATTGTTGCGCCAGAATGCATTATAGATTTAGATAATAAGCATTACTATATAACAAGTTTTAATTTTTACTTTTGAATATCATTTTAAGCGTTTCGCAGGAAAAGTATAAAATTTTGAAACCTGAGAAATACGCAAAAAACTATCAATCAGCATTGAAAAGACCCATCAAATTGCTTATTTTTGCACAATAAAGCTCTCAGAACGTGAGAATCAAGGCAGATAAAATTGGCCAGACTACTGTACATAACGCCATTAAAATGTTTCAGAAAGAAAGTATTTTTTTAGAACGGCAAATGATCGGGATTTCTAGCAGTAGGATGACTGTTTTACGAGAAAAATGGTAAGTCAAACTCCCATGAGCTCAGCTAAAAAATCACAGGCTATAATGGCAGAATAAAGTATCAAAATTAGTGAAAGAACAATTAGACGTAAATTATCTATGGTTTTTGGCCTAAAGTCATACAGACCAGCTAATTAACCACGTCTCACTAAGGAAATAAAAAAAAGGGTTTGAAGTTTGTAATAAAACATCTTGACTCGTAAACGAAGATGTTGAAAAAAGCTTTTTTTAGCTGAATTCTAACTAAAGCGTTTTTTTGTTTGCAAATATCAATATCGATGACTTCCTGGAGAATGTATCACTACAATAGTGATTAGTGAAGCCTCCTTGATTTAGGAGCCTTATCAACTTTTTTCCTCTGAAATCACAATGAATGGGTCCAAATGTGTAGCGTTTTTACAAATAACCTGGCGCTACACATGCAAATACATAACAGCAGAGATTTTACGGTATGCATGTACAACTCTCTGACAAAAAAAGCAGAGCTGAGCAGCAATTAATTTATTGCCAGCATATCAAAGTGGCTTGTAAACAGTTGTCATATTTCATTTATATTTTCAATGTTAACATTATAACTTTGTAGTAATTTTAATTTTTTACAGTAAATTTAAGCTTTTTAATAGGGACTAATCTTTTTCATTGTTAAATAGTTATTTCGTAATTGGTACACCACCCTCCCCACGTGATTTATTTTGTTTACAAGTTGTCTTGGAAATGTAATTTACTCGTAATTAATTATTTATTTGCAGTTGTTGCCGCTGTGAATTGTTTTGAAGTTTAATGTAGATGTGAGTCAAGTTTTACCAGAATTGATTAGATTCTTTTGGTTTTTGTAAATATACTGTAATTTTTATCCTCAGAAACCGTAGTTTTATAGCATCTAGAGAGAGAAGTTTTTATCAATCGATTCGTACTTGGCCAAAATTAACTGTTTCAAGAACTTCAGTCTCGTTGCAAACTTTCTTGAGCCGGTATAAATAAAAATAATCGGTATCAGTATCAGTATCAGTATTTTTTATTTCAGTTCCGCCATAAAAAACATAGTGAAGTAGGAAATTTGTAAGTAGTAGAAAGCAGAACAGAAAAAGGAAGAGGCAACAAAACGATGAACGTTATGGCATGCAATCAAGAAAAGAAGAGATTTTTAAGAATAAGTGTGCATGGTTGCAGTACCTTTGCACAGCTTTAAACACAACTTTACTTCATTTACGCAATTATTTGAGTAAAGTTGTGACAACAGTCCTTGTCCTGAACACAATAGAAATTTTACAAGTTTTATTGAAGACTACAATATCTGAAAAAATAACTTTCAGAGTTTTAAGGCCATGTGGAAGATGACCAAAAATGTTTAAATAATTGTTAAAGTTTTTTTTCTTTGGTTTGCCAAAATACAATGTTTTTGCATGGGTAATAAATTTTTGTTGTAATACAAAAATTTTTTTCAAAAAATTTGTGGTTTCTGGATATTATGACTGTATAATCATAAAACAAACAAAAAAAGTTTGGTGGTATTAAACTTTTGTTCCAGGCATATTGGGACAAAAGTTTAGAAAGCATTGAATTAATAAATATTGTTTATTTATCATTAAAGCCCGGTTTAAACAATTTGAAAAGCAAGATTAAAAAGTCAAGCTCCTGAATAATTTTTTTGAAATCATTGCAACAATACAGTATGTACTGTACAATTAAAAACTTTGTTCCTAAACGGATCTAGATGTTGTAATAAAAAAAAAAAAAAAAAGAAAAAGTAAAAGAAATTAAATAATTTTTTTAGGCCTGCATACGTATTTTCAAATCCAAAGTGATCTAGATGAGAACATCTTTTAGGTCAAAATCACATAAATGTTTTCTGATCTAGAATAAGATCAAAGGCACCAAAATAAAGATAATTTTAAAGATCAAGATCATGCCTAATTCTGAATATACTAACCCATTACCAACCCTAACCCCTAACCCATTACTCCCCTCTTGTCCAAACTTGTCCAAATGAAAACAAAGCTTTGAAACCCACGTTTTACCTCATATTGATGTAATATCAAACTTGTATTTGTACAGATTTCCAAATATGGTGGATGCGATTTTATAGGGAATTTGTGTAAGACTAATTATTGTTTACGGTTATAAATCATATTGCTAATATAAAAACGTTTGTACATAAATAAGTTTGTGATTAGACTAAACGTCTGTCTATTATTAGTTATAGTTAGAAAAAACCTTTTTGACTTAAATATTTGTAAGAAATTACATAAAAGTAAAATTTCTAAATAATTGAGTTTCTCTGAAAGTCATTGTACACTTGATAGATTGTTTTTTTAGTGTAATGAGAGACTAACTTACTGTATAATAGGAGAACACGACTTCACATCTAAGACTGAACATATGAATAATAGTAAGACTATTGTTTCGTCAGCTAAAATCGAATTATATTTTTAAGAAAAAAAACAAAACAAAAAAACTGTTAAAATTAATAATTTTTCTAAAATAAAAATTTTTTGTCATCAATATTGTAACACTTTGACGCATAAAAGATACGACCATAAATAACTGAGAAAAACATAAAAAAGCAAATAAAAATACTGTAGAAAAAAAACTATAGTTCTTTAATAAAAATCTTGTAGGGTTTAGGTACTGATACAATTCCAGGTCTTCCTTCTTTTATTTGAGGAAGTTCTTTTGCATCTGGATCAGGTAAAAATTCAAACTTTTGAACCATTCCAACCAAATAAATAAAAATTTCCATTCTTGCCAATTGTTCACCCAAACAATGTCGAGGTCCTATTGAAAACGGTATCACATAATTGGACCTGATAAAGTTTCCTTGCTCATCCAAAAATCGTTCAGGATTGAATATTTCAGGATTCTTCCACAGGTTAGGATCATTGTGAACTGCCCAGATGTTGGAGTGAATCTATTGATACAAACCGGGTTAAAACATAATCAGCTAGTTTCTCAAATATATCATATCTTACAATGGTGTTTTTTGGAAATATGTATTCATCAATTTCTGTATCTTGATTGGTTACATGTGGAAGAATCAATGGAGCAAGAGTTCGAAACCTAAGTAGTTCTTGGATAAAAGCGTTTGTGTATGGCATTTCAGGTTTCTTAGACATTGAAACAGTTCCAGATTGTCCTATAAAATTTTTAAAAATGTTAAATTCTTTTCATAATTGTAATTTAAATTATTACTAATCATAATAAAAATAAATTTAGACGCTGAATTTTTTAATTTGCTAAAATAAAAGCAGCTTTTGTAACTTACCAATTACTTTAAAAATTTCTTTTCGAAGTTTTTGTTGAGTTTCCGGATAATGTAAAAGGCAAAGAAGACTCCAATATAATGTACTTGAAGTTGTTTCAGTTCCAGCAATAAACAGATCATTGATGTACTTCAAAAGTTGTGATTCCTAAATTTAACAAAAACGATATTATTAACGACACAAAATGTACAAGTTCTTGTTTGGTATCTTGATTTTTTTTATTACTTCATAAACTATTTTGTTTTTGCTATACATAAAATTCTTTTTATACTTTTTAAGGTTTTTTTAATGTTTTATTTTATTTATAAAACATAGATCATCAAACATAAAACTTATGCATTGCAGTAGTTAATTATAAATAAAGTATAAATGTGAATTTTTTAAATCTTTTTGATGACTTGGGTTTTTTCTATGTTTTTGATTGTACGACATTTCCAAACAGTTGGTATTAATAAATAACAGCACTTAAATCTCGCTCGAGAAGCTGAAGAAGTGTGGTTTACAAGGGGATCCGCTATTAAAAAAGATTATATTGTTGGCTAACCCATCAAAGGGCAATACAAAAATTATTTTCTCGTTTTTGCTTCGTTTTTTTCTGCATCGGTTTGTTTACGCAATGAGCGAAATAATTTTGTTGCTTTTAAATAATAAAAGCAGAAAGTTTACTTTGTTAAGAGCAATAACGCATGATACCGTTTAGTCAAATGTTTCCCAAAATTTTTGGGCCACGAACCTCTGTTTGCGAACCTTTTTTTTATGGACCCAGATCTTATTTCACATCAATTTTCTGCCCAACTAACGAGAAAAGATAATACAAACCACAAAAAGAAATTGTTATAAACACCCATAATATATTTGCAAAGGGGCAAACTGGGACGCTGTTAAATATTAGGTGCCCGAAAAAATCTTTGCCGATTTTTGTTGACTTATTTTAGGCCCCTCTTTTTCATTACTAACAAGAATAGTTATTCAGGAACCAACTTGTATTGACAAATAAATTGTTGAATGATTTCAGTTTTTATAATTTTTAATGACCAATGTTATTTTATTTCTTATTTCAGAGCCTTAAAAATGACTGATAAAACATTGATAATTTGTGCTTGTCTGTCATACGAGTTTAAACTTGGCACAAGTGCTTCATCTGCTTCTTGTAAGCTTCAAAAATGACCCTTGCCAAGATAGCAGAACTAAAGTGGGAGATTATGCTCCATCCACCGTATTCACCAGACATCTCCCCAACAGATTTCTACTTGTTTTTGAGCTTAGATAATCATATCAAGTACGGAGACATTCAATATTGAAGATGACTTGAAAACGGAAGTGCATAGCTTTTTTCAGAGTAAAACAAAAAACTTTTACAAAAATGGCATTACTAAGTTGCTGAAGCGTTGGGAGAAGGTTATAGAATGTGAGAGTTCATATTTTGATGAATAAATACACTTAATACTTTAACTTTGAATCTTTAATTTTCTTGATCAGAAAAATCGGCAAAGACTTTTTTGGACACCTAATAAAAAAAATCGTCTCTAAAAAGAAGTGTTCTATAAAAAAAGTCTTTCCTTTGAGTCTGTCTCGAATTTCATGGTATGGATTGCTTAACCAAGTATATATATTTGACAAATTTTGTAATATCGTTGCGGATATCTTGTGCAGTCATCACAGACCCTCAGGGGTCCGCAAACTCCAATTTGGGAGACCTTTAGGTGAGAAGTATTAATGAAAATATTTTTTGGAAAATTTTTGAATTACTATTTTTTTTCTCCATTCCATTTTTGAATTTGAGAAAAGCATTTCGACTATTTAAAATTTTTTTTGCTTCATTGCAAAACTATATAAAATATTAAGTGTAGCTTGCTCAATCGCTGTTACTTTAAAGTAAGCATTCTTAATTCATTGATTTTTTTACGTTGAGTTTCTTAATTGATTTTAAAAAATTTTCTTAATTGTTTTAAGATCTAAACATGCTATTTTAAGATCTTCAATAAATTTCCTCGAAGTTAGTGTTCTATGAGAACCTTATAAATTGGGTCAAATCCAAACCTGAATTAGGCGAAAAAGTCCAATTCAAAAAAAACTCAATGTGGCAGGCAGTATGCAAAACAGAGGATCCATCTAGGAGGATGTTTTCGAACCACAAGGTCAGTTTAAAACTTCTATTTAGAGGAAAACAAAATAAACAATGTAAAACTATTTTCTCACACTAAACGAAAGATCTTTTCCTTTTCTTTGTTCGAAAATAAAAGCATCAATAAAGTCCCGGATGTTGTTCTCATCAAATGTTTGTTCGTGTTCCTTTTGGATTGTTTCCAACCATTCTGAAACAGAATTTCGAAAAATATAAAAAATCTATTTAAATTTATGGTCGAGTTCATATAATTGAAATCAATTCTTCCTCTTACCTACAATTTTCGAAACCAGAATAAGCTGCGCATATTTTATAAATTGCTATTGCAAAATGACACTTAATAAACCTCTTTTCTCAATGATTTGTCTACATAAATTGAGTTAAATGTGCAATAAAGTATAAAACTAAATTATAAATCATATAAAATTACTGCTTGATTTATTTTATTATTAATATGGCAATTTTACTTAATTTGTTTCATACAAGAAAAATTACCTAAAACTGATTGCACTTGATTCACAAACTTTTTGTTGTAACGTGAAATAGGAGGAACATGTCGAAGAACCGGAACAAAGGAAATTACTTTGTTTGAAAAAGCTATTTCAGGATCATCAAATCTAAATCAGCATTCTCATTAAGTAAGCGCATTTCTATAATAATAAAAGTGGACAATAATAAATAAAAAGTTAGTTTACTTACCCGTTAATTACCAAGTGCAACATTTTTTTAAAATTTTCGTCATCGTAGTCAAACCGTTTCCCAAACACAATATGGCATATGTTGTTTGATATTGCGTTGTGCAGTAAACTCTACAAAAAATATTACAGGTTTTCCCTATTACTCACTTAAAATATCTTCAAGCATGAAACTTTATTGTTTATCATAATAGTAGTCATACAGCTTTGATAACCAACAAATTTCCGAACAAAAGTTTGAAATTACCAATATTTGAACGTTTTACGCATAAGTAATTCTTTTATTTCTTTCGGGTATTAAAATCACATGTACTCGCGTGTTTCTACTTTGATTAAAAGTTGTTGCAAAACCAAATTGAAAAAATGTTCATTTAAGAATTGAAACAAAACCTACAATTTTAAATTTTTAAGCGTTTAAAAAAAAAACTTTTTTTTGCGCCCTATTTTTTGCGTAGCGAGCAAATTATAAATTAGCATTAACCACATTTTTTATTTGTAGTTATCCTTGCTTAATTAAGTTTTAAAAAGCGTTTAAAGGAGACATGACAAATTGATGATATGATATATTTTATCTCTATTTATACTTCTAACTTGCAGTAAAATGGCCGAGAATTTACAATTAAGACAACTATCAAACGATTACTCAGACCTACTTTTGGATATATCAAGCAATTGCTGTTAGGTTCAAATATTTTATGCTTTCTTTTAGATTTTTTGTTTTACAGCTGCTTGTTGAGACCGACAAGTATAAAAACGTGCTGAGAAGCAACTTTCCAAAGCACAATAGCATGAAGCAAGAGAGTTTTAAACCTGGATCCTCTCGACGGAGGTTTTATTTTATTAGGTGCTTCTAATCACTTGTTAATGTTGCCGGTATACTAAAAGTGTATATTTGAAAAAGAATGAATTAAATGAAAATCCTTTTTTTTGATAAAATAAACTAAAACGTTTTACGGGTACATTTTTGAAGAAAAATTGCATTTTTTAGTCTGTACTTTCTAGTTGGTTGGAGATAAGTTTGTGTTGCATCTACTTTCAAATGGATTTTTAAACCATGTAAAGCTCAATATTTTAGCATCCCTTAACAATTAGATATTAAATTATATAAACTTGGTGAGCTTTTATATTGTAAAAATTAGATATTTTTATTTAAATGAAATTTTAACTAAATTTTATATTCGATGGAGTGTTTAAAGAAGCGTACAAAAACTTTCTGCTGTATGTTATCAATTCATATACATAAAATAAAGATGTGTCACTGATAGGTGTCACTGTAATAAAGTTTTAGTTGATTGATTAGAGATAAAAACCTTTGTTTTAAAGTTGAGCGACTACGTCCAATTGCATTGTATGAGCAATAGCGTATGTTGTTTTGTTGATGTCTCTTTATTTGCAATCTATGTGGCTATGTCAATTTGCAATAGTATTAACTTATTTGCAAATAAAAAAGTGAATAGATGAAAGTATACATAAATAAAATATTCTAAATTTAACAAAACCATAATTTTAGTTTGATGTAACTTAGATTCTAAACTAATGTCCATATTCTTACCGATATATCAAATGCGGTATTGTTTCTTCTTATCTCTTCGCTTAGATATCGCAGTTCTTCTAAGCAAATATTTTCCATCCCTTTTTTTCCAACACCAAACCTGTATATTTTATTAACAACCAAACGTAATTATTTTTATTGAGAAAATTTTAAGTAAAGTTTGTATAAATTAATCTATTTTTAGATTTATTTTACAGCAAGAGTAAATCTAAAATTTGTACAGGTAGTTAAAACCAGTTTATTCAAAAATAATTACCCTCTCAATGTTAATAAACCAAATTTTCTCTGAGCTTTCCATTTGTTTCCATAATCCAACGAAACAATTCCATCACCTTTATCAATATCTTCCAAAGCTGGAAACGGTCGTCGACCTGAGAGGGTATTCCCGTTTTTCACGAGTGCCTGCACGAAATGATAGCAATAAATAAAAGTGTAGTGTTTAGTAGCGTTATATTGAAGTTTGATTGTGAAGATCAACTCAAAAGTTAACCACTAACTTGATTTAAATCACATTTATTTACTTATTCAAAGAGATTTAAAAACAAAACATTATAATTGTTACACACGACTTCTTTAATAATAATCAAAACAAAATCTTAAAGTTATCCAACTGATCTTCATCGGGTAGTGTCTTTATACAGCCTGTTGCGTTGACTGGTAAAATCGCATATCACTGTATAAAGTGGGCATGATTGGGGAATTTCAAAAATGCTTAGATATAAAGCTTGAGAAAGAGAAATTCTTAATTTAAAACAAAAAGTTGTAACAAATATGATGATTAAAATTACATTTTATGTGAAAAGATTAAATTTAGTTACCAAGTTAACCTCTACAGAAGCTAACTTGTTTAAATTGCTACAATAAGGATCCATTTAACACAACTTTTTAGTATGATTTATCACAAAAAATTTACAAAATTACTAAAATCACAAAACCAACATTTAAATCAAGCATGTTTAATGTATTGGTTTATCAAACAAACATGGTGATAATGATAATAAGATTCTAGTTATGAAAAACTAGAGATATATTCATCTTTTTCTATATTTACATTATAGACTTATACTGTAGGTACTAACTTTATGAATCGATTCAAAATCATTTAAAAACAAATGATCTTCCAAGCCAAATCGGATGCTTAATATGGGTCCATACTTTTTACTTAATTTAGCGGCTGTTTCGTGTGTTTTGTTTCCAATAAATGGTAGGTATCCAAAAATAGGAATACCACGGGGTCCAGGAGGAAACTTATTGGGGCGTTTATACCAGTTAATTAAGTACAATGAAATAATTGAAATTGTTCCAATTATCCACGCCCAATCCATTGAAAAATAGTTCATCATATTTTAATTTATTACAGTCACTTTTATGGTAAAAACAAAATTCTTTTTTCTAAGAATAAAACATTTGTATTTATTTAAAAGTACTATATGTCACAAGTTAGTTGTTTTATCATAAATGCGATCACCCGACTTACATACAGGGCGGGCGTAAACTTATATCCAAGACTAAACAAAAACGGCTGCTGTAAATCTGCCAAAGTTTTAAAAGAAAAATTGCAAAATGAGTCAGATATCAGCAAACCGATGATTTTATCAACTGCTTTTAGCGATTATTTTTTAAACAAAAATTACTTTCTTTTTTTCCATTTGTTTAATTAAAGTTTATACATTATTAGGTAATTGTCATTTTTAGAATATAATTTACCTATTTCAAGTCATTTATAAGCGACTTCTACTTCTACTCTTCTTATATATAATGTTGTCAAAACGCCGGTTCCACGTCATCTCCGACAAATGTGCTGTTTCATTGTGACGTCATGTGAAAACGCTTGTTATGGAGCGTGGCATTTTTGACGTTTAGAACAGTTGGATATTTATTGAAATATCATTTTTTTACAAACCTGAAAACAAGGTATTAATTTAACTTTAATAAAATGCAATATATTTCTAACTTAAACTTTGATAACTCCAAACTAATCTTTTTGAATTTAAAAATTGTAGAAAAGTTAATATAATATGATTGCACCACTATTGTGTAATTGTTGAGGCCAAGTGATTCAACGTCATCAATAATGATGTCATGATATGATATCGCTGTTGCATCATCTTTGAACTGCTTTTCAATAATTTTGCAGATAAATGTTAAGAAATCATATTTGATTTACTACTTAATTTGTAGTTTCATTTAATAAAAACATTAACTATAACAGCGTGGTCCAACTACGGGCCCACGGAACAATTTTGCACAAGCCTTGTCGATCACAAGCAGCGGCACTATGATTTTGGGACGAAAATAAGAATTTCCGAGACCGATTCCAGGTGAAGACCTTTTTTTTTAGAGAACACCCTGATTTTGGTACGAAAATATGTGTTTTTAGCTGGTTGAGGGCCGCAAACTCCAATAATTTTGAAAAGTGGCCCACAAGAGTGCAGAAGTTGGACCACCCCAAACTAGCAATTTTTGACTCCATAAGAATTGTTTTCATTCTATGATCAATTTGCTTTTATCTGTAAAAATTGTAAACATGACGGGCTCTACACTGTAACGGTAAATCTTAATGTGGATCAGATTTTTCAAAAAAATTTGTACTATGTTAAAGATATGTAGAAAGATATAGGCTATCTGACACCGAGCATATATACTGCAAGTTTTTTTTAATTTTTGCCATCAATAATGATGTGAAGACTAAAAAAAGATGTTTATTTTAAATAGAATGCCAAACTATGTTTTTTTGAAAATTTAAGTGAATGTTTAAAATAAGAAAAAAAGAATTTCACATTGAAATGTATACCAAAATGTGTATTTTGTTTTTTGAAAGAAAAGTGAAGGCTTTTTTAAAATATAAAAAGAGGAACAAAAGATAAGAAAATAAAAATGAAGTACAAAAATAACAATGGCAAAGCAATCTCGTAACTGTTAATTATCTTTTTTAAGGTTTCACACTTCAAACTATAAGTAGCGTAATTCTAAAAAAAGATCAGGAAAGTTAGTTTAATTAATAGTCAGAAAACACTAATCTTTTTTTTGGAAGTTATGACGTCTGAACTGAGTTGTTTGCGTCATTACCAACACGTTAGAGTAGGATTGGGTCAACTTTTAGCGCAAGGGGCTCATTTAAAACTTGATTTTGTAGTGCTGTATAATTCACTAATGATGTAAAATAGTTAAAACCAAAGTTTTTCTAAATAGTTATCTAAAATAATTAAAACCAAAGTTTTTCTACTTTAAAGTAATTAAAGAAACGTAGACTTTTTAAATAAATAGATTAGTAACTTGCCCTAATCCGATATTTTCAGTTTTTTCTGCTTACGTCGTGCTTGCTGTTTGTTCTGGTGATTTTTATCATTTTATTTATATTTTTTCTTATTTGTAATTTTTTTAATCCTTTCAAAGCTCGTTGGTTTCCAATTTTTTTAAATTTCTCTCCTACAACCAATTGTGCGCTGGTATTTTTATACTAATAGAGTCAGGTACGAGGTTGAAAATGGTTAACTTGTTTACTAATGCATATTTGCAAAATGTTAACTATTTTTATTTTATTTAAAGGAAACTTTTGATTAAACGAATTACCTGTGAGCACTTTTATTTTTACGCCTAATTATTTTTATTAATATTTTCTTATTATGGCATAGGTTTTTTGTCTGTTTTCAGAGTCACCTGGTGACGAGCTGTAAAAGTGTCACAGGCTGTAGAGGTTGTTTTTTAACTCTTATTTACCTAAGGGGGATTCCTCAGAGAACCTCACTTTTTTAAAAACGTTATAACTCGTAAAGTTCTGATGATAAAAACAAAAAATTTTATGACTTTCCTAAAATTTATTCCTAAATATTTTGATATTTCACTTGAGCAAATCCGATGGGTAGTTTAGTGTAGCACGCTTTTTTTTGACTTACCTCATGATTTTTGTACACTTTTTGCTGAGGCATAAGATAATCCTATTGGCACAGAGTCACGTGAGCGGCAACGTGGAGATTTATTGTTGCAGCAATATAACTTTTTTGTTGATTGCTTTATTTTGCCGACAAAATAATTGTTAAATATAATAAATTATGTCGGCAAAACAGAGCAATCAACGAAAATTTGAGGATCTTCAACTTCATGCAAAATAAAAAGAGACTAATAGCAAATATATTGAAAGTAAAAACATTTGACTAAACTAGAATAAATTTTCTCCAACATATCAAAAGATCAACTGCGCAGCTACTGTCTATTAAGAGTATTGGACATGTAAACTTAGGGTCTTCCGAGGACCCCCTTTAGACAGAAAAAAGAAGTCAACAGAAAAAACATTCTAGGTAGATAACGGTTAATGTAATAAAAATTTAGCAAGGTTTTTCTGAATTTTTTATCGAGCTCTCTTCTGACAGTCTTACCACTTCTAGTATATACTGTATATTGATTATATTGTAACGACATACATATCGTGAAAAGTAATGCTTTTCATTATGTATCATTTATTTTTAATAATTTTATTCTATTTATTTAAGTAATCATTAATAATAATCATTATTCTATTTATTTTAGTAATCATTAATAGTTTACTTTAAGATATTATTTGAACATGTATCATGATTATTTTTTGACAACAATTGATCGACATACGACTTATTTTTAGATTACATCTCAGAAAGGTTCTAAATCAGGCTGGTTTTTCTTGTTCGGTTTCAAATTCGGAAAGCATTTTGGCTTGACTTTAAATAAAATTCGGACTTGATTCGGGATCAACTTTATCTGCATTGCAATTTTGTTTTTTTTTATCTTTAGGTTTTTTTGGGTGTAATTTTGCGCCAAATCTCGGCTTGAAGTATAGTTTTAGGTTAGAGCTGGCTCAGAGCTTGTGCATGTATTTTTGAGTTTGAGTTTGAAACGGCACAATTACAAATCTGCATTACAGTTACGATCAATCAGGATATGCCTTTTCTGAAGTTTTTATTACTACTGTATTTGTTGCGTTGTGCTTTTACATTATTACACTTGCTTTGTTTATTGAAATACAACTATAAATATTCAAATATGGATTTTTAAGATACAAACTGAGAACAATTTATTGACAGTCACTTAATCTGCGAGTAGAAAGATGTTAGTTCAATTTTCGTTCTACTTTTCTGATTTTTGCTGTGTCCTTGAAAAAGACACTTCACTCTACATTCCTACATGGAATCATTCTGCCTACCGGCAATGTTGAATCCGCTCAAAACAGAAAGCATAAACCAGGCCAATACGGCCAAACGAAGACAAACATGTGTGATAGTATTGTCAACCGCGGACCAAGATTTTTCTTAGTTTTAAAAAACTAAACTGACGTTTGTGATGCTAACATAACTTGGTGTGCAAAGCAGAAGGCCGAGGTTGAACGCAGAAACCCACGAAGCAAACTAAGGAGCTATATATTTAAGTTTTTTTATTTTATTTTATTTAGTTTTATTTAATTGCTTGCTAAAACATGCTTTAAATTAAATTTAAATTGATTTTAAAATTTAAACTGTTTGCTAAAACAGTCAAGCAAGTTAATAGGGCTATAAAAAGTTTTTCATAGGAAATAACGAGTAGACGGCAGTAGGTTTTGAAGTTGTTGATCGCGTTCGTCATCAATATGGCGCCCAACTTGCTCGGCCACACGACCAATAATTTTTCTATCAATTTTTTAAAGATTTAAAATATTGTCGTTGATAAAGTGAATGAAAAGTATTTTTTGTTTAAATATGCAGTGTTTTGGGTAATTTTATGCTAATCTATTTGACCTTCAATAACTTTTAAATAACATTATAGAAAGTTTCTGGTTTTACAAAACAGCTTGGCACAAAATAAAGATTCAATTATTTCATGTGGAAAAAAAATTTAGTAGGATCCACATTCCAGATACGAACATACTAGTCCTTCTATTTAAGATGTCTATGATGTACACAAAACTAGACAAAATATTTATAACAATCAGTGATGGCTTTAATACTGTGCGAACGGAGTGGCCACACCGGCATCCCCATAAAAAACCTCAAAACTTGACCCCCTAAGAATAGTATTGCTTAGTGGTCTCAATGTCTGCAGCTTAACCTTAGGACGAAAGTAGGGACGTACTCGAATGATAGTATAAACCTTTTTCTAAGAATTACCATTATTTTGGGACAAAAATGACTACTTTGGGCAGAAATAGAAAGAGAAGACCTTTTTTGTTTAGACATCACATAAATTTGGAACGAAAAAACACTTGGCGCACTAAAAAGCCTAAAATGTGGCACCCAATTTTTTTTGCACCGACTCCCTTTTGTAAGGCCTTCACTGATGACAATTATTTATTTGAAAAACAAGTAAAACATTTGCATCAAAAGTATTATCGGATTGTGCATTTGGTCACAATCATATCCTCAATAACTAACTATTTAGTGCTTTACTTGGGTGTTTCTTTAACATGATAAAATAAAAGAAATTTGAGATAATTTTGAAAACTTTGGAATGACAGATCCTAATGTGGTGGTCTAGTGTATGGATAAAATGCAACTTTTAAATAAAAATATAATCTCAAAATATTGAAGTTTACAAAGTTTCTGTCCAATAACAGGCCAGGTGCTTATTCAGAACTGCTCGAAAAGTAAAAATTTGGATTTAATGTTTTGATAAAAATTAGACTTTCAAATTTCTTAAACAATCACCACAAATAAGCGTTTAGATTTATAAAATATTTCTTAAATTAAGCCAAATTTTTTTATTTCTTTTATTAACTTTAACTAAATTTCTTGAGCGTTTATTAATTGTTTCCAAGAAAACTAACAAGGAAAAGTTTTTTCTTTTTGCCCAAGGAAAAAAACACAACTGAATAAATTAAGTATAGTTTCATCCTACTTTGATAAAAACAAGACGCATTCATTACAAATAAACCATTCACTTATTCATAGAAAGGTTTTAGCTAAAGTTAATCAGTTATTATTTTCAATAGATTAACATTATTATGCTGCAAATAAGAATAAATAAACCAATAATTAAGTTAAAGGTTTTTAAACAACCATGTTCGTCCCTAGAACGCGAGATATGGATGGGAAAAACCAGTCAAAATTAAATCCGTGCCAGAAAACCAGGTAAATACACACAAATAAAAAAAGTTTTCACAGCTTAAATCTAGTTTTGAAACAAGCAAAGATTTCTTGCTCCAATTTTAGTTTTTGTCAGAAACCTCTCGACGCAGCCCTTGCTTCGTAGAATAAATTGTTGAAAACTTCGCCAGAAAAGCAATTTTTTTGAGAGATGATGGCTGTCTATTGCACACCACGAAGATGGGCCTGCAAATAATCATAATTTTTATGATAATATTCAGCTTTACAGTAAGCACCTAGGTATAAATCCAGATTCTCCTTTCTCACAATTACGTTTACCAACTAAAATAATAATTAAAAATATTTTTCTGCTCGAATATATATATTTTAAGTTGTTCATTAAAAGCACTTGCAACCTATAGAAGAAAGAAAAACAAGAACCGAAGTAAAAAATTGCGTCACAATGAAACAGAATATTTGTTGACCTTGTGTCCCCGTGTATTCTTTTTTTAGGAAACAAGAACTTATGATTTCGTGACGGTTATTATGACCAAACTATTATGATTTTTTAAAATTTAATTCTACTTTGGCTGGATATCTAAATTGGCTGAATATGCTTATCATCTGACTCGCGATCAAACAAACAAATTCAATGCAAAGCCTTCCTGAGTCGTTTTTGTTGTGCCCTTAAAAAAGTAACTTCATGACAAATTCCTGAGCGAGGTCTCGTTTTCAATTAATAGCTTCGATTAAAACAAAGTGAAAACAGGAACCAGGTCAATATCGTCATAAGAATTTCCAGATTTATTTATTTTTCATTTCTGCCATTAGTTTGTCGAAATATTTTGATATCAATGACTAGAAACATGGAATAATGTAAACAACATAAAGTTTTTATTTTATCTTTTATAAGTTTTGTAACTATTATTATGGCATAGTATTAATACTGTTGTATCTTTTCATATAAAAAACCCAAGAAATCAAGATTTTTTTGCTTTGAAATGTTTGCTATATAAAAGTATTTTTGGATAATTATAAAAGAGTTGATAGTTTTTGAAAAGCTCTATTTTTCAATCTAATTTTTAAATTTTTATACGTCATAAAAATTATAAATTATTAAAATATTAAACACATGCGAAAACAAAAACAGAAACTTTTTTCTGAGAATGCAGAGCTTGAACAAATTACTGAAACAAAAAATTCATAAAATATTTATGTTTTAATCATTAGCAGAAAAAGAGTATAGTTTTTCGTGCTGAAAGGTATGACGTTTCGATTGAGTACTTATTGGATCATCACTGACGCAATTGATTTGCTATGTCATGTGTCTGATGAGTGTGATGTTTCTTGCCAAAATATTAATACTTATTACTACGTAGTTTCGGAAATTTTCTTCCACGTTTCAAAAATTGCATTGCAACTTCTAAATTTGGATTAAAGAGATTGTTAAAATTATTTGCATATTTCAGAGAAATTAATAAAAAAGTGCTGATGGTTTTGGTATTTTTTAAAAATCGGTTCTATTTATAATAGATTTTGAAACGGAATTTTTTTTAGGTATTTTGGTCCATTTAAAACAAATATATTATTAAAAACTATAGAAAAATATTAAAGTACAAGATTAGTTTATTTTATACTACAAACAGACGCCCAAAATTTTTTCTCGGCAGGCGTAAAAGTTTAAAAAAAGCACTTTTTGTTTGAAAAGATAACCTCAACAAACGCAACTTTTAAGGTAACGGAAAAAATTTACAAAAAAACTTGGTAAAGACTGAAAAAAAAGATTTTCACTTTCAAAATTCAGCTGCGGTGTTTAATTTTTTTGGCCCAGAAAAATTTTTGATAAGCCAAAATAATTATTGGCATAAGAAGCCGTAAAAAAAGAACTTTTTTATTGGTTTTCATTTAATTTGCACCAATGATTTTCACCTTCCAGCAGCTCAAACTTTTTTGCCTTCAGCATAAAAAAAGATAAAAACAAGAATAAAAACTACACGTTTCGTTATACTATAAAATTAGTAAACCTTCAGCAGATTAAATGAAACATATACGTCATCGGCAATGAAAATCACAGGCGTGGAAAAAAAGAAAAAAGAAAGAGAAAATACATTTGCAATCTTTAACGACATCTAACGGATTTTAAAAAAAAGGGAAAGTACATTTGTAATCTATAATGACGTCTAACGGATTTCAATTATTTTAAAATTTTTAAATTACGATAAGCAGTTGGGTAAACACAATTGGTTTTGTCATGATAAGCTTGATTATTTGAATGAATAAAAAAGGACTTCAAAAATCTTCTTCTTATACAATCTGTTTCTTTTTCCAAAATTTTTGATTTATTTCAATCTATATGATGATTTTGTGAATATACAAGCCTCACTTGTTTTGGGACTGAATTTTTGGGACTGTTTTGGGAAGAAGTTAGAGACATAAGAGGCTGATCCGAGACGAAGACCTTTTTTTTTTTTAACTCGCTACGATTATTAGAGGAAAAGTGTAAAATGTGAGACTGATTTAAATTGAAAACGTTTTTTTTTTTTTAGAGAACACCATAATTTTGGGAAATAAAGTAGGAAATCTTTTCTGATTTTAAGAGAAAACCTTATTTTTTTAGGAAACAACATGGTTTGCGACAAAAATTGGTCTATGTCTTAGTGTCCCACACAAATTTTTGTCCTCCCCATTAACTACCCATAAAATACCCAATTGCCAGGTATTCCACATAATTCCGCCAGTGAGTTTTGGGTTGCCTTGTAGGCCTTTTGCCAGGAAGAGCATGCATTAGCTGCTTGCTGTTTGTTCGTGAGACATCCGTGTCACGTGGCCATAGCAGCTGCGATCTTTTTATGCGTAGTAGCTGGGACTCGATGTAGAGATTGATGAATTCAGTGCTTTTTACCTTGTCAAATAGGGATGCAACTTTATGATTCAGCAAAAATACATCAGTCAATCAAAATTTGTTACATAGGGATTTATTGAGTGACAAAAAACTACGTTACTTTGTTGAACAAGTTAAAATAAGCTATGAGCTTGCCATTTCTTCTTAATAAATTGTCACGAAAAAAAGCCGAAACTTTTTTCTTGATCAAATTCAAAGCGCGCAAAGATTCAAACAATGACGCGCAAGCACACGCACTACAATCAAGTTGAAAATTTTGTTCTTCTAATACAGCGTTTCTCAAACCTTTTTTTCTGCGACCCAAATAAATTTGAGTGAGCGCTTATTTTGATTAGAAACAAAACGAAATTGTTATGTAAGCCAACAATGGTTGTCTGATTGTTAGCTGTAAATGTGTGGGCAGAAATTTGTTCGTGAGCAAACTTATTTCGATTTCTTGATTTTGGGCTCAAAAACGCAGTAATCTCTAAAGAAAAAAAGGTCTTCACCTTGAATCTGACTCTGATTTCTTAATTTTTGTCTTCAAATCGTAATCATCTCTTAAGAAGGCTCTTTAGTTCTGAAATCTTGTTTGCGCAGATCTTTTTTTTTACGTGCTGTAATTTACAAGCCTTCGCGACGCAGTCGCATAATCTTGGGGACCCATGGTTTGAGAAACGCTGCTCTAATAAATAATGTACCGTTCGTCATACTCTCTTGGGAGGATAATTAAATATTACGCGCGCGTTTTGCAAAATATTTAGACGAGATTTTTTCACCAGACAGAATACAACTCTAGCGACACGTAGCGACTTACAATTTTGAATTATCTTGTCGGTAGTCCTAATTATTGGGGAAAAAGTTTTCTGAAAGGAAAAGTGGGGTCTCTTATTTTGTTTATTGCAAACTTATTTTTAAACAAATGTTTAAACATTTTATATTATTGTACTCAGGAAAAAATTATCTTTTCAATGATATAAATTTTAAACAGCTTCTTTGAGGAAATTGTAATTAAATATTGTTTAATTCTCAAAATTTTCTTTTTTAGCGCCGTTAGTGAACAAAAGCCGCGTCTTCAAAAAGTTAAATTTTGTCCCTCTTGCTAAATTTGTCTGTGTTATTTGTTATGTGATTCTTTTAAAAATTTGGTGTTTCCTGGTCTAAATTGATATTTCACAAATATTTTTGTAGCTAATTTCGATAGCGATTATATAATTGTAAAAACAGATCTAACCCAATGCCTCTTTCGAGCAAATTTCAAAAAGCACCATTTATTCCCTGTGCCTCACGTTTTCAAAATATTGCAGTGCTTACAATAATAAAAAGTGTATACAGGAATTTTTCACAAAAATGACAAAGCATTATTTATCAAAAAGCGTAATCGTAATTCAAATTGTTAGCTCTTTGGAAATGGTTCTTCATTTCTGTTAAGCGTTTTTTCATTTGTTTTGATTTCTATTAGTTAAAAATTTTAATTGACTGTACTTTCATTTGTTATACATGTATAATATAATGAAACTAAAGTCAGCTTTATGATTCTGTTTGCTTTAACGTATTTGTCACAATGAAAAATCATTCATGCATAAATAATTTTATTTATTTTCACGCATTACAGTATTGTTAATTTCATTTCGTTTTTCTTGAGTTTACGTTTTTCTTGAAAAGGGCCTAAGAAGCCGAAAACGTTCGAAAATAAAATTTTATTAAGTTAGTCATGCTGCTGAGTATCACAACGGTTTAAAAAATGCAAAGCACAAATCTAAAGTAATTAAAATCAAAAGGATTGCGACAGGGAAATTGCAAAACAAGAGTCCTCTAGTAACAAAACCACCATAAATCAATCCGATTTACTTTGTTTTATCAAATAATGTCCATTTATTAAATTTATCAGATTATCGGGCTTGACATTTGTTAGCTGACAAATTTTTATTGAAGATCTCAAGTTATTTCACTGTAAGTTAGATAAAAAGTAAAATTTTAACATACTGCACTTACAGTAATGCCAATTCGAGATTTGTTGATTTACGCAAGACTGACTCTGCATCTTATGCTTTTGTTTGACAAAGAAATGAAATTAAATACGAAAAAACAAACATGTGACTGCTGCTATGTTTGCAAGGCAGAATTCGCTTAATGCGAATCCAAGGTTTGCTGAAAATAATTTACAGCTGGTTCGATGCGTGATTATGAAATTTGACTTTACTGTGTCGAACTGCAAAGTAAAATTCCATAAAAAATAGATTACGGTGGACCTCGGTTAATCCGGATTCAATTTGACAGACAAAATCATTTGTATTAGGTAAAGATCCGGATTATTCAAAAACTATCTTTATGTCCTTCAGTTATCCAGAGTTGCAGTATATTGATAAAAATCATCTTAGTTAAACTCGTGACGACCGAATAATTGAATCATTTTGAATTAAACGAGTTTTTGATGCAGAAAAACCGTACGATACACATTTACACTGACAAAAAGACCAAAAGCACTTCATTGTACAAAAATTAGTAACTTTGCATTGTCGCACGGATTTCATCAACTGGTCATTATGTATTTATTTTAATTGAAAAACAAAACCCTCCATGCCAGGCATGAACAGTCAAGCCTATAGTGCTGCAACGTTCTCATGGCTGCCCGAGCGTCACTCGGTTTTGGCATTGAGTTTTCCTCGACTCTAATTTGATTCCTATTAAATATCAAACATTACGCACTTATTATGCACAAAGAAAACCGCCATATATCACTGAAACGAACTTTCAAAGTCATTAATTTAAGTTAAGTGCGTATTGCACTTATAAAAAGTAAGATAGCAGTAGTAAACGCTTTTCTGTAACTGTAATATAAAATGATGATTGTGATGTAGACAAGAGAGTGTCTAAGTCAAGGGCAAAGCGGGAAAATCCGGATTTTAATTAAAAAAGAAGCATTTTTCATCCGAAATTTTTAATCCGAAAGATCCGGATTAAATATTTCGGATAATTTAAAGGTTTTTATTAAGAATTGTATAGAAAATCATTTGTACTTTTAGTTTTATCCGAGTTAAACAAAAGTTCGCATTAACCAAATCCGGATTAACCGAGGTCTACAGCATTTCTTTTCTAATTTTGGTGTCAGAATTAGACTGCGAGGTTTCTGGATTAAAGAGGTAAAATATAAACGAAATCAGTTTAAGCAGTTTTTTTATGGATAAGTGGGCAATCTTGATTTAACACGATATCATTCTACTAAATACATTAATCATATTTTCTTTCCATCCCAAAATTTTGGTCTTAAAAACTAACTGAACATTAAATTTCTTCTGAAATAAAAATATCAATACTAAATTGATCAACTATTTAAAATCGTTTTCTACAAGAATGAGGCTTGCTTTAATATAAAAAATTAATTATTCAAATCATTGGCAACTAATTGGATAGTGTGAAAGTGAGACTAAAAGTTTATGAAATTTGAATTTTCGTCAGCTTAATCACGTGGTCGATTTTTTTGCCTCAAACGCAAAAGATTTTGGTTGGGTTTTTTTTCCAGCCAAATTTGAAACAATTGTCGCAACGGTTTGCCGTCGTTGCTAAAATACTCGTATGTACAGTACAATATGACGTAACTGGCAGAGTTGTCCAAGTGTGGCATTGCTCAGATAAGCACCGCTAACTCATGGCAAGATATGGCGTAGTAAGTAAGTGTAATTATTTTATTTTTAGTAAGTATTTCAGTATTTTGTGAGTTAGTAATTTTTTAGTGAGGGTAATAAAAGATTGGATTTCGTTAAAACTGAAAAACGATAACATAATCGAAACATAGACTTTTACAATAGAGGCTGTTATAGCTCAGAAGTTTATTTTATATCGGAAAAGATTCAGTGCAGTGATACTTGAGAAAATCTAATTGCGGCAACAAGCCCTGCTAAGTGACATGGAATTGTCAAACAAAGATTAGGATCTAAACTAGTTATTCAATAATAATTCAAAGAAACTTAAAAATCACGTGAAATCTTCAAAAAAATCCGTTTGCAAAGATATTATTTCAAGATATTTTATTTTTTTCGCTTTATTTTAGATTGATATCTTTAATAAAATTTTTAAATAAATCTTTATTTTTGCTATATAAAATATTAAAATTAAAAAAATAGATACAGTTTTTAGTTTTGATGTTAAATTTAAGGAATTGATTTTGTTTAGTTGTAGGAAGACCGAATAATATTCTTACAAATGTCAGCAACGGCTTAAATTCAGTGGCCTCGTGCTAAATTAAATTAAGCTCCAGCCTTTTTAGGGATCGTAAATTTAACAAATGAAATCTTAACAACAGTTGCTTTTAAACTCTGAGGTGCACGAATAGAAAGATTCGCAATTGAATTTTTAATTTTTTGTTTGACAACAAAAAGGTAAACCCTATGTAGCAGGCTTCAACGTTCTTTCTCCTATACAAATAAAAATGAAAACCTTTTTTATTTTTGGTTTTGATTTACTCTTGACAAATAACTTATTATTGGCAGCTGTGTTTTACTTGAGCCTTTGTACGCTGCTGTAAAAGTCTGCCTCTGTTTTTAATAAAAAAAAACGCTTTAACTGTCTTGCACTTTTTATAATATTATATTTTTATGTTGTGTTTTTTGCATAACAACGGCATTAAGCTATCGGGTTTTGTTTTCTTTTTTATTTTCCACAAGATATTGGAAATAAAAAACTAATTATCACTATTGTCATTGTCGTTCTCGTTTGAAAGGGCATCCACTCCAGGTCAGACACAAACAGGAATGGGACTTAACTTTCGTCATTCAAAACCGTCAAATCTTGTGCTCCTCGTGGTGCCGGATGTATTGGGCACGTTTGTAGGACGTGGTCTGCCGTTTGTTCAGAGGTACCGCACACGTAATTTGGTGAAGAAGCGAGACCCCATTTGTGCATGAACGAATGAAATGGCCCAACACCAGTCCACAGGCGGCGATTGAGTTTGACCCAACCTGTTCGGGGCAAGCTCATTCCAACAAGCCTGGCACTGGTCCTAGGTATGAAAACATGGAGTCTGGATGTATTCTTCCAGTACTTGGCGTTCCATCTATAAGTTATTCACTGAGAAGCGCGGATGCCAAGGAAGGTTGTTTAAAAGATTCCGCGCAGCTGGCACAAATGCGCGTCTGGATTTTTATAGTTAATCTACAGCTAGTCACCTTAATATTTAGTACGCCTGCCAAAAGTTATTTCAAACAGAAATTAAAATGCTTGTTCTGGATTTTGGTTTGAATGCACAGTGTAATGTCATAGGCAATATATTTTACTAACGTGTGTTTTTTAAAGAAGATTAAACGAGACAAAAATGACTTTAACGTTAACTGGAAGCTAAAAGTTTCTAAATATTTAATTTTAAAACGTCTTAAAATAAATTTAGAATTAAACTCCAATAATGATAACGCTATGTTAACGAAAAAATTACCCGGAGATATGACTTAAAGCAAATAATGCAATAGCCGAATACCATACTATAATTTAGATTGTAGCGTGAGAGGTTATTGACACACAACTAACTTTGAAACCTTTTTATTAAGAAGGGGTACAACTTCAAATCAAAGGACAAAACAACATTTAAACTTTGGCACTAGAATCAAAGCTGAATTTTTGCTCAAATCAATTGCAAGAACATTCTCGAGTCAAATTTCACAGGTCACTCATATCAGTCTCTAATCTAATCTGAGGCGACGAATCGGTCTAGCGCGTATATGTAGTCGTAATGATTTTATATCTTTATTATTGTGACGTCTGACCTTATTTACCAATAAAACCACGTGATCAGGCTACATCTTAAGAGCTGTGTGTTAAGAATGATTACACAAATCGCCTTGATGGCGCAATCAGCCAACGATCAGCTGGGGGCAAACAACAGAAAGGCGGTACCTAAGCAAAATACAAAGAAATGCGAAATTATCACATGACGGTTGTCATGGCAGTAGATAAACGCTGTGCAGCGAGCGAAATATAACATGTAAAAAATACATTTGCGGAAAACTTTGCAAAATCGAAGCAAATGCACGCACGAAAGACGGTTTGCGGTGATGAGTTTGCTACAAGATCTATGCTTCACGGGCCATATTTTGTGGCTGTTCATGTGGCCCGTGAATGTCTAGAATATGGTCCACAATACGATTGATAAAATTCTGATTTCAAATTTTTTTTAGTTCCATATAGCAAGGCTTCTCAAACTTTTTTGTTCTGCGACTCCATTTTAAAAAATAAAATTTTGTGTGACCCCAATTAATGGTGGATATTTAAAATTAAAGGCCCGAGGCAAGAATTCCTAAAAAATTGGTGTTTTCTAAAAACAAAAGAGGGTTTTGATCTGGCACTTTGCAATTTTTCTATTTTTAGAGAACACCTGAGGTTGGCGACGAAAACATTTTTTTCTCTAAAAAAAAAAAAACACTCAGGATCAAGCTCCAATTTGTCAATTTTTGTCCCCAAATTCTCTGATTTGCCAATTACATGTGCAATAACCATAATTTTTTCCAAAAGTTCCGCGGCACTACTGGGATTTTTAAAGTTTTGCGGCACAAAGCACAAAATGCCAATTTGTTTCGCGACCCCAAAATTGTTTTAAGCGACCCCATTTGGGGTCGCGACCCATAGCTTAAGAAGCTCTGCCATACAGCATTTAAGATGATGCAATTTTCAAATTGCTAAAACGTCGAATTAGATCACGGGTGCCCTACCTTTTACACGATCAAATTTTTTCGCAAGCATCCTTTGGACCACAATCGGTACAGAATTACAGTGGCATTGCTTTTTTATTTTTACTTTAATTTCAATGTTTATTTCATATTATCATCCATGTAAGCTGGAATTGAACATCGGTCCCAGAACAAGTAATTACTTCGATCCCACATACTTTTTTTCTAAACAAGCGAACAATTTCTTCTAATAATAAAATTTATCTAAGCAAAAATTTAAATATCTTTATATTTATTAACTATAGCCGCCATTACTTATAAAAGTAAAGAGGTTTTGGCCCCCCGAAACACAACGTTTTCCCACTCCTATTGTTTGTTTATTTTTTTATTTTTATCTTTATATTTATCCTCCTACCTTGCAGAAAGGGTCAAAGGCCCTATACTTAGGACAAGCAATTACCCCAACCTGCTTCCGGAAATGCCAAGATACTGTTGTTCGATTGAAAATTTTTTATTTTGATTTTTTAATTTTTTTAAGAGATATGACTAAAATTTAGAACTGTTTGCCAAGGCCACCAAGAAAGGGAAATTGCCTTAAAATGTCTTTCCCAAGAAGACAACAGATAAGCGCGAGTAGGTTTTGAACCGCGGTCTTTTTGATCACAATCACTACGCTCTAAATGCTCAACCACGCTGCCCAGACTCTAACATTTAGCTGTGTGTGTGCGCAGAAATTTGTTCTTGTGCAAACTTTACACTTTTTGGCACAGTATGTGCACTCTCTGCGCAGTGTGCAAAGCTTATAGTGTATTATTGTCTCTACTAAGAATGTTATACTTAACAACATTTGCAACTAACATGAATATGTATTCAATAGTGATCTAATTAAAAACAAGAAATTAAGGTTAACAAAATAATTAATGACAGAGTATCTTTATTTAAGCTTTTGTTTAGTTCCTATTACTTTTACTTTTCTCTTCTGTCTTTAGCTTTTAGTTACTCTCGTTATAATCTATCTCAATTGATAAAATTTTCATATAAGTGTTTTTTTAGAAGTAACAAATACAAACATATTATATGTAGACAAGGGAAAAGGGTGATGACTGCCAGTAAAATTTCAAAAGAAAAACTAATGTTTTTCCTCCAAAAAATACTCATTACTATTATAATCTGATAAAGAAAAAATCAAAAGGCCTTACCTCTCCATTTCTCCTTTCTAAAACTCTTCGTTTAAAAAAAAAAAAGATTCTCATTTACCAAATGTTAAAATCGTTTATAAAAAAATCTAGACAATTTCTCAGGAACGCAGATCAAACACGCATTATATGATTGGCTGCAAAGCCGAGGTTATTCCTCCTAAGAGGAGTTTTCTGGTGAAAAAAAATCTAATACGCATTCTTCTGATTTATTTATTTTTTTAATCACTTTGAAAATGCAAAAACGCTAAGATTATCTCTCCTTCCAAAAAAAATCGTAATAATAAATGGCGTTAAAAAAACAAACGTCTGTTAATATAAACACTGTTACCAGGGATATTACTTACTTAAAATTTATTTGTTCTTCTGGTAGAATCAGAGGCAAGTAAAACTTCAACAAATACAGAAGACGTAATATATTTATTAAAGAAAAACTCAACGACGTTTCGTCCATTACATGTGTTCTGCTTTTACCTGATGAAGTCCGCCCGATGTAACGGACGAAACGTCATTAAGTTTTTCTTTAATAAATATATTACGCCTTCTGTATTTGTTGAAGTTTTACTTGCCTCTGATTCTACCAGAAGAACAAATGAATTTTAAAAACAAACGTTTCTCGTTTAGCAACTATTTTTATCTATTTATTTTTTAGAAAGGGGTTGCCGGTTTGCATTTTCGAGGCGATTTAGAAAAGTTAAAGCAATAATTTTAAATAACTTTTATTCTGAAATCTTGTGTGCCTTTATCTTTTCTTTATGTGCGCTAATTTTGGCACATATGTGCATACACGCACAGCTTAGAGAGAACGTTGCCCAGGACCCGTTTAACTACCGGTTAAAAAGTTGTGATTTATATATTTATAAGCATTTTCGTTGAAGAGGGAGGTTTGGGGGTTAAAAACCTCCAAGAAGAATGATGGTCAAAAGTTCATAGTAGCGGTAAAATAAAATGAAGACTTTTTTTAATTAAAAGAGAATTAGGGCCAGAAAAAGATTAAGAGCAAAACGTTTGTCATTTTTATTTTACTTTCTAGCTCTAGATGAATTTTTTTTAAAGCAATTTGTTTAATGATGCAACAAAACAGAATAAAGCTCTTTCCAACACGTCAAAGATGCTTCTTTATTTAAAATCTAATCTTAGAAGACTTAGATTATTAAAAAAACATTATTGTTTTTAGAATGATTAAAAATAGGCTGTATTTTTATAAAATTTCCGGTCTCGATTTCGGATTTGGTCTCGGTGTATCACTGAAAAGTGGGTGGAAAGATGTTGACTTTGGAGGCGAAGTTTTAAAGTTTTTATCCATGAAGATTAAATTTAGAACGATTAAATTTAGGACAATAAAACTTCTAATAGAGTTAAAGTATATAAGAAATAGCTTTTTCGGATTTGTGATTGTAAAGGTTAGAATGTTTTATAGGTTCAAAAAAAGACAAGTTTCATAAAAAATTTAAAAACTGAGAAGGCTGAAAATTTAATATGTTTTGGTGAGAAATAATATTTTTGTTAAATAACCTAAGTTTACATTTTAAATGAACAAGTATCTCTGACATGTGGGAAAGAGCTTTTCTCTGTGTTGCTTCATCATTAAACAAATTGCTTTAAAAAAACTCATCTAGAGCTAGAAAGTAAAATTTAAGTGAAGAACTTTTTTTGCTCTTCACTTTTTTCTAGCCCTAAAATGTTTTAATTAAAAAAGTCTTCACTTGGTTTTACTGCTACTATGAACTTTTGACCATAATTCTTCATGAAGATTTTTTAATTTCCAAACTTTCCTCTTCCACGTATATGCCTATTGATTCATAGATCACAACTTTTTAAACGGTTGTTAAATGGGTCATGAGCAATGTTTCCTCTAAGCTTTTCTTTTTAATCTTTCTCGTTCATAAAAAATAGATTAATGAAGAAAATGTTGATTGATTTGATGACATAATGTTGTCATAATGTGTCAAGTCAAAATGTACTGGGGTAACAAAAAGTCAAAATGTATTCCTGAGAGTACATGTACTCCAGCTTGGGAACCCGCAAACTAAAGGAATGAAAACAAAGGGCTTGAAGTTTGTAATAAAACACCTTGAATGGTAAACAAAGATGTTGAAAAAAGCTTTTTTTAAATAAATTCTAACTAAAGCAATTTTTTTGTTTGAAAATATCCATTTCGGTGATCTCCTGAAGAAAGATATTAAGAAAATTTTATTATTACAATAGTAAAGCCCCTTGAAAGCACATTAAATGGGTTCAAATGTGTAGCGTTTTTACAAATAACCTGGCGCTATAGTACATGGAAATATATAACAGCAGAGGTTTTACGGTATGCATGTAAAACTCTTTAACAAAAAAGAAGAGCTGAACAGCAATTAATTTGTTGCCAGCATATTAAAGTGGCTTGTAAACAGTTGTCACAGTTCATTCGTAATTTCAGTATTAACATTATAACTTTGTACTAATTTTAATCTTTTACAGTAAATTTAAGCTTTTTAATAGGGACTAATCTTTTTTATTGTTAAGTAGTTATTTTGTAATTGGTACACCACCCTCTCCACATAATTTATTTTGTTTGCAAGTTGTCCTGGAAATGTAATTTACTCGTAATTATTTATTTATTTGCAGTTGTTGGCGCTGTGAATTGTTTTGAAGTTTAATGAAGCTTGTGAGCCACGTTTAACAAGAATTGATTAAATTCTTTTGGCTTTTGTGAATATAATACAATTTTTATTGTCAGAAACCGTGGTTTTACCAGTCGTCGTCGTCGTTGTTTGAATGGTATTCACTTCAGGTCAGACACAAACAGGACTGGGGCCGAGGGTTTATCCTAGAGGGTGTATAGTTATTACTTATTATCACTATTACTTATTATTACCCCAACCTTATTTATCACTTATTATTACCCCAACCTGCTTCCGGAAATGTCAGGATACTGTTGTTCGATTGAAAATTTTTCTTTTTCTTTTTTAATTTTTTGAAGAGATACGACTAAAATTTAAAACTGCTCGCCAAGACCACCAAGCAAAGGAAATTGCCTTAAAATGTCTTTCTCAAGAAGACAGCAAATAAGCGCGAGTAGGTTTTGAACGGCGGCTTTTTTGATCACAATTACTACGCTCTAAATGCTCAACCACGCTGCCCAGACTCTAACATTTAGCTGTGTGTGTGCGCAGAAATTTGTTCTTGTGCAAACTTTACACTTTTTGGCACAGCATGTGCACTCTCTGCGCAGTGTGCAAAGCTTATAGTGTATTATTGTCTCTACTAAGAATGTTATACTTAACAACATTCACAAACTAACACGAATACCTATGTATTTATAAGTGATCTGATTAAAAACAAAAAATTAAGGTTAACAAAATAATTAATGACAGAGTATCTTTATTTAAGCTTTTATTTACGAGTTATTTATTTATGTAAATATAATATAATTTTTATCGTCAGAAACTGTGGTTTTATCGGTCGTCGTCGTCGTTGTTTGAAGGGTATTCACTTCAGGTCAGACACAAACAGGACTGGATCCGAGGGTTTATCCTAGAGGGTGTATAGTTTTTTTGCGCAATGCCACTAAATGGTGACGAAACGTGAGCGATCTTTCCAGTTTTATCCCAAGATAAGTAGGGGTTGGACAGAATGGTAAAAGTCTACCGTTATTGTAGACCTTTAGCTCACGCTTGGCCTCTTGGTTATTTCAGTGAAAGGCTGCCGTCACCGTCTTAGTGTGACTGAGCTTCAACCTCCAAGTCTGAAGATACGCTGAAAGTATAGACATGTCTTGGCTTAAAGTCCCCTCCAAGTCCTTCCAGTTTTCAGAAGAGTAGAACAATGCTAGAGCATCAGCATAAGCAAATTTTCTGGAAATTATGGAAGGAAGATCGTACCTAAAGATGTTAAATAGGAGGGGAGCCAAGACCGATCCCTGAAGAACGCCGTTTTAAGACGGCGTAGCCTGCTTTGCTTGCTGTCACCGGTGGTAAGGGTGAAACTTCGATTTCGGACAAGCTCCATAATCATTCTGATCATGTGCTTATCCTGAAGTAGTCTTAGCAGCTTGTAGGTAAGGCAATGGTGCCAGACAGTGTCGTAAGCAGCTGTCAGATCGACAAATACAGCACCGGCCTTCTTTTTAGCCTCGAAAGAATCCTCAATGTTCTGGGTTAGCAGAACAACTTGATCGCGTCGGAACCCAGCCTGCTTTTTAGGGAGCAGTGGATCGATTAATTGTTCAACGCGGGCGTAGATACGCCTCTCGAGGATCTTGTAGAGGACACAGAGCAGAGATATCGTTCGATAACTCTTTGGGTCCCCCACGGGTTTTGTTGGTTTTGGGATCACAAGCGCTCTTCTCCAGATATTGGGAATTTTGAGTCGGCGCAAACAGGAAGAAATGAAGTCACGTAACCAGGACTTCAAAGCAGCTCCAGCATGAAGTATAAGCTCTGGGCAGATGGAATCAGGTCCCGGAGCTTTACCTGTTTTTAAATGTTGGAGGGCAGCAGCAAATTCTCTCGGTGAAAAATTGTCAGAGATATTTACTGCGTCTGGTGTTGTAGCCCACCCAAGGTCAGACACTTCTTGAGAGACAAGTCGAGATGACTTGTGGTCAACAGCTTCGCATTTCCCATTTCTAGCCAGCTGAGATGCAATAACATTGGCTGAAACAAGACAGTGACGAGGAGAGTGTCGTGACCTACCAGTAAGGTTGTTCAAAATACTCCACGCTTTTCGACTAAAGTGTGAGAAGTCAATGCTCCGAACTGCTTCGGACCATCGATCCCTCTGCTTTCTGTCAAGCTTGGCAAGCAGAGCTTGAGTCGTCTCCCTGAGGAGACTGCAGAAAGGTTTTATAGAGAGATTCACAGTCTGCATCCCAACACGGAATATAGTTATTTCGATACCCTCGTGGGATAGTCTTTTTGGCTGCTTTCTTAATGGTGTTGCAGAAGTCCTGGTAAGCCGCATCCACGTCAAGTGAATCAGGCGGCAACAAAGTCTTTGCGAATTTATTTGTCAAAGCAATGTGATGACTCCATTTGGCCTTGCGGAAGTTCCATCGCATAACAGGCATGCTTGGCACTGCCATAGCGAACCTTGGTGGTATAATAAGCGAGGGTCGATGTTGTGACCTGGGAAACTTTTCAAGGACACGTCTATCCGGTAAGCGACTGTTTGGATCTATGCTAGCGAAAGCTAAATCTGAATTGGTACCAGTGTTCCAGCGGCCGGAATAAAAACTGGCAGCGTCCTTGGCAGTATATAGGAGGGAAAGACAATTAATACTTGCTCAGCCAGCCAAGCACTCACCGTCCGGACTGTTGTCGTCGTAATCCCAGTCAGCATGACGACAGTTAAAATCGCCAGCGTAAAAACAAGGGTGAGGAAACACTGGGAGATCCAGGGTTCGCAATCGCGTTGGCGGTGGTTTGTAGACTTTGACTATTTTATAGCCATCAACGTCCACACACAGTCACTCGATCTCCGATGTCGGTGGAGATTGGTCCAAAAACGTGTATCTCAGTCGCTCGTCGAAAAACGTGGCAAGGCCATGCTTCCTGCTTAAAGAAGACCCAGCTAGTTGGTAGTTTGGAAGTACCAACTTCTCTGCATCAGTGCAGTGGGTGTCCTGCAGTAGAATGACGAGTGCCTCAGACTGCATAGCGAGGTGATGAAGAACGTTCATCTTGCTTGCAGTGAGGCCTTCGATGTTCAGCTGAAGAATAGTGGGTCTTCGAAACTTGTTGGCAATGTGCCCTGAAAAGGGCAGTTTTATCCTGGCATTGCCCCGTCCTGAAAAGGACGTTTGCCAATTAGCAGACCCACACTGAACATCGGAATGGGTGGATACCCTTCCGTTTTAATAGGTTAGGTTTCGGTCTGCCATCTTTAACACCAATAAACAGACTTACTCACGGCTCAGGCTGCGAGAAAGCACCTACCATCTGGGCCTGGGGCCGAGGGCCGAGGGTTTTACCGGTATTGCATCTATACAGAAAAGTTTTTTTGAATCTATTCGTACTTGGCCAGTGAAAATAAACAAATGTGTGCATGGTTGCAGCGCCTTTACACAGCTTTGAACACAGTTTTACTTCAGCGCAGTTATTTGAGTTACCTAGTTCAACTAGTCCTTTTGGATTCCGAGTAAAGTTGTCACAACAACCATGTCCTGAACACAATAAAATTTTAGAAGTTTTAATGAAGACTGCAATATCTCAAAAATATCCTTAAAAGTTTTAAAGCGATGTGGAAGATGACCAAAAAAGTTTAAATAATTGTTAAAGCTTTTTTACTCTTTATTTTGCCAAATTACAAATGCTTTCGCTTGAGTATTAATTTTTTGTTGTAATACTAAAAAGTTTTTGCAAAAAATTTGTGGTTTCTGAACATTATGGCTGTATTGTCATAAAGCAAACAAAAAATTTTTGTGGTCTTAAACTTTTGTTTCAGGCATACTGGGACAAAAGTTTAGAAAGCATTGATTTAATAAATATTGTTTATTTGTCATTGAAGCTCGGTTTAAACAATTTGAAAAGCAAAAAGTGAAAAATCAAGCTCCTGAATATTTTTTTGAAATCATTGCAACAATATCGTATGTAAAATTAAAAAATTTGTTCCGAAACGGATCTAGATGTTGTAACAAAAAAAAAAAAAAAAAAATTAAATAACTTTTTTTTGGGCTTGCGGTGGCGTATTTTCAAATCCAAAGTGAACTTGATTAAAACAACTTTTAGGTCAAGAACACACAAGTGTTTTCTAATCGTAGATCAAGATCAAAGGCAACAAAATAAGAAAATATTAAAGATCAAGATTGTGCCTACCGATAATTCTGGATATACTTTTATCTTAACTCACATGTTAAGACATTGGAGTTTTCTGTTTTATTTCTCTTCATGAATATTTTTTACGAAAAACCTCAAGCTTTTAATCAAAATATTTTTAGCTTAGGTCATTTTTTATGCAAATACCTACAATAAATAAGTTTGTGATTAGACTAAACGTCTGTTTATTATTAATTACAGTGAAAAAAAACATTTTTGACTTTATAAGAAGTTACATAACAGTGAAATTTCAAATAATTGAGTTTCTCTGCAAGTCATTATGCAATTGATAGATTGTTTTTTTAGTGTATTGAGAGACTAACTTATAAAAGGGAGAACACGACTTCACATCTACGACTGAACATATGAATAATAGTAAGACTATTGTTTCGCCAGCTAAAATCGAATTATATTTTTAAGAAAAAAAAACGAAACAAAAAAACTGTTAAAATTAATTATTTTTTTAAAATAAAAGTTTTTTTGTCATCAATATTGTAACTCTTTAACGCATAAAAGATACGACCGTAAATAACTGGAAAAAACATAAAGAAGCAAATAAAAAAATTGTAGGAAAAGAACTATAGTTCTTTAATAAAAATCTTGTAGGGTTTAGGTACTGATACAATTCCAGGGCTTCCTTCTTTTATTCGCGGAAGTTCTTTTGCATCTGGATCAGGTAAAAATTCAAATTTTTGAACCATTCCAACCAAATAAATAAAAATTTCCATTCTTGCCAATTGTTCACCCAAACAATGTCGAGGTCCCATTGAAAACGGTATCACATAATTGGACCTGATAAAGTTTCCTTGCTCATCCAAAAATCGTTCAGGATTGAATATTTCAGGATTCTTCCACAGGTTAGGATCATTGTGAACTGCCCAGATGTTAGAGTGAATCTGTTGATACAAACCATGTTAAAACGTAATTAGCTACCTTTTTAAGTATATCATATCTTACAATGGTGTTTTTTGGAAATATGTATCCATCAATTTTTGTATCTTGATTGGTTACATGAGGAACGTTCAATGGAACAAGAGTTCGAAACCTAAGTAGTTCTTGGATAAAAGCGTTTGTGTATGGCATTTCAGGTTTTTTAGACATTGAAACAATTCCAGATTGTCCTATAAAATTTTTAAAAATGTTAAATTCTTTTCATAATTGTAATTTAAATTAATACTGATTACAATAAAAGTAAATTTGGACACTGAATTTTTTAATTTGATTAAGTTCAAGCAGCTCTTGTAACTTACCAATTACTTTAAAAATTTCTTTCCGAAGTTTTTGTTGAGTTTCCGGATAATGTAAAAAGCAAAGAAGACTCCAATATAATGTGCTTGAAGTTGTTTCAGTTCCAGCAATAAACAGATCGTTGATGTACTTCAAAAGTTGTGATTCCTAAATAAAACAAAAACTCTATTTGTAATGACACACAATGTAGAAATTCTTTTTTCTCTCTTGATCTTTTTATTACTTCATAAACTATTTTGTTTTTGATATACATAAAGTTTATTTTTATACTTTTTAAGGTTTTTCAATGTTTCATTTTATTTATAAAACATAAATCATCAAACATAATAACTTATGCATTGCAATAGTTCATTATAAATAAAGTACGAATATAAATTTTTTAAAAGTTTTTAATGACTTGCGTTTTTTTCTATGTTTTTGATTGTATTAAAATTCGAACGGTTAGTAAATAGCAGCACTAAAATCTTGCTCACGAAGCTAAAAAAATGTTGTTTATATTGGGGGATCCGCTATTAAAAAAGATTATATTGTTGGCTAACCCATCAAAGGGCAATAAAAAGATGTTTTCTCGTTTTGCTCCGTTTTTCTGCATCGGTTTGTTCACGCAATGAGCGAAAAGATTTTGCTGCTTTTAAGCAATAAAAGCAGAAGGTTTACTTTGTTAAGAGCAATAACGCATGATACCGTTTAGTCAAGCGTTTTCTATAATGTTTGAACCACGGACTCCCGTTTGCGAATCTTGTTTTCTATGGACCCAAATCTTATTTTACATCAATTTTCTGCCCAACTAGAGTAAAAAGATAGTACCAAACACAAAATATATAACAAAAAATCTATTAAAAAATATAAATTTTTATAAACAGACATAGCATATTTGCAAAGGGGCAAACTGGGACGCTATTTAATAGAAACAAATCGTCCCTAAGAAAAAGTGTTTTCTAAAAAAAGTCTTCCCTTCAAATTTGTTTCAGATTTCATGGTATGAATTACTTAACCGAGTATATATGTTTGACAAATTTTGTAATATCATTGCGGACCTCTTGTGCCGTCATCACAAACCCTCAGGATCCGCGGACTCCAGTTTGGGAAACCCTGGTTTGGTCAATATTTCTTTCCAAGTATTAATGAAAATTTTTCTTGGAACTGTTTTGAATTACTATTTTGTTTTTTGGCTTCACTGCAAAACTATACTGAATATAAAGTGTAGCTTGCTAAATCGTTGTTACTTCAAAGTAAAAATTCTTAATTTATTGATTGTTTTTTCCTTCAAGTTTCTTAATTGATTTTAAAAAAGTTTCTTAATTGCTTTAATTTCTACTGCAAACATGCCTTTGTAAGATCTTGGATAAACTTCCTCGAAGTTAGTGTTTAATTTTGAGCATTATAAATTGAGTTTAAATCCAAACCTGAATTAGGTCCGAAAGTTAAATTTAAACAAAAAAAAATGTGGCAGGCAGTATGCAAAACAGACCATGTAGGAAGATGTGTTGGGACCACAAGGTCAGTTTAAAACTTTTATTTAGAGTAAAACAAAATAAGCAATGTAAAAATATTTTCTCACAGTAAACGAAGGATCTTTTCCTTTTCTTTGTTCAAAAATAAAAGCATCAATAAAGTCCCGGATGTTGTTCTCATCAAATGTTTGTTCATGTTCCTTTCGGATTGTTTCCAACCATTCTGAAACAGGATTTTAAAAAATATTAAAAATCTATTTAGATTTATAGTCGAGTTTATATGAATCAAATCTTTTTTTTTATCACCTACAATTTTTCAAAACCAGAATAAGCTGGGCGTATTTTACAAATTGCTATTGCAAAATCTCATTTAGTAATTTTTTTTCTAATGATTTATTTACATAAGTTTAGTTAAATGTACAATAAAATATAAAACTGCATTATAAATCTTACAAAGTTACTGCTTCATTTATTTTATTACTAAGTGGCAATTTTACTTAATTTGTTTCATACAAGAAAAATTACCTAAAACTGATTGCACTTGATTCACAAACTTTTTGTTGTAACGTGAAATAGGAGGAACATGTCGAAGAACCGGAACAAAGGAAATTATTTTGTTTGAAAAAGCTATTTCAGGATCATCAAATCTAAATCAGCATTTTTATTGAGTAAGCGCATTTCTATAATTATAAAAGTGGACAATAATAAATAAAAAGTTACCGTATTAGCCGGACTATAAGCCGCACACAAAAACTTGAAATGTGTCATAATTTAAAAGGTGCGGCTTATAGTCAGGTGCAGCTTATACGTTGATGTTTAAAATCTTCAAATTTTATATCTCAGTCAATAGATCATTTAAAGCAAAATTAAGGAAAACTTTGGAAGAGTGGATAATCTCAGGAAATCATACTTTTACTAAAACAGATAGGCAGCGAAGAGTTAATTATGTGACAATAATTGAATGGATTCTTGAAGCTTAGAACATTATCCCAACATCAGCAATGATTAACTCATATCCTCCTAGCGTCAGTTTAAACTGACGGCGCAAAAAGAAGGATTTTAAGCACATTGATACTTGTAGGACTCCAGTTTTTAGATTAAATTGACAATGAGGAATCAAGCTAACTGTCTGACCGTTTTAAATTATAAATAAAAAGTTATCGCGATATTTACAACAGCCTAATTTAAAAAAAAAGGATTTTTTTGTATTGCGAAAAGAAGTAACTGCCATCAAACGGTTGTGAAATGATAATAAATTAAAAAATTACTAAAGATAGCTAAAGCATATATTATTGAAGTGGTAATAAGTGAAAAAAGAATCAAATACAGGCTTGGAAAAGTTTTGCGATTGATTTACTTCCGTCAGTTTAAACTGACACTAGGAGCAGGAGGGTACCCTCAGACGTTAAACACAATTTATTTTATCGAATGCGAAAACCTGATAAATTATATCGTTTCATTGTGATGTCACAGAATGGTTGTGGTTTTAAAGCATTTGCAAATACTTTGTTAGTTAATTGGTAATTGAGTACTGATACAGGACTAGTCGATAACTAGTTGATAAGCCAAGTTTATTGTTATTTGCTTATCTAGACAGAAAGCATGCTGGGAGCAACTCTTGCCAGGAGGTAGAGTAATATACACAAAGTTCTTTTTTTATTTTGGTCAGATACACTTTACTGGGATTATTGTTTTAACAGGCAGCCTAACAAGTTTAAATCCAGTTGAATCGTGTTAACTTTAAAGTTGTTCATTAGAGCTAAATAACCTAGGATTTAATTGTTTACTTGTGTCTGTTTATTGACACTAAAAATCACTATAAATTAAACGAAGCAGTTGACCGAAAGTATTGAGTAGCTTGAGTTGTTTTTTGTAAGCGACAAAAGTAATATTTACAACTGCTAATCTTAGCATTCCTAGGCTTTATCCATTAGGCCGCTATGGCTAACCTGCTGCACGAAAACAAACAGATGAACGTTTTGAAAGCATTAGAAGTACTTGAAGATTTGGAGTCTAAGTACAGCTTAGTTGCTGGTGAATCTGTGTCTACCGCAAATGTTATCATTTTCCTCCCGAAGAATGATGGTATAGACACCGACGAAGATGATGGAAATGATGCTAATTGTATTCCGGACAACCTTTGCGGAAGGCAACTTCTATCAGATGCTGATGATGAATCGCAAGCTTTAGCAAGCGGTCAGGTAAGGTTGTGTATTTTCTCTTGTTTCTAGAGTAATAGGTTATCTGCTGGTGACTTTCAACCAAAAAATGTTTCCCTGTCAGAACAATATTGTGTTCCGCCAGCAACAAAAAAGTAGCATATATACATATATCAACAATGAATTTATAGATCTTGCTATACTATGATATACAGTATCTTCATTCAACTGTTTTATGTAATCTTGCTGCAATGCTTGCATTATGTGAACTTGGTACACAACGCCAAATGTTTTTAAGTTGTATAATTTTCTATTTCATGTTGGTATTCAACTTTATAATGTTTTTTTAGAGAAGAATGATGAAACTTATTGTTTCAAAACTAAAATGGAAGAAGGGTAACATGGATGTGCATAGAGTTCTTGATAACTGAACCTTGACACACCCTTCCTTTAAAAAGCATATATTGCCACATGAAATATTTGAAAAATTCTTGACGACTGAAGAGATGGAAAGAATAAGTTTGGAATCAAAAAAATATGCTCGATACAAAAGCAACCGCTTGTTCATGATGACCATAAAAAAGTTGAAATAATTCATTGCCATCCTTGTGCTGAGCGGTTATAATCAATTGCCACGACAAGAAATGTATTGGAAGAGGAGGGAGGACAACCAGGACCGAATGGTCACGGCGCTGATGATCAAGAATAAGTTTGAAGAAAGCAAACACTTTCTTCATCTTGCTAATAATAAAAGCTTAGATAAAACTGACAGATTTGCCAAAGTTAGACCTGTTCAGACCAGTTTGATGCGGTAAACAAGCAGTGTGTGATTTACGACAAACCCGAGCAACATCTAAGCGTTGACAAATCCATGGTACCATACTTTGGAAAGCACGGAGCCAAACAATTATATCGTATTTATGGAAACCAATTAAGTTTGGCTACCTAAGCTGTGGGTACAGGCAATGCTGTGTTCAATGCCGTCCGTTAGTAAAAACACTTGTAATACAGTAAAGATATGTCATAGGTTCTATTTCCAAGATCAAGGTCACAGCAATGTGAACATGTACGTTTCAGTGCTACCAATCACTGGATTGTTAAGGGGACGCACGACGATATGCCAAACCAGAGTGCTCAGAACCTCCCGGTACTCCTGCAAAGTCTGCAATGTTTGTCTACATCCTGATTGTTTTAAAGAATACCATTCCCAATAGACAATGTTATGTAGTTCAACATGTGAACGAAATATTGTGAACTAAAGTTTTTTGTTTATTAACGATGTTATTTGTTTGTAGGCTTGCTTGTTATCAAAAATTGGTTTGGTTCAAAAATAAAAAAATTAAAGAAAAGCGATCTTGCGTTTTGTTTTACATGTACCCTCCTGCTTCTAGCGTCAGTTTAAACTGACGGAAGTGAAATCATTCATATCTCACAAAAAAAGGTTTCTCACAAAAAGAGCGTTTTTTCCCTTCAAGTTACATCATTCCAAAGCTACAATAGAGAAATGAACAAAAAACTTTGATTCAGGAGGATATGGGTAATGGCTTTATTAAAGCCCGCCATCATTAATAGTTCTGGGGTACAAGGTGAAGTACAAAAAGAAAATCAAGTAGTAGATTCAGATGAATTGACTGATATTAATTCTGAATATGATGAAAATTATGATGAATTCTAACCAAACTAATGAAATAATTTGGTGAATTTAATATTTAGTGTTGTCAGTAGATTCTTTTAAACCGATTTATTTAAAATGGGGCTAAAGTTCTTACATTTAGTATTTTAAAAATGCAGCTTATAGTCCGGTGCGGCTTATACGTTGCTGTTTTATCTGGAAAAAAACGGTCGGGTGTGGTTTATAATCTGGTGCGATTTATAGTCCGGCAAATATGGTAGTTTACTTACCCGTCAATTACCAAGTGCAACATTTTTTTAAAGTTTTCGTCATCGTAGTCAAACCGTTTGCCAAACACAATATGGCAAATATTGTTTGATATTGCGTTATGCAGTAAACTCTACAAAAAAAAGAAAAAAAATCAAAGTTTTTTTCTTGCAACTATTACTCACTTTAAGCGTAAAACTTTATTGTTTAGCATAATAGTAGTCATACCGCTTTGACAACTAACAAATTTTCGAACAAATGTTTGAAATAATCATATTTAAAAATTTTACGCATAAGTTATTATCATTAATTTTAGGGAAAACACTAAATTAGATTAGTGCATTTCCCTTTGCCCGCTTGTCCTTTTGGGGTTGCGGGGGTGCAGCTCGAGTTGGGATCTCCAAACATCCCAATCTCCTGCAACTAGCGTCAATTTCGCTGGTAGAATTTCAGGACAGGCTTCAATATATTTCCGCCAGCGAGTTCTGAGTCGCCCTTTAGGTCTTTTGCCTCTCGTAAGAACATCCATTAGTTGCTTTGGTTTTCGCTCGTGGAAGATTTGTGTCACATTGCCATACCAGCGCAGTTGCGATCGTTTTATGCTCTCCAATAGATTGCTACCTTAGCATAGTGGAGGGTTTGCATTTTCTATGATCCTAAGAGCAATGCCGTCCGAAGTTTTTAACTCCTCTTAGGGCTACCCATAGCGGAAAGTCGAAGGTGAGAAACAGGCCAAAAACAATTTAAGAAATGTAATAAAATGCACAGTCAAACGACGATATTCATACTGCATCGGGCGTCGCGCAGGATAAAAAGGTCCGGGTTCGGGCTTTAGGCAGAAAGGCCCGTTCGAAAAGTAAACTACATTTTCCCCCACAAGCTGACTGTAACTGGAAACCCATCAATGCATTCGCTACGCGTTTGAGTAGGCAAATGGGGCAGCACACAGTATCTGTACTCGAGTTGGTCCCAAGCATCGGGATCTTTGCATGGAAAGCTGGAACGTCACTTTACTCAATGGAAAAGAATAGGAACTGGTTTGGGAGACAGAGCAGCATGAACTTGATATTGTTGGAGTTTACTCTACCAAGTTTAGTGGCTCTGATACTGTTAAGTTGAATGAATGCTAGAAACTTCTCTACTCAGCTGTGGATGTAACAATGTCTGCTAGAGCAGGGGTAGGCATTTTTGTAAGCCCTCGCTTGGCCCACTGTCTCACTGATTGGATCCCCAATTCGAGGAAGATTTCATGTCCTTAATCTTAGGTTACAGGAGGGATCACTGTGCATTTTGCAGGTGTACGCACCAAACGCTAAAGCACAGTACCAGCCTTTCTTAGATAAAGTAATTGTTGCTTTACAGAAAGTAACATCTACAGAATGAATTTTTCTACTGAGTGATTTCAATGTACACGTGTGTACTGAAGCCAAGACATGGAATGGTGTTATCGGAAGACAAGGAGACTCCGATATTAACAGAAACGGAAGTTGTTTGCGACAGCTCTATTCCACCAAGGATTGTGCGTAGTGAATACCTTTTTTCGGAACAAGGGTATTCACGAGTAAACCTGGTACAGAGATTCGGTGGAACAGCGTTTTATCATTAATTTCTGTATTGTCTCAGCAGACTTGTTTTCTTTAGTGGTCGATATTTGTGTTAAAAGAGGAGCTGAACTGTCTACCCACCATGACCTAGTTGTCTGCATTCTAAGAGGACTGAACTATCCAAGAACAAGGAAACGATTCAGAGCACGAAGAGCATTCAGAATAAACTGCAAGTTACTAGCCGACAAAGGATGAGACACATTTTTGCAAGCAAAATTGCTTCCTATTCAGAGAACTCCCTGACTATACTAAAGAAGTTGAGACTGAGTGGGATTTATTTAAATCAGTAGTTATTACATCTGCAGCTGCTAGTTGTGGTTGTGAGACGAGTGGGAGGTCAAATAGGCATTAAGAAAAGAACTGCTTGGTGGAAACAAAAAGTTGAAAAAGCTATCCGTGCAAAGAAAACTGCATTTAGAGCTTGATTAACAAACAAGTCATCTGAGCAGCTTCGATTGCGGTACTCCGCAGCATGTAAAACTGCTGCCACTATTGTCAGCCAATATAAAAAAAAGTCATGGGAAGAATTTGGTCAAAAGTTGGATACACGCTACAGATTAGCAAACAAAATTTTTCGGCAAACCATACATCATTTTCGCGGCAAACAAACACCAGTTGCCACCTTCATCGAGGATACAAATGGTGTGCTTCTAAAGCATCAAAAGAGCATTCTAAATCGTTGGAGAGAATACTTTTGTGAGCTCTTAAATTCAGTAACAGTCTAACATTTGGAAACATCTGAGGAAAAAATTGGTAAATAAATTCATCTAACTTAGTGTTTCTCAAATTTTTTTGGCCATGCCCCACCCAATCACCTCTAGAATCCCGATGTCTTTCCTTCCATATGTTGATATATAATTCTTATGTAAAAAGTAAATCCCATTTTAGGTGATGCTTAAAACACCAATATTTTAATTTGAGCTTTTATTTTAAACTTAAAATTTAGACTTCGTTTAAGGCTTAAACTGCCTTAAAGCCTTAAAGTGACTTAAAGAAACTTCAAAGCAACAAGGCATTCATGAAAAACAAAAAATAAAAGACAATTAAAGTTCCGAGCAAGAAATTACCAAAAAATGAAATATTACGGATTGTATTATATTATTTTTATGTTTATATGAACAATCAAATAAAGTTTCAAGGCATGTAATAGAGAATTGAAATATTTAAAGTTATAAACCAAAACTAATTTTAATGGAAGCTTTTTATTGTAATACTTTGATCAGTACTTTTAATTAGATTGTACATTTTACACTGAAGTAAAGATGTCAAATGCAAAATATCATTCTGCTCATTTCAGATAAGTACAATAAAGTTAGTCAATTTGTGAGACCCTTGTGCTTCATGCCTGCTGCAAAGAGATTTTATATTAGAAACTAATTTAGTCAGCTTCAGTCTCAGATCTCCTCGTTTAGTAATACTTAGTCGATTTCTTTTCTTCAAAAGTAGATCAGTTACAGCACTAAAGCTACATTCAGCTAAATATGAAGATGGAAATGGTAACAACACTTTCCTTGCAAAGCTTGTTGTGTGGGAAAATTTTGTTTGCGTCTCATCACAAAGCCATGCCATAACTACGTTTATGCTGAATAAAGTTTTAACCGACTCATCATTTTGTAGTTTAGAGAGTTCTTATTGGCATTGCATTGAAACATCAGATAGATTCTCCAGCATTGGCTGCATTACCCATGTGGAAAAATCAATCTGCTTTAAATCAGCAAATCTATCTTACAAATCGCAGGCCAGACTTTACAGATGATTCATAATAACAATTACAGTAGCATCAGTCACCTCACATTTCTTCAAGCAAAAAAACTGGTCAAAATTTTTGTCAGAAATGTGTTTTTGGCACAATTCAATAAATGAAATAAAGCCAAATATCTTTGCCTTTGCATTAACAAAAGTTTTATTTGTTCCTTAAAGTTTTTTATTTAACACATTTAGTTTTTCAAATATATCTTTTAAATAACTCAAAAATGCTTTTCTATCAATGTTTAGCAGGTGTTTAATTTTAGGCTTGTCATTTAAGAAGTCACTAAGCTCATCAAATAGTTTCATGAATCTTTTCAAACAATTCCCCTTAGAAAGTCACCGTATCTCAGCGTGAAGTAAAAGTCTCACGTGGTCTGCATTGTTATCTTTACAAAATCGCTTAAAAAGACGCTCACATTTGGCATTAGCTTTGATAGCATTAATATATTTCATAACTGATTTTATTATCGTATTAAGTTAAAAAAAAAAGTTTTTGCCACTAAGTTTTCTCTGTGAATAACACAGCGCACAAGAATCACATCCGGATTCTCATCTTTTATCAATTTTAAGCACCCATTTTTCTTGCCCATCATAACAGGAGCACTATCAGCTGCACAAGATGACATGTTCTCCATTGTTATATTTTTAACATCTAAGTAATGTTTTAGTTTATTATATATATCAGTTGCAGTAGTTGTGGTCTCAAACGATTCGCAGAATAATATATTCTTAGCAAATTTTCCTTTATGTATCTTACATAGGCTAACAATAAGGCCTCACTGTCGCTCACAGTTGATTTATCCATTTGTATTAAGAATTTTCTTAATTAAAACTTTTCAACAAGTTGTATTTCATTAATATGACTCATTTCATCTATTCTTCTCCTAACAATGTTGTTACCTAGTGGCATGGCTTTAACATCTTTGTCATCTTTCTTCAGAACTGTTTTAACAAATGCTGATATTGATGGTTTAATTAAATCCTTCCCTACTGCATGATTTTTTCCTGATTTAGCAATGAGTAAAGATATTTCATAACTAGCATCAAGAGTGCGACTGACAGTAGCAGTTTGTGTAGTGAACAGAGATTTTATTGTTGACCTTTTTTCAAACATATCCTTTAAAGATTTGAAGTAATTCAAATCTGAATTTACATACGCACAATGTTTTGCCTTCAAATGAGCCTCAAGATGACCTCGTTTCATTGATTCGATGGTCAAGTATTGTTGGCATAAGAAACAGAAATGTGACCGTTCATCATAAACAGCTGGTATGAAACCAAATTTCAGATATTTCTCTCAATACTGATGAATTTTCTTCTTGCAAGCACTACTCATTTTGTGCATAAATATATTTACTAAAATTAATAAAAAAATACTTTTAATTGAAGAAAAAATGAGGAATGAAATATATGTGACATTACTAACTTTTTATTTATTGGAATCTTATGGCTAACAGATCACAAGAACAGAGCAAAATACCTAAAAATCAAATTAATATCAAATTAATGATACTGAAAATAATCAAACTCCTAAAAAATAAAACTGTAGGGCCCACGAACCACGTTAGGAGTCACTGATCTAACCGAAGCAGAGGTAAACAAAGCAATTAAATTTTTGAAAGCTGGTAAGGCCCCTGGTGAAGATGATATTCAATCCGAAATGTTAAAGGCCATGAGTAACTTTGGGGTTCGTTGGCTGACTCTTGTGTACCAAATAGCTTGGAAAACTAGTGAGGTACTGAAGCAATGGGAGACCAGTGTGATGATAACTATTAACAAAAAAGGAGACAAGAACAAATGTACTGATAACAGGGGTATTTTTTAATTAAGTCTTCCTGGAAAAGTCTAGGCAAAATGCCTCGAAAAGAGATGCCGTGAAATAGCCGAACCTCAACTTCAGGCTGCACAATCCCGATTTCGTCCTGGATATCCACCATCTTTGCCCTTCAGAAAGTTTTTAAAAAATTGTGGGAATATGCCGAAGAGGTGTATACATGCTTTGTAGACCTTGAAAAAGCATATGATTGTGTCCCAAGAGACAAGCGGTGAGTAGTACTGCTGGAGTATCACGTGAAAGGTCAGCTATTAGCTGCTATCAAATCGTTGTACAAACAGTCAGAAGTCTGTGTTCCTGTCAATGGCATGAAAACAAAATCTTTTAGTGTCAATGTTGGACTACGACAGGGCTGTGTTCCTTCTCCTGTTCTGTTCATTATATACATAGACATGATGGACAGAAAGAATTTCTCCAGTAGTGGCGTCACATTTTGGAAGTGTAATGTTTGGCGCCTGCTGTTTGTAGATAACTTTGCATTGTTAAGCTCGAACAAAAGTTAGTTTCAGTATGCACTTGATTGGTTTTCTTATGCGTGCTTCAATTCTGGAATGAAAATTAGTACGGCTAAACTGAGATTATGTGTTTTTGAAGGCACCCTGTCCAGCGTTGTTTTCAAGCAAATGGATTAACTCTTCAGCAAACCGGAAGGTGAAGTTTAAGTATAACTATTTGTGCAGTAACAAGCCACCTTTACGGATCAGTTGTACTAAAACGGAAGTTGCGCACAAAAACAACGCATTCTATTTTCAGATCACTTTTTTTCCCTATACTCACCTATGATCATGAGTGTTTGGAAATGAGCGAAAGAGTGAGATCTCGATTATAGGCAGCCGAAATGGGTTTCATGCAAAAAACAGAGGTTTATTCCTCTCGACAAGGATAAAACGTCGTACCGCTACTACTCCGCATAGAATTTTTTTTACCCAAAAGTAATTCTTTTATTTGTTTCGGGTGTTAAAATCACATACACACACGTGTTTCTACTTTAATCAAAAGTTGCTACAAAACCAAATTGGAAAAATGTTCATTTAAAAATTGAAACAAAGCCTACAATTTTAAATTTTTAAGTGTTTAAAAAAACTTTTCTTACCGCCTGTATTTTTGCGTAGTAAGCAAATTATAAATTAGCATTAACCAGATATTTTATTTGTATTTGTCCTTGCTTAAACTTAAAGTTTTAAAAAGCGTTTAAAGGAGGCATGACAAATTGATGATTTGATAACATTTTATCTCTATTTATACTTCTAACTTGCAGTAAAATTGCTCAGATTTTATAATTAAGACAACTATCAAACGATTACTCAGACTTGCTTTTGGATATACCAAGCAATTGCTGTTAGGTTTAAATATTTCATGCTTTTTTTTAGATTTTTTGTTTTACAGCTGCTTGTTGAGACCGACAAGCATAAAAACGTGCTGTGAAGCATCTTTCTAAAGCACAATAACCTGACGCAAGAGAGTTTGAACCTGGATCCTTTCGACGCCGCTTTTATTCTATTAGGCGCTTCTAATCATTTGGTAATGTTGCAGATATACTAAAAGTGTATATTCGAAAAAGAATAGATTAATTGGGAATTGCTTTTTTTTTTGATAAAACAAGCTAAAATGTTTTGCGGGTACATTTTTGAAGAAAAATTGCATTTTTTATTCTGTACTTTCTAGCATCTGCTTTCAAGTAGATTTTTAAACCATATGAGGCCCAATATTGAAGCATACTTCAATAATTATATAATAAATTATTTAAACCTGGTGATCTTTGATGTTGTAAATATTAGATATTTTTACAACATAAAATTTTAACTAAATCTTATATTCGGTAGAGTGTTTAAAGAAGGGTACAAAATCTTTCTGCTGTATGCTATCAATTCATATACATAAAATAAAGATGTGTCACTGATAGGGGTTACTGTAATAAAGTTTTAGTTGATCGATTAGAGATAAAAAATCTTTATTAACGAAGTCTATCCGAAAAAATATCCTACCTTATCTTTTTTCTCCAAAAATAATGCCACGCCAGCAAAGTGGTTTTGGTGGATTTTAGCGTCACAATTACTGCTCAAGCTTAAAAAATTTCAAATTGATGAATTTATGTCATTCTCTTTTTTTTAATTATTTAGTGCAGTCGTATAGTGCATGATCGTCAATTTTTTGCTCGCTAGCGTAATGACAGAAAGCATCGAACAAAGATATTGTATCAAGTTCTGCCAAAAGCTTAGTAATAATCAAACTGAAACAGTTTAAAATATTCAGTAAGCTTTTGGAGATGAGGCCTTTAGTCAAACTCAAATAAAGGAATGGTTTGATTGCTTCAAAAGCGGTCGAATGTCAGTGGAGAGTGAGACACGTTCTGGCACGCCATCCACAATCAGAAACGAGGAGGTGATTGAGAAAATTCGACAAATTGTAATGGAAGATCGCCGTTTAACACTCAGAAAAATTGTTGAAGAAGTGGGAATAAGCAGAGAATCAGTTCACTTTATTTTAACTGAAGATTTGTGCACGCCTTTGTGATGTTGTTCGAAGAAAGCGGCCCGACATGTGAACAGGGAAAACTGGCAGCTTCACCATGACAATGCTCCCGCTCATTCCGCTCATGTAATCAAAGATTGTTTGGCAAAAAACAATGCAGTATATGGGCGACGGCCTCCATACTCTCCTGATTTGGGACCATGCGACTTTTGGCTATTCTTCAAGTTAAAAACTATGCTAAAAGAGACGCAATTTTAGTCACGTAAAGACATTATGGAAAAACGACGCCGCTGTTCAGGAACATTCCAGAGGAGGAGTTCAAGAGGTGTTTCCGAAAGGGGTAGAGGCGCAGGGAAAAGTGTGTGCACTTTCAAGGGCAGTATTTTAAAGGAGATTAAATAAAATTTGTGATATTTATTGTACTGTGTATTTTATGCCCAAAGGTCGGAGACTTTTTGGACAGACCTCGTATATAAAATAAAGATGAGTTACTGATAAATGTCACTGTAATAAAGTTTTAGTTAATTGATTAGAGATTAAAAAACTTTTGTTTTAAAGATAGAGCGACTACGTCCAATTACATTGTATGAGGAATAGCGTATATTGTTTAGTTGCTGTCTCCTTATTTGCAATCAATGTGGCTCTGTCGTTTCGTAAAAGTATTAACTTGTTTGCAAATAAAAAAGTGAATAAATGAAAGAAAAAAAAAAATATATATATTCTAAATTTAACAAAAACATGATTTTAGTTTGATGTAACTTAGATTCTAAAACTAATGTCCCTCTTCTTACCGATATATCAAATGCGGCATTGTTTCTTCTTATCTCTTCGCTTAGATATCGCAGTTCTTCTAAGCAAATATTTTCCATCCCTTTTTTTCCAACACCAAACCTGTATATTTTATTAACAACCAAACATAATTATTTTTATTGAGAAAATTTTAAGTAAAGTTTGTATAAATTAATCTATTTTTAGATTTATTTTACAGCAAGAGTAAATCTAAAATTTGTACAGGTAGTTAAAACCAGTTTATACAAAAATAATTACCCTCTCAATGTTAATAAACCAAATTTTCTCTGAGCTTTCCATTTGTTTCCATAATCCAACGAAACAATTCCATCACCTTTATCAATATCTGGCAAACCTGGAAACGGTCGTCGACCTGAGAGGGTATTCCCGTTTTTCACGAGTGCCTGCACGAAATGATAGCAATAAATAAAAGTGTAGTGTTTAGCAACGTTATATTGAAGTTTGATTGTGAAGTTCAACTCAAAAGTTAACCACTAACATGATTTGATTCACATTTATTTACTTATTCAAAGAGATTTAAAAACAAAACATTATAATAGTTACACACGACTTCTTTAATAATAATCAAAACAAAATCTTAAAGTTATCTAACTGTTTTTTATCGTGTAGTGTCTTTATACAGGCTGTTGCGTTGACTGGTAAAATCGCATATCACTGTGTAAAGTGGGCATGATTTGGAAATTTAAAAAATGCTTAGATATAAAGCTTGGAAAACAGATATTCTTAATGTAAAACAAAAAGTTGTAACAAATATGATGATTAAAATTACATTTTATGTGAAAAGATTAAATTTAGTTACCAAGTTAACCTCTACAGAAGCTAAATTGTTTAAATTTTTGATATAAGTACACATTTAACACAATTTCTTTTGTATGATTTATCAAAAAAAAATTACAAAATTACAAAAACCTACATACAAATTAAGCATGTTTGATGTATTGGTTTATCAAACAAACATAGCAATAATGAAAATAAGATCCTACAGCAATTATTGAAACTCTATAGATATATTCATCTTTTTTTATATTTACGTTATAGACTTATACTGTACGTACTAACTTTATGAATCGATTCAAAGTCATTTAAAAACAAATGATCTTCCAAACCAAATCGGATGCTTAATATGGGTCCGTATTTCTTGCTCAATTTAAGGACTGTTTTGTGTGGTTTGTTTCCGATAAATGGTAGGTATCCAAAAATAGGAATTCCACGTGGTCCAGGAGGAAACTTATTGGGGCGTTTATACCAGTTGATTAAGTACAAGAAAACAATTGAAATAGTACCAATTATCCACGCCCAATCCATTGAAAAATAGTTCATCATATTTTAATTTATTACTATCACTTTTAGGGTAAAAGCAAAATTCTTTTTTCTAAGAATAAAACATTTGCATTAATTTAAAAGTACTATATGTCGCAAGTTAGTTGTTTTTTTTCATAAATGCGATCACCCAACTTACATACAGAGCAGGAGTAAACTTATATCCGAGGTCTCCAAACTATTTCATTTTGGGCCAGGAAAAAACTTTTGTTTTTAACTAGGTGAACACCATAAAAAATAAAGTAGTCATTCCTTGAGAAGCTAAATGTAACAGTGAAGATTTCTTTGGCCTTGATTAATTTTATGCTAAAAGTTTCTCCAATTCACTAAATTTGTGTGTGTTGATAATGGCTCTACAATAAAAAAGTGCTCTTTTTTTGGTGCCTTTTAGAGACTCCTTGAACCAGTGAACTCCTCTAATTAGGGTGTTTGGAAGAGGGTTTACTTTAGCTTTTTACAGATTTATTATTCTAAGTTTCTGCAAATAGAATACACTTAAAGAACAATTATATTATAGAAAAAAAGCATTATAAAGAGAATAAACAATATAATAGAAAAAAAGCTGAAAACCAGTTTTTTACAATTAACAAGAGCTAAGCAGCAGAAAAGCATTTAAACCAATTTTCAAATAAGCGGCAATAAAAAAATTTCAGATTTTAAAAAATAGGAAAAAAACTAAACAACTTGTTAATATGTTTCCATAACAAAAACGGCTGCGGTAAATCTGCTGAAGTTTTAAAAAACATTTGCAAAATAAGTCAGGTATCAGCAAAACGATGATTTTATCAACTGCTTTTAGCGATTTTTTTGAACAAAAATTATCTTTTTTTCCATTTATTTAATTAAAGTTTATACATCTTTATTAGATAATTGTCATTTTCGGAATATTATCTACCCTTTTCAAGCCATTTATAATCGACTTCTACTTCTACCCTTCTTATATATACTGTGGTCAAAACGCCGGTTTCACGTCATCTCTGACAAATGTGCTGTTTCATTGTGACGTCATGTGAAACGTTTGTTATTGAGCGCGTCATTTTTGACGTTTAGAACAGTTAGATATTTATCGAAATATCATTTTTTTACAAACCTGAAAACAAGGTATTAATTTAACTTCAATAAAATGCAATATATTTTTAATTTAAACATTAATAAGTTCAAACTAATTATTTTAAATTTAAAGATTGTAAAAAAATGATATAATATGATTGCACCACTATTGTGTAATCGTTGAGGCCAAGTGATTCAACGTCATCAATAATGATGTCATGATATGATATCGCTGTTGCATGATCTTTGAACAGCTTTTTGATAATTTTGCAGATAAATGTTAAAAAATTATATTTGATTTACTAGTTAATTTGTAGCTTCGTTTAATAAAAACATTAACTATAACAAACGACTGATAAAATCAAAGCAATACATTATATTAGCATTAAAAATAAATTTTTTTGCTATTCAAAATATTTTTTTGCTGGTTAATTAATCTTATTGTCTACTATATTGTTTTAACTATTTATGTGCAAGGTGATTATACAAATTAAAATTGAAATTAATTATGCCATATTAGCGTTTCATGAGTTGTTTTAATTTAAAAAATGCTAAAAACTGCAGATTTTCATGTTTTTTCCAAAAAATTATTTGTGTACTTTTAAGATAAAGTAAATATAACTTTTGCAAGCTATTCATTTTCAATCGAGCTTTTAAATGGCTAAACAATATTAAAAGCCGCTTTAATTTTTTCGTGTTAGCAATTTTTGACTCCATAAGAATTGTTTTCATTCTATGATCAATTTGCTTTTATCTGTAAAAATTGTAAACATTACGGGCTCTATACTATAACAGTAAATCTTAATGTAGATCAGATTTTTCAAAAAAATTTTATTACGTTTAAGGTTTGTAGAAAGATATAGGCTATCTGACACCAAGCATATATACTGCGAGTTTTTTTAATTTTCGCCGCCAAAAATGATGTGAAAACTAAAAAAAGATGTTCATTTTGAATAGAATAACAAACTATGTTTTTTTTTGAAAATTTAAGTGGATGTTTAAAATAAAACAAAAAGAATATTACATTTAAATGTATACCAAAATGTGTATTTTGTTTTTTGAAAGAAAAGTGAAGGCTTTTTTTAAGTATAAAAAGAGAAACAAAAGATAAGAAAAAAAAAATGAAATACAAAAATAATAATGGCAAAGCAATCTCGTAACCGTTAATTATTATCTTTTTTAAGGTTTCACACTTCAAACTATCAGTAGTGTAATTCTTAAAAAAGATCAGTAAAGTTATAGTGTTGTATAATTAAACCAAAATACACTGCATAATCTAAAATAGTTAAAATTAAAGGTTTTTTACTTTAAAGTGATTAAAGAAACGTAGACTTTTTAAATAAAAGGATTAGTAACTTGCTCTCTCGGATTACGAAATTTAGGTCCCATTATTTTGTAATGTAAAGTCCTTGCTATTTGTCATACACCTCTTAATTATCGATGCAATATATACATTATTAATTTAAATCACTTTTTTAATAACAACCGTCTGTTTTATTTAGAAGTTGTCAGTTGATTACTAAGAAAATAAGCAAAAAAAATAATTAGCAATGAAAACATAGTAGGCTATCTAACTTGTCAAAAAAATAATATACATGTAATTTAAATGACTTAATAAAAGAAAATTAACTTGAAATAAAATAAATCCATCTAAAGAGGATACAAATTTGCTGCAAGTTGAGAAAAATAAATTAAACTAATTAAAAAATTATTTAATCAAGTATAAAAAAAAAAAATTACCAAAATGAGCTTGAAGGACCGATATAAACTTATTTAAATAAATCAATGAAAACACTAAAACAGAATAAAAGTTTAAAATCTAAAATTCGGTTCAACAAATTGCAATTAAAAACCTGCTTTAACAATCACCGACAATTTTACCAAACGTAAAAAAAGCGAACGCTTTAAAATTTTTAAAAACAATATGAAAATATAAAGACAAAGGAATCGAACCATAGATAGTTTGGTCAATTCTTTGCAAGTTATCCGCGTTCGTCGGCGACGTTAAACGCTGATATCTTTGTCCAGCCGAAAAACTCTACATCCTACAAGCTGACCAGTACACATTTTTAAACAAGCAATCTGAATTTGTCTCCGAATGTCGACACCAGTACAAATTCGAACAAAAAAATCTAATCCGATATTTTCAGTTTTTTCTGTTTACGTCGTGTTTGCTGTTTGTTCTGGTGATTTTTATCATTTTATTTATATTTGTTCTTATTTGTAATTTTTTTAATCCTTTCATTTTATTTGAAGTAATCTTTTGATTTAGCTAATTATCTGTGAGCACTTTTATTTTTTACGTTTAATTATTCTTATTATGGCATAGGTTCTTTGTCTGTGCTTAGAGTTACCTGCTGATGAGCCGTAAACGTGACATAGGATGTAGATAGAGGTTGTTTTAATGTAATAAAATTTCAGCAAGGTTTTTCTGAATTCTTCATCGAGCTCTTTTCTGAAAGTCTAACCGCTTCTATGGTATACTGTAAATTACTTATATTGTAACAACATACATATCGTAAAATCTAATACTTTTCACAATGTATTATGCATTTTATTCTAATTATTTTTATTAGTCATTAATAGTTTAGTTAAAATATTATTTGCATATATCGTGATTATATTTTGATAGCAATTGATCAACATACAATTTTTTTTAGAGTACTGTATATCTCAGAAAGTTTCTAAATCAAGTCGGTTTTTCTCGTTCGGCTTTAGGTTCGAAAAGTATTTGGGCTTGACTTTAAATAAAATTCGGACCCGATTCGGAATCAACTTTATCTGCATTTCAATTTTATTTTCTTTTTATCTTTAGTTTTTTCTTAGGTGTAATTTTGCGCCAAATGTGTGCTTCAAGTATAGTTTTGGGTTAGAGCTGGATTAGAGCTTGTATTTTCGAGTTTGAGTCAAAAAGGACAGAATTACAAATCTGCATTACAGTTATAATCAGTCGGTATATGACTTTTCAAACAATCATGTTGGTCCCTAGAACGCAAGACGTGGAGGGGAAAAACCGGTCAAAATTGCATCAATGCCAGAAAACCCAGTGAATACACACATACAAAAAAAAGTTTTCACAGCTTATATCTAGTTTTCAAACAAGCAAAGATTTCTGGCTCCAATTTTGTTTTTGTCGGAAACGTCTCGACGCAGCCCCTGCTTGGTAGAACAAATTGATGAACATTTACTTACGCGCCAGAAAAACAATTTTGAGAGAGCATGGCTGTCTATTGCATCCCGCGAAGACGGGCCTACAAATAACCATAATTTTCATGATAATTTTCGGCTTTACCGTAAGCATCTAGACTTAAACCCAAAGTCTCCGTTCTCACAATTACGTTTAACAACTAAAATAATAATTATAAATATTTTTCTGCTTAAATATATGTATTTTTAGTTGTTTATCAAAAGCTCTCGCAACTTATAGAAGAAAAGAAAAAAACGCAGAAAAAAACATTGCAGGTAAAAAATTAGTGATATAGAGCAACAAACAAGCAAAAAATACTTTTTCAAGAAGACAAAACTTCATTTGTAATGCTAGTGATATGTTTTCTTGATTTCATCTATTGATTGTTACCATAGACAATATTTCTTGGCTAAACGCTTTTAAACGAAGCTAAAAATGAATCAATCGAAGCACTACTGGTTTCTTTAGCAATTGCAATGTAAAAATTCAGCAGAATTTGAAAAGCTGTTTAAAGATAATGCAACAGCGATATCGAATTATGACATCATAAGTGATGACGTTAAAACCACATAGACTCAATGATGATACAATTGTGGCGCAACCAATAATCATTCCTTCCACAAGTTTTGAAGTTACGAAACAAAAATTTTGTTTGGATTTATCAATGCTTAAATTAAAAATAAATTTCGTTTCATTAAAGTTTAATTGATATTTATTTTAAATTTGAAAAGAAATTGCAATTCAATAGATGTTTAACTGACACTTCTAAACGGCAAAAATGCCGCACCCAAAATCAAATTCTTCACATGACGTCACAATGAAACAGCATCTTTGTGACTGTGTCCCTGAGTATTCTATTTTTAGATTCTGTGACGAACATTTTTGGCTAACTTGCGTCCTTATGATTCAGCTTTGTTTTAAAAAATTTCTAAACACCCTCTTAAGGCCTTTATTAGGCTTTTTAGCTGTTCTTCGTTGAATTAAATCGAACACGTTTTATCATTATTTTTTTTAAAATTTAGTCCTACATTGGCTGGATATGCTTATAATCTGACTCGCGATAAAACCAAAACGAATTCAATGCAAAGCCTTCCTGAGTCGTTTTTGTTGTGCCTTTAAAAAAGTCACTTCATGACAAATTCCTGAACGAGGTCTCGCTTTTAATCAATAATTAATAGCTCGGATTAAAATAATTAATTAATAGCAATCAATCAATCAATCAACATACTTTCATTTGCGGGAAAAAATAATACACATAACGAAAATGAAACACTAAAATAAAATAAAAAAATTTAGCCGCAGGGAGACTGCGATTTGACCTTTCGGTCTTCTAGTCAGCAGTTACCCTTGAGAGCAAAACTACAGATACAACTACTTGCAAAATTTAAGTGTTGAAGAGAAGAGGGTTTTTTATTTTAAATAAGAAGGTTTTTTGATTTTAAATATAAGGAATAATTAATTTTAATTTTATTTTAAATATAAGGAATAATAAGATAATAATTAATTAATTAATTTCAATTAATATTTTCTATTAAAACAAAGCGGAAACAGGAACCAGGTAAATATCGTCATAAGAATTCCAAGATTTATTTATTCTTCATTTCTGCCTCTAGTTTGTCGAAATATTTTGATATCAATGACTAGAAACATGTAATGCCAACAACACAAAGTCTTTATTTTATCTTCTATAAGTACTATTGCTATTATTGTGGCATAGCATTAATACTGTTGTATGTTTACATATAAAAAACCCAAGAAATCAAAATTTTTTTGCTTTAAAATATTTGCTATATAAAAGTATTTTTGAAAAAGTTATAAAAGAATTCGATAGTTTTTGAAACTTAGATTTTAAATTCTTATAGGTAATAAAAACTGTAAATTATTAAAACATTAAACACATGCAAAAACAAAAACAGAAACTTTTTTCTTAGAATGCAGAATTTGAACAAATTTAAACTGAAACAAAAAATTCATAAAATATTTGCTTTTAATTATTAGCAGACAAAAAGTATTGTCTTTTGTGTTGAAAGGTATGACGTTTCAATGGAGTTCTCATTGCATCATTGCTGACGCAATTGATTTGCTATGTCATGTGTCTGATGGATGTAATGTTTCTTGCCAAAATATTTGTACTAGTTTCGCAAATTTTCTTAGTTTCTAAACTTACATTGCAAATTACCGTATGAACTTTTTGTTAAAGACATTGCTAAAATTATTTGCATACTTCAGAGAAATTAATAAAAAAGTGCTGATGGTTTTGGTATTTTTTGAAATAGGTTCTATTTATGATAGATTTCGAAACGGAATTTTTTGTAGGTATTTTGGTCCATTTAAAACAAATATATTATTAAAAACTATAGAAAAATATTAAAGTACAAGATTAGTTTATTTTATAGTACAAGCAGGGACGCCCAAAATTTTTTCTCGGGAGGCGTAAAAGTGTAAAAATAGCATTTTTTGATTTGAAAAGGCAGCCTCAACAAACGCAACTTTTAAGGTAACGGAAAAAAATTTACAAAAATACTTGGTGAAAACTGTAAAAAAAGATCTTTACTTTCAAAATTCAGCCGCGGTGTTCAATTTTTTTGCCCAGAAATATTTTTGATAAGCCAAAATAATCATTGGCATAAGAAGCCGTAAAAAAAAACTTTTTTTTATTGGCCTTCCTTTAATTTGCATCAAAGATGTTCACCCTTTAGCTTAAACTTTTTTATCTTCAGTATAAAAAAATCTTTTTATTAAATTTTGTCCCTCTTGCTAAATTTGTCTTTGTTATTTCTTATGTGATTCTTCTAGAAATTCGATGTTTTCTGGTCTAAATCAATATTTCACAAATTTCTTTGTAGCTAATTTCGATAGAGATCATATAATTGTAAAAACAGATCTAGCCTAATGCTTTTCTCGAGCATATTTTAAAAAGCACCATTTGCTTCCTGTGCCTCACGTTTTAAAAATATTGCAGTGCTTACAATAATAAAAAATTGTGTACCGCAATTTTTCACAAAAATGCACGACACATTATTTATCAAAAAGCGTAATCGTAATTTAAATTGTTAGCTCTTTGCAAATCGTCGTCGTTTGAAGGGTATCCACTCCAGGTCAGACACAAACAGGACTGGGGCAGAGGGTTTATCCTTTTACTACCCCAGACTGCTGCACTGCCTGGATCAGATGCTGACAGTGATGTCATTAAGCCAGCATCGAGTTTCGTCATCCAAAAACGTCAGACCTCGTGCTCCATGTGGTGCTTGATGTATAGGGCACGCTGTTAGTACATGGTCTGCGGTTTGCTCAGAGGCGCCACACTCGCAATCCGGTAAAGGAGCGAAACCCCATTTGTGCATGGACGAATGGAATCGCCCAACACCAGTCCGCAGGCGGTTGAGCTTAACCCAAGCTGCTCGGGGTAACCTCATCCCAACAGGCCTGGCACCGGTCTCGGGCACAAAAGCACGGAGCCTGGAAGCACCTTCACAGTACTCCGTTTTCCATTTGTGATTTGTCCATTTAGAGGGGCGGATGCCAATTCTGGCAAGGTTATCCAAAAGATTCCGCGCAGCTGTCACAAACGGGCGTCTGGATCTTAGTCTCACTTGGCGAGTATCTGAGGACCCACTTAACAGACCATGCAAAATATGATCGGGGTCCAGAGATCCACGGTAAGCCAAGGAGAGTGTCGCTCCCAGTCGGCGAAGCTCAGCTGGCTGGATGCCTGAGAGTATAGGTAGGTGGTCCGTTGGAGTGGGACGCAGGCATCCAGTAACTATGCGCAAGGCGTCGTTCAAGACACTGTCAATGAGGCGAGTGTGAGCACTGCGACACCAGACTGGCGCACTGTACTCAGCTGTTGAGTAGACTAGAGACAAGGTGGCTATACGTAGTGTTTTAGCACCAGCACCCCATCCCGAGCCCACGAGTCGCCTCAGCAGTGTGACGCGCGATGATAGTTTTTTGCGCAATGCCACTAAATGGTGACAAAACGTGAGCAATCTTTCCAGTTTTATTCCAAGATAAGTAGGGATTGGACAGAACGGTAAAAGTCTACTATTGTTGTAGACCTTTAGCTCACGTTTGGCCTCTCGGTTATTTAAGTGAAAAGCTGCCGTCACCGTCTTAGTGTGACTGAGCTTCAACCTCCAAGTCTGAAGATACGCTGACAGTGTAGACATGTCTTGGGTTAAAGTCCCCTCCAAGTCCTTCCAGTTTCCAGAAGAATGCAACAATGCTAGATCATCAGCATAAGCAAACTTTCTGAAAATTATGGAAGGAAGATCGTACCTAAAGATGTTAAATAGGAGGGGAGCCAAGACCGATCCCTGAAGAACGCCGTTTTTAAGACGGCGTAGCCTGCTTTGCTTGCTGTCACCGGTGGTAAGGGTGAAACTTTGATTTTGGACAAGCTCCATGATCATTTTGACCATGTGCTTATCCGGAAGTAGTCTCAGCAGCTTGCAGGTAAGGCCACGGTGCCAGACAGTGTCATAAGCAGTTGTCAGATCGATAAATACGGCACCAGCCTTCTTTTTAGCCTCGAAAGAATCCTCGATGTTCTGGGTTAGCAGAACAACTTGATCTACGGTTGACTTCCCGCGTCGGAACCCAGCCTGCTTTTTAGGGAGCAGTGGATTGATTAATGGTTCAACGCGGGCGTAGATAAGCCTCTCGAGGATCTTGTAGGGGACACAGAGCAGAGATATCGGTCGATAACTCTTTGGGTCCCCCACGGGCTTTCCGGGTTTTGGGATCGCGACCACAAGCACTGTTCTCCAGATATTGGGAATTTTGAGTCGGCGCAAACAGGAAGAAATGAAGTCACGTAACCAGGACTTCAAAGCAGCTCCGGCATGGAGTATAAGCTCGGGGCAGATGGAATCAGGTCCCGGAGCTTTACCTGGTTTTAAATGTTGAAGAGCAGCAACAAATTCTCTCTGTGAAAAATTGTCAGAGATATTTACTGCGTCTGGTGTTGTAGCCCTCCAAAGATCAAACACTTCTTGAGAGACAAGTCGAGATGACTTGCGGTCAACAGCCTCGTATTTCCCATTTCTAACCAGCTGAGATGCAATAGCATCGGCTGAAACGGGACAGTGACGAGGAGAGTGTCGTGACCTACCAGTAAGGTTGTTCAAAATACTCTACGCTTTTCGACTAGAGTGTGAGAAGTCAATGCTCCGAACTGCTTCGGACCATCGATCCCTCCGCTTTCTGTCAAGCTTGGAAAGCAGAGCTTTAGCAGCCAAACTTGAGTCGTCTCTCTGAGAAGACTGCAGAAAGGTTTTATTGAGGGATTCACACTCTGCATCCCAACACGGAATATAGGTATTTCGATACCCGCGTGGGATAGTCTTTTTGGCTGCTTTTTTAATGGTGTTGCAGAAGTCCTGGTAAGCCGCATCCACATCAAGTGAATCAGGCGGCAACAAAGTCTTTGCGAATTTATTCGTCAAAGCAATGTGATGACTCCATTTGGCCTTGCGGAAGTTCCATCGCTTAACAGGCATGCTTGGCACTGCCATAGCAAACCTTGGTGGTGTAATAAGCGAAGGTCGATGTTGTGACCTGGGGAATTTTTCAAGGACACGTTTATCCGGTAAGCGACTGTTTGGACCTACGCTAGCGAAAGCTAGATCTGGATTGGTACCAGTGTTCCAGCGGCCGGAATAAAAACTGGCAGCGTCCTTGGCATTATATAGGAGGGAAAGACAATTAATACTTGCCCAGCCAACCAAGCACTCACCGTCCGGACTGTTGTCGTCGTAATCCCAGTCAGCATGACGACAGTTAAAATCGCCAGCGTAAAAACAAGGGTGAGGAAACACTGGGAGATTCAGGGTTCGCAATCGCGTTGGCGGTGGTTTGTAGACTTTGACTATTTTATAGCCATCAACGTCCACACACAGTCACTCGATCTCCGATGTCGGTGGAGATTGGTCCAAAAACGTGTATCTCAGTCGCTCGTCGAAAAACGTGGCAAGGCCATGCTTCCTGCTTAAAGAAGACCCAGCTAGTTGGTAGTTTGGAAGTACCAATTTCTCTGCATCAGTGCAGTGGGTGTCCTGCAGTAGAATGACGAGTGCCTCAGACTGCATAGCGAGGTGATGAAGAACGTTCATCTTGCTTGCAGTGAGGCCTTCGATGTTCAGCTGAAGAACAGTGGGTCTTCGAAACTTGTTGGCAATGTGCCCTGAAAAGGGCAGTTTTATCCTGGCATTGCCCCGTCCTGAAAAGGACGTTTGCCAATTAGCAGACCCACACTGAACATCGGAATGGGTGGATACCCTTCCGTTTTGATAGGTTAGGTTTCGGTCTGTCATTTTAAAATCAATGAACATACTTACTCACGGCCCAGGCTGCGTGAAAGCACCTACCATCTGGGCCTCTTTGCAAATGGTTCTTTATTTCTGTTAAGTGTTTTTCAATTTGTTTTGATTTTTTTTAATTTAAAATTTTAATTGACTGTACTTTCATTTGTTAAATAATTTAACAAAAGTAAAAATTAACTTTATAATTCTATTTGCTTTAACGTATTTGTCACAATATAAAATTATTTATGCATAAATAATTCTTTTTTTGTTTTCACGCATTATTGTTAATTTTTTTTAAATTTAAGTTTTTTTTGAAAAGGGCCCAAGAAACCGAAAACGTTCGAAAATATTATTTTATTAAGTTAATTGTGCCTTTGAGTATCACAACAGTTCAAAAAATGCAAAGCACAAATCTAAAGTAATTAAAATCAAAAGGATTGCGACAGGGAAATTGCAAAAACAAGAGTCTTCTAGTAACAAAACCACCATAAATTAGTCCGATTTACATTGTTTTATCAAATAATGTCCATTTATTAAATTTATCAGATTATCGGGCTTGACATTTGTTAGGTGACAAATTTTTATTGAAAGTCTCAAGTTATTTCACTGTAAGTTAGATAAAAAGTAAATTTTTAACACACTGCACTTACAATAATGCTAATTCGAGATTTGCTGATTTACGCAATACTGACTCTGAATTTTATACTTTTGTTCGGACAAAAAAATGAAATTGATTATGAAAAGACAAACATGTTACTGTAACTATGTTTGCAAGGCAGAATTCACTTAATGCGAATCCAAAGTTTGCTGCAGTTAATAATTTACAGTACCCGTGCTAGTTCGATGCGTGATTACATTGTCTCCGTTGTTTGCTATGCAGTTGTATGCGTGATTATGGACTTCAACCTTATTGTGTCGGACTACGAGATAAAATTCTATAAAAAATAGAGTACAACAGACCTCAGTTGATCGGGATTCAATTTGACAGACAAAATTATCCGTATTTGGCAAAAATTTGGATTATTCAAAGACTAGTTTTTTGTCCTTCAGTTATCCAGAGTTGTAGTAGATCAATAAAAATCACCTTAAATAAATTTTGACAACTGAATAATTGAATTATTTTGAAATAAACGAGTTTTTGATGCAGAAGAACCGTATGATACACATTTACGCTGACACACAGACCAAGCGCACTTTACTGTAAAAAAATCAGTAACTTTAATTTATCGCAACCATTTTAGCGGCTGAAGCCTGGCTTGGAGCTTTACCTGGTTTTAAGTGTTGGAGGGCAGCAGTAGCTTCTCTCTGTGAGAAATTTTTAGAGATATTCACTGGATATGGTGTTGAGGGTCTTCGAAGGTCAGACACTTCTTGAGAAACAAGTAGAGATGACTTGCGGTCAACAGCCTCTTATCTCCCATTTCTGACTAGCTGAAATGCAATAGCATCAACTAAAACGAAACAGTGACGAGAAGAGTCTTGAGACCTACCAGTAAAGTTTTTCAATACTTTATACTTTTCGACTAGAATGTGAAAAGTCGATGCTTCGAGATGCTTTGAATTGTAGATTCCTACAATTCCTGACAAATTTGGCAAGTAAAGCTGTAGCAAACGAACTCGAGTCGTCTCCCTGAGGAGATTGCAAGAAAATTTTATAGAGAGGTTCACATTCTGCATTCCAACACGGAATATAGTTGGTCTTTTTGACTGCTTTTTAGATTATGTTACAAAAGTCCTGGTAAGCCGCATCCACAACAAATGAATCAGGCTGCAACAAAGTCTTTGCTAATGTATTTTTCAAAGCAATGCAATGACTCCATTTGACCTTGCGGAAGTTTCATCACATAAAGAGCATGCTTGGCACGGACAAAGCAAATTTTCATGGTGTAATAAGCGAAAGTCGATGTTGTGACCTAGGGAACTTTTAAAGAACGCGTCTATTTAATAAGCGACTATTAGGAGCTACGCTAGGAAACAAAGGTCTGGATTGGTGCCAGTACTCCAGCGACCGGAGTAGAAACTAGCAGCATCCTTGGCGTTGTATAGGAGGGCAAGACAATTAATACTTTCCCAGACAGCCAAGCACTCACCGTCCGGACTTTTATAATCGTAACTCCAATCAACAATTGCGACAGTTGAAATTGCCGGCATAAAAACAGGGGTGAAGAAACATTGGGAGATTTAGGGATCGCAGTCGCGTTGGCGGAGGATTGTAGACGTTGACTATTTTATAACCATCAACGTCCACGTGCAACCACTCAATCTCCAATGTCGGCGAAGATTGTTCCAAAAGCGTATAACTTAGTCGCTCGTGGACAAAACATGGCAAGGCCATCGCAAGGCATAACTGCTTAAGGAAGACCCAGCTAGTTGGTTGCTTGAAAATACCAACTTCTTTATATCAGTGCAATGGGTCTCCTGTAGTAAGATGACGAGTGCTTTAGACTGCAGAGCAAGGCAATGAAGAACAGTTATCTTGCTTGCAGTGAGGTTTTCGATGTTCAGCTGGAGAATAGTGTCTTCGGAACTTATTGCCCTAAAAAGATTATTTTCTTCCGGACGTTGCCCCATTCTGAAAAGGACGTTTTCCAATTAACAGACCCTTGCTGAACATCGAGATGGGTAGATTCCCTTTAGTTTTGAAAGGTTTAGTTTAAGTCTGTCATGTTTAACAGCAAGAAAAGACTTACTTATGGCCCAGGTTGTGAGAAAACACCTGCCATTTGAATCTGCCCGCCAATTAGCCAATTCTCACCAAACGCATAAAATAATTCTTAATAATGAGAAGTAATAAGTTGACACTTGTCCGGAAAAGACGAACACTTTTAAATTAAGTCTAACTTTGCAGGAAGTCACCAAAGTCTTCGTAAGTTTACCTGCAATATGATATATCATGGCTTACTTAACAATGGATGAAGATGATCAAAGTGGCATGTTGAACCTTTTTTTCTTTTACTTGTGCTTAATCATAAGATTTCTAGATTATTTGTAATTGCGTTATTTATCCGCGTAGTCAGTCTTCATAAAAGTTTGTATGTTTGAAGTTCATATTTATATTAACAGTTTAAACATGTCATGGTTGAGATAATTCTCAATAAAAAAGTGAAGCGGGGAATGGGTAAAAGTATCGGAAACAAAAACACGAGGCTTGGTGTCTGGACTAGCCACTATCGTAAATATCTATTTTCCAACTTTTTGCAGTTGATTATCAAGGATTACTTAAGTGGTACAATCGCTGTTTTAAAGTCTTCCTCCATTGGCATAGTCTTGGTTTGACTCTTATGCTCGTCATTCTGATAGTCCAGAGATTCTCAAACTTTTTTATTCACGGAACACCTTGTCTTATTGTTTTTTGCTCACGGAATTTTGTCCTAAAATCAAAGTATTCCCTAAAAAAAAAATAAAAAAAATCTTTACTGAGAATCAATCTCATATTTCTCAATTTTCTTTCCAAAAAAAAAGGTCTTCACCTAAATTTTGCTAAATATTTTTTGCAATTGATCATTGACACTGCCCTAAAATTCCTGATTTTGCCCAAATTTTTCATATCGCTCCCCAAAAAATTCTGGTTTCGCCTGAATACTTTTTGTCACTGCCCGAAAAATTTAAAATTTTTCCCAATCTTAGAAACCGCTTCCCCGCCAAGCAGGGCTATGAGCGGAGCATTACTTTTTTATTTTTACTTTGATTTTAATGTTTATTTTAAATTATCATCTATGTAAACTGGGATTGAACATCGTTACCAGAACAAGTAATTACTTCGATCCCACATAATTTTTTTCTAAATAAAGCGAACAAGTTCTTCCAGTAATAAAATTTATATGAGCAAAAATTTAAACACCTTATTTATATATTTATTAACTATAGCCGCCATTACTTAAAAAAGTAAAGAGGTTTTGGCCCTCCAAACCACAACGTTTTCCCACTCCTGTTGTTTGTTTATTTTTTTATTTTCATCTTTACATTTATCTTCCTACTTTGCAGAAAAGGGTTAAAGGCCCTATACTTAGGACAAGCAATTACCCCAACCTGCTTCCGGAAATGCCAGGATACTGTTGTTCGATTGAAAATTTTTTATTTTTCTTTTTTGAATTTTTGAAGAGATACGACTAAAATTTAAAACTGCTTGCCAAGACCACCAAGCAAAGGAAATTGCCTTAAAATGTCTTTCTCAAGAAGACAGCAGATAAGCGCGAGTAGGTTTTGAACGGCGGCTTTTTTGATCACAATTACTACGCTCTAAATGCTCAACCACGCTGCCCAGACTCTAACATTTAGCTGTGTGTGTGCGCAGAAATTTGTTCTTGTGCAAACTTTACACTTTTTGGCACAGTATGTGCACTCTCTGCGCAGTGTGCAAAGCTTATAGTGTATTATTGTCTCTACTAAGAATGTTATACTTAACAACATTCACAAACTAACACGAATACCTATGTATTTATAAGTGATCTGATTAAAAACAAAAATTAAGGTTAACAAAATAATTAATGACAGAGTATCTTTATTTAAGCTTTTATTTAGTTCTAATCGCTTTTACTTTTCTCTTCTGTCTTTAGCTTTAGTTACTCTCGATATACAGTAACTTATCTCAACTGATAAAATTTTCATATAAGTGTTTTTTTAGAAGTAACAAATACAAACATATTATATGTAGACAAGGGACAAGGCTGGTGACTGCCAGTGAAATTAAAAAAAAAACTAATGTTTTTCCTCCAAAAAATACTCATTATTATTATAATCTGATAAAGAAAAAATCAGAAGGCCTTACTTCTCCATTTCTCCTTTGTAAAACTCTTCGATAGAAAAAAACAGATTCTCATTTACTAAATGTTAAAATTGTTTATAAAAAAATCTAGACAATTTCTCAGGAATGCAGATCAAACACGCATGATGTGATTGGCAGCCGAGGTTATTTCTCCTAAAAGGAGTTTTCTGATGGAAAAAAAATCTAATACGCATTCTTTTAATTTATTTATTTTTTAATCACGTTGAAAATGCAAAAATACTAAGATTATCTCTCCTTCCAAAAAAAAGATAATAATAAATAACGTTAAAAAACAAATGTTTCTCATTTAGCGACTATTTTATCTATTTATTTTTTAGAAAAGAGTTATCGGTTTGCATTTTCGACGTGATTTAGAAAAGTTAAAGCAATAATTTTAAATAACTTTTATTCTGAAATCTTGTGTGCCCTTATCTTTTCTTTATGTACGGTAATTTTGGAACATATGTGCACACGCGCACAGCTTAGAGAGAACGTTGCCCAGGACCTGGTTAAAAAATACCGGTTAAAAAGTTGTGATTTATATATTTATAAGCATTTTCGTTGAAGAGGGAGGTTTTGGGGTTAAAAACCTCCAAGAAGAATGATGGTCAAAAGTTCATAGTAGCGATAAAATCAAATGAAGACTTTTTTTAATTAAAAGAGAATTAGGGCCAGAAAAAGATTAAGAGCAAAACATTTGTCATTTTTATTTTACTTTCTAGCTCTAGATGAATTTTTTTTAAAGCAATTTGTTTAATGATGCAACAAAACAGAATGAAGCTCTTTCCAACACGTCAAAGATGCTTCTTTATTTAAAATCTAATCTTAGAAGACTTAGATTATTAAAAAAACATTATTGTTTTTAGAATGATTAAAAATAGGCTGTATTTTTATAAAATTTCCGGTCTCGATTTCGGATTTGGTCTCGGTACATCATTGAAAAGTGGGTGGAAAGATGTTGATTTCCGAGAGAAAATTAAAAAATTTTTATCAATGAAGATTAAATTTAGGACAATGAAACTTTTAATAGAGTTAAAGTATATAGGAAATAGCATTTTCTTTTTCGGATTTGTGATTGTAAAGGTTAGAATGTTTTATAGGTTCAAAAAAAGACAAGTTTCATAAAAAATTTAAAAACTGAGAAGGCTGAAAATTTAATATGTTTTGGTGAGAAATAATATTTTTGTTAAATAACCTAAGTTTACATTTTAAATGAACAAGTATCTCTAACATGTGGGAAAGAGCTTTTCTCTGTGTTGCTTCATCATTAAACAAACTGCTTTAAAAAAACTCATCTAGAGCTAGAAAGTAAAATTTAAGTGAAGAACTTTTTTTGCTCTTCACTTTTTTCTAGCCCTAAATATGTTTTAATTAAAAAAGTCTTCACTTGGTTTTACTGCTACTATGAACTTTTGACCATAATTCTTCATGAAGATTTTTTAATTTCCAAACTTCCCTCTTCCGCGTATATGCCTATTGATTCATAGATCACAACTTTTTAAACGGTTGTTAAACGGGTCATGAACAATGTTTCCTCTAAGCTTTTCTTTTCAATCTTTCTCGTTCATGAAAAATAGATTGGTGAAGAAAATGTTGATTGATTTCCAGACGTTTGATGACATAATGTGTCAAGTCAAAATGTACTGGGGTAACAAAAAGTCAAAATGTATTCCTGAGAGTACATGTACTCCAGCTTGGGAACCCGCAAACTAAAGGAATGAAAACAAAGGGCTTAAAGTTTGTAATAAAACACCTTGAATGGTAAACAAAGATGTTGAAAAAAGCTTTTTTTAAATAAATTCTAACTAAAGCAATTTTTTTGTTTAAAAATATCCATTTCGGTGATCTCCTGAAGAAAGATATTAAGAAAATTTTATCAGAACAATAGTAAAGCCCCTTTGGTTAAGGGGTTATATCAACTTTTGCCCCTTGAAAGCACATTAAATGGGTTTAAATGTGTAGCGTTTTTACAAATAACCTGGCGCTACAGTACATGGAAATATGTAACAGCAGAGGTTTTACGGTATGTATGTAAAACTCGCTGACAACAAAGAAGAGCTGAAGAGCAATTAATTTGTTGCCAGATTATCAAAGTGGCTTGTAAACAGTTGTCACAGTTCATTCGTAATTTCAGTATTAACATTATAACTTTGTACTAATTTTAATCTTTTACAGTAAATTTAAGCTTTTTAATAGGGACTAATCTTTTTCATTGTTAAGTAGTTATTTTGTAATTGGTACACCACCCTCTCCACATAATTTATTTTGTTTGCAAGTTGTCCTGGAAATGTAATTTACTCGTAATTATTTGTTTATTTGCAGTTGTTGGCGCTGTGAATTGTTTTGAAGTTTAATGAAGCTTGTGAGCCAAGTTTAACAAGAATTTAATAAATTCTTTTAGTTTTTGTAAATACGTACAATACAATTTTTATTGTCAGAAACCGTGGTTTCATCGGTCGTCGTCGTCGTCGTTGTTGTTTGAAGGGTATTCACTTCAGGTCAGACACAAACAGGACTGGGGCCGAGGGTTTATCCTAGAGGGTGTATAGTTTTTTGCGCAATGCCACTAAATGGTGACGAAACGTGAGCAATCTTTCCAGTTTTACGCCAAGATAAGTAGGGGTTGGACAGAACGGTAAAAGTCTACTGTTGTTGTAGACCTTTAGCTCACGTTTGGCCTCTCGGTTATTTAAGTGAAAAGCTGCCGTCACCGTCTTAGTGTGACTGAGCTTCAACCTCCAAATCTGGAGATAGGCTAAAAGTGTAGACATGTCTTGGGTTAAAGTCCCCTCCAAGTCCTTCCAGTTTTCGGAAGAATGCAACAATGCTAGATCATCAGCATAAGCAAACTTTCTGGAAATCATGGAAGGAAGATCGTACCTAAAGATGTTAAATAGGAGGGGAGCCAAGACCGATCCCTGAAGAACGCCGTTTTTAAGACGGCGTAGCCTGCTTTGCTTGCTGTCACCGGTGGTAAAGGTGAAACTTTGATTTCAAACTTTGATTATATAATCATTTTGACCATGTGCTTATCCGGAAGTAGTCTCAGCAGCTTGCAGGTAAGGCCACAGTGCCAGACAGTGTCATAAGCAGCTGTCAGATCGACAAATACGGCACCAGCCTTCTTTTTAGCCTCGAAAGAATCCTCGATGTTCTGGGTTAGCAGAACAACTTGATCTACGGTTGACTTCCCGCGTCGAAACCCAGCTTGCTCTTTAGGGAGCAGTGGATTGATTAATGGTTTAACGGGGGCATATATAAACCTCTCGAGGATCTTGTAGGGGACACAGAGCAGAGATAACTCTTTGGGTCCCCCACGGGCTTTCCGGGTTTTGGGATCGCGACCACAAGCTCTCTTCTCCAGATATTGGGAATTTTGAGTCGGCGCAAACAGGAAGAAATGAAGTCACGTAACCAGGACTTCAAAGCAGCTCCGGCATGGAGTATAAGCTCGGGGCAGATGGAATCAGGTCCCGGAGCTTTACCTGGTTTTAAATGTTGAAGAGCAGCAACAAATTCTCTCTGTGAAAAATTGTCAGAGATATTTACTGCGTCTGGTGTTGTAGCCCTCCAAAGATCAGACACTTCTTGAGAGACAAGTCGAGATGACTTGCGGTCAACAGCCTCGTATTTCCCATTTCTAACCAGCTGAGATGCAATAGCATCGGCTGAAACGGGACAGTGACGAGGAGAGTGTCGTGACCTACCAGTAAGGTTGTTCAAAATACTCTACGCTTTTCGACTAGAGTGTGAGAAGTCAATGCTCCGAACTGCTTCGGACCATCGATCCCTCCGCTTTCTGTCAAGCTTGGAAAGCAGAGCTTTAGCAGCCAAACTTGAGTCGTCTCTCTGAGAAGACTGCAGAAAGGTTTTATTGAGGGATTCACACTCTGCATCCCAACACGGAATATAGGTATTTCGATACCCGCGTGGGATAGTCTTTTTGGCTGCTTTTTTAATGGTGTTGCAGAAGTCCTGGTAAGCCGCATCCACATCAAGTGAATCAGGCGGCAACAAAGTCTTTGCGAATTTATTCGTCAAAGCAATGTAATGACTCCATTTGGCCTTGCGGAAGTTCCATCGCTTAACAGGCATGCTTGGCACTGCCATAGCAAACCTTGGTGGTGTAATAAGCGAAGGTCGATGTTGTGACCTGGGGAATTTTTCAAGGACACGTTTATCCGGTAAGCGACTGTTTGGACCTACGCTAGCGAAAGCTAGATCTGGATTGGTACCAGTGTTCCAGCGGCCGGAATAAAAACTGGCAGCGTCCTTGGCATTATATAGGAGGGAAAGACAATTAATACTTGCCCAGCCAACCAAGCACTCACCGTCCGGACTGTTGTCATCGTAACCCCACTCAGCATGACGACAGTTAAAATCGCCAGCGTAAAAACAGGAGTGAGGAAACACTGGGAGATTCAGGGTTCGCAATCGCGTTGGCGGTGGTTTGTAGACTTTGACTATTTTATAGCCATCAACGTCCACACACAACCACTCAATCTCCGATGTCGGTGGAGATTGGTCCAAAAACGTGTATCTCAGTCGCTCGTGGACAAACGTGGCAAGGCCATGCTTCCTGCTTAAAGAAGACCCAGCTAGTTGGTAGTTTGGAAGTACCAATTTCTCTGCATCAGTGCAGTGGGTGTCCTGCAGTAGAATGACGAGTGCCTCAGACTGCATAGCGAGGTGATGAAGAACGTTCATCTTGCTTGCAGTGAGGCCTTCGATGTTCAGCTGAAGAACAGTGGGTCTTCGAAACTTGTTGGCAATGTGCCCTGAAAAGGGCAGTTTTATCTTAACATTGCCCCGTCCTGAAAAGGACGTTTGCCGATTAGCAGACCCACACTGAACATCGGAATGGGTGGATACCCTTCCGTTTTGATAGGTTAGGTTTCGGTCTGCCATCTTTAACACCAATGAACATACTTACTCACGGCTCAGGCTGCGAGAAAGCACCTACCATCTGGGCCTGGGGCCGAGGGCCGAGGGTTTTACCGGTATTGCATCTATACAGAAAAGTTTTTATGAATCGATTCGTACTTGGCCAGTGAAAATAAACAAATGTGTGCATGGTTGCAGCGCCTTTACACAGCTTTGAACACAGCTTTACTTCAGCGCAGTTATTTGAGTTACCTAGTTCAACTAGTCCTTTTGGATTCCGAGTAAAGTTGTCACAACAGCCATGTCCTGAACAAAATAAAATTTTAGAAGTTTTAATGAAGACTACAATATCTCAAAAATATCCTTCAAAGTTTTAAGCCCATGTGGAAGATGACCAAAAAAGTTTAAATAATTGTTAAAGCTTTTTTACTCTTCATTTTGCCAAATTACAATGTTTTCGCTTGAGTAATAAGTTTTCGTTGTAATACAAAAAAGTTTTTGCAAAAAATTTGTGGTTTCTGAACATTATGGCTGTATTGTCATAAAGCAAACAAAAAATTTTCGTGGTCTTAAACTTTTGTTTCAGGCATACTGGGACAAAAGTTTAGAAAGCATTGATTTAATAAATATTGTTTATTTGTCATTGAAACTCGGTTTAAACAATTTGAAAAGCAAAAAGTGAAAAATCAAGCTCCTGAATATTTTTTTGAAATCATTGCAACAATATCGTATGTAAAATTAAAAAATTTGTTCCGAAACGGATCTAGATGTTATAACAAAAAAAAAAAAAAATTAAATAATTTTTTTTTGGGCTTGCGGCGGCGTATTTTCAAATCCGAAGTGAACTTGATCAAAACAACTTTTAGGTCAAGATCACCCAAGTGTTTTCTAATCTAGATCAATTTTTTTTTTTTAGTACAGCCTGGGACAAAAGTTTAAGACCACCTTTGGAAAAAGGCACATTTTAGAAAAAAGCTTCTTAATCACCTAATACTAAATATTCTTGTGTCAAATAAAAAAACAATTTTACTAATTTTGAAGCTTCCTTGTGCCATTTTAGCTTGTATTTTTTTAGCAGAACTCTAAGGGAATTGACTCACTCTCTTCCTAATAAAACGTTTATTTCCACTACTAAAAATGCTCGGACGGCCTGTTTTTTTGCTGTCCTTGAAGTACTTATTTTTTGAAATTTTTTTGATAGTGTTAGGTACAGCAGTTTTTCTAACTTTCATCTGCCTTGATATTTCACGTTCTGAGACCTTCATTGTGCAACGACCGGTAAATTGAATACGTTTTTCAACGTTAACTGCTAGATTTTTTGCCAATTTTCGTGGTTCAAAATTTTGTATTTTTAAGCTAAACATTTAAAAAATTGAACGAAAGTAAAAATTAAAAATTAATGTGTGATAAGGTTTATATCCAAAAACTAAATATGCATTTTGACACAAGAATATTTAGTATTAGGTGATTAAGAAGCTTTTTTCTAAAATGTGCCTTTTTCCAAAGGTGGTCTTAAACTTTTGTCCCAGGCTGTATATGTACTGCCGAAACAAGTAACAAAATAAAGGTAATATCAAAGATCAAGATTGTGCCTAATTCTGGATATACTTTTATCTTAACTCACATGTTAAAAGACATTGGAGTTTTCTGTTTTATTTCTCTTCATGAATATTTTTGCTTTTTACGAAAAACCTCAAGTTTTTAATTAAAATATTTTTAGCTTAGGTCATTTTTTTATGCAAATACCTACAATAAATAAATTTGTGATTAGAATGAACGTTTGTCTATTATTAGTTACAGTAAGGAAAAACATTTTTGACTTAAATATTTATAAGAAGTTACATGACAGTGAAATTTCTAATAATTGAATTTCTCTGCAAGTCATTATGCAATTGATAGATTGTTTTTTTAGTGTATTGAGAGACTAACTTATTATAGGAAGAACACGACTTCACATCTAAGACTAAACATATGAATAATAGTAAGACTATTGTTTTGCCAGCTAAAATCGAATTATATTTTTAAGAAAAAAAAACGAAACAAAAAAACTGTTAAAATTAATAATTTTTTTAAAATAAAAGTTTTTTTGTCATCAATATTGTAACTCTTTAACGCATAAAAGATACGACCATAAATAACTGGAAAAAACATAAAGAAGCAAATAAAAAAATTGTAGAAAAAAAACTATAGTTCTTTAATAAAAATCTTGTAGGGTTTAGGTACTGATACAATTCCAGGGCTTCCTTCTTTTATTCGCGGAAGTTCTTTTGCATCTGGATCAGGTAAAAATTCAAATTTTTGAACCATTCCAACCAAATAAATAAAAATTTCCATTCTTGCCAATTGTTCACCCAAACAATGTCGAGGTCCCATTGAAAACGGTATCACGTAATTGGACCTGATAAAGTTTCCTTGCTCATCCAAAAATCGTTCAGGATTGAATATTTCAGGATTCTTCCACAAGTTAGGATCGTTGTGAACTGCCCAGATGTTAGAGTGAATCTGTTGATAAAAACCATGTTAAAACATAATTAGCTACCTTTTTAAGTATATCACATCTTACAATGGTATTTTTTGGAAATATGTATCCATCAATTTTTGTATCTTGATTGGTTACATGTGGAACGTTCAATGGAACAAGAGTTCGAAACCTAAGTAGTTCTTGGATAAAAGCGTTTGTGTATGGCATTTCAGGTTTCTTAGACATTGAAACAGTTCCAGATTGTCCTATAAAATTTTTAAAAATGTTAAATTCTTTTCATAATTGTAATTTAAATTAATACTGATTACAATAAAAGTAAATTTGGACACTGAATTTTTTAATTTGATTAAGTTCAAGCAGCTCTTGTAACTTACCAATTACTTTAAAAATTTCTTTCCGAAGTTTTTGTTGAGTTTCCGGATAATGTAAAAAGCAAAGAAGACTCCAATATAATGTGCTTGAAGTTGTTTCAGTTCCAGCAATAAACAGATCGTTGATGTACTTCAAAAGTTGTGATTCCTAAATAAAACAAAAACTCTATTTGTAATGACACACAATGTAGAAATTCTTTTTTCTCTCTTGATCTTTTTATTACTTCATAAACTATTTTGTTTTTGATATACATAAAGTTTATTTTTATACTTTTTAAGGTTTTTCAATGTTTCATTTTATTTATAAAACATAAATCATCAAACATAATAACTTATGCATTGCAATAGTTCATTATAAATAAAGTACGAATATAAATTTTTTAAAAGTTTTTAATGACTTGCGTTTTTTTCTATGTTTTTGATTGTATTAAAATTCGAACGGTTAGTAAATAGCAGCACTAAAATCTTGCTTACGAAGCTAAAAAATGTATTTTATCTTGGGGGATCCGCTATTAAAAAAGATTATATTGTTGGCTAACCCATCAAAGGGCAATAAAAAGATGTTTTCTCGTTTTGCTCCGTTTTTCTGCATCGGTTTGTTCACGCAATGAGCGAAAAGATTTTGTTGCTTTTAAACAATTAAAGCAGAAGGATTACTTTGTTAAGAGCAATAACGCATGATACCGTTTAGTCAAGCGTTTTCTATAATGTTTGGACCACGGACTCCCGTTTGCGAATCTTGTTTTCTATGGACCCAGATCTTATTTCACATCAATTTTCTGCCCAACTAGAGTAAAAAGATAGTACCAAACACAAAATATATAACAAAAAATCCATTAAAAAATATAAATTTTTATAAACAGACATAGCATATTTGCAAAGGGGCAAACTGGGACGCTATTTAATAGAAACAAATCGTCCCTAAGAAAAAGTGTTTTCTAAAAAAAGTCTTCCCTTCAAATTTGTTTCAGATTTCATGGTATGAATTACTTAACCGAGTATATATGTTTGACTTCTTCTTCTTCTCCTTTCGCATTAGTAATTAGTCAGGGGTGGCCACAGCGTATCATCATTCTCCATATGTTTGACAAATTTTGTAATATCATTGCGGACCTCTTGTGCCGTCATCACAAACCCTCAGGATCCGCGGACTCCAGTTTGGGAGACCCTGGTTTGGTCAATATTTCTTTCCAAGTATTAATGAAAATATTTCTTGGAACTGTTTTGAATTACTATTTTGTTTTTTGGCTTCACTGCAAAACTATACTGAATATAAAGTGTAGCTTGCTAAATCGTTGTTACTTCAAAGTAAAAATTCTTAATTTATTGATTTTTTTTCCTTTAAGTTTCTTAATTGATTTTAAAAAAGTTTCTTAATTGCTTTAATTTGAATATGAATCACCTAATACTAAATATTCTTGTGTCAAAATGCATATTTAGTTTTTGGATATAAACCTTATCACACATTAATTTTTAATTTTTACTTTCGTTCAATTTTTTAAATGTTTAGCTTAAAAATACAAAATTTTGAACCACGAAAATTGGCAAAAAATCTAGCAGTTAACGTTGAAAAACGTATTCAATTTACCGGTCGTTGCACAATGAAGGTCTCAGAACGTGAAATATCAAGGCAGATGAAAGTTAGAAAAACTGCTGTACCTAACACTATCAAAAAAATTTCAAAAAATAAGTACTTCAAGGACAGCAAAAAAACAGGCCGTCCGAGCATTTTTAGTAGTGGAAATAAACGTTTTATTAGGAAGAGAGTGAGTCAATTCCCTTAGAGTTCTGCTAAAAAAATACAAGCTAAAATGGCACAAGGAAGCTTCAAATCAAACTTGAATTAGGTCCGAAAGTTAAATTTAAACAAAAAAAAATGTGGCAGGCAGTATGCAAAACAGACCATGTAGGAAGATGTGTTGGGACCACAAGGTCAGTTTAAAACTTTTATTTAGAGTAAAACAAAATAAGCAATGTAAAAATATTTTCTCACAGTAAACGAAGGATCTTTTCCTTTTCTTTGTTCAAAAATAAAAGCATCAATAAAGTCCCGGATGTTGTTCTCATCAAATGTTTGTTCATGTTCCTTTCGGATTGTTTCCAACCAATCTGAAACAGGATTTTAAAAAATATTAAAAATCTATTTAGATTTATAGTCGAGTTTATACGAATCAAATCTTTTTTTTTATCACCTACAATTTTTCAAAACCAGAATAAGCTGGGCGTATTTTACAAATTGCTATTGCAAAATTTCATTTAGTAATTTTTTTTCTAATGATTTATTTACATAAGTTTAGTTAAATGTACAATAAAATATAAAACTGCATTATAAATCTTATAAAGTTACTGCTTCATTTATTTTATTACTAAGTGGCAATTTTACTTAATTTGTTTCATACAAGAAAAATTACCTAAAACTGATTGCACTTGGTACACAAACTTTTTGTTGTAACGTGAAATAGGAGGAACATGTCGAAGAACCGGAACAAAGGAAATTATTTTGTTTGAAAAAACTATTTCAGGATCATCAAATCTAAATTAGCATTTTTATTGAGTAAGCGCATTACTATAATTTTATAAGCGGACAATAATAAATAAAAAGTTACCGTATTAGCCGGACTATAAGCCGCACACAAAAACTTGAAATGTGTCATAATTTAAAAGGTGCGGCTTATAGTCAGGTGCAGCTTATACGTTGATGTTTAAAATTTTCAAATTTTATATCTCAATCAATAGATCATTTAAAGCAAAATTAAGGAAAACTTTGGAAGAGTGGACAATCTCAGGAAATCATACTTTTACTAAAACAGATAGGCAGCGAAGAGTTAATTATGTGACAATAATTGAATGGATTCTTGAAGCTTAGAACATTATCCCAACATCAGCAATAATTAATGGCTTTATTAAAGCCCGCCATCATTAATTGTTCTGGGGTACAAGGTGAAGTAGAAAAAGAAAATCAAGTAGTAGATTCAGATGAATTGACTGATATTAATTCTGAATATGATGAAAATTATGATGAATTCTCACTAAACTAATAAAATAATTTGGTAAATTTATTATTTAGTGTTGTCAGTAGATTTTTTAAACCGATTTATTTAAAATGGGGCTAAAGTTCTTACATTTAGTATTTTAAAAATGCGGCTTATAGTCCGGTGCGGCTTATACGTTGCTGTTTTTTCTGGAAAAAACCGGTGGTGTGGTTTATAATCTGGTACGGTGTGTCCTATAATCTGGTGCGGTTTATGGTCCGGCAAATATGGTAGTTTACTTACTCGTCAATTACCAAGTGCAACATTTTTTTGAAGTTTTCGTCATCGTAGTCAAACCGTTTGCCAAACACAATATGGCAAATATTGTTTGATATTGCGTTGTGCAGTAAACTCTACAAAAAAAAAATTAAAGTTTTTCCCTTGCAACTATTACTCACTTTAAGCGTAAAACTTTATTGTTTAGCATAATAGTAGTCATACCACTTTGACAACTAACAAATTTCCGAACAAAAGTTTGAAACAATCATATTTAAAAGTTTTACGCATAAGTTATTATCATTAATTTCAGGAAAAACACTAAATTAGATTAGTGCATTTTCCTTTGCCCGCTTGTCCTTTTGGGGTTGCGGGGGTGCAGCTCGAGTTGGGATCTCCAAACATCCCAATCTCCTGCAACTAGCGTCAATTTCGCTGGTAGAATTTCAGGACAGGCTTCAATATATTTCCGCCAGCGAGTTCTGAGTCGCCCTTTAGGTCTTTTGCCACTCGTAAGAACATCCATTAGTTGCTTTGGTTTTCGCTCGTGGAAGATTTGTGTCACATGGCCATACCAGCGCAGTTGCGATTGTTTTATGCTCTCCAATAGATTGCTACATTAGCATAGTGGAGGGTTTGCATTTTCTATGATCCTAAGAGCAATGCCGTCCAAAGTTTTTAACTCCTCTTAGGGCTACCCATAGCGGAAAGGTCGAAGGTGAGAAACAGGCCAAAAGCAATTTTTGCAAGCAAAATTGCTTCCTATTCAGAGAACTCCCTGACTGTACTAAAGAAGTTGAGACTGAGTGGGATTTATTTAAATCAGTAGTTATTACATCTGCAGCTGCTAGTTGTGGTTGTGAGACGAGTGGGAGGTCAAATAGGCATTAAGAAAAGAACTGCTTGGTAGAAACAAAAAGTTGAAAAAGCTATCCGTGCAAAGAAAACTGCCTTTAGAGCTTGATTAACAAACAAGTCATCTGAGCAGCTTCGATTGCGGTACTCCACAGCACGTAAAACTGCAGCCACTATTGTCAGCCAATATAAAAAAAAGTCATGGGAAGAATTTGGTCAAAAGTTGGATACACGCTACAGATTAGCACACAAAATATTTAGGCAAACCATACATCGTTTGCGCGGCAAACAAACACCAGTTGCGACCTTCATCGAGGATACAAATGGTGTGCTTCTAAAGCATCAAAAGAGCATTCTAAATCGTTGGAGAGAATACTTTTGTGAGCTCTTAAATTCAGTAACAGTCTAACATTTGGAAATATCCGAGGAAAAAATTGGTAAATAAATTCATCTAACTCAGTGTTTCTCAAATTTTTTTGGCCATGCCCCACCCAATCACCTCTAGAATCCCGATGTCTTTCCTTCCATATGTTGATATATAATTCTTATGTAAAAAGTAAACTCCGTTTAGGTGATGCTTAAAACACCAATATTTTAATTTGAGCTTTTATTTTAAACTTAAAATTTAGACTTTGTTTAGGGCTTAAACTGCCTTAAAGCCTTAAAGTGGCTTAAAGAAACTTCAAAGCAACAAGGCATTCATGAAAAACAAAAAATAAAAGACAATTAAAGTTCCGAGCAAGAAATTACCAAAAAATGAAATATTACGGATTGTATTATATTATTTTTATGTTTATATGAACAATCAAATAAAGTTTCAAGGCATGTAATAGAGAAATAAAATATTTAAAGTTATAAACAAAAACTAATTTAATGGAAGCTTTTTATTGTAATACTTTGATCAGTACTTTTAATTAGATTGTACATTTTACACTGAAGTAAAGATGTCAAATGCAAAATATCATTCTACTCATTTCAGATAAGTACAATAAAGTTAGTCAATTTTTTTTTATCTCTATATTTATCCTCCTGACTCGCAGGAAAGCGACGGAGGCGCTATACATAGTGTAAGAAATTACTCCGACCTGCTTCCGGAGATGCCAAGATATTGCTGTCCGCTAGTAATTTAATAGAGATATGACTGCAATTTAGAACTGCTTGTCAAGACCACCAAGCAGGGGAAAGTTCGGTAAAGTGTCTTTCCGAAGGACACAACAGAATGGCGCAAGTGGGTTTTGAACCGAGACCATGCTGATCATCAGTCCGGTGTTTTAACCACTCGACCACGCTGCCGACAAATGTGAGACCTTTGTGGTTCATGCCTGCTGCAAAGAGATTTTATATTAGGAACTAATTTAGTCAGCTTCAGTCTCAGATCTCCTCGTTTAGTAATACTTAGTCGATTTCTTTTCTTCAAAAGTAGATCAGTTACAGCACTAAAGCTACATTCAGCTAAATATGAAGATGGAAATGGTAACAACAGTTTCCTTGCAAAGCTTGTTGTATTGGAAAATTTTGTTTGCGTCTCATCACAAAGCCATGCCATAACTATGTTTATGCTGAATAAAGTTTTAACCGACTCATCATTTTGTAGTTTAGAGAGTTCTTATTGGCACTGCATTGAAACATTAGATAGATTCTCCAGCATTGGGTGCATTACCCATGTGGAAAAATCAATCTGCTTTAAATCAGCAAATCTATCTTTCAAATAAATGAAATAAAGCCAAATACCTTTGCCTTTGCATTAACAAAAGTTTTATTTGTTCCTTAAAGTTGTTTATTTAACACATTTAGTTTTTCAAATATATCTGTTAAATAACTCAAAAATGCTTTTCCATCAGTGGTTAGCAGGTGTTTAATTTTAGGCTTGTCACTTAAAAAGTCACTAAGCTCATCAAATAGTTTCATGAATCTTTTCAAACAATTCCCCTTAGAAAGTCATTGTACCTCAGCGTGAAGTAAAAGTCTCACGTGGTCTGCATTGTTATCCTTACAAAATCGCTTAAAAAGACGCTCACATTTGGCATCAGCTTTGATAGCATTAATACATTTCATAACTGATTTCAGTACCGTATTAAGTTAAAAAAAATAGTTTTTGCCACTAAGTTTTCTCTGTGAATAACACAGCGCACAAGAATCACATTCGGATTCTCATCTTTAATCAATTTTAAGCACCCATTTTTCTTGCCCATCATAACAGGAGCACTATCAGCTGCACAAGATGACATGTTCTCCATTGTTATATTTTTAACATCTAAGTAATGTTTTAGTTTATTATATATATCAGTTGCAGTAGTTGTGGTCTCAAACGATTCGCAGAATAATATATTCTTAGCAAATTTTCCTTTATCAATATATCTTACATAGGCTAACAATAAGGCCTCACTGTCGCTCACAGTTGATTTATCCATTTGCATTAAGAATTTTCTTGATTACAACTTTTCAACAAGTTGTATTTCAGTGTCATGACTCATTTCATCTATTCTTCTCCTAACAATGTTGTTACCTAGTGGCATGGCTTTAACATCTTTGTCATCTTTCTTCAGAACTGTTTTAACAAATGCTGATATTGATGGTTTAATTAAATCCTTCCCTACTGCATGATTTTTTCCTGATTTAGCAATGAGTAAAGATATTTCATAACTAGCATCAAGAGTGCGACTGACAGTAGCAGTTTGTGTAGTGAACAGAGATTTTATTGTTGACCTTTTTTCAAACATATCCTTTAAAGATTTGAAGTAATTCAAATCTGAATTTACATACGCACAATGTTTTGCCTTCAAATGAGCCTCAAGATGACCTCGTTTCATTGATTCGTTGGTCAAGTATTGTTGGCATAAGAAACAGAAATGTGACCGTTCATCATAAACAGCTGGTATGAAACCAAATTTCAGATATTTCTCTCAATACTGATGAATTTTCTTCTTGCAAGCACTACTCATTTTGTGCATAAATATATTTACTGAAATTAATAAAAAAATACTTTTAATTGAAGACAAAATGAGGAATGAAATATATGTGACATTACTAACTTTTTATTTATTGGAATCTTATGGCTAACAGATCACAAGAATAGAGCAAAATACCTAAAAATCAAATTAATAATACTGAAAATCAAATTAATATCAAATTAATGATACTGAAAATAATCAAACACCCTAAAAAAAACTTTGGGGCCCACGCCCCACGTTAGGAGTCACTGATCTAACCGAAACAGAGTTGAACAAAATAATTTAATTTTTGAAAGCTGGTAAGGCCCCTGGTGAAGATGATATTTAATCCGAAATTTTAAAGGCCATAAATAACATTTGGGGTTCGTTGGCTGATTCTTGTGTACCAAATAGCTTGGAAAACTAGTGAGGTACTGAAGCAATGGGAGACCAGTGTGATGATAACTATTAACAAAAAAGGAGACAAGAACAAATGTACTGATAACGGGGGAATTTTTTTATTAAGTCTTCCTGGAAAAGTCTAGGCAAAGTGCCTCGAAAAGAGATGCCGTGAAATAGCCGAACCTCAACTTCAGGCTGCACAATCCCGATTTCGTCCTGGATATCCACCATCTTTGCCCTTCAGAAAGTTTTTGAAAAATTGTGGGAATATGCCGAAGAGGTGTATACATGCTTTGTAGACCTTGAAAAAGCATATGATTGTGTCCCAAGAGACAAGCGGTGAGTAGTACTGCTGGAGTATCACGTGAGAGGTCAGCTATTAGCTGCTATCAAATCGTTCTACAAACAGTCAGAAGTCTGTGTTCCTGTCAATGGCATGAAAACAAAATCTTTTAGTGTCAATGTTGGACTACGACAGGGCTGTGTTCCTTCTCCTGTTCTGTTTATTATATACATAGACATGATGGACAGAAAGAATTTCTCCAGTAGTGGCGTCACATTTTGGAAGTGTAATGTTTGGCGCCTGCTGTTTGTAGATAACTTTGCATTGTTAAGCTCGAACAAAAGTTAGTTTCAGTATGCATTTGATTGGTTTTCTTATGCGTGCTTCAATTCTGGAACGAAAATTAGTACGGCTAAACTGAGATTATGTGTTTTTGAAGGCACCCTGTCCAGCGTTGTTTTTAAGCAAATGGATTAACTCTCCAGCAAACCGGGAAGGTGAAGTTTAAGTATAACTATTTGTGCAGTAACGAGCCACCTTTACCGATCAGTTGTACTAAAACGGAAGTTGCGTACAAAAACAAAGCATTCTGTTTTCAGATCACTTTTTGTCCCTATTCTCAGTTATGATTATGAATGTTGGTAAATGAACGAAAGAGTGAGATCTCGATTATAGGCGCCGAAATGAGTTTCATGCAAAAAACAAAGGTTTATTCCTACTCGACAAAAAAAAAGCAATGACATTTGTTAATCTTTTAACATCGAACCGCAGCCGTTTTTGTTATGGAAACATACTAACAAGTTGTTTAGTTTTTTTCCTATTTTTTAAAATCTAAAATTTTTTTGTTGCCGCTTATCTAAAAATTGATTTAATTGCTTTTCTGCTGTTTAGCTCTTGTTAATTGTAAAAACTTGTCTTGTTAAAAAACTCATGTTAACGACAAGGATAAAACGTCGAACCGCTACTACTCCGCATAGAATTTTTTTTACCCAAAAGTAATTCTTTTATTTGTTTTGGGTGTTAAAATCACATGCACTCACGTGTTTCTACTTTAATCAAAAGTTGTTACAAAACCAAATTGGAAAAATGTTCATTTAAAAATTGAAACAAAGCCTACAATTTTAAATTTTTTGGTTTTTAAAAAAACTTTTTTACCCCCTATTTTTTGCGTAGTAAGCAAAACATAATTTAGCATTAACCAGATATTTTATTTGTAATTATCCTTGCTTAAACTTTAAGTTTTAAAAAGCATTTAAAGGAGAGATGACAAATTGATGATTTGATAACATTTTATCTCTATTTATACTTCTAACTTGCAGTAAAATTGCCCAGAATTTAAAATTAAAGCAACCATCAAACGATACTCAGACCTGCTTTTGGATATATCAAGAAATTGCTGTTAGGTTCAAATATTTTATGCTTTTTTTTAGATTTTTTGTTTTACAGCTGCTTGTTGAGACCGAAAATCATAAAAACGTGCTGAGAAGCAACTTTCCAAAGCACAATAACATGAAGCAAGAGGGCTTTGAACCTGGATCCTCTCGACGGCGCTTTTATTTTATTAGGCGCTTCTAATTATTTGGTAATGTTGCAGATATATTAAAAGTGTATATTCGAAAAAGAATAGATTAATCGGGAATCGCTTTTCTTTGATAAAACAAGCTAAAATGTTTTACGGGTACATTTTTGAAGAAAAACTGCATTTTTTATTCCGTACTTTCTAGTTAGCTAGAGATAAGTTTTTGTTGCATCTACTTTCAAGTAGATTTTTAAACCATATGAGGCCCCATATTGAAGCATGCTTCAGCAATTAGATATTAAATTATTTAAACTTGGTGATCTTTGATGTTGTAAATATTAGATATTTTTACAACATAAAATTTTAACTGAATCTTGTATTCGGTTAAAGAAGCGTACAAAAATCTTTCTTCTGTATGCTATCAATATACATAAAATAAAGATGTGTCACTGATAGGGGTCACTGTAATAAAGTTTTAGTTGATCGATTAGAGATAAAAAATCTTTATTATACGAAGTCTGTCCGAAAAAGTATCCTACCTTATCTTTTCCCGCCAAAATTAATGCCACGCCAACAAAGTGGTTTTGGTGGATTGTAACGTCACAATTACTGCTCAAGCTTAAAAAGTTTCGAATCGATGAATTTATGTCATTCTCTTTTTTTAATTATTAGTGCAGTCGTATTGTGCATGACCGTCAATTTTTTGCTCGCTAGCGTAATGACAGAAAGCATTGAACAAAGATATTGTATCAAGTTCTGCCAAAAGCTAAGGGATAATCAAACTGAAACAGTTCAAAATATTCAGTAAGCTTTTGGAGATGAGGCCTTTAATCAAACTCCAATAAAGGAATGGTTTAATTGCTTCAAAAGCGGTCGAATGTCAGTGGAGAGTGAGACACGCTCTGGCACGCCATCCACAATCAAAAACAAGGAGGTGATTGAGAAGATTCGCCAAATTGTGATGAAAGATCGCCGTCTAACACTCAACAAAATTGTTGAAGAAGTGGGAATAAGCAGAGAATCAGTTCATTTCATTTTAACTGAAGATTTTTGCACGCCTTCGTGATGTTGTGCGAAGAAAGCGGCCAGACATGTGAACAGGGAAGAACTGGCAGCTTCACCATGACAATGCTCCCGCTCATTCCGCTCATGTAATCAAAGGTTGTTTGGCAAAAAACAATGCAGTATGACTCACTGTAGGTGTCACTGTAATAAAGTTTTAGTTAATTGATTAGAGATTAAAAAACCTTTGTTTTAAAGATAGAGCGACTACGTCCAATTACATTGTGTGAGCAATAGCGTATATCGTTTAGTTGCTATCTTCTTATTTGCAATCTATGTGGCTATGTCATTTTGCAAAAGTATTAACTTATTTGCAAATAGAAAAGTGAATAAATGAAAAAAAACTAAATATTCTAAATTTAACAAAAACATGATTTTAGTTTGATGTAACTTAGATTCTAAAACTAATGTCCCTCTTCTTACCGATATATCAAATGCGGTATTGTTTTTTCTTATCTCTTCGCTTAGATATCGCAGTTCTTCTAAGCAAATATTTTCCATCCCTTTTTTTCCAACACCAAACCTATATATTTTGATAACAACCAAACATAATTATTGTAATTGAAAAAATTTTAAGTAAAGTTTGTATAAATTAATCTATTTTTAGATTTATTTTACAGCAAGAGTAAATCTAAAATTTGTACAGATAGTTAAAACCAGTTTATACAAAAATAATTACCCTCTCAATGTTAATAAACCAAATTTTCTCTGAGCTTTCCATTTGTTTCCATAATCCAACGAAACAATTCCATCACCTTTATCAATATCTGGCAAACCTGGAAACGGTCGTCGACCTGAGAGGGTATTCCCGTTTTTCACGAGTGCCTGCACGAAATGAAAGCAATACATAAAAGTGTAGTGTTTAGCAGCGTTATATTGAAGTTTGATTGTGAAGTTCAACTCAAAAGTTAACCACTAAATTGATTTGATTCACATTTATTTACTTATTCAAAGAGATTTAAAAACAAAACATTATAATAGTTACACACGACTTCTTTAATAATAATCAAAACAAAATCTTAAAGTTATTCAACTGATCTTCATCGGGTAGAGTCTTTATACAGCCTGATACGTTGACTGGCAAAATCGCATATCACTGTATAAAGTGGGCGTGATTTGGGAATTTAAAAAATGCTTAGATATAAAGCTTGGGAAAGAGAAATTCTTCATTTAAAACAAAAAGTTATAACAAATATGATGATTAAAATTGCATTTTATGTGAAAAGACTAAATTTAGTTACCAAGTTAACCTCTACAGAAGCTAAATTTTATAAATTTTTGCCATAAGGACACATTTAACACAATTTTTTCAGTATGATTTATCACAAAAAAATTACAAAATTACAAAAACCTACATACAAATTAAGCATGTTTAATGTATTAGTGTATCAAGAAAACATAGCAATAATGAAAATAAGATCCTACAGCAATTATAAAAAAATGTATAGGTATATTCATCTTTTTCTATATTTACATTATAGACTTATACTGTACGTACTAACTTTAGTAATTGATTCAAAATCATTTAAAAACAAATGATCTTCCAAGCCAAATCGGATGCTTAACCGTATTTCTTGCTCAATTTAAGGACTGTTTTGTGTGGTTTGTTTCCGATAAATGGTAGGTATCCAAAAATAGGAATTCCACGTGGTCCAGGAGGAAACTTATTGGGGCGTTTATACCAGTTGATTAAGTACAAGAAAACAATTGAAATAGTACCAATTATCCACGTCCAATCCATTGAAAAATAGTTCATCATATTTTAAGTTATTACAGTCACTTTTATGGTAAAAATAAAATTCTTTTTTCTAAGAATAAAACATTTGTATTAATTCAAAAGTACTATATGTCACAAGTTAGTTGTTTTTTCATAAATGCAATCACCCAACTTACATACAGAGCAGGAGTAAACTTATATCAGAGGCTTTCAAACTATTTCATTTTGGGCCAGGAAAAATTTTTTGTTTTTAACTAGGTGAACACCATAAAAAATAAAGTATTTATTTTTTGAGAAGCTAAATTTAACAGTGAAGATTTCTTTGGCCTTGATTAATTTTATGATAAAAATTTTTCTAATTTACTAAATTTGTATGTGTTGATGGTGGCTCTACAATAAAAAAGTGCTCTTTTTTTGGTGCCTTTTAGAGACTCCTTGAACCAGTGAACTCCTCTAATTAGGGTGTTTGGAAGAGGGTTTACTTTAGTTTTTTACAGATTTATTATTCTAAGTTTCTGCAAATAGAATACACTCAAAGAACAATAATATTGTAGAAAAAAAAACATAATAAAGAGAATAAACAAATAATAGCAAAAAGCTGAAAACCAGTTTCTTACAATTAACAAGAGTTAAACAGCAGAAAAGCATTTAAACCAATTTTTAGACAAGCGGCAATAAAAAAATTTCAGATTTTAAAAAATAGGAAAAAAACTAAACAACTTGTTAATATGTTTCCATAACAAAAACGGCTGCGGTAAATCTGCTGAAGTTTTAAAAAAATTGGCAAAATAAGTTAGATATCAACAAAAAGTTGATTTTATCAACTGCTTTTAGCGATTTTTTTGAACAAAAATTATCTTTTTTTCCATTTATTTAATTAAAGTTTATACATCTTTATTAGATAATTGTCATTTTCGGAATATTATCTACCCTTTTTAAGCCATTTATAATCGACTTCTACTTTTACCCTTTTTATGTGTAATGTTGTGAAAACGCCAGTTCACATCATCTCTGACAAATGTGCTGTTTCATTGTGACGTCATGTGAAACGTTTGTTATTGAGCGCGTCATTTTTGACGTTTAGAACAGTTAGATATATATCGAAATATCATTTTTTTACAAACCTGAAAACAAGGTATTAATTTAACGTCAATAAAATACAATATATTTTTAACTTAAACTTTGATAATTCCAAACTACTCCTTTTGAATTTAAAAATTGTAGCAGAGTTAATATAATATGATTGCATCACTATTGTGTAATCGTTGAGGCCAAGTGATTCAACGTCATCAATAATGATGTCATGGTATGGTATCGCTGTTGCATGATCTTTGAACAGCTTTTTGATAATTTTGCAGATAAATGTTAAAAAATCATATTTGATTTACTAGTTAATTTGTAGCTTCGTTTAATAAAAACATTAACTATAACAAACGACTGATGAAATCAAAGCAATACATTATATTAGCATTAAAAATAAAATTTTGTTTTCTGTTTAAAATATTTTTTTGCTGGTTAATTAATCTTATTGTCTACTATATTGTTTTAACTATTTATGTGCAAGGTGATTATACAAATTAAAATTGGAATTAATTATGCCATATTAGCGTTTCATGAGTTGTTTTAATTTAAAAACTGCTAAAAACTGCAGGTTTTTATGTTTTCTCTAAAAAAATTATTTGTATAGTTTTAAGATAAAGTAAACATAACTTTTGCAAGCTATTCATTTTCAATCCAGCTTTTAAAAAGCTAAACAATATTAAAAGCCGCTTCAATTTTTTCGTGTTAGCAATTTTTGACTCCATAAGAATTGTTTTCATTCTATGATCAATTTGCTTTTATCTGTAAAAATTGTAAACATTACGGGCTCTATACTATAACAGTAAATCTTAATGTAGATCAGATTTTTCAAAAAAATTTTATTACGTTTAAGGTTTGTAGAAAGATATAGGATATCTGACACCGAGCATATATACTGCGAGTTTTTTTAATTTTCGCCGTCAAAAATGATGCGAAGACTAAAAAAAGATGTTCATTTTAAATAGAATACCAAACTATGTTTTTTTTTGAAACTTTAAGTGGATGTTTAAAATAAAACAAAAAGAATATCACATTTAAATGTATACCAAAATGTGTATTTTGTTTTTTGAAAGAAAAGTGAAGGCTTTTTTTAAGTATAAAAAGAGAAACAAAAGATAAGAAAAAAAAAATGAAATACAAAAATAATAATGGCAAAGCAATCTCGTAACCGTTAATTATTATCTTTTTTAAGGTTTCACACTTCAAACTACTAGCAGTGTAATTCTAAAAAAAGATCAGCAAAGTTATAGTGCTGTATAATTAAACCAAAATACACTGCATAATCTAAAATAGTTAAAACCAAAGGTTTTTTACTTTAAAGTGATTAAAGAAACGTAGACTTTTTAAATAAAAGAATTAGTAACTTGCTCTCTCGGATTACGAAATTTAGGTCCCATTATTTTGTAATGTAAAGTCCTTGCGGTATGTCATAGATCTCTTAATCATCGATGCAATATATACATTATTAATTTAAATCACTTTTTTAATAACAACCGTCTGTTTATTTAGAGGTTGTCAGTTGATTACTAAGGAAATAAGCAAAAAAATAATTAGCAATGAAAACATAGTAGGCTATCTAACTTGTCAAAAAAATAATATACATGTAATTTAAATGACTTAATAAAAGAAAATTAACTTGAAATAAAATAAATCCAACTACAGAGGATATAAATTTGTTGCAAGTTGAGAAAAGTAAATTAAACTAATCAAAAAATTATTTAATCAAGTATAAAAAAAAAATTACCAAAATGAGCTTGAAGAACCGATATAAACTTATTTATATATATATACTGTATAAATCGATGAAAACACTAAAACAGAATAAAAGTTTAAAATCTAAAATTCGGTTCAACAAATTGCAATTAAAAACCTGCTTTAACAACCACCGACAATTTTACCAAACGTAAAAAAAGCGAACGCTTTAAAATTTTTAAAAACAATATGAAAATATAAAGACAAAGGAATCGAACCATAGATAGTTTGGTCAATTCTTTGCAAGTTATCCGCGTTCGTCGGCGACGTTAAACGCTGATATCTTTGTCCAGCCGAAAAACTCTACATCCTACAAGCTGACCAGTACACATTTTTAAACAAGCAATCTGAATTTGTCTCCGAATGTCGACACCAGTACAAATTCGAACAAAAAAATCTAATCCGATATTTTCAGTTTTTTCTGTTTACGTCGTGTTTGCTGTTTGTTCTGGTGATTTTTATCATTTTATTTATATTTGTTCTTATTTGTAATTTTTTTAATCCTTTCATTTTATTTGAAGTAATCTTTTGATTTAGCTAATTATCTGTGAGCACTTTTATTTTTTACGTTTAATTATTCTTATTATGGCATAGGTTCTTTGTCTGTGCTTAGAGTTACCTGCTGATGAGCCGTAAACGTGACATAGGATGTAGATAGAGGTTGTTTTAATGTAATAAAATTTCAGCAAGGTTTTTCTGAATTCTTCATCGAGCTCTTTTCTGAAAGTCTAACCGCTTCTATGGTATACTGTAAATTACTTATATTGTAACAACATACATATCGTAAAATCTAATACTTTTCACAATGTATTATGCATTTTATTCTAATTATTTTTATTAGTCATTAATAGTTTAGTTAAAATATTATTTGCATATATCGTGATTATATTTTGATAGCAATTGATCAACATACAATTTTTTTTAGAGTACTGTATATCTCAGAAAGTTTCTAAATCAAGTCGGTTTTTCTCGTTTGGCTTTAGGTTCGAAAAGTATTTGGGCTTGACTTTAAATAAAATTCGGACCCGATTCGGAATCAACTTTATCTGCATTTCAATTTTATTTTCTTTTTATCTTTAGTTTTTTCTTAGGTGTAATTTTGCGCCAAATGTGTGCTTCAAGTATAGTTTTGGGTTAGAGCTGGATTAGAGCTTGTATTTTCGAGTTTGAGTCAAAAAGGACAGAATTACAAATCTGCATTACAGTTATAATCAGTCGGTATATGACTTTTCAAACAATCATGTTGGTCCCTAGAACGCAAGACGTGGAGGGGAAAAACCGGTCAAAATTGCATCAATGCCAGAAAACCCAGTGAATACACACATACAAAAAAAAGTTTTCACAGCTTATATCTAGTTTTCAAACAAGCAAAGATTTCTGGCTCCAATTTTGTTTTTGTCGGAAACGTCTCGACGCAGCCCCTGCTTGGTAGAACAAATTGATGAACATTTACTTACGCGCCAGAAAAACAATTTTGAGAGAGCATGGCTGTCTATTGCATCCCGCGAAGACGGGCCTACAAATAACCATAATTTTCATGATAATTTTCGGCTTTACCGTAAGCATCTAGACTTAAACCCAAAGTCTCCGTTCTCACAATTACGTTTAACAACTAAAATAATAATTATAAATATTTTTCTGCTTAAATATATGTATTTTTAGTTGTTTATCAAAAGCTCTCGCAACTTATAGAAGAAAAGAAAAAAACGCAGAAAAAAACATCGCAGGTAAAAAATTAGTGATATAGAGCAACAAACAAGCAAAAAATACTTTTTCAAGAAGACAAAACTTTATTTGTAATGCTAGTGATATGTTTTCTTGATTTCATCTATTGATTGTTATTACAGACAATATTTCTTGGCTAAACGCTTTTAAACGAAACTAAAAATAATCAATCGAAGCACTACTGGTTTCTTTAGCAATTGCAATATAAAAATTCAGCAGAATTTGAAAAGCTGTTTAAAGATAATGCAACAGCGATATCGAATTATGACATCATAAGTGATGACGTTAAAACCACATAGACTTAATGATGATACAATTGTGGCGCAACCAATAATCATTCCTTCCACAAGTTTTGAAGTTACGAAACAAAAATTTTGTTTGGATTTATCAATGCTTAAATTAAAAATAAATTTCGTTTCATTAAAGTTTAATTGATATTTATTTTAAATTTGAAAAGAAATTGCAATTCAATAGATGTTTAACTGACACTTCTAAACGGCAAAAATGCCGCACCCAAAATCAAATTCTTCACATGACGTCACAATGAAACAGCATCTTTGTGACCGTGTCCCTGAGTATTCTATTTTTAGATTCTGTGACAAATATTTTTGGCTAACTTGCGTCCTTATGATTCAGCTTTGTTTTAAAAAATTTCTAAACACCCTCTTAAGGCCTTTATTAGGCTTTTTAGCTGTTCTTCGTTGAATTAAACCGAACACGTTTTATCATTATATTTTTTAATTTAGTCCTACTTTGGCTGGATACATACATTGGCTGGATATGCTTATAATCTGACTCGCGATAAAACCAAAACGAATTCAATGCAAAGCCTTCCTGAGTCGTTTTTGTTGTGCCCTTAAAAAAGTCACTTCATGACAAATTCCTGAACGAGGTCTCACTATTAATCAATAATTAATAGCTCGGATTAAAACAATTAATTAATAATTAATCGCTTTCAATTGATAGCTTCCATTAAAACAAAGTGAAAACAGGAACCAGGTAAACATCGTCATAAAAATTCCAAGATTTATTTATTCTTCATTTCTGCCGTTAGTTTGTTGAAATATTTTGATATCAATGACTAGAAACATGGATAATGCAAACAACACAAAGTCTTTATTTTATCTTTTATAAGTAGTATTGCTATTATTGTGGCATAGCATTAATACTGTTGTATCTTTACATATAAAAAACCCAAGAAATTATGATTTTTTTGCTTTAAAATATTTTCTATGATAGTTTTTGAAAAGCTTTATTTTTCAACCTAATTTTTAAATTCTTATACGTAATAAAAACTGTAAAATATTAAAATATTGAACACATGCAAAAACAAAAACAGAAACTTTTTTCTTAGAATGCAGAGTTTGAACAAATTTAAACTAATACAAAAAACTTATAAAATATTTATGTTTTAATCATTAGCAGACAAAGAATATAGTCTTTCTTGTTGAAATGTATGACGTTGCAATTGAGTTCTCATTGCATCATTGCTGACGCAATTGATTTGCTATGTCATGTGTCTGATGGATGTAATGTTTCTTGTCAAAATACTTGTACTAGTTTCGCAAATTTTCTTCCAAGTTTCTAAACTTACATTGCAAATTACCGTATGAACTTTTTGTTAAAGACATTGCTAAAATTATTTGCATACTTCAGAGAAATTAATAAAAAAGTGCTGATGGTTTTGGTATTTTTTGAAATAGGTTCTATTTATGATAGATTTCGAAACGGAATTTTTTGTAGGTATTTTGGTCCATTTAAAACAAATATATTATTAAAAACTATAGAAAAATATTAAAGTACAAGATTAGTTTATTTTATAGTACAAGCAGGGACGCCCACAATATTTTCTCGGAAGGCGTAAAAGTATAAAAACAGCATTTTTTGATTTGAAAAGGCAGCCTCAACAAACGCAACATTTAACTTAACGAAAAAAATTTACAAAAATACTTGGTGAAAACTGTAAAAAAAGATCTTTACTTTCAAAATTCAGCCGCGGTGTTTAATTTTTTTGGCCCAGAAATATTTTTGATAAGCCAAAATAATCATTGGCATAAAAAGCCGTAAAAAAAACTTTTTTTTATTGGCCTTCACTTAATTTGTACCAAAGATGTTCACCCTTTAGCTTAAACTTTTTTATCTTCAGTATAAAAAAATCTTTTTATTAAATTTTGTCCCTCTTGCTAAATTTGTCTTTGTTATTTCTTATGTGATTCTTTTAGACATTCGATGTTTTCTGGTCTAAATCGATATTTCACAAATTTCTTTGTAGCTAATTTCGATAGAGATCATATAATTGTAAAAACAGATCTAACTTAATGCTTTTCTCGAGCATATTTTAAAAAGCACCATTTGCTTCCTGTGCTTCACGTTTTAAAAATATTGCAGTGCTTACAATAATAAAAAAGTGTAAACCGGAAATTTTCACAAAAATGCACGACACATTATTTATCAAAAAGCGTAATTGTAACTTAAATTGTTAGCTCTTTGCAAATGGTTCTTTATTTCTGTTAAGTGTTTTTCAATTTGTTTTGATTTCTTTTAATTTAAAATTTTAATTGACTGTACTTTCATTTGTTAAATAATTGAACAAAAATAAAAATTAGCTTTATAATTCTATTTGCTTTAACGTATTTGTCACAATGTAAAATTATTCATACATAAATAATTCTTTTTTTGTTTTCACGCATTATTGTTAATTTCTTTTAAATTTAAGTTTTTCTTGAAAAGGGCCCAAGAAACCGAAAACGTTCGAAAATAAAATTTTATTAAGTTAGTTGTGCTTCTGAGTATCACAACACTTCAAAAAATGCAAAGCACAAATCTAAACTAATTACTGTAAAATCAAAAGGATTGCTACAGGGAAATTGCAAAACAAGAGCCTCTAGTGACAAAACCACCATAAATCAATGCGATTTATTTTTTTTATCAAATAATGTCCATTTATTAAATTTATCAGATTATTATCGGGCTTGACATTTGTTAGATGACAAATTTTTATTGAAAGTCTCAAGTTATTTCACTGTAAGTTAGATAAAAAGTAAATTTTTAACACACTGCACTTACAATAATGCTAATTCGAGATTTGCTGATTTACGCAATACTGACTCTGCATCTTATGCTTTTGTTCGGACAAAGAAATGAAATTGAATATGAAAAGACAAACATGTTACTATAACTATGTTTGCAAGGCAGAATTCACTTAATGCGAATCCAAAATTTGCTACAGTTAATAACTTACAGTACCCGTGCTAGTTCGATGCGTGATTACATTGTCTCCGTTGTCTGCTATGCGGTTGTATGCGTGATTATAAACTTCAACCTTATTGTGTCGGACTACGAGATAAAATTCTATAAAAAATAGAGTACAGTAGACCTCAGTTGATTGGGATTCAATTTGACAGACAAAATTATCCGTATTTGGCAAAAATTTGGATTATTCAAAGACTAGTTTTTTGTCCTTCAGTTATCCAGAGTTGTAGTAGATCGATAAAAATCACCTTAAATAAATTTTGACGACTGAATAATTGAATTATTTTGAAATAAACGAGTTTTTGATGCAGAAGAACCGTATGATACACATTTACGCTGACACACAGACCAAGCGCACTTTACTGTAAAAAAATCAGTAACTTTAATTTATCGCAACCATTTTAGCGGCTGAAGCCTGGCTTGGAGCTTTACCTGGTTTTAAGTGTTGGAGGGCAGCAGTAGCTTCTCTCTGTGAGAAATTTTTAGAGATATTTACTGGATATGGTGTTGAGGGCCTCCGAAGGTCAGACACTTCTTGAGAAACAAGTAGAGATGACTTGCGGTCAACAGCCTCTTATCTCCCATTTCTGACTAGCTGAAATGCAATAGCATCAGCTAAAACGAAACAGTGACGAGGAGAGTCTTGGGACCTACCAGTAAGGTTTTTCAATATTTTATGCTTTTCGACTAGAATGTGAAAATTCGATGCTTCAAGATGCTTTGAATTGTAGATCCCTCCATATCCTGACAAATTTGGCAAGTAAAGCTGTAGCAAACGAACTCGAGTCGTCTCCCTGAGGAGATTGCAAAAAAATTTTATAGAGAGGTTCACATTCTGCATTCCAACACGGAATATAGTTGTTTCGATACCCGCGTGGGATGGTCTTTTGACTGCTTTTTAGATTATGCTACAGAAGTCCTGGTAAGCCGCATCCACATCAAGTGAATCAGGCTGCAACAAAGTCTTATCGAATGTATTTTTCAAAGCAATGGAATAACTACATTTGACCTTGCGGAAGTTTCATCGCATAACCGGCATGCTTGGCCTGGACAAAGCAAATTTTCATGGTGTAATAAGCGAAAGTCGATGTTGTGACCTAGGGAACTTTTAAAGAACGCGTCTATCCAATAAGCGACTGTTAGGAGCTACGCTAGCAAAGCTAGATCTGGATTGGTGCCAGTACTCCAGCGACCGGAGTAGAAACTAGCAGCATCCTTGGCGTTGTATAGGAGGGCAAGACAATTAATACTTTCCCAGACAGCCAAGCACTCACCGTCCGGACTGTTATCATCGTAACCTTAATCAACAATTGCGACAGTTGAAATTGCCGGCATAAAAACAGGGGTGAAGAAACATTGGGAGATTTAGGGATCGCAGTCGCGTTGGCGGAGGATTGTAGACGTTGACTATTTTATAACCATCAACGTCCACGTGCAACCACTCAATCTCCAATGTCGGTGAAGATTGTTCCAAAAGCGTATAACTTAGTCGCTCGTGGACAAAACATGGCAAGGCATAACTGCTTAAGGAAGACCCAGCTAGTTGGTTGCTTGAAAATACTAACTTCTTTACATCAGTGCAGTGGGTCTCCTGTAGTAAGATGACGAGTGCCTTAGACTGCAGAGCAAGGCAATGAAGAACAGTTATCTTGCTTACAGTGAGGTTTTCGATGTTCAGCTGGAGAATAGTGTCTTCGGAACTAGTTATCAAGTGCCATAAAAAGACCATTTTCTCCCGAACGTTGCCCCGTTCTGAAAAGGACGTTTTCCAATTAACAGACCCTTGCTGAACATCGAGATGGGTAGATATCCTTGGGTCTTGAAAGGTTTGGTTTCAGTCTGTCATGTTTAACAACAAGAAAAGACTTACTTACGGCCCAGGTTGTGAGAAAACACCTGCCATTTGAATCTGCCCGCCAATTAGCCAATTCTCACCAAACGCATAAAATAATTCTTAATAATGAGAAGTAATAAGTTGACACTTGTCCGGAAAAGACGAACACTTTTAAATTAAGTCTAACTTTGCAGGAAGTCACCAAAGTCTTCGTAAGTTTACCTGCAATATGATATATCATGGCTTACTTAACAATGGATGAAGATGATCAAAGTGGCATGTTGAACCTTTTTTTCTTTTACTTGTGCTTAATCATAAGATTTCTAGATTATTTGTAATTGCGTTATTTATCCGCGTAGTCAGTCTTCATAAAAGTTTGTATGTTTGAAGTTCATATTTATATTAACAGTTTAAACATGTCATGGTTGAGATAATTCTCAATAAAAAAGTGAAGCGGGGAATGGGTAAAAGTATCGGAAGCAAACATGAGGTTTGGTGTCTGGACTAGCCACTATCGTAAATATCTATTTTCCAACTTTTTGCAGTTGATATCAAGGATTACTTAAGTGATACAATCGCTGTTTTAAAGTCTTCCTCCATTGGCATTGTCTTGGTTTGACTCTTATGCTCGTCATTCTGATATTTCAGGGATTCTCAAACTTTTTTATTCACGGAACACCTTGTCTTATTGTTTTTTGCTCACGGAATTTTGTCCTAAAATCAAAGTGTTTTTTAAAAAAAAACAACAAAAACAAAAAAAGTTTTTACTGAGAATCAGTCTCATATTTCTCGATTGTCGCCCCAAAAAAAGGTCTTCACCTAAATTTTGATAACTATTTTTTGCAGTTGATCATTGACACTGCCCTAAAATTCCTGACTTTGCCCAAATTTTTCATATCGCTCCCCAAAAAATTCTGGTTTCGCCTGAATATTTTCTTGTCACTGCCCGAAAAATTTAAAATTTTCCCCAATCTTGGAAACCGCCTCCCCGCCAAGCACGGCTATGAGCGGAGCACTTTACGTAAATCCGCGGAACACAGTTTAAGAAACGCTCTGTTAGTCCTTAAGCAAGAAATTTGACGTCACTTTGTTCAACTTGAAGTTTGTCGCCCTAATCGCATTAACTACCCTCGTCGTATTGCTACGATGGTTTTTGAAAAACACCTTCAACGTCCATCACTTTCATCAACATGAGGTCTTATAAAAAAGCATATAATGGTGTCCATAAATTATCGTTACAATTTTCAAAATTTGTCAAAATTCTATTTTTTGAAATATTTTCATTTGATTTGTTTTATAGTAAGGAAAATGCTTTAAGTTTTTTTTAGTTTGTAATAGGTACTTATGGAAATAATTAGGTTTAAATTTACAATTTATTTAGTAATTGGCAGAATATTTTTGAATTTAGTAGCGAAAGTAGAGTTCATGAAAATGAGCACTCCGTCGGAAAAAGCCCAAGGGTTTCCTGGTTTATAGAGACAAAGTCAATCATCCAAGCACAGCGAAACTTTAGACGCAAGTATGAAAGAAAGCAACGTGCAAGTCACCAAGTCACCACAGAGACATTAATGATTTGCAACATCGAATATTTGAAGCAATTGATACAGTTACTATAGATATGTTAGCAAGAACATGGCAAGAAATTGAATATCGGTTGGATATCGTACGTACGACTAATAGTGCACACGTAGAGGTATATTAAAGCATCTAATGTAAATTTGAAGCATTACCATTTACTATGAAACAAACCGATTAAATTTATCTTAAAAAATAAGACTATAGTGAGTTTTTGAAATTGTAACGATAATTTATGAATACCCTGTATATCCAAAAGTAGGTCGGAATAATTAATATTTGCACAAAGTTTCAAGACTTCAGTCATTTTTCTGCAACTCAACCGAATAACTAGCTGGTATGATGAGAACTTTTGCCATAATAATTTGATGATGACTGTTTTAGCTGGTAAGAAACGATTTAATTAGAATACTTTTTTTCTGAAACAAAATTTAAATTTTCTGGTTTTTTCTCGCTAAAGAATATGTTTTTAAAATTGTAAAATATTTTTTCTTAAATTAACCAAAGAAAAAATTAAATATACAGTATCCATTGGATAATAAATGTCTCTTTCAACTTCAAAAACTTCGTAAGATCATTATGGTAAAAGTAATCAAAAAGAAAAAAGAAAAAAAAAGCAGCGCTACACAAAAATAGAGCAGCTTTTCATTTTCCCATGGTTACAGCCAAAAAATTGTTGTAAAAAAACAACACTCATAATGAAAGTCCGAGTCAATTCCGCTTAAAATATTGTCGTTTGAAATTTGATTTATTTAGTGATAATCTGTTGAATTGCTTTTTTTCATTCGGACTTGAAGCGGCCGCGGAAAGAGTAAAGCGAAACAAAACAAACGAAAAGAGAAGACCGTTAAATTTCTATTAAATGCACAAAGCGTAATGAATTTTCGCATCGCAAAATTTTTTCTGCCTGGCGAAAAAATATTCAAATGGAATATAGCCAGCAAAAAACTCATCTCAACGCTTTTTGTCCGACAGTTGTCAGGAGATAAACGTCGGAAGAAAGAAAAAAAAATTCAATTCATTGTTTAATATTGCTAAACAAAGCTGATTGGATGTTTAAAAAAAGCGTCAAAACGCGTGATCAGCGCAAGATTTTCAAGTTGTAAAAAAACTTTTTTTGACGGCATACATTTGGTTTCCATGATGCAAACGGCTTTTAAAGTAGATAAATAAAAGGACGAAAGACGAGGTAAAAAAATAGTAATTTTTTATCACTGTAAGTTTTGGGGCACATAGTGTCATCTAAAAGTTGTTGACCAAAATGCGGATTCACTAAACATGAATGGGGTTGAAAATTTGCCAAAACGAGTGGAGGTGTTGCGAAAGTTCGGAATTTGGCCAGTTCTAATAAATTTTGGCACGTGTTGACGAATTCTCTTCTGTAATTGTTGAGATGTGTTATTATATTTAAATGAAAGTTTAACAGCAGTTCAGACTTTGATTATACCAAAAGAACACGAATTATGACTTCAAGCAAATACAATTTGATCATACCAAATATCATATTTATCTTATCGACTTAGTTTTAACAGCATGCTAATAGATTATTTTTACAGCACAACTGGTAATTTTTTACAGTAGACAGGTGCGAGCAACATCGCTAATCATTGTTCAATTTAAATCTTGTTTAGTTTGGAAACAAGTTTGAAGATTAAAAAAGTGTTTTTCCTTAAAGTCGAATTCTAAAAGGCGTTTCTATAAAAAACAAAATTGTTTAAAAAAATTGTTTTATAGAGTTACCCATTAAAAAGTACATTAACCATAAAAAAAAGGACAATATCCAGAAATAAAAGTACATTACTCATAAATAAAAGCACAACATATTGAAACAGACAATTTAGCTAAAAATAATGTATTTCTTCAGAAATGGGTTTTTACAAAGTTTTCAAAAATAAAAAGCGAGTTTTACTTGTAACATATATTGCTTCAAATAATAAAAATAGTGACTGAAGAACAACAAAATAAGGAAAGAGTTAGTGTAAATCTTGAAATATTTAATCAAGTAAAACGGCTATATACAACAAAAACTAAACAAGAGCTGCTTAAAATTACAAATTTGAAATTACAAGCTGAAAGACTCAAATTTGTAATTTTAAGCGGCTCTTTTTTATTTTTGTTGTATAGAGCCGTTTTACTTGATGAAATATTTCGAAATTTACACTAACTCTTTGCTTTCTTTGTTGTTCTTCACTCATTATTTTTATTACTTGAAGCAATATATGTTACAAGTAAAACTTACTTTTTATTTTTGAAAACTTGCTTTTTATTGTTGTATGTATGTATGTATATTTTTTTATTTCTCAGCTGCAACAGCACAAATCAAAGCACAAAAACACAATAAAAGCTGAAAAAAAGGAAGCAGTAAAAAACGATATACGTTGTAGGACATGTAAACAATACATTGTATAGATACAAAAAAGTCATTATAATTAGCATGCTCACTGCACCTTAAAAACAATAAAACACAAACAAACAAACAGACAAACTTGAAAGGGACAAATAAGAACTAGCTTCTAAGACTTGTGGTGAATATTTATGCAAAACCACATAGGCCTTCAAATAAAAACTATTTTTATCGCATGCAAATTATAAAATTATTGTGTGGTTAGGTCATAATAAATACAAATGGAATTATAGGTTTGGGTCACAATAAAAAAATTTTTAATATGATTAGCAGACTAGCAACTTCTGATGAAAGGTCTGATATAATAGAGAGATTTTAAGATCTTACGTTCATGCTACAGAATCTGCTTCTTAAAATAGTCTTTTCGTTCTGCTTAACAGAAAGAATATGATACAATGTAACTGCAATACAAAATTCAAAAGTTACCTGAATTTTGAGTAATTAAAATACACGAATAAAATATTCGATATTTATCATAATTTAGTAATGTAACAAACAACAATGAAATAGTATGCTAAAATGGAAGTTATATAGTTTTAGGAGTGCAAAAGTTCAGTTAAAAATTTTTTTGTAACTGCAGAACGGAATGACTTCAATGATATAGAATTTTGTCAAAGATTAAATTTATTTCCAAAAACTGCTTTTCATTTCGGAAAACTCGCTTTTTATTGTTGAAAGACCCGGTGAAAACTTATTTTTGAAGATACACATTATTTTTAGATAAATTGCCTGTTTTAATGTATTGTATTTTTATTTATGAGTAATGTACTTTTATTTCTGAATAATATACGTACTTTTATTTCAGGATATTTTACTTTTTTACGTGTAATGTACTTTTCTTAATGGGTAACCCTGTAAAGTATTTAACTGTTGATCTATTTTCTTAGCGGGGGTATTGATACCACTACTGGTAGCTGCTAATGGTTCAGTATTCTTTTGCAATAATTTGATAAGGAATCGGTGTAAATACTGCACCAAGTCTTCCATCATTAATAGTTGGTAAAGTTTTAAACCTTGGATCAGGTAGAAATTCAAACTTTTGAACCATTCCAACTAAGAAAATAAAAACTTCCATTTTTGCCAATTGTTCACCCAAACAATGGCGAGGTCCAAGTGAAAACGGTATCACTTGATTGGAATTGATGAAATTCCCTTGCTCATCCAAGAATCGTTCAGGATTAAAAGTTTTTGGATTTTTCCACAGCTTAGGATCGTTGTGAACTGCCCAAATGTTAGTACGAATCTGTTGATAAAACCATGTTAAAATAAATTCAACTTGTTTTTCTGCAGAAACCACATCACATCTTACAATAGTTTTTTTTGGAAATAGGTATCCATCAATTTTAGTGTCTTGTTTGGTTACATGTGGAACGTTCAATGGAACGAGAGTTCGAAACCTAAGTAGTTCTTGAATGAAAGCGCTTGTGTACGGCATTTCGGCTTTTTTGGACATGGAAACAGTTCCAGATTGTCCTGGGCAAATGTTAAAGAATTAAACGCACAAAATGTTTGTTTTATTTTTATTTTCATGACCCTATTAATGGATTATATAAACCATTTTAATTATGATAAAAGTTTCAAATAACAATATTTACTATTTAGTAAAATCAAATTGATAACCCAAATAGATCATGCGACTTACCAATTACTTGAAGAATTTCTTTCCTTAGTTTTCGTTGAGTTTCTGGATAATGCAAAAAGCAAAGAAAACTCCAATATAATGTGCTTGATGTTGTTTCAGTTCCAGCAATAAAAAGGTCGTTTATGTAATTTAAAAGTTGTGATTCCTAAAAGTTACAAAACAATTTTTTTTAAAGGATTAGATTCACTTTTGATATTCTAAAGGTTAGACACGGATAGACCAAAGAAGTCTACATAATTTCATTATATAGATTTTATGGATCAAATTCTATAAAATTTATGAAAAATTTATATGCTGAAAAATATTATTTTTCTGAAGAGTAATTATTTTTGATAAACAGATTTCTATCTGTATATTTAAAACATTAAAAATAGATTTTAATTAAACATAACAATTAAAAAAGCTACTCAATTTTAGAATTGCTTTGCCTTACAAAAACTATTTTTATTTAATAATTACTTAAACTTTATTTGGTAAAATCATGTTTTCTACTTTCTCATTAATCCAATAAAACAGTGGTTCTCATGCCTTGCCACCTTGATGTACTGTTTTTTTCTGTCGGAGTGCCGCGAGCAGTTCGACCTCGGTTTGTGTTAATGCTCTATTCGTAAGGGAAATTTTTAAAAAATAATTAAATGAGTGCGGATTTTTTTTGTTGAGAAGTGCTGATAATAAAAAAATTTGTGAACCATAGTACAATACGACAAAGAAAATCTTTGTTTTAAGATATTTCTTTTTAAAAAAAATGTTGCCTACCTAGATGCTTAAATTATTCTATTGTTTAGATTTTTTTTCAATAGCTTTTTTTGTTAAGTTAGTTTTGTTAATTGACAATTTATTTCCATTGAGTTTCTGTAAATTTCATTGACAGATTATTTCTAGAAGCAAAATAGATCAACTTGTCAGAAAACAATTTTGTACCGTAAACGAAAGGTCTTTTCCTTTTTTTTGTTCTGAAATAAAAACATCAATAAAGTCCCGGATGTTGTTTTCATCGAATGTTTGTTCGTGTTCCTTCCGGATTGTTTCCAACCAATCTGAAATAAAACAATTTAACAAAAAACATTCTTTTCTTACAAGTATGAACTAGGTTTGGCTAAGTGGGTCATTTTATTCGGCCAATCACTAGTACACTCTCGATTTCTTGTCCAACATTTTAGATTATTTTAGAAGTTGATTGATACCCAACATAAAACAAATAAGAACAGTAAAAAATTGATTCAATAAAAATGATTTGGTTTTATAGCGGAGCTTCTTGATTCGCGGTGCAAGTAATTGCTGCTGAGAGTGTAATAACTTATCAAAAAGACTGGGTATTTTATGCTTAAAAATTGTTCAAAAAGGCATTAGAGCAGCGGTTTCCAATCTGGGGTCCGTCGAATAGGTGTAAGGGTTCGTGAGCAGCTCTGGCTAAAATAAAAAAACTCTCTTTTACTGATTAATTTTAGCATAAATTTTTGAAGTTCCCTTACTGGGAAGTAGATTGAATTGAAGAGCAAAACAATTTTGATACTTTTCTTTTAAAAATCTTGGAAAAGAAGAAAGCCTGTTGCATGAACTTTTTTTTAATCGTGAATTTAAGTTTAACGTAAAATTTTGCTGCTTTGTCGGAAACTAACTTGTCAATGAATCGAGTTGAAGACAAAAAAATATGTCATCACATTAATGAATTAATAATATGCTAAATTATTAGTCTAGGTCAGGAATATCCAACCTGCGACCCACTGCTTACTCAAATTTTTTAGTTATCTTTTTGTAACTAAGGATATACTGTAGAATTCAATGTCACTGCTGTCATAGAAACGTACAGGGAGACAATGTAAATACATCAGTTGATTGCTGCGTTGAGTGACGTCCAAAAAACTAATTTATGAAGACTTTTGTGGGCGGAGCTTGTCATAAAAACGCTTGCCTCAATCATCATTTTTAATATTCACATTGTTTTGCGATTATATTAATATTTATTAACCTATTATCCAAATATTTTTTAACAATATCAAGTCATAGTTAGTACTGACTAGTGGTAGTAAAGATAGTAGTTTTGCAACAAAGCGGAGTAATTTGGAATAAGATTACAGTAGTAACAGCGATTCTGCTAGTGATAAAAAAAGAAAACATGTTAATTTATTAGCAGTGGAGAAAAAGGATTAGACATTTTTAGACACTTTAGATCCAGTTTTCCTTAGTTGGTGAAGCTCAGCTGGCAGGATGCTTGAAAGTATAGATAGGTAGTCCGTTGGAGTGAGATGCAGATATCCAGTAACATTGCGCAAGGCGTCATACAGGACACTGTCTATGAGGCGAGTATGAATGCTGCGACACCAGACTGGTGCGCAGTACTCGGCTATTGACTAGACTAGAGATAGGGCAGCTGTGAGCAGTGTTTTGACTCCAGCACCCATTCTAAGCTTACAAGTTGCTCAGCAGTGTGCAAAGATAGTTTTTTGCGCAATGACACTAGGTGGTGACGGAACGTGAGCGATCTGTCGAGTTTTACCACAAAACAAGTAAGAGTTAGAAAAAATGGTAAAATTTTACATGTAAGCATTTAGCTCACATTTGGCCTCTCGATTATTTAAATGAAAGGCTGCTATTACCGTCTTAGTGTGACTGAGCTTCAGCTTCTAGGTCCTGAAATAAGTTAAAAGGGAATCATGTCTTGACTTTCAATTTCCAGAAGAGAAGTCCCCTTAAAGGATTTTTAATTTGAATTTTTAGAGGAGTGCAAAGTGATGTCTTGACCTCAAATTTTTCAGAAAAGAAGTCCCCTAAAAGGTCTTCCATTCCAGAGGAATGCAACAATGCTAAATTGTTTGCATAGTTAAACTTTCTGAAAATCGTGGTAGGCAGGTCGTACATATAGAAGTTAAAAAAAAGGAAAGCCAAGACCGATCCTTGAAAATCGTTGTTTTTCAGACGGTGAAGCTTGCTTTGCTCGTTGTCACTGGTAGTAAGGATAAACTTTGGTTTCTGACAAGCTCCAAGATCATTCTGACTATTTGGTTATCCGGAAGAAATCTGAAGCAGCTTGCAGAAAAGGCCAAGGTCCCAGACAGAATTAATATTCCGCCGTCAGATTAACAAATGACAAAAAATCTTCAATATTTTTTGTCAATAAAATTACTTGGTCTACGGTTGACTTTCCGCGTCAAAATTCAACCTGCTCTCTAAAGAGAAATGAATCAATAATCGGTTCAACGCGGGCGTAGATAAGTCTCTCGAGAACCGTTTAGAAGACACAGAGCAGAGATATTGGTCGAAAACTTATTGGGTCACCTAATGGCTTCATCGGCGTTTAAAATTGCGACTACAAGGGCTCTTCTCCAGATCTTGGAAAGCAGGAAGAAAGAAAATCACATCACCAGGAGTTCAAAGCAGCTGCTGTATGAAGATTTTTAATAAGTTTAATAATTACATAATGATTTTAATTGTTTAACGAATTGTAATTTCATATTTAATTCTTATCATTTGATCATGACATCTAATACTAAAAAGAGGAAATTTTATATACATGTAATTTTGCGGCCCGGCTAATATAGTTAAATTCATAATTTGACCTAATATGAAAAAGTTTAAACATCTCTGGTCCAGGTGAATTGTAAAAATTTGGGAGTCTCCAGTTTGCAAAATCTCGGAAAGAAGACCGTGAGTAAAAAAAGGTGAAGAACTACTGCATTTGAGTATCTAGGAGACCGAAGTGGCTAAAATGGCGGAAGCTGAAATGAAAACTAATAATCAATTACGCACCTAGGATGGATTTTGAGTTTGCGACAAATTTTTTGTTGTATGAAGAAAACGGAGGGATATGTCGCAAAAAAGGAGCAAATGAAATCAGTCGATTTGAAAAAGTTATTTGAGGATCATCAAATCTAAATCAGCATTTTGATTTGGTTAAAGTGTTCTATCGATACACTGATTTACTTACTTACGAATTAATGACGACCCGTATCATTTTTTTGAAGTTTTTGTCGTCGTAGTCAAAGCGCTTTCCAAGTACAATTTGACAAATGTTATTTGAAATCGCATTGTGTAGTAAACCCTTTAAAAAAGATGGGTTATTGCTTTGCGGGTAATATCTACACAAATAATCTTTAGCCATAGAACCTCAAGTGTATAAAACATTTAAAAAGCACCATTCGAAATGTTTATGTCTAACGAAGATTGCTTTTGTGTGAATAGGATACGTTTCACAATATTGAAAAAGATCTTCCAAAATTTTTCTGTTGATTACCTCAAAAACTGCCAAATTTGGTAATAAAATCACGCTATAAGTTTGTCAAGCGAGCTTTCTTTTGCAAATACTAAGGTATTTTTGTCGTATTTTTAAAATCTTTTTCAAAATAATACACTTTTTCTTTGAATAAATATTTAAACTTAGTTAAATATTTTTCTAAAAATTGGTTTACTTAACAATAGTTTGTAATAGATTGCTCGAAAACTCTAAGTTTTTGTGTGTAAATAAACTTTTGTAAATATTTATTTCGTAATTGAATGTTTTGAAATAAAATTTTGGGACCAGTTTTTGATCTGTTAAAAGTGAATAAAAGCTATTAAAGAGATTTAAAGATCACGCCAAATTTTACAAAATAGTAATAATCATAACTTTGTTAGGAGAATGCATTCAACTTTACTGAAGTTTAAATGTTGAAAGAAACATTTTAAACTATTTTAACAGTTTTTTATTGGTACTAAACTTTAAAATAGCTTTTAACAGCAAATGCTTCATTTAAAGCTCTTTTGTTAAATAAGTAGCCTTAAAAAAGGCTGTTTTGAAAACTCGAACGTTTTCGTCTAGCTCTCTTCAGGAGGTTTCGCTAGAATGAATTGCAGAACTGAACGTAGTATTTCAAAAGTTTTAAGACTGATCCTGATTGGCTAAAAATTAAGGTTAGTAGCAGTTATCATAATAATTAAAAGTATTTCATAAATAAAACTACGTTTCGTCAGCGTAAAAAAATTATTGGCAAAAAAAAAAAGAACAAAATTATGCAAGTTTTGTGCTAAAATTTGGAACTAAAAAGAAAATTTTTTTACAATTATACTAACAATTTATATTTGTAAACAAATTCTTTCTGTCTACACAAATTAGGTTTTCGAAGAGTGATAAAAATTGATTCTAAGACTGATAAATAGAAATCGGATCGTGCTTTAGTGAGAATAAAAAATTGATTGTCCTTGTAGTGAGAATGATTAAAATACAAAGATTCATTCTAGCGAAACCTCCTGAAGAGAGCTAGACGAAAACGTTCGAGTTTTCAAAACAGCCTTTTTTAAGGCTAATTATTCAACAAAAGAGCTTTAAATGAAGCATTTGCTGTTAAAAGCTATTTTAAACTATGTTTAAAAAAACGCTTAAATTGAAAAAAATAACGCAATTTTGATTGTCAAAAGTGTAAACGTTCTGGTTCTATACTTTAATTATAAATCTAGCAGTAAAACTTACAGATATATTAAAGGCGGTTCTGTTTTTTTGGATTTCTTCGTTTAGATATTGTAGTTCTTCTAAACAAATGTTTTCCATTCCTTTTTTTCCAACACCGAACCTAAATTTTTTTAACAACACTAAGGTTTCTTTACATTTTGTTAAACAATAAAATATTTTTACCAAGGCTACCAATTAGCTATTCTTTAAAACATATATGTTTAAGCTTTGATTAATCTCCAATGTATTTTACTGGTAAATAGAAAAAAACACATAAATCGAGTACAAGAAACTAATTACCCTCTTAATGTTAATAATCCAAACTTTCTCTGAGTTTTCCATTTGTCTCCATAATCTAGTAAAATAATTCCATTACCCTTCTTCAGATTTTGTAATTGTGGGGAAGGACGTCTTCCAGAAGTTGTCGTTCCGTTTTTTACAAGTGCCTGCACATAAATTGAATTATTAAATGGAAATAATATCTATAAATGACACTGCTTAAATTTTTTAAATTTTTTCCACAACATTAAAGCAATTGAAAAAGATGAATCTATAAGCGTTGATTATACGAAACAGATAAAATAGGAAAAAATACTGGAAACAGAAAAAAATTTTTTAAAAGATTTATGAGCAAACTGGGAGAAATCTAATGTATACTAACTTTGTGAATTGATTCAAAGTCATTTAAAAACACCTGATCTTCCAAACCAAATCGTATGCTTAATATGGGTCCATATTTTTTGCTCAATTTAGCTGCTGTTTCGTATGGTTTGCTTCCGATAAACGGGATATATCCAAAAATAGGAATTCCACGTGGTCCCGGAGGAAACTTATTAGAACGTTTATACCAGTTGATTAAGTAGAGTAAAACAATTGAAATAGTACCAATTATCCACGTCGAATCCATAGTAAAATCATTAATCAAATTTTTATTTATTACAATCAGTTCAATTATATAGTGAAAATATAGCTTAAATCTTTGTTGTAAAAAAATAGAATATAAAGTCCAATAAAGATTAGCTAAAAAAAATTGTACATATTTCTAACTTTTAAAAAGAATACTATTATGTATCAAAATCAAAAAATATATCATTAAGCATCACATGAAACATCTTACAAATAAAATTTTAAAATATGGAATATGACATGTATATACGTAATAAATAATGTCTAAAAATTAAAGTCTATATATTTTTTTATAAAACAAAACTAAATTCTAAACAAAAACAAAAAACTAAACATATAGAGTGTTTGGAATGTTTTTTTTGGTCGAAACTGTGCTGTCGTCAAAAATTTTTTTACTAAACGTTTTTGTGAAGTATAAATATAATCTGTCTATTTGTTATTTTAATATTTTCTGATAAAATTTTTTTTCTTTTTTTTTTACACAAACTAAATCTAGCAATTTTGAATAATTGCAACCATTTTTTTTTGTACTCTGAGCTTTGTTTGCATGAATTCCGTTATCATCTAAAACTTATCAAAAAGTGATTTTATTTTGATGACATGAGAAAGGTTTTGCACAGTATGGCGTGATTTTTTTACAATGCGTTAGTTAAATATTTACTGTATCACACATGGTTTTTGTCAAAGCAGAATAAAAACAAGTTATAAAATAGTTTTCAATTTTTCTGTGTTTGTCTGGCCTATTCATATATGTTTGGATTCAAAATAGGGCTAGAACCAAAGAATCAAAGATTACAGTACAAAACATGTTATGATTTAACGAACTATATTGTTCAAACGCTGCCCTGTAGCCAGTGATTTTACTTAAAAGTTTAAGTTTGATCCAGAAAATTTATTTTCAGGTATATCGATGAAAGTAGGAAAATAAAAGTACGTTTAAGAAGCATTTACGAAAATAGCCTGTGTTTCTTGAGGATTTCACCTTTTGAGTTTCATCTACTAAAAAAAATTTGGCATTGCTAAATTTTATTCTTAATTTCAATTTTTATAACTAAATAATTTAAAGTTTACAAAAATATTATGAAATCGTTCACTTATATAACTTCTGTATAATTGACAATTTTTCCCCGTTTTGATATCACCGTTAAAAGAATTCAAAATGCCACCGAAATACCTCAGTGTGACTACAATTCTAAACAGAAAATTTCATTTCAGGAAACCAAATAAAAGAAGTTAAAAATGATAGCCGCGGTAGTTCAGTAGTTAACGAGACTGAGGTTCTCTGCGTGACGTCTTCGCATTAAAACTCGTCTTGCCGAAACTGAAGTTAAACGGGAGAGAAAACGCGTTGATGTATTAAGCTACTTTGAAAGTTGTTTTGAGTAGAATTGAAAGTTAATATTTCGTCATATTTACGGTGTTCGATAAATTGATAACTTGAAGAAAGTGGCCTTGAAAAAATATTTCGGTATGTAGAATCTTTTATAGACGTTTTTAATTGGCAGTAAATTATTAGTGTTTTAATTGGTTAATTGATTTGTTTTGTTGTTATTTACAAAATTTGAATGATTGTCGTGTTCATTTTAATAAGCATAATTTATTTGGATTCTATTTGTACATGAATGCACGTAATTTGTTGCAGATAAACCGCATTAACACCGGAATTACATCGGTTCTAATGAAAAAAAAGGTGTAAAGTGTATAAATTGCGCGTTGTCAAAAAAAAATCTAACAATTTTATCAACCACAACCTATCTCGCTTATATTCCTTACTTGGGTATTCAAGGCCATCCAGTTGAAGTAATTAACAATAACCTATTCGCTATATTTGTAATTTCTCCTTGATATGAATTGTAAGTGCAATATTGCTGTCCCATATATAGTATAGACAGTGATGGCATGACGAAAAGGAAAGCCTGGTGCAAGAAAAAAGGGACTACTAATTAGTGTACTAAAAAAAGGAAGCTGAAGCCATCTTTAGTGTATGTAAACAAAGTGATCTCTAAAAAAAAGGTCTTCAATTTTCGGGGGGCACTATTGAGTGATCCTAAGAATAAAGAAGCACTTTTTACTGTCTCAAGACATTATGATCTCTAAAAATAAAAGTCTTTATTTCCACAAGCACAAGTGACACAACAACCTAAGGAAGCAGAAGCTTGCTGATCTTCAAAAAACTTTTTTTCTTTTCGACATGTCATCGACGTCCTGGTGCTACTATGAAGATACAGACCAATTTTTGGTGTAGGAGGGCACTTTTTATTGCATTTTAGGGGGGCCTGGTGCAGTCGCTCAGTTTGCACCCTATTAATGCCATCACTGAGTATAAAATAAAGCATGTGTACAATTGGTAAAATTTAAAATTTAAAATTTAAAATTTTAAGTCAGTAAAGCAGCTTTGCTTGTTTTAAAAATAATTTAAGGCTATTTTTTTTGTTGTACATTGAAATTGAAAAAAAAGTTTTTACAAGACTATACAAGAGAATATTTAATAAATCTTGTTCTATATATAAGTCAGGGAAAACCTTAGCAGGTCTCTTCAAGCAATCACCGTAATCATTTTTTTTGTGAAACTAACTTTAAATCCCCCTTATTGCACTAGGGTGGAATAAAAAAGAAAACCAAGTGGAAAAAGATCTCTTTAAAAAATGATAGAAACGACAGGGGAAATCCGAGCTAGTTTCTTGAACAAAAGTCGCTTACGGTGACTTCTTGAAAAGACCTAACAGAACTTACTTTTACTTATCTATCAAATAACCATTTACTTCTTACACTTATTTATCAAATATTCTATTTCACTAATTTACCAAATACACTTATTTATCGAATTAAACACCAAATAATCGAATCCACTTACAACATTCACTTGATAACAGCTCGTTCTTTTGAAGAAAAAAAACCGTCTGCGATTGTCTCTATGACGTCATCACAGCTATTGAAGCGAAGAATTTATAATTCAGAAAAAAGAAAGGAAGGCACAATTTAGACGAAACACTTACTGTTCAAAAATCTGTTTTTGAAATAACATATACAACTAAAACCGGTTTTCGAAAAACGTTCTTCTTCTTCTCCTTTCGGCCTTTTTCTTTAGTCAGGGGTGGCCACAGCGTATCATCATTCTCCACATCTTTCTGTCTTCAATGTCCGTCTCCTTCGCACCAACTTCCTCCATATCTTCTTTTACCACATCTAAAAATCTTCATTTTGGTCTCACTCTTTTCCTCTTTCCTGGTATCCATTTCCATCATCTTTCTTCGTACATACTCTTGGTCTCTCCTCATGACATGTCCATACCACCTCAGCCTGCCCTCCCTCGTCTTCATTCCTAACCGTTCTACCTTAACAGTACTCCTGATGTGCTCGTTTCTAATCTTGTCTTTTCTCGTCACTCCCATAGCAAACCTCAGCATTTTCATCTCTGCGACTTCCATCTCTTCCACTTGTTTTTTTGTGACTGCTACTGTCTCAAGTCCATACACCATTGCTGGTCTTACCATTGAACTGTACACTTTTCCTTTTACTCTAGCTGGTAACCTCCTGTCGCAGATTACTCCTGATACTCTTCTCCATCCGTTCCATCCTGCCTGTACTCTCTTCTTTACCTCCCTCTCACAACCACCACTTTCTTGCACCGTTTATCACAAATACTTAAATTCCTTTACTCTTGGCACTTTTGTATCCTCCATCTTTACTGTTTCCTCGTCATTTCTCCATTTATGCAAAGATATTCGGTCTTCGACCTACTTACTTTCATCCCTCTTCTTTCCAATGCATACTTCCAGGATTCTAATCTATGCTCCACTTCTTCCCTGGTCTCTTCGCAAATCACAATATCATCAGCAAACAGCATCGTCCATGGTAATTCTTTCCTTACTTCATCCGTTAGCCTGTCCATTATCACTGCAAAAAGGAATGGGCTTAACGCTGATCCCTGGTGCAGTCCAACCTTAACCTTGAAACTTTCTGTAGTTCCTACTGCACACCTCACCACTGTTTCGCTTCCCTCATACATATCCTGTACTATTTGCACATACTTTTCCACTATTCCGGATTTTCTCATGCAGTACCACAGCTCTTCCCGTGGAACCCTGTCGTAAGCTTTCTCTAGGTCCACGAATACACAATGTAGCTCTCTTTGACCTTCCCTGTATTTTTCCATCAACATTCTTAAGGCAAACATGGCACCGGTGGTTCCCTTTCATGGCATAAATCCATATTGCTGTTTGCTGATCTCCACTCTATCCCTTAACCTGGTTTCAATAATTCTTTCCCATACTTTCATTGTGTGGCTCATTAGCTTTATTCCTCTGTAGTTTCCACAGCACTGTGCGTCTCCTTTGCTTTTATAGATTGGGATAGGCACACTCCTTCTCCATTCTTCTGGCATCCGTTCACCCATTAATAGTCTGTTGAACAGTCTGGTCAAAAACTTTATCCCCATCTCTCCCACGCACTTCCAAACTTCTACTGGTAACTCATCTGGCCCAACCACTTTACCTTTTTTCATCCTTCTTACTGCGTTCTTTACTTCTTCTCTACTGACACAATTTACCTCTTCATTAACCACTTCTGGTTCCTCTATCCTAGGTTCTCTGTTTTTTTCCTCGTTCATCAGTTTCTCAAAGTACTCCTTCCATCTCTTTAACACTGCCTCTGAATTTACCATAACATTACCGTTTTCATGCTTTATACCCCACACGTGCTGTACATCTTTTTCTGCTCTGTTTCTCTGCCCAGCCAATCTGTGCAACTCTTTTTCACCTTCTTTTGTTTCCAATCTAGCATAGAAATCATCATACGCACGTCCCTTTGCCTTATTCTGCTTTTCTTTGTATACCTTTTTAGTATTTTCATCTCTTATCTTGTCCCATGCTTTCTTTGCCTCTTTCTTTTCTTTTATGCTCTCCTGAACTTCCTCATTCCACCACCAAGTCTCCCTGTCTCCTTTTCGTTTCCCAAATGTCACTCCCAGTACAGTTTCAGCTGTTTTTCGTAGCATTTCTGCCGTTTTGTCCCACTCATCAGGTAACCCATCCTTGCCTCCCAAAATCCTGGTCACCTCTTGTCTAAACACTTCTTGACAGCTTGTCTCTTTCAGTTTCCACCATCGTATCTTTGGCTTTACTTTTTCTGCTTTTTTCTTTTTTACCATAAGAGCCATTTTGCATACCACCATACGGTGCTGCTTTGCGACACACTTATTTAATATTACCTTACAATCGCACATTTCCTTCAAGTTCCTCCTTCTGCACATCACATATTCTACTTGGGTACTTGTTTCTCCACTCTTATATGTCACCCTGTGTTCATATTTCTTCTTAAAATAAGTATTGACAATCGCCAAATCCATCCTTTTCCCAAAATCCACAACCATAGATCCTTCCTTATTTCTTGTTCCAGCACCATACCTCCCCATTATTTCCTCATCCCCTATGGTTCCTTCGCCCACATGTCCATTAAGGTCTGCACCAAGAATTATCCTCTCTTTTGTTGATATACTTTCTATCAATCCATCCAGGTCTTACAAAAATCATTTTTTTCCTTCATGCTGTTGTTAACCTGTGGAGCATATGCGCTTACTATATTTAGGATGAACCCATTTACCTCCAGCTTCATGGCCATCAGTCTGTCCGACACCCTTTTCACCTCCAGAACACTTTCAGCCAGCTCCTCCCTCACCACTATCCCTATCCCATTTTTTCTTCCATCAGCTCCGTTTTAAAATATTTTACATCCACCTCCAATGTTCCTTGCTTTACTCCCTTTTCACTTAGTTTCTTCTAGGCACAATATGTCTACATTCCTTCGCTCCATCATATCTGCCAGCTCTCTTCCCCTTCCAGTCATCGTTCCAACATTTAAGGTACCCACCCTTATGAGTAAGCATCTTCCTTTCCATGCTTCTCGCTGCTTCTTTACTCGCCTTCCTCCTCTCTTTCTGCTCTTATATTCACTTTGTTTAGCAGTAGCATAATTTCCGCAGGTGCCTTGCTGTGCAACACCTGAGGCGGTCGTTGGTAACCCGGGCCGCGACCGATCCGATATGGATTGAAAATGATTACGCATTTGTATAAATCTGGCAAAAAAGTTTTACGCCGGATGCTTTTCCTGCCGCAACCCTCCCCATTTATCCGGGCTTGGGACCGGCATCAAGAGACACAGAAATGTGCCACCGATGGCTGGGTTGGTTTTCGAAAAACATATAATTTCAAAAAACTTACTTGACTGACAGTTTTTTTTATATATTCTTTACTTCATAAAGCTTTATTACTGTTTGTCTCATACAGAAAAACTTTTTTTCATAATTGTGACCTGATTAGCAAAAATTTAACTTATTACAATGATCAACTTATTTCTATACCGTTAGTTACGGGGGTATCAGATGCTTTTTAACCGATTAAAGGCAAATGACTTCAGAGCAACGCACAGCCGTATATAAAGGAGCGTGCGCATGTGCTTTGGTATTCTGACGTAAACAATGAACTTTTTAGGTTTTTGACCTAGAAAATTATGCCGCGTTTGTTTTTTCTGCTCGCCCGAGATCACGTGACTTGTCACAATATGTGACTCCCGTGTGGAAAGACGGGGCTTTTGGCCACTAGCTGCGCTATTTTAGGAGTTTTTCAAGAATTAAGCAATATTTAATTGTAATTTCCCCATTGATTTTGAACAAAAGGTGTTTAAATTTTATATGATTGAAAAGATAATTTTTTTCCTGAGTACGATGATATAAAATGTTTAAAAATTTTTTCAAAAACAAGTTTGCAATAAACAAAATAACAGACCCAATTTTTCCTTAAAAAAAAATCACTTTTTCCCCAATAATTACAATTAGCGACAAGATAATTCAAATTTTCAAGTCGCTACGTGTCGCTAGAGTTGTACTCTGTCTGATGAAAAAAGTCTCGTCTGAATATTTTGCAAAACGCGCTCGCTACAATCGATTATCCTCCCAAGTGAATATGACGAACGGTTTATTTCTTATTAGAGCAAACAAATTTTGAATTTGATCGTAGTGTGTGTGTGCTTGCGCGCCATTGTTTGAATCTTTGCGTGGCATTGACTTTGATCAAGAAAAAACTTTCGGCTTTTTTTCGCGACCATTTATAAACAAAAAATGGCAAGCTTTTCGCTCATTTTAGATTGTTCAGCAAAGTAATGTAGTTTTTTGTCATTCAATAAATCCTTATGTGACAAATTTTGATCGACTGATGTATTTTTGCTAAAGCATAAAACTACACCGGTATTATGTTTGAGCAAAATATTTTCAATTGGCTGATATACAATTTGCGACTTAAGCAAATAAAAATTTATAAATCAATTTTTTAAAGCAAATATTGAAATGTTCTTTTTGTTCTTATAAACCATTTTTACGAACAGAAGTTCACCATGGATATGGCACACCAATCCTTTATGATTTTTCAGTTTTAATTTCCATTTTTGTCCTCTTAATGCACGAAAAAGTTTCGCAAACGATATAAATAGAGCAGCTGTCAAGCACGTATTACGACCTGCTTCCGGAGACTCCAAAATATTGCTCTCTGATTCAAATTCTATATTTTGGTTTCTTAGTCTTCTATTTAGTGATATGACGAAATCTAGAACTGCTTGACAAGACCGTCAAGCAGAGAACCCTTGTTTAGCAAAGTAATGAAGTTTTTTGTCACTCAATTGCTGCTTATCTAATACTTTTCAAGTAAGGTATTTTTGCTAAAGCATAATACCGCACCCCTATTTGACAAAGTAAAAAGCACTAACATTCGTCAATCTCTATGCATCGAATCGTTGCTACTCGGCACAGAATGATCGCAATTGCGCTGGATGGCACGTGACACCAATGCCCCGCGAACAAAACAGCAAAGCAGCTAATGCATGCTGTTCCGAGTCGCAAAAGAACTACAGGGCAACCCAGAACTCACTGGTGAGATTATGCTAAATACCTGGCCTGGTCTCGTCTTCGAATTCCACCGGCAGAATTGCCGCTACTTGCAAACGGTCAGGATGCGTCGAGACCCAAATTCGAGCAGCAACTCAAAAAAAGACAAGCGGGAATACACTAAAGTCCTTTAATTTTTTTCCCACAAATGAACAAATGAATAAAATTCCACCAGTATTATGTTTTACAAAAATATTTTTTCACTTTAGCTAAAAAAAATGTATCGTTCAGTTTTTTATGCATTTCCTGTAATAAGCAATAAAGCATTTTTACAAACACAAGTTCACCATCTATACAGCACAGCAGTCAATTTATTTTTTTATTTATTCTTCTTACAAAAAAGCGTCGGAGGCGCTCTAGATACAACTACTGCCAAGCAATTAGCTCGACCTTCTTACGGAGATAACTGAATTTACTGTCTACATTTAAATTTAACATGTATGTATATAATTACAGTATATATTTAGGCCTATAGCTTTTATTCATACGCACAACAGAAATCTAGAGCTGCTTGTTAAATCCACGACACAGCGGAAAGTGATGGAAATTGTTTTTCCAAGAACATAAATTTTTTATTTCTGATTTTAATATAGGAGATATGGAGACTTTGCTGTTCACTTGTTTTTTACTTTTTACACTATACCGATAAATATGATTGTAATTTAGAGCTGTGTTTAAGTGCCCAATAGTGGACAGTAAAAAAGTTGTTTTTCACCTTGACATAACGTTACTGGTGTAGATGTTTGACCGAGAATTTACCAATCAATTGAACCTCTTTTCTATCTTGGATAAAGTGCTCTTGTTCTCCAACTTTTACATTTTAATTTTTAAATATTGCTTGTTTTTAGTGACACACCTTTTTTCTTTTTAACACGGACTTAACCGGATTATCTTTGACGGTTGTCTCCGGTACATAACCGCCTAACTTTTTTTCTTGCAAAAGCGACACGTAACTATCTTTTTTGGTCGACTTTCGAGAATAAATGTAATTAAAATTTATTGCAAATATCGTTACGTGATCAAAGGCTATGCGCAACACTTAGAAACTTTTGGTCTATTCAACAATCTGTTAACATGTGAAATGTATTTATTGTTTATAATAAACAAAAAAACATAACATATTGCAAAAATATGTAAAATCGGGGCAAAACAACAATATGATTAATTTTGGGTAACAACCAACTACAAATTGGTTAGCACATTTTTTCATTCTATGCAACCATTGAGTAAAATACAAAGCGCAAACAAACATTACGAAAATATAGAAAAATATGCAAAACAACCACAAAAAATAACTAGTTTCAGGGTAACAGCTAATAACCAACTAAGATTGGTTTACAGATAAACAATTTTTTTTATTCTATGCTGCAAATCAAAAACAAAAGAAAAACGAAAAAAGTGCGCCAAAAACGAATATAAGTGGGAAACATATTGCAAAAATATATAAGATTGGGGCAAAACAACAATATGATTAATTTTGGGTAATAACTAACTACAAATTGGTTAGCACATATTTTCATTCTATGCAACAATTGAGTAAAATAAAAAGCACAAATAAACATTACGAAAATATAGTAGATGGGCAAAACAACCACAAAAAATAACCAACTAAGATTGGTTTACAGATGAGCAATTTTTTTCATTTTGTGCTATACAATTTTAATTCTATGCAATACAAAAACAAAACAAAAACTAAAAAAGTGCGCTAAAAACAATATTAGTGGGGAAGAAAAACGAAAAAATGAAAACGAATATAATTGTGATAGGCCCTAGAAAAAACAGAAAAATTAAGAAAATGCAAAGAAATAAAGAATGAAGAAGAACAAGGTTGTCAAGAAAACGACTTCACTCTTTATCACATCCAATTCGAAGAAATAACAAGGCTGGCCCCTACTCCCAGTATCTCTCCTTCGTGCGATAAGCAGTAAAGCATTCTCCCACACACAAGGTCACATGGCGAATGGCACACCTCCAGCTCGTCCGGGTAGCACGAGATCGCGATGGATCAGCCGCAGCTGCGTCTCTACCTACCCCTAATTCACGCCTCTTGGCGCAAATCGCACAAGCCCGTTGCACTCTTCCTTCACTCGAAATACGTTCCGGGGTGTGGAATTCTTCTGGGCCCACGATGCAGCGCATCGAAGAACCCACAACCGGGATCGGAACGCGCCTAAGGGTTTTTAAAATAAAGGTCTTCTACTAAACACGTTGTATAAGTAAGCAAAGATAAGGGTCGCTCTCCTTGCTTTTCCTTATGCAGATTAAAACCTTATGGGCGTTGACAATTGCTAGACTCCATAAATGGAAGGACAACTTCTTCCACCACTTCGTCGTCCGCCTGTTGAAGCTGTAATAGCTCAACAGTTGGTCACTCTTGTCAACACCTGCCATGTAACGATTATACGCCAGGACTGAAATGGGCTTACGCCGGATAACGAGAACTCCAGGCGCTCTCACAGAAACGTCCTCCATTGCTGGAGTATGTTTCGTAGAAAGCACAAGTACATCGCGCTTATCTCTCTATTTCAGTGCCAAAAGCGCACCATCTCTACGTGACACGACCCCACCTCTCAGAAGCCTCTGCTTGACCAGGACCTCGGAAGCCCTTTCGGTTTGCCATGCATGTGCCGACAGCGATGGTCTGCTTCGCATACAACTCTTGAAACAAGAAAATCGACGAATAGTATCGGTCCATATAAATTTCATGACCCTTCCAAGGTAGTCCTTTATAAGACCAAGCACTAAACCACGAGTGGTCGAAGACTGCCCAGTTGCAACTTTGAAGCTACAGCAGTAACCAATACTAACGTCACATACCTGATAAACCTTCATCCACCACTTGTGCGGTTTGTTAGGGTTGTAGGTGCGAAATCGTACACTTCCTTTGAATGGACACGTACCCTCGTCAATGCTCAGTTTTTTGCCGGAATATTAAATGGCTTTGAACTGAGACGAAATCATATCCACAAAGGGCCTTAGTTTCCAAAGTGGATCTTGCGGCGAAAAAGAAGAATTTGGGTTCCTGTTGTCTACGACATGCAAAAACCTCAAAATCTTCTCAAAACGGTCACGCGGCATAGATTCACCAAAGAATGGGCAATGAAAATATGCTTTCGTTGACCAAAAGTCGACAAAACGCGGTTTCAGAGACAGGCCCATCACTAAAACCAAAGCAAAAAAATTTTTTAATTCGTTTGGGTCCACATCATACCACGGCTTTTGGTGGGAGCTGGATTCCCATGGGGTATTTAACGTCTGCGCGGCATAAATGTTTGTTTGCCGCGCCAGATCATTAAAAAAATTGTCTCCCACCATCAAATGCAAGGCAGACAAAGGACTCATCTGGAAACCCTCAGGTAGATTCAGTTTCCGCTCTTCTGTGAATTCTACTTGAGGCGGTGGACTTTCCGGGTTGTCTGCCCATGCGTTCGGTCTTCCGGGTTGACGTGGCCCACCTGCAAAATAGTAACTTGTTATTTTTGCAGTTTCTCAACAAACAAAATTAGCATTCTACGCTATAACTACAGCAAAGACGTATTGTTTGGTCAGTGCTTGGTTTGTTACAAAAACATAAAATTTGCTATGAACGAAAAACTTTGCTATAATCAAACAAATCCACTTGCAAACACAAAACAATTTTTTTGGCTTTTATAGCAATTTTAAAAAATGGATTTGATATAAAAATGAAAACCTTATTTAAGTCTTCTCCTGTTTGTTGAAGAAAAATTTGGGTATTGCAAAATAAATACAGATGGTACGATACTTCTTTTTGATGGTTTTATAGCAATTTTGCAAAGTTATAAAATTAAAATGAAAAACATTATTTGTCTTCGAAGAAATAGTGTTGGTCAAAAGTTTAGGACTTTTTAAAATTTTCTTTTAATTAATTGTATCTTTTTAGTTATAAAATTTATCAAAGTTATAAAATTTGGTTTAAAACATTGAATTTAACTTTCACATGCTCTATTTTTATGCAATTTTGAATTTCACATCCTGCCGTTCCATATTGTATGATCACGTGGTAATACGCCCACTTGCATACACGATGTGGCTTAATCACAAATTGTAATAAAGTATACAGAGTTACTCTCCGGCAGATATCAGTTAGACAAGTTAACTTCTGTTATGATTATGTTATATTAAATTATCTTTATTATTGTAAGTATTTGTTTTAATTTTTGTTTTGTTTTTAATTCTATTTGAATAAGCTAATTATTGCGAGTCTTAAAGTGTACGATTTGCAAGTGAAAATGAGTGTACCAGAATCAGTCTTGTCAAAAGATCAAATACTGCATGACTATTGGTATTCATCATCTTCAGAAAATGATGAAAGCGTGGATGAAACCATTGATTGGTTTTTTGGTCCTGTTAGTATATACAAACAAGGTTATATTTGAAAAAGAATGAGCAGCGCAAGGAAGAAAAAGGTTTGACAATACTCAACAGAGTTTTTGAAGTTTGGTTTTATACCTTCAGTGCATGATGAACGTGCACCCTTATGCTTACTATGCCAACAGACTTTAACAAATAAATCCATGAAAGCTGGTCGTCTTGAAAATCATTTGAAAGTTAAACACCCCAACCATGTAAAATAAAACTTGTAATATTTTAAAAACTTAAAAGTAATATTTGAGAACAGGACAACAATCACTTCATTATTTGCTAATCAAAATGCATCCCTAAATCGTGCACTTGAAGCAAGTTATGAAATTTCTTTGCTAATACCAAAAAATGGAAAGAATCATACGATTGGGGAACAGCTGTTAAAACCAGCAATATCTGTTTTTGTGAAAAAAGTTTTACAAAAAGATGACAAAGATGTGCAAGCAATGCCACTTAATAACAGTTCAGTCAGCAGAAGAATTGATGAGATGGGGCAAGAAGTTGAGCAACAACTTATCGAGAAGTCAAAATCGCAAAAATTCTCATTACAAATCGATGAATGTACAATACAGAAAAGTGAGGTACTATTATTAGCATACGTGAGATATATTGAGAAGAAAAATTTTCAAGAAGAAATGCTAATTTGTCAGTCACTAGAAACAACCACTCGTGGAATTGATATCTACAACAAAGTAAACAAATATTTTGATGATCATCAAATTCCTAAAACCAACATCGTATTGTGTGCTGCAGATGGTGCCCAACCATGATGGGAAAAAACTCAGGATGTCGTAAGTTGATCAAGGACGACAATCCAAACATGTTAGCTGTGCATTGTGTTATCCACAGAGAAAATTTAGTTGCAAAAAATGTTACTCCTAAACTACACGAAGTATTACATTCTGTGATCAAATGTAGCAATTATATTAAAGCAAATGTTAAAGCAGAACGTCTGTTCCACAAATTTTGTAAGCCTAATCATGCAAACCACGTGAGATTGTTGTTACACACTGAAGTAAGGTGGTTATCAAAAATAAATTTCCTAAAAAGATTTATGGAACTATTTGAACCTCTCAGTGAGTTTTTGAAAGACAAATCTGAAATGATTCTCCTGATGACCACAGATGGCAAAGCTTTTTTGAGCTACTTAGCTACTTTTTTTGAGAAAGTTTTTTTGAGAAACTTTGTTCTTTAAACAAGCAGCTCCAAGGAGCCAATGCCACACTTTGCGATGCAAAAGCCAAAATATTTGGATTTGTGACATTTCTTGGTTTGTGACATTACTTGGTTTGTTGGTTTGTACATTTCGTGGTCAATTTTGAAACCAAGCTTAGGTAAGGGTAAGAGTAGTTGGAAAAACCTACTTATATTCCAAAACGATAAAAAAAAATACTTCAAACTTGTTTTTCTTTTGCGCAATTACATTTATTTGAACAAAATTTTTCCTTTTTTTTTTAAAAAAGCACTATTTTAAAAAAAGCACTAGTGGCGCTAAATGCTTTTCTCTATAACAACATTGTAAGCAATTCGCTTTTGGCTCCTTAACTGGTGCGCGGTAAATTAAAAACCATAACTTGTTTTATCATTTAAATAAGTTTAAATAAATAAAAGCTAGGTTTAACAGAAAGTAAAAAGAAAAAAAATTTTTATTATTTTGTTTCATAACGTATTTTACTGAAAGTATACTTTAAGGTTGTTTTTCTACTTTATAAATATAGGCTAAAAAGAATAACTATACTTTTTGTGAGCCTAAATAAATTTATTTTATAGTTAGTCTAGAAGCAAGTATTTCCGAATTTGCTTTAATTTTGTGGTAAAATTTAAACTTGTAAAATAAGTTTATTTTAATTTTTTAAATATTTACTTCCTTATTCACAATCTTTATTTTTACATGCACTATGATTAATTTCAAGTTGATTGTGAGTAAAAATGAAAATAAATAAATAAAAAAAAATAGAAATTAAATATAGTTTTTAATTATCTTTTGTTAAACTTTTTGTTCTGCAAAATGTAAATCTTTTTTTTAATTTTAAAAGTGTTTTTTATGTTTGAAAATGTCTGAGTGTAACATGTCTTCTGAAATAGTTTATCAATTCATTTGATTGCAAAATTTTGATATTGCTGATTGAAAGTATAATATAACCAACTGTGTCGGAGCTGATTATTGCGTTAAAATTAAAGCGTATTGCATAGTCGAGGGGTAAGTATATTACGATATTGCAAAATGTGTACTGTGCTAGCTTGTTTTCTTTGTAATAGCACATGCACATGCAGCATTTAAAAACTGGATATGAGCTTAGTAGTCACTAATTTTGAACTGTTTGTACCAAACTTTAAATTATTTCTATTTATACCAAACTCGTTTAAATTTAGTAACTATTTTTGAACTATTCTTAGCAAATGAAAATGGTGGTGACACTAACTTATATATCGCGATCTTCTCGCCGTTTTTTGTATACACAGATAATCCAAAAACTCTTAGCATTCATTACTATTTTTTTAACTGTATGACATCACCATTGCTTTGTTGTTGATAGAAAAGCTTTAAACCAGAGATATAAATTTATTTCACGGTTCATTGTCTTTTAGGTATCTATGTATGACATGTTTCAAAACTTTAAATTTTTGATAAAATTAATCAAATGTCGAATATGTTAAAATGATTCATTTCATTTCAATGACGTCGACGAAGATAGAGTACTGCAATTTCACTCACTGCAAAATAGGCTCAATTGTATCTTTTTCCATTACATTCAATTGCAAAGAAGCTAGAAAACTGTTCCTTGAACGATTTGGGAAGGAGCCACCGGCTGTATGCACCCTTCGTGACTGGAAAGCTAGGTTTTCGGAAACTTAATTCAGAACTCGTACAGTTCATTCTTACGTCGATGCGAGTTGTGTGTGAAACTAAATGGCGGCCATTTTGAACAAAATCTTTAGTTTTATCATATTTTAATTCATTTTGTATCAATATTTATTTTATTACATAAATTGCAACGAGGAATATTCGTTTTCATTTATGATTGTAAAATGGCGGAAGATCGCAATCACCCTGTACATCCTACATATTGACTGCATAAACAAGGCTGCAAGTGGATGGCTGCAATAGATTCTCCCTTTTTAATAAAATAAGCCAAGACCCCAAAATTTTTTTAATTCAACCGAGACTAAGCAGAACTATAGAAATTAAAGTCTCGATATAGTAGTGAATGTTAATCGTGCGGCCTTCGCACTGAAGAACATAAGTTCGACGGTCAGTCTACCTAAGTGATTTTTGCTGTGACTTTGAGAAAGGCATGGTACGAAAAATTTTAAAACAGGGCTATGCGGCAATGGTGACTCAGCGTAAAACAAAAAGCAAGAACTGATGTTAAAACAAGCGATTACACCAGCACCATACTAAGCTTTTCTGTATGTAAGCCCGACAACTAGTGGCGAGGCAACAACCTGAGCCGCACCAGATCTTTTCCCAGCTCCCAAACTCTGGGGTGCCCACCGATTGGTGATTTAAAATTAGTTTAATAAACGTTTTGTAAAATTCGAAGAGAAAATAACCGACAATTTAAACTAAAGCCTTTAAAAAAGGTTTTCATTTTTATTTCAAAATATTTTGTCTCAAAAAAATCAAATAAAAACCTTTTTTAAGTTTCAATATTTACTTCAGAAAACAAATTTTTTTTTTAATTAAAGCAATAATTTTTTGTTGGTTTTTTGGTTTTTCATTTGGGTGACGTTCGCATGAAATTTAAACGAGATTATTTTGCCTTTCTAAATTGTTTAATCTCCTACGTCTGAGAAATAAGCCAGTCTTTATTTTCGTCCGACCACTCACAACCTTGCAAAGTCTTTCGAAAACAAATACATCTGCTGATACAATTGAGAAACTAAAACAACACCAAATATCTTTGAGGCAACATCATCGCTTACTTTTGTATTCATAATAATCATAATAATAATAAATCATTATAAACTTGTGCATTCTTATCAGCAGCTTGAAACCTTTTTTACTGGAATTTTTTATATATTCTTTAGTTGAGAGTAACAAACAAAACTTTTAAATGAAGTATTTTTAGCTTTATTTGCGTCGAAAAATTTACAAACTTTTTCTAAACAATAACAGCAAAAAGTAAAAAAATATTTTATTAGTTTGTTATAAATTTACGGAAACTTAACAATATTTGTTTTTTTTTAATTTTTTTATCTTTATTCTTATCACGTAAATTTTTTCCCTATAGTTAATTTAAAAAAATTTTTAGTGACAACACGTAAGAAACAACAATTGCTTTAATTTTGTTCAACAATAATTTGTAATAAAATCTTTCCCTCTAACGGCCATCGGTCTAAAGCATATTTGCCGCATGATCTATCTTAAGTTCTTGTTAACGATGCATTTCTTAAAGTCAAATTATGATTGTACCGGTCAAATTTTGTTTATTGTTGATATTTTTTACACAAATTTTCCCTTTTAATTTTTTTCTGGCAACACCTTTCTTCTGAAGCATGCTTTTTTGTATCTCAACACTACCGTTAAAAGATTAAAATTTTATCAATAGCTTCAAAAATCACATAACACATTTAATTTTTCAGGCCAAGATTCGTACGACGTCGACATCTGTAAGTAGAATCTTTGTTCCGGTTTTGATGTATCGAAGGTGATGGATTAAAAAGTGGAGTTCAAATAAAATCACGAAATAAAAAAAGACACCCCTTGACAAATAGTTTTTCAATTTAAAATCAAATTGCAGAAACGGAGCACTACAATGTACATCCAGCAGCAGGATGGATCGTGCGGAATTTCAATCTGAGTATTTGGAATTTTAAACAAATCCTACTTTTTTGTAATTTTTAAAACATCTGATACAATTAAAATACATATTTCTAAACTTTTTTTATTTTGCATAACAACGAGTTTAAGCAATAAAATGGTCAAAAAAATCAATAGTCAATAAAAAGAAAACATCAGACCACGTCCTAATAGCGTGCTCCATACGTCGGGCACCATACGGAGCACGAGGTTTGACTATTTTGGATGACAAAACTCGATGCTGTCTCAACACCATCAAATGCCAATGCCAACAATGCCATCACCATCAAATGCCAATGCCAACAATGCCATCACCATCAAATGCCAACAAACAGCATCTGATCTGCAGCAGCACTGCCCGGATCAGATGCTGGCATTTGATGGTGTTGAGTAGGGTAGTAAAAGAATAAACCCTTGGCCCCACTCCTGTTTATGGCTGACCCATAATGAATGCTCTTCCAAACAACAACCACAAGTATTTCATGTATATTTGCTAATGACAGTCTAATTAGAAGGACAACAATGTGATCAAGGGTTAAAATTAAAAACTAATAATTTCTTGCTTCATTTAAAAAGTTTATTATTAATATTAGTATTACTAAAACTTTATAATTTACAAGTTTTTACATGTACTTGCACTGAAACAAGGTCTGTTTTAAAAAGCTGACATTTATAAAGATAGTTCTATTTAATAAACTTTTAAAAATCAAAGCTTAAGTGTTAAAATGTATAAAAAAAAATCTTTTTATTAAATGTCAAACTAAAACTGTTTTCATGAACGAGTTTTTGTTTTAAAATTTGCTGTCCATAATAAGTTAGTTTAATTCAAATTTGCCTGGTATTTTAACAACAGTGGTTGTGAGTTGCAAACCCAAATGCTACTCCAAAAATTTCTGGGGTTGCCAACTGCTTGAATTGGCTTTATTTGATTCATTTTCTCCATTTTTATAAAATTTTTGAAATTGTAAAAGCAAACTAATAATTTTTTATTGTTTGGAAATGGCTTTTTGTAATCAACATTTTACGAATTTGCCCCGGGGTAGGGACATTTTTTCGCAGGCCAACTATTTTGAAAGTTTTGTCAGATGGATTGGATTTGAAATCAACACGCATTGGATTCTATTATTTTTTAATAATCTAGTTGAATATAATTCTATGGAATGACATCATGATTGAAATAAATAGTTTGGTGTGCCGGATTAATATTGAAAAAGGCCAGATTTGTCCCACGGCCTGTAGCTTGTCTATCCAGCTATAGATTATGCAAGTAAGAACCTAATCGAACAATTTTAGCACGTCTTCACTTAGAATGTTTTCTTGTAGTATCTCGCGTTTGCGACAAGTCACAAGCTTTTTAAAAATTGAAGTCACTTTAAAATACTTTGAAGTCGTAGTTTAAAAATCGTTGTTCGCGCATATCATTTTTAACTTTATTTTGCTACTATTTTTTAGATTAAGGTTTGAAAAATATATCTTTTGTTTTGAAAAGTTATATTAACTACATAAGCATAACTTCTAGAATATCGGTTTTAAGATATTTTGTGGTTCTGATTTTTGAAGTTGTGTTGCACATCATAAATATTTAAAGAGTTTTTTGTTATTAAATACGAACATTTTTCAAGTTAAAACATGTTACTTTATCATTTGGACCAACACTTTCTACTACGTAACATTATGATCAAGAGCTCAGTCATATTTATATTATATATACTGCAACTAAAGTAATCAAATGTCAAATTTGTTGAAAGCTTTACTGTTTCCAACCAATCGGCCTTTATTTACACCGCAAAAGCTAATACCAAAATTGATAATTGCATAATTCTCGAAGGTACAATCGCAAAATCAATTTCTTTTTGTAGATCAGTTCACGATCGAGACTTTAAATAAAGCGTTACACGCACATTAATGCATTGTTCAAAGCCTACTTACAAGCCTTTAATTTGATATCGCCCTTTATCGGAAATTTAGCAAAAAATGTAAATAGCATTACTGAAACCGCAACTCAACGTCCTTGTAAATTTAACCAATGATTGTCCAATATTCTTTAAAAGTAATGTGAACTTTAAAAATTTTAAATTCAGATTAAAATTTCTTTGTTTTTCATGTATGTATAGTAATATATGTTGATTACAAAAACCTAGTTAAGCTACATCAATTTTACGGCTTTTTAGTGTATTATAAGCAATTCGCTTTTTTAAATTTACGAGATTCATGACTGCGCCTGATAATTAATACGCAAAATGGCGTAATCGTTTTATTCAATGCCTTTTTGTTTTGACTTACACTAGCGTCCTGACGATATTGACGTTGCGGAAATTCTCATATTTAATTGGACATTATATGTTCGCTCGAAAATAAATTCGTGAGAGTAGGAATATAGCTACAGGATATATGCAATTGAATTTGAAAAAATCTTAATTTTGTTAAATGAAGCAATTGATATTGTTTTACAATTAATGAACTAACTGGATTAATGCCAAAGTCAGCCACTGAATTAACTTATTCTATTGGTAGTTTTTATAGAAAAATATTGGGTAACAAAATTTCAATTATTATTATCGGAGATATTTCCGATCTCGGAAAACGAATGGTTATTTGCAAGCTCATGTGTCGAGTTTTGCATTTGTAACTAACAAAGTTTTCCATAAGCTGCTTATGTTATGAAGCTGTCATATTCGCAAAAAAGCTAGGAAGAAATCTCCAATACCTTTGCCTTTTACGTAACTATATAAAAGTAAATCTATTAGTGTAATACGTATATATTATCTTTTATTAAAGTAAATAAAAAGATTCGTCACATGCATCGCAAAAAAGTCTTCAATTACTAATTTTCGTCAATTGTTCCTTACACTTCTTGTAATGTAATGCCAAAACAGAGCCAGTTTAGGCTCTGTTTTGGCATTGTAATTTTCTGTCACTGTCACTTCTGGCACTGTAATTTGCACTGTAATTTTCTAATAAAAAAAATTTGAAAGGTGTTTTGTCACTTAAAACCTCAGTATAATGAGAAAAAAGCAAAAAATAAAAATTTTTATGAGCATTTTTATAATTCAGACGCGAAAAGTTAAAATGGTTTTATTTTTTGTTGCAAAACGATTTTATCAGTTGTAGACTAAGATCAAAAAAACAGCTTGCTACATTTTTCTTATTTTTTTACCGGTAAGACAATCATTTCACTCCGGTGATTAAAAGAAAATTTTAATTAATCAAAAATCAATTATCTTTTGGCAATCAAAATCATAAAAGTATTGTTTTAAATAACAACTAAAGATGTCTGTAAATGTTTTTATTTCTGTATTCCGATTGTTAGTTTGCGCGTAACTCAGAAAAAGGATTTTGTCAAAGTTTTAAAAGGATACCCATCTCGTAAATTTGTATGATGTTTTATTGTTTATTTCTTTTAAGTAAATTATTTTTGATATGATTTAGTTTTTCTTTTCGGGAGCTAAATTGATGCCAATTAGCTGTCTTAAAAAATTTAATTAAGTTTTTTAAAAAATTTGAAATATTGAGATAAGTTTTGTTTCGATTTCCTATGCACTTAACTTGTTTCTGTTTAAATGTTTTGCTAAACCAAACAATCCTTCGTTTTTGCGCGATAAACTACAACATTTTCGCCAAATATAATGTCTCCAACCTTCTCCTATGAGTCAAAGAGATAAAAACAAAAAGAAAGTTTAATTAACAATACCTTTGAGATAAGATTTTGAGGCTATTTCATTTAAATTTAAAACTTAGAAAAATGGGCTTCATAAATGTTGTCCATTAGTTCTAAAAACAAAAATTTTGCTTGACCATAATTTCATTACATTATATGTGTAACCAGCAATTCTTAAAGCTGTTCATCTACTTTTTTGGCATTAAATATTCGAGATGTTGTTAAAAGAAATTTTAAGTATATTAACAGAAAACCTTCTGTTCCTTTTGTTGTTGCTTTTTTTACGTTGTTCGTAGTATTAAAAACTTTTCTAAAACAAGCCGCTTAAAGATGAGAAGCACCACGCTCGAGTTTTGCTCTCGTTAGAGCTCGTCAGTGATGCTTATCTCCCTGCGAAGCGAGCCGAGTACCTGTAGTCTTTTACGCAGGTTACTATACCACTAGATGACAGAACCCGGTTCGTTTCGCAGTGAGATAAGCATCACTGACGAGCTCTAACAAGAGCGAAACTTGAGTCTGGTGCTTCTTATTTTTAAGCGGCTTGTTTTAAAGCAATTCTAAATCCTCATTATTTTTCAAATATAAAAACTTTTTTTGTGAAAAACCGGGAAGATGGGAAAAATAGAAAAATTTCGATACACATAGCTTTGGATATTTTAGCATTGGTGTGCAAAACAATCTAACACTCTAGACTACTAGAATACAATTTTTTAATTTGAGCTCTTCCGCATATATTTTGCTATATGGTCTGAATGAGGCAAACGCCAGTTTTAAAATATTTTATATATTGTACATCAGCCACGCAAGAGATTAAAATTAGCCATATTGTTTTCTTAGTAGATGATTATAGTTCCTTTGCCACAATATTGTAAGGAAATGGACTAAATGCCAGACTCCTTACTCCTTGTTCAACCGTTGGAATTTCTTTAGCATTAGGATCAGGCAGGAATTCAAACTTTTGAACCATTCCAGCCAAGAAAATAAAAACTTCCATTCTTGCCAATTGTTCACCCAAACAATGGCGAGGTCCGACTGAAAACGGAATTACGTGATTGGATTTAATGAAATTTCCTTGCTCATCCAAGAATCGTTCAGGTTTAAATATTTCTGGTTCTTTCCAAAGAGTGGGATCGTTGTGAACGGCCCAAAGATTTGCTTGAACCTAAATATAATTTTTACAAGTTAGCTTAATGAAAAAATTGATTTGAATGAAATGCAAGAAATACATAAAAATGCTTAAGTTTTTTGCATTTCATGGCAAGAAAACAAGACTTTATTAGAATCAAAGTGAATTTAAACTTTAACTTTCAACGAAGATTTACTTTTAATAAAAACAAGTCTTTATTAAATATTTTATTTAGCATTTTTTTTCAAAAATTCTCATTTAGATAGTTTTTACTATTTACCGTAATTCCTTTTGGAATTCGATATCCATTTAATTCAACATCTTGAGTTGTTTTATGTAAAAGGCCAAAAGGAGCAATAGTCCGAAATCGGAAAAGTTCTTGAATGAAAGCATTCGTGTACGGCATTTCCGACTTTTTTGCCATTGAAATAATTCCTGATGAGCCTAAATATTTTTGTTTAATGTAAAAATTGATTGTTTGTACGCTTTATTTATTAGTATACACGCTAAAAACATTCACTAAGTGAATACAAAAAACTGCGGTCAAAATCATTAAATATGACATGTATACAAGCAATTAAATCAGTTTTATATGGAAACAAAGCACAATTAACTTTACTACACATTTTACAATCATCAAATTGTTTACAATTCAAATGAAAACTAAAAAAGAATATTATTGTAGTTTAATGTTATTAATATTGAATATTATGATTATGAGTGTAGGAATATGAAAAACAGTAAAGTAAATAACACGGGTGCAATATACAGTATGATGAAATAGGAGACATGAGCATACACATTAAAATAATAAAAAAACGAAGTGCTAAAACTTAGCGTAAAAAAATGAAAAAGTTAATGGTCTATGGAGACAATTTAAAAAATTAAATTTAGATTTTTGCTTTGTACTTTGTTTTGTTGAGAAAAAAAGAGAAACACAGATTAAAGATATTGGACTCGATTTTGGATTTGAAAGATGGAAATGTATGTAACAAAGAACATTTTCATATTATTACATGTAGGATACCAGTAATTTATGAAAATAAAAGAAGGCTGGTTTTTGTTTAAAATAATAGTTTTTAAAGGTATAAATTTCGAGACGTTTCTGGTATAAAACAAAGTATTTGGTAGGAAAGCCTTTATAAAAAAAGAAATGAATCGTTTGAAGTTAGGGTTAAAATGTTGCGTTTCAAAAAGAAACAGTAACCTAAATGCAGTCTTTATCGCTATAACTTCTTAAAAAATTAAAAAATAATGATAAATAAAGTTTAAAAGGGTAAGGTGGATCCAAGTAAGATAACTAAGTAGATTTTTGTATAAAGGTTGGTTAAGGTTTAAAAGAAGTTACAATAGTGTTAAAAGTTAGTTTGTGAAATTGGCAGTAATGCAGGTTTCGGGACCGATTTTTTGTGGTCTCTGTCTCGACCTCATGCTGGTGCTCTAGGTCTTGGTCTCGAAGTGATGTCTTGATCTCGTTTCATCTAAATTGGTCTCGAGGCTGGAAATTTTTTGATACTTTTGTTACTTGATGTATTGTGATGAATTTTTCAATTTGTTTGAGAACGTCATTCATTTGACCAGCTTTGCCGCAATTTGAAGTGGTAAAATCTTATAATAAAACTTTATTAACCTGTAGTTTGGCAACTTTTTTATTCTAATTCCAATATTGATTTTATTGTGATCAGGGCCATTTGTTGCAAGCTAATCCGATTGCAAAAAAACTTTATTTAAATTTTTTCTTTCGGTCACAAATAAGTTTGGTATTACTTTGAATGTTTCCGCTCAAACCCTTGCCCGTTAAAACATTCACACCAAATTAATCCTACTTAGAAAAATCAAGTAACATGATTACGTAGATATATTTTAAAGCTAGTTTCTTTTAATTAGAAGAAAAGCTTAAAAAGAAGAACGAAAGAAGCAATACAAAAAATCTAGATCTACAGCAGCAAAATAGATTACGTAGCTTTACAGTAATTTAGCCTAATGCAGCAGTATCCCTTGAAAATGCACATGAATTTTTAATGTTGGTTTTTAAATTAATCTACAGCTAGTCACCTTAAAATTTAGTATGCCTGCCAAAAGAGGTTTCAAAAAGAAATTAAAATGAATGTTTTGGATTTTGGTTTAAATGTAAGATATAATGTCATAGGAAATCTATTTTACTAATGTGTGTTTTAAAGAAAATTAAATGAGACAAAAAATGATTTTAACCTTAACTGGAACCTAAAAGTTTCTAAATATTCAAGTTTAAAACGTCTTAAAATAAACTTAGAATTAAACTTCAATAATAATAACGCTATGTTAACGAAAAAATTGCCTGAAGACATGACTTAAAACGAGTAATGCAATTGCAATAGTAGAATGCAATAGTATAGTTTAGACCTGTGCAAAATATGTGGTTCGTGAATGCCCAGGATATGGCCCGGGATATAATTAATAAAATTTTAATATCAAATTTTTTTGAGTTCGATATGGCAGGAGTACAGCTACTTAAGATGATGCAGTTTTCAAATTGCTAAAAAATAAAATTAGATTTCGGGTGCACAACTTTTTACACGTTGGTGATCAAGTTTTTTTCAAGCATCCCTGGACTGCAATCGGTACAGAATTACAGTGACATTACTTTTTTATTTTTACTTTGATTTTTAAGTTTATTTTAAATTATTGTCCATGTAAACTGGGATCGAACATTGTACCCACAGCAAGTCATTACCTCGATCCCGCATATTTTTTTCTAAATAAAACAAAGGAGTTCTTGTTATAATGAAATTTATGTGAGCAAAAATTTAAATACCTTATTTATACATTTATTTATAGCCGCCATTACTTATAAAAGTAAAGAGGTGTTGGCCCTCCGAACCGCAACGTATTATACGATATAACGCCCAATTCGTTGTCAATTGCGTTGTATGTATCCTTTTTCTCTTTCGCCGACAGATTGACGTAATATGTTTTTCAAGCTTTACTATAGCTTGCTACTTGTACAATATTCGCGTATATACTACGTGGTTCTAGCTTAGGGTATTCTCTAGAAAATTATAGAATTGTCTAGCGTTTAGGAGCGAATTTGCCTCACCTGATCTTTTTTCTATATAAAGCCGATGCGTAGCGGATTATTATAATTAGATGTGATTTTGAGAGGACTCGAGTGGAAGTAATTTGGTTGGGCGCGGGAGGCCCGTAAGATTTTGTATTGGTCGATGAGTGCTGAATTTATTTTGTGCCAGTGGCTGGGAGTTGTTTTCTACAGAGGTAGAATTATTTGTGTTGATTGCGTCGAGTTATAGTGTTGATTTCGCTTTGCAGTTTGGCAAAGCGTGGAATAGAAGTTTGTCGGACGTGATTTTTGTAATATATTCGTTCTTATTAGAGACAGTGGTCTCTGTTTGTTGTGAAGAAGAGTCTTCAACAAAACCAATCCGAGCTTTCGTTAAACCAACTGTATAAACCGTCATGCTCATAGCGAGACTACTTCTTGAGCCGGAATAAAATAAAATTTAGACACAGCTTTGTTTCAGCGCAGGTTCGGGATACCTTTGTTTCGGGTTACCTAGCTCAACTGGTCCTTTGGGATTCCCGAACAAAGACTGTGACAGACAGTTTCTCAAGAAATCAGATTGGGGTTTAAAAACCTGGCGGTGGCAGTCCTGAATTTATAGTACGATTGCAAAAACAAATTTAGAAACTTGGTCATGCTGTAACTTGTAATACGTTTGTATTCAAACGATTTTGCCAGGAGGTTGCCAATTATTTTTATAATGCGTTTTGAAGATTTTTTAAACTAAAGATTTGCTAACTTATTATTTTTTTTACAACCTTTAGAGAATTTAAGTAAAAAACTATTACATATTTCAGTTATTTAATACATTAATTTATTTTATTTCAAAGCTGTCTCCTTTTTCAAAAATTTTAACCTGGAAAATGCAATTATGCATTTTATTTGCCTGTTAATTTCCATAATGGCACTTTAAAACAAGCGCGCATGATGTAATCGGCTGCAAAGCCAAGGATATTCCTCCTAAGAGGAGCACTTTCTGGATAAAACATTTAATACGTATTTTTTTGATTTATTTATTTAATCACGTTGAAAATGTAGAAATGCCAAGATTATCTCTCCCTCCTAAAAAAAACAATAATAATAAATGGCGTTAAAAAAAACAAACGTTTCGAGTTTAGCGACTATTTTTATCTATTTATTTTTTTAGAAAGGGGTTGGTAGGTTGCATTTTCGGCGCGATTAAAAAGAGTTAAAGCAATAATTTAGAATGACGTTTTTTCTGAGATCTTGTATGCACATCTTTTTTTTACGTGCGCTAGTTTTAGCACAGCTTAGAGAGAACGTCGCCCAGGACCCGTTTAACAACCACTTAAAAAGTTGTGATTTATAAATTTAGACATTTTCGCTGAAGAGGGAAGTGTGAGGGTTAAAAAAGCTTCACAAAGAATGTCGGTCAAAAGTTCATAATAGCGGTAAAGTAAAGTGAAGACTTATTTAATTATAAGAAACTTAGGGCTAGAAAACAGTGAAGAAAAAAAGTTTGTTACTTTTATTTTACTTTCTAGCTCTAGATGAGTTTTTTTTAAAGCGATTTGTTTAATGATGCAACAACACAGAGAAGAACTCTTTCCAACATGTCAGAAATACTTTTTTATTTAAAATGTAATGTTAGATTATTTTTAAAAAACTTTATTGTTTTTGGAATTATTAAAATTAGTTTGCATTTTTGTAAAATTTCCGGTCTCGATTTTGGTTTTAGTCTCGGAAAAAATTATCAGGCCTCGGTACATCACTTAACTACATCACTAAAAGATGGGCGGAAAAGTATTGACTTTGGAAAGAAGTTTTAAAGTTTTTCTGCAATGAAGGTTGAGTTTAGGACAATGAAATTTCTAATAGAGTCTAAGTATATAAGAAATAGCATTTCCTCTTTCGGATTTGTAATTGTAAAGGTTAGAATGTTTCACAGATTTAAAAAAAGACAAGCTTCATAACAAATTTAAAAACTGAGAAGGCTAAAAAATTGGTGTGTTTTGGGTTGAAAGGATAATTTTACAATAAAAAATGAATTTGTAAAGAAAATGTTGATTGATTTCCGGACGTTTGATAATTGAGAGTCGTCTGGGCTGCATGTAACAAGCGCAAATTTGATAACCGAGAGAACAAAATTGTTCCAATTCTGCGTCAAATCTTTGAGTTGAAACGAAAAACGGGCTCAAAATTAAGGAAGTCACATAAAACGGAAGTCTCGTTGCAATTCGCTTAAAACAAAAAAAGAATTAAAATTCATCTTCGTTTGAAAGAGCATTCATTCAGGGTCAGATACAAACAGGACAGGTCAGACACAATGAGGACTGGTCAGACACATACAGGACTGGGGCCGAGGGTTTGTCCTTTCACTACCTCAGACTGCGGCACTGCCCGGATCAGATGCTAGCAGTAATATTGTCGAGCCAGCATCGAGTTTCGTCATCCAAAACTGTCAGAATTAAAATTGATCTAATATCCCATAATAGATAAAAAAGAAAAGGTTTGAGTAATACAAAGAATTAAAAAAAAACTGGCTTTTAAGGTAATGTTATCAAGAAAGAATTTTTACAGTTTTGTTAAAAAAAGAATTTTTCCTGTTTTGATAAAAAAAATCGATTCCAGTTATAACGGAAAGCATCCTAATTAAATAAGTAACCTTCGAAGATGCACTCATAACTAAAATAGAATGAAAAAGAGACTCACAAAGGTTATTTCAATCATCTCTATTTATCCCTCTTACTTGCAAAAAAGCAATGGATGCGCAACACTTAGACCAACCGTCAAGCGATTACCCGATCTGCTTTCAAAGATCACAAGATGTTGCTGTTTGGTTGAAATTTTTTATTTGGGTTATAAGCTTTTAATTAGTAGTATTACTGAAATATAGAGCTGCTTGCTAAGACCGCAAAGCAAAAAGTAATGACATAAAGTGTCTCTTCCAAGAACCCAACAAAATGAGAAAAGTAGATTTTGAAAAGCAATTGTGCTGATCACGTTTGCCATCAATAAGGTCTTCTACCCACTCGGCTAAACTACCAACAAACCAATAAGATTAGCAAAGAGAAACTAATCTATTTGAGAAAAAATGTAGAAATTCCAAGCAAAAGAACTGTTTGTAGTAAGAATTGATAAGATAATAAATCGAAAGCTTTGCGAAGTCGATTTCAAGGATCGTAAAAATAAAGAAAAGTCTTGAAAAGTTGAGAGCCAATTTGATGTTTTGTAGTTGTAAAGATTTAAAGGTTTGAAATCCGTCTTGTTGTTCGGGGAATCTGATGAAGTTAAGCAAATATTTTAATTGTAAGAAATATTGGTTGAATGATTTTTAAAATATCATTCAGACAGGTGGATTGCCAATCTTTGAAGAAAGTGTGTTTGAGTTTTGTCAGCTTTATGAGAATAATATTTGGAAAAGAAGGGTTGCTTACAGAAATAAAAGTTGTTAATAAAAAAGTGGACACATCTTGACGTCGCAGCATAATGTTGATCTTACAGCAAAACAAAGTAAATATTTAACCGATTACAAAACTTTCAATTTTGGTTTGCCAGACAACAAAAAATAGTTTTGAACAAAAATCATACAACTGGTATGGAGTAACCAAGAATACGGTGTCTTCCTGCTTTCTCAAATATTATCTCATCTTGTGGCACAGTTTTATGAGGAAAACGCTGGAAGGATTTTGTACTTTTAAGAAGTAATAAAATAAATTACCTGTTTCACGTAAAATCTCGCTCCGGAGTTTTGTTTGAGCCTCTGGATAATTTATCAAACATAGCAACGCCCAATACAAAGTATTAGAAACAGTTCCTGTTCCAGCTAAAAAGAGCTCATGAATGAAGTTCACAAGTTGTATGTCCTAAAAAGTTTTGTTGATTGAAGTTTATTGAAAACTTCTTCGGAAAAAAAATTAAGTTTTTGAAACGAGTTATTAAAACGAAAAACAATAAGCTTACGCATGCAATAATAATTTTAAATGCAAATGCATTTTAAATGCTGGATTGATAAGTTTAATGCTATAGAAAAGTATTTATTTTAATTTAGGATTAACTTACAGTAAAATAAGGATCCGTCCCCTTTCTTTTTTCTAAGATAAATGCATCAATAAAATCTCTGAGATTATTCTCATCAAAGGTTTCCTCGTGCTCCTTGGCTATTTCTTTAACCCAATCTGTAAAATAAATTTGAAAGGTAAATTTGACTAAGACTGAAGACATTATGTGGTTAACATTGTGACTCAGAAAATTAAAAATTGTTTAATGATCATGCAATGTGTCTTATATCTAAAAACATCAGTTAATAGAAAAATAATAGTTTTTTTGAAAAAATGTTTAAATTTCTCTGATAAGAAAATCATAAATCAAAAATTTTTATAGCAATTAGTTAACAAACGCAAAGAGTTAACTGTACCGAAAACGCCAATAACCAATTTGGTAAACTTGCTACTGAGATACGAAAATGGAGGAACTTTCTTCATGACTGGTGCCTGGGTTACAATTAAGTTGACAAATCCGGTGAGTTGATTTTGTAATCTGCAAAGTGAAAAGAGATTTGAAAGACATTAATAAGTGAATATTGCTATAGAAACAGGGAATCTTCAACGTTTTGAGACCCGTCCCCCTTTTCTTACGCAAACGAAATTCGCGCCCCCAATCATGAGATAAAAAACACCCAAGCTCTATCATCATATTCTTCAATTCTTTTCAGAATTAAAAGTAAAGACCAAAAAAAGGTCTTCCTTTTCCATAGAGCGTCCAAAATTTCCAATTTTGTCATGAATTGATGGTAAACACTAAACAATTGTTCTAAATTTAAATGCATCCGTATTCCCATCTTTATCAAATAAAGAATTATATCAAATTGTTATCAAATCTAAATCATTTTTAAAAGTCTACTTTCTCGATATTAAACCGAATTAAATCATTCTTAACCAATATCTTCAATAACTCTAATGACACATTTAGTGTGCTTTAACTTTTCTTTTTTTTCTTATACCTTTCATTTTTAAATATTATATCTTTAAGCATTGAAAACCCGTTTGCTCTCTTTTATATACTGCACGTGTTTATATTCGTTTTTATTTTATACTCGTATATTATGTTTTTCTTTATATTTCTTGCACATAAACTGCTACTATGTCTAAATCTTATTTAAAGTTAATATTTTTTATCTGTGCATGTGTACCTAAATAAATTATAAAATCATTTCTTTGAAAAAAAATTTTTTTCTTGATATCATCCCATTCGTATCTTCCTACATTGATACCTTCAAATTCTAACTAAGTTCCTTGTGGTCCTTATGTTTCTTCATTATGTATTTCTTATATTTTTCACATAAAAATATTGCAATATTAAAATTAGAATTGTAAAGTATTAAATATTTCTTTGTAATTTTTGTGTATATACTATGTTTCTCTTCCCACTTCATTAATATAATCTGTTATTACATTTCAAATTTAATTTGTTGTAAATATGATTTTATCTGTAAGTATGTAATTTAAATGAGTTTCTATTTAAAAAAAACACAAGTTTAGTGTAGTTTAAATAAACATTATTTAAAATCATTAAACTTCTATTTAAATATGATTTAACAACAATTAACGATTTAATCCTTAAGTATTAAGTTGCCATTCAAAAACATTAAAAAATTAGTTTAATCTCAGAGTTTTAAAAAATTTACATACCCTTTTATAAGAACGTCAATCATGTTTCTAAACAGCTTATCGTCGTAGGCAAATCTTCTACCGAAAACAAGGTGACAAATGTTGTTTGAAACAGCATTGTGCAGAATTGGCTGGAAAATTAAAAATAAAATATTATATATCAAATGTTCAATCACCCAAAGCAATTATAAATAACAGCAATCAAGCAACAAGACTTTGTTTACTGTTGTGAAATTCTTGGACCACATTTTAATTGAGTACTCGTATATTCCTTGTTCTATATCTAGTATAAAATTAATAATGAAATAAACGGTAATCCTGTACTCATAAATATTGAAACTTTAAAGTCTATTCAAGCTGAAAGCTAAGAAAATGTAGAGCGTTTGAAGGAAGCGCAAAAAATGCAATGCGGAAAGACTGTTTAGACCAGCAGTTCTCAATTGGGAGTACGAGAAGGGACTTCTTAGGCAGCTAACTTCTCTGCCAAGCTGTAGTTGAATTTGTATTACCGACCAGTTAAGGATTTACGTGTGAGGTGTAGGATAAGGTTTCTGCTCAACCACTGTGTACTTTTTCAATGCAAAGCAAAAAGAAAAGGAGCTACATCATCGGACCAAAATGCAGATCTTACCAATTCAGGAGTATCCACTTTATTTATATTTTATGAACGATTCACTGTGATGTATAAGAGACATGAAATTTTCCCCGTCAGAAAAACTCTTTGTGTGCGTATACGACGAAGAGCGCCTATTCCTACGTTAATATCCTCCTGTTTGTGTTAGTCAGTAGTCAGTAATCGACCAGTTGAGATACTTTGCGTAAAATAACCTGTTTGATTACTTTGCGCAAAAGATTTTAGGTTATGAAAGTGTGGCGAGATGCATTATAAAGTTAAAAGAGTATAGAATATCGTGAAGGCTATCTTGTGAACTATTAATAATTAATTATTACAGTGATTATAGTCGTGATCATTCAATCTACACTGCAGCATGTGAAAAAGGCAAAGTGAGGAAATGAAAAGAAGAATACAGTTAGTTTGGTTTCATTGCCACTGCAATTGATGGAGTTGAAAGACTGCAATGTATTCTCTGTGATGCTGTGTTTTGTAATTCTAATCTAAAACCGTCAAAGTTAAGTCAGCATTTCAAAAGTAAACATGGGGGAGTTGAAGCTGGATATAATGCTGAAACTTTAAAAACAAAACAAGCTCGTTACGACCGAAATGGAACGCTTCCCAAAATGGGATTTACTAGTGTCGAAAAGCCTCATCTTCTCGCTTCGTACAAAGTAGCTTATCGCATTGCAAAAGCAATGAAACCTCACACGCTTGCCGAAGAATTATTAAACCTTGTGTCGTTGACAAGGCTGACATAATTTCGGGAAATGGTGCTATCACGAAGTTGAAAAAAGTTGCGTTGTCAAATGGTACAGTTCGTAGAAGAGTCAACGATTACAGTATTTGATATTCTCGATCAACTAATCTCGACTTCAAGGCTTCTCCAATAAAAATCTTGTTTCAACTGAACGATTCTACAGATGTATCCAATTATAGTCAGTTAATTTGTTTTGTTCGTTATGTCAAGGAAAAGAAAGTTAAAAAACAGTTTTTGTTTTGTAAACCACTACCAAGGACAACAGCCGCGAAGGATGTATTCGAATTAGTTAAAGAGTTTTTTAATGAACACAATCTTTATTTAAAAATAATTGGTTCTATTTGCATTGATGGTGCTCCAGCTATGTTGGGCAATCGTTCTGGTTTTGCGGCTATGCTGAAAAAGGAGATACCCCAGTTAAAAGTAACTCATTGTCTGCTTCACCGACAGGCTCTTGCCTTCAAAACACAACGTTTATATCTGAAGAATGCCCTTAAATCCTCTATGAAAATCGTGAATTACATCAGAAGTCTTGCTTTGAATCGCCGATTGTTTTTGTCGCTATGCCAAGACGTCAATCGAAACGACAACCATGTTCTTCTCTACCACACTGAAGTGAGATGGTTGCCGAGGGGTCGGGCACTGAACAGGTTTCTGCAACTTTGAAAAAAAATTAAACGCTTTTTGGAATATCGCAACAGTGACTTTGATTTGAATCTGTTGAATTTACACAAATGACAGCATATCTTTCTGGTATTTTTTACCACCTCAATGAGCTGAGCTTATCACTATAAGGAAAAAGAATAAATATGGTAAAAGCGTCCAAAAAACTGAAAGCTTTTATCTGAAAACTGCATCTTTGGAGTCGCCGGCTTCAGGGAGGGAACCTGGCTAACTTTTCTTTTCTTGATGACATACAGTAGTTGTCGAAGGTGGTGCTAGCCTGCATGGAAATGTGCATTTGGAGATTGTTACACATATGGAATCTCTCAGCGCATCCTTTGACAATTACTTTTCTCCCGGTCAATTGAACGTCATGGAAAGTTGGATAATCGATCCGTTTAAGTTCAATTTAAATAAGCTTCCTGATGAAAAGAGTTGCAAGGAGGATCTTATCGATTTGAAGGAAAGTCGAAACATGAAAGTAGAGTTTGAATCAATGATTTTGGAGAATTTTTGGAGCCCAGGACTGAAAACATATCCAAAGTTGGCAAGAAAAAGGACTGGCAGTTCTCCTTCCTTTCTCGACTATTTATCTATGCAGAGCCGGGTTTCTTCCCTGGTTTATTTAAAGAATAAGTATCGAAATCGGTCGGAAACTGTGGAAAGTGAGTTACGCGTCGCTTGAGTAACAGACAACCACAATACGAAAAACTTGTAGACAAAAAAAGGGAAGAAAAAACAAGTAAATAAAGTTCTTTATACGCAATATATTGTCATTGATTGCGTTTTAATTATACTAATATTTATATATACGTTTTGTTTGTTATTTTTCTATAAATTCTTTGTTTAATTTTTTGTTTTGAGGACTTTTGCGACTATTAATGTCAACGATGATAATACAAAAAACAATGCATCCAATGGTGCAAGGGGTGCGAAAATGACTTTTCCCTCCGGATGGAATGCGGGTATCAAAATGAATGGAGAACCGCTGGTTTAGATTAATAGCAGAAAGCGTAAAAATGATAATAGCGCATAAGTTTTTGTGCTAGAGGAAAAGATTAAAAGTTGAAACATTTCAAGTTTTAATCTTTGTTCAGGCTGAAAGCGGTTGGAAAAAAATAAACAAAAAGCGGTCCTCGTTTGCTTTCAGTCTGAACCGACCTTAACAATTTTTTATCATAATTAGAAAACAATAATTGCGTACAGTATAACCTTGCTCATTCGTGGTTCACCGTTTGCGGTCCCGCTTAATAGCGGATTTTGCTCTCAAAAATTTTTTTTAATAATGTATTTGAATTTGTAATAGCCCCGGCAGTTTCGTGAATTTCTTAGGCCATTTTTACTTAAAAATTCTGTGCTATAAGAAGTAAAAGAGTAAATTAAGCTGAAATATGACTTGCATAATGGACATTTGTAAAATTTCTTTACTGATATATCAAATGCTTTTCCATTTCTATTTCGGATTTCCTCATTCAAATATTGCAGTTCTTCTCGACAAATGTTTTCCATTCCTTTTTTACCAAGTCCGTATCTATATACAAAGAGTTTTTAGAAATGTTGTTTTTGCAACCTGTTGACCATTGTTGAATAAAGAATTTCACCTGTGATGAGATAACAAGTTTTATAGATGTGCAAACGTGAAAGTATAGCATGCCAAGCCAGAATTAATATTAGGTCAAAGACAAACTATCGGATATTTTGTTTATTCAATATAGAGAGTTTGCTTCATTGTGAAGTTTTTTTAACAAGTTTTAAATGAGTAGGCCTACGTTTTAATCTGTCGTGAGTTGTTAGAAATTAGTTTTTAAAATCCACAAAAAATTAAGCGATAAAGAAATTCTTAAAACTTAATTTTTTGTAATATTCTCATTCTCACTCGTTGCAAGAACTATATATACAAAAAATAACAGACAGCTGGATTTCAAAAATAATAAATTAACTCAAAAGGGACAAGTTTAAAACTGAAAAACAATGGATTGAATGATTAAAAATCAACAAAACTTTGAAGAGAATTGTACGTTTATGGTTATTGATTAAACATGATTTCGAATGATTTCGTCGCTTTGATTTAAAGTAAATTTAGTTTTGGCTTTTTCAATTATAATCTTTTTTCGAGACATAAATTACAACTTTTTGTACTCGATTTAAGAGAAAAAATTTGTAATAACATGTTTCACATAATGCTGCCGCATCTTGTTTCCTTACACACATTTAAACAGTTTAATTGGGTTTTTGGGCTTTTGAAAGATAGCAAGAAATATAAATAGCATGCAACAATCAAGATAATTAAATTCATTCAATCAAGGTATTTAATCAAGATATCAATCAAGATATTTAAATTTGGAGATAATTAAATTTCTTGTAATTTAAAAAAAGGAAAATCTGATTTAATTCTTCAGTATAATAGCCCAACTAGAAAACAACCGTATTTCAAGTTGGGTTGGATTAATCGACGTTTAATTTTAAATAAAGACCACAATTTTTTGTTGCAAAGACCACAATTGCTTCTTAAGCCATTGATATTGCATAAAAAATAAAAACAAATTTTAATTGATTAGTTTTAATTTTCAATCACTAGATATTACTTGGAAATTTTATTTTTTTATTTTACACGTTTGTTTATGGGATTTCAATAGACTATTTAGTAAGTTAGATTTCATATGAAGGTATAGTGTTTGCAAAATAGTTAAAATGACATATTTGTACTAACTCTCGCAAAGTCATTAATCCGAATTTACGTTGAGATTTGTGCTTATCACCGTAATCCAAGAATACGAGTCCGTTTCCGTTTTTTAGATTCTCTAACAAAGGAAATGTCGGTCGACCCGAAAATGCTTCACTCGCTTTTACAAATGCCTAAAATATATAATTGAGTGGAAGCATAACTTTAACATATTGTAACAATTAGGTTTTTAAGATACATTTCAAGCCTATTTTATTCTATGGCGTATTATATAGGCTGTATTAACGATAAATTTTTAAAAGCAAATTAATTTTTAAAATGAATGGTAATGGTGAAAAGCAAAAAGATTAGAAATTCAAAATATTCTTTTTCAAAAATAAATTTTTAAAAGTATTTTACTTATTTAGGAAATGCAAAGTTCAAAAAATTAACAGGTTTTTAAGTATTTTAAAATTTTCTAAAGTTAGACTACAATATTCAAGTTTTACAAGAATAAAATAAACTTTAGTTTACCTTGTTGATAGTTTCTAAATCATTTAAAAACACCAAATCATTGGAACCTAAGCGAATGCCTATTAATGGTCCATATTTCTTGCTGAGTTTATGTAAAGTTTGTTCAGGATATTTTCCTATAAACGGTAAATACCCCGCAAAAGGAACACCTCGAGGTCCTGGCGGGAATTTGAAAGGACGTTGATACCATTTAATCAAATATAAAGTAATAATAAAGATCGCCAGTACAAACCAATTCCATTCAAAAAAATTCTGATAAAGTTCAAATGACATGGTTTAGCACGAAGCAAATAGTTTTTGACACAATCTGTAGAAACTAAAACTACTGTAATTCTAAATAAAATATTTAGATTAGTTACTTTATATTAAATACAGATTTGTTTTTATTTGAGATTTGATTTCAAACAAGATAATTTAAATCTATTTAATTTGTATGGTGATCGGAAAAATAATTTTAAGGATAAATTAGTCCAGCATATCAATAAGAGGGAATCTTTTAATTGGTTTCTATTCTTGTTATTAAACTTGATTTAATTTTTCTAAGGGCAATCGTACGAGTTTTGACTTAGCTAAAAGTTTGTTGGTGTGTTTTGTTATTGGTTTCAAAAATTGGTACACTTTGCTTTCCTCGTGTTTGAGACTCAAAAAATATTCACTATCTCAGTTAATTTCGGTTTATATTAAAGTTTATTTTTGAAAAAGTTTATTAACTTTTTTCAACTAACTGGTTTCTCATTGTTTATTCTGGTTTTGTGTTAATTCAGTCTGAAAGGAACAATTAAACGAATTAAGCAGGTTATATTGCGTAGGATGAGTTGGAGTTTATGCCATTTTTTCAAAAATTATTTGTTAATATTGAGTTACTTTGAAATTACAGTATCTTATACAATTAAGAAAGAGGCGACAAACCTAATTTTAATTCACCTAAACTTGTTAATTTCGCTAGCAAAAACAAAATAAGATAAACAAATTAAGGAAAAAATAATCTTCCACCTTTAAAAAATTAGGAAACTTATCTATTTAAAGCGTTACGACAAGAGCAAAACAAAGAGTTAAAGAAGAATAATCAGCTTGTCGATTTTGATATTTTCTCTTCGATGTATAACTCTATTATCTATATTTTGATGAGGAGATATGAAGTGTAACTCTACAGCTTTGTGCTTAATTACAATTAAAAAATAATTGCTTTTTAAAACAAAAACAATGGAAACACTTCAATTTTGTATCAGACTAAAATTTTCAAAATTTTTGTGAATAGTGCCAGATTAAACTTACGTTGCGTTTTAAAAACAACTAAAATAGTTATGGAGCAAGTGTTTCCCAACTCTTTTTCAAAAAACTTGCTTTGCAAGCGCAAGAAAATTAGTTGCACCGCAAATCGCCTTCGATGAATTCAGGTTTTTGAAACTAAAGTCCCACACAAAAAATTAACAAATAAACAATATACAAGTGGTAGTCCATTTAATAAAAACTATGTTTTAGGAATAATAAGAAAAAACGACATTCTTATAGTAATTTAAAAAAAAAATAACATCTAAATTGCTGACATGAGTTTCGCACTATTTTTTGTGTCTATTCTAGTTTGCTTTTTTCTACAATAAGTATAGTTGCAGCCAACATTACTGCCAAAAAAACTTGAAATTTAAGCTGGCTAAAAATTGTTTTGCAGACATCGATGCATATAACATTTTTGGATTAAGCGCTTTAATCTCATTGCTATTTAATTAATATATTGTTCTTACTTTTTGAAAAGCCTCCAGAATAATGATTGTGTTTTCTAATATTTAAAAATAGATATTAAATTCAGATCATCTCAAACAAGTATTTATTTTTTATCATCTGGCTTGCTGCAGTGGCTAAGTTTAAAAGCATCAAGTATAGCTGTTCATATGCACACTAAGTAAATCCTTTAACGAAAGTATTTTCTTTTCAATTCCTAAGTTTCACTACCACTACAATATTTTTTTCGACACTATCTTGAATTTTCAAATATTTTTTTTCTTTTTCTTTAACTTTGTAGCTTACTTTCACTCAATTTATTTCAATCAAGCAACAATGCAGCGTAAAAAAACTGCTGATTAACAACAAGAAGCAAATAAGGACTTGACGTGTAAAAGATACAGAACTAACTAAAATTTGGCTCGGTCAACATGCTAAGTAAATATTGATTAAACTTTGACTTTTTATTCATTCATTATTAAGAACGTTTCAATTCTGATGTGTCCAGCATTGCTAATCTGATCAACGTATTATAAATACTTTAAATTATTATCATCTAAACCTACTTGAAATTAAAAATTTTTCTTATTGATTTTTTTCTTTTGCATGTAAGAGCTTGGATACTTCACAAAAATAACCTTGAGAAAGTTTTCAGCTAAATCACTTTAACTCAATTTAAAACTTAGTGTTCAAAGTTTGTGTACTTAAATCATCTAGTTAAACGTTTTTTTGTTTAATTTTTAAGCAAACTAATTCGGTCTTTCCAATCCCAGTTTACAATAAGGTTTTTGGCTCAGTTTGGTCAAGTAAAGAGAAAGTCCAATTTCTTCCGTTTGATTCAAACCAATACCTTTAAAATAGACTTCAAAAGCATCCCTGCTTGACGTCAGCATTATACGTAGAGAAAGTGTGAAAAAATATCGGATGTTTCCGAAGAAATACGGAATGCTCTATTAGGGTCGTAGTACGTGTATGTGTTGTGCTAGCAATTGGAAAAGAAATGCAGGGTTTCTTTCGTTTTGATGTTTTCAAAAAAACTTTTTCGTAGCAAGATTTATTATTTAGCGGCTTTTTCTATTAAATTATTTAAAAAAAAAACAATTTGTGATTTATGAGTTTTCAAAATTGTTGTTTAATTTTCTAAATGCGGCAGCTTACTCATATTTATCAAATTAGAATGATAAATGAGTATTTTTATTTATCTTAAAACACATTTTTTTGTTTTTCAAACGCTTAGTACTGCTATTTTTAGCTATTTTTACATGTTCAATGTTATAAAAAATTATATGCAACAATATATTTTTTCATTTTTCTGCTCCGTAAAAAAAACTTTATATTGCTCTGCTTCAACCTACTTACAAAACTGTTATTTGTGGTGCTTAAAACAACTTTTGATAAAATTTTTTTAATGGAATATTCAAGTTGTAAAATTTTTACTCAAATTGTGTATTCTACTTTTTTAGCTTTTTTGTTTTACCGTATTTTTTAAAAATGTTTTTGCATCAACTTAAACGGTTTTGATCAAAACTTCAGTTGTCAAGCTTACATTTAAAGAACAAAAATGTTTTGAAAACTGCTCAATTAATATGGCTGCTTTATTTTTAACATTAAATATAAAAAAATCACATTTTATTTTGTTCGTATTTAAAAAGATATTGTTTTATTTAAAGAGACGACTTGTTGTACAAACTTGAAAATACCATGCAGAATTGGAAGCATTTCCAAAGCTTTTAATCGGAGACTGTTTAAATTGTAAAAAAATAACAGAACAAGTAGTGATGTCCATGTTATATTTTTGCTTGGTTTATGTGACTATTGCGACTCTTTCAGTAAAATTCAGATTCAACAACACCATGCTTCGACAAAACAATAGTGCGATAATGGTTTCATCGTTGCGAACAGCGCCAACCAAAATTTTCGTAGGCTATCAGAAAGTAAAATTGTTTAGCAAAGCGAAAAAATCACTAGAGTATTTTTCTACGTTGAAGACACTTTTGCTTGACATATATTCAACAATGAAAAAAATTGTGACTATTTCCTCCATCCTTTCCATCTTTTTCTATTCGTCCCTATTCACTAATGGCCTATTGGTGCATATAATATTGCTATAAAGTAAAACAACTTAATCTCAAGCTGGTCTACAAAGCAAAAAAATGTTCATTCTACAAGATTTGAAAAGCAAAATTGATTTGAAAAGCAAATCACCACGAAGGTAATGCACTGGTAATTTGTTCTCTAACCACATGTGTTCTTCACGACCCGACAGCGTTTACCAGCAACTAAAAAGGTCATATTACCTTTCCATCATTGTAGCAATGCCATACATTGATTTTTGTGCCAGGTTGATCAAACATACCATTGTTTGTAAGAGCATATTAATCTACACATCGACAAGGTAATAAAAGAAAAAACCCTTGGCCCCATTTCTGTTCGTGTCTGAACTGGAGTGGTTGCCCTTTAAACGACAAAAAGTACAAATCATCGACTTTCTTGCATTGCTTAAATTAAGTTATTTATATTTATTTAAACTTAAATTTTTTTAGACATCTGTTTTTATCTACAAGTACCAATAATTTGTTTTTTTTGGTTCAATAGCATAACAAAGGCTAACCAATATTGATTGTTCTAGGAACTGATTTCTTTTTGAGCAATTGCTTCTATTTCAAGCTTACGCGAAAACTACTGTAGAAATTCGATTTCCAAAACATTACTGCTTTTTGACAAAACATTAAATCATAATCTTCTTGACTGATGTATTTACACTTCCGTGAACATTTATGTATGCGCAGCGGGACCGGTTTCAAATGATTTTTGAAAATGATGGATTTTATTTTGACGTCATCGAAAAGCTTTAAAACGAGTCACGCGTCACATTATAATACGTGTAAGAAAAGCGTTGTCAAAATTTTGCTTTTGCAAATGACAAAACTGTTGGTGTGAATCATATCGAATTACCAAGTCAAGAAGTTTTGCGCAGTGCTTTGCAACCCTTTTTTTACTCACAACACAAATAAAAACTTTTGGCTTTTTGCGGTACACCTATCACAAAAATATAAAAAATATAATCAATTTAAAAACAGCAAAGATTCATCATTAATTTTCAGGATTAAAAAGCCTTGAAAAGTTTGATAGCCGCGAATCGTCTAACAATTGTAAATCTCAAGTTTCAAAAAGTAAAAGTTTTTTTAAAATACGTTTTAATTACCGTTATCCCGCGGCACACCTAGCTTTGTCTACAACTCTTACAGTTGCAAAGTACTGTTCCAAAACATAAAAGAGAATGGTTTACAAACATTTGTATTCTTTTGCATTTGCAAGTGCTTACTGCTCAACCACCTCAAGGTCAAATTAAACTTGAATTTTTTTGATAAATCAACAAAAATCAGTTTTTCTACTTGGTAACAAAAAAAAAATTACTATAAAAAAGAAAATATGTGGAGAAAGAAAACTTTGACATGTACATGATGACGTCAGATAGGCCTACAAAAACCTAATAGATTATTCTTTTTCGTACAAGATTATCAGTGATACAGTGCTTACTCATGACAAGGGTTTTTATCGAAAGACAGTTTGCCAAACCAACATTTTATCGAAACGACATTTTATGAAAACGACGGTTTATCGAAGGACAGCTTATTGATACTCCATAATGGCGACATATAGCATGACAGTAACAGATAAAATCCACTTAGATAAATTTTAATATGGGAATGAAATTAAGGTAAAAAATAAATCCCACCGCAATAAATTTCACCAGAGAGTTAGATTTTTGATCAAGGTAAGGAGTAGATTCTAGCAAAAAAAGTTGGGTTAGGATTAGAGTAAGGGTTAGATTTCAAATCGGTGAATTTTACTCATTGATCAGGATTAGCTGAGAAGGTTTGGGTTAACAGTTTTTTATCACTTTAAACTTTTTTACAAATTTTTTAATAAGTAGCTTAAATTTCATTAAAGTAAATTTGTGGTGAAAATATTTGTCGTGTAATTTTTCGCCGTAAAATTCACCGAGAGTCTACACAGCAGCTTCTCGCAGCTGTCTTTTGATTCTAATTAGTCTAATTTAGTAAATTTAAAACGTGCCATAAAATTGGATTGAAAAACAAGCTTAAAATAATGTTTTGAGAAATAAAAAGTATAGCTTATAATAGGCAATTGTTGTATGATGGCGATTAGCTTAAAAACTAATTTGCATGTCAGTGAGTAATTTCAAACTCTAATGAACAGGTAACATTGTATAACCCAATTTCAAAATCAACAAATTTTATTAAATGTTTGTCAGTTAATTAAAATTAAGAAAAAAAACAAAAACGTATACGGTTGTGTAGTTTAGTTTCGACATCGAAAATCTTCCATTTTTGGAACATTTTTCCAATGTAGTCTCAATAATCAAAAACATTTATAGTTGGTACTAAATTTTTTTTAGGCTAAAGACTTTTAAACAATAGTAGTGACTTATAATTAATTATTGTTGTAAAATCTGTTTCAGAGTTGAACTCAGAAACTATGCTCAACATTGATAAGAAAAAAATAATAACATTTTTTTGTTGGTTTGTTCGGTTTGTTTCAACATTACGAACTCAAAACTAGTTGATTCGGTCGACAACTTATATCTTGGTGTTCTTAAGAATGGTAAAAGTAACAACTTTGACCATCAGTTGGACAAATGCTTCAGAATTGGAAAGTAATTTTTTATGGCTTGTTGGTTGGTATCTAAATACAGTATGACAACTTAAGTTATGCCTATTGATTTAGGTTGAACCTAACAAAAATAGTTTTTAAGGTAAAAAAGATTATAACCTTGCAAATTTACTCTTAGATGAACTTCGAAATTACGTACCGGAAGGATGAAAGTAAAACTCATAGCAAAAGCGATTGTGGCGTGAAAATAAAACATACATATACGAGGGTAAATCAAAAATTATCCGGAATTGCTCTATAGCGCACTCTTGCTTTAGCTTTTTCAAAATTTTTTTTGCACGTGTTGTCTACTGTGTCACGCGATCACGATCTACTAATCTAATTGTTCGTTCAGTTTTAACACGTGTTATTTTCTGTTGATAAAAATGGACGCTCCACTGGCACAATGCACCAGAGAAGAACAACGTGCTGTGGTCCGATTTTTGTGGTCAGAAGGTTCATCGGGGACAAAATTGTTATGTCAGAAGGTTCATCGGGAACAAAATAGACGGGAACAAGATTGTGCTACCTCATCAATGGTAATGCGCCGGTTAGCCAAAATCATTTGTTGAGCTTGCTCAATCTTCTCTTCAATGGTGGAGGTTGATGGACGTCCTGCTCCTTCTGCATGTTTTACACTGGTCCGGCCTGTTTTAAACTTCTCAATCCACTCATATACCGTTGTTTTCGATAGTGCATTGTCTCCATATTGTGCTAAGAGTCTTTGATGAATTTTTGTCCCCGATGAACCTTCTGACCACAAAAATCGGACCACAGCACGTTGTTCTTCTCTGGTGCATTGTGCCAGTGGAGCGTCCATTTTTATCAACAGAAAATAACACGTGTTAAAACTGAACGAACAATTAGATTAGCAGATCGTGATCACGTGACACAGTAGACAACACGTGCAAAAAAAATTTTGAAAAAGCTAAAGCAAGAGTGCGCTATAGAGCAATTCCGGATAATTTTTGATTTACCCTCGTACATGTATATATTATATCAGGTGCCCAAAAAAGTCTTTGCCAATTTTTGTTGACTTATTTTAGGCCCCTTTTTTCATTACTAATAAGCATAGTTATACAGGAACCAACTTGTATTGACAAGTAAATTGTTGAATGATTTCAGTTTTTATAATTTTTCATGACTAATGTTATTTTATTTCTTATTTCAGAGCCTTAAAAATGACTGATAAAAAATGATAATTCGTGCTTGTCTGTTGTACGAGTTTAAACTTGGCACAAGTGCTTCATCTGCTTCTCGTAAGCTATGTACAGCGTTTGGTGAAGGTGCAGTAAGTGAAAGAACTGCACGAAACTGGTTTCAAAAGTTTTGTTCTGGCAATGAAACCCTTGAAATGAACCTCGAGCTGGACGACCAATATCTCTAAACAATGGCGGTTTAAAGGCAGCCGTAGAGTCAGATTCATGTCTAACCTGTCACGAACTAACTTCGAGGTTTAAGGTAAGTTATGAAACCATAAGACTTCATTTGTACCAGCTGGGAAAGAGATGGAAGATAGAAGATCTTTAATTTGCTTCATAAAAATCAGCAAAGACTTTTTTGGGCACCTAATATGTTGCGTCTAAATAGCTGCTCCCTTTCTTTTTTCTTTTCGGCTATAATCCTATACGCTTCACTGGCTGCGGCGTGGCCGTTTGCTTCGATGGCGGTTACTATTCATTCAGTTCTAAATTGTCGTCGTGCCAGATGGACGTGTCGTCGCCAGCGCTAGTGTGTTGGAAGTTTATTCATAATCTCGTAAAGCAAGGGAGTAGTTGATGTTGGAATGTTTTCATATAGTTACTGTATATTTATTTCTGTCCATTTATAGAAACTGGACTAAACGATTTAAATCGTGGATACGATCCCGCCGTGGCCGGCAATAATAAAATACTAATACAAGCGTGAACACCTAGGTCTTGTTCAGTGTATAGTTATTATCGGATCAGTTGACGCATTTAGTCTAAGTCTAATTCAATAGTTTGCAGTGGGTCGTCTTAGATCAGACGTCCACTGGTGTAGAGTCGCACGAAGGTGCGCTGCAGCTTCTACATCATATTTATTAAACACTACACTTTATTAGTTAAAAACACAACAGTTTGTTTCATCTTATCAAATCGTCTGGTGGTTACTTATTGAAATAGAATTTCAAGCTAATTTCAAATAAAATTTAAGTGTAGTGTATAATAAATATAATATACTTGCTCTAACCGTGTGTCATTGAGCATTGTACTGGCAAACATTACTGGATTATACATGTATATATATTTTAATATATTTAAACACTACGCTTGTGGTGTAATTTTTCGCCGTAAAATTCACCGGGAGTCTACACAACAGCTTCTCGTAGCTGTCTTTTGATTTTAATTAATCTAATTTCGTAAATCTAAAACGTGCAATAAAATTAAATTGAAAAAACAAGCTTGAAATACTTAAACGCATATGCATACAACTGCATTAGTTAAAACCTAGTTATTACGCGGTAGTTACTTCTTCAAATAGACAATTTTAATAGATTTTATCTGAATAAGTAACCACCTGACGATTCGATAAGATGAAATAGACTGTTGTGGTTTTAACTAATGAAGTGTAGAGTTTAAATATATAAAAATATATATAAATTAGTATCAGACCACAAAATTTTTTTAAATTTAACATTCATGTTATTTTATTTGCCCCAACAGACTGTTTCGCCTGCCTGGCCTCGTCAGGGGGCAGTTAGAAATCTAAAAAAAACAGTTTAAACAAAGCGCTTAAATACCGGGGAAAAACGTATAACAACAGCAAAAGGAAAAACTACGGTTATAATATTGATCAATAAATGAATTTTATTGCAAAAAAAAAGCTTTTTATGTAGCTTGCTCTATTGTTTGAAAATAATGGGTAAATTAAAAAAGTATGTATTAAAAAATGCGTTAAAATTTTGATTAAATAGACTGTACCGGAAAATACGGTAAAAAGATGCTTAAGCAGCATTTACAAAAATATCCTGCGCTTCTTGAGGATTTCAGCTTTTGGGTTTCATCTACCAAAGAAAAATTGACATTGCTGAATCTCGTTCTCAATTTCAATCTTTTGTAACTGAATAATTTAAAGTTTACAAAAATATTATGCAATAGTTCATTTATATTAATTTTTATAATTGACGATTTTGTCCCGTTTTGATATCGCCCTTAAAAAACTTCAAAATACCATCAAAATAGCTCAGTGTGACTACACTGGCAAACAAAAATGTACGAGTTTAATTTCCGCTAGAGAAAAGCATGTCATGAAAATTTTTTAAATGAGCTCACACTGCTTACCTACAAAGCTGACTCAGTTTAATACATAAAGCAGCAGACTGGTTAATATTGTCATACAAATAAGACTATCTTGAAAAATTTATTCCAATATTTTCCGTTTTAAACTTAGAGTTGACGGAATCTTTTGATTTTTTGTTTGTTTAAGACAACATATTAGACCAAGGGTGTGCAAACTTTTATACTCCCGGGCCAAATATGTGTATTTGGATTAGATCACGGGCCACTTGCGTTTCTCATTGACTGTTTACTTGAAACTACCACAAAAAAGAAGCAGTTTAGTTTATTACGAATCTACGTAAAAGTTGTTGAAATCGCTTTAATGAGAGTTTTGTAGTTGGCTTGGTTTCTCAACTACCCTAAACAGATTTACTTTAATTGATGTGCTGGCACCCGAAGTCCAATTTCCATGTTCATTAGTCAGTATTGATCGATGAAGGGATTTTACAAACCCTAATTTGGAAAAAAGTTTCTCACACACGTACGTTGAACCAAACAATGACATCTTTGAAGCCACAAATTTTTTTAACTGTGGAAATTTATCTTGATCGAAATGTTTCCGATAAAAATCGCCAAGACTAATTTCCATGTATTTTGTTTTTAAATCAGTTCTTGCTTGCAGTTCAACTAATTTCAATTGAATTTCTGTTGGTGTTTTGTCGACGTCCGTGTGAAAAGGTGAGAAAAATATGTCAAATAAATTTTTGTGGGATTTAAAGTCTTGAAAGCGATTCAAAAATTCATTCAACAGGTTTTGAAGTTGGTCTGCAAATTTTGTCTTCTTCTCAGGGGGTAGTCCAGTTTCTTTTAGAGTTTGGAAGTGGCTTTTATTCCCTTTTTGTACTTCCGCTTTCCAAGGTCGTAACTTGTTCTGAAACGCTTTTAAGTGCCCATACATGTCATTTGCATACTGGCCATTTTTGCTGCCGCTTTGTGTTGAGGTCATTCAAATGAGTAGATCAATATCAATATCATTCAATATCAACCAAGAAAGCTAGATCACACAACTAACTTTCATTTTCCATTACATGTAGTGGTCCCTTTCATTTTCAAAAATGTATGACTTCCCCAGATTAAAAAATTGTCTAAGCATGCGAACCTTGCTTAGCCAACGCACTTCTACAAAGTACAACAAGTCTTGAAGCGCAGAGTTAAAAACCTGCAAAAGCTTTTGAAACTGGAGATAATTAAGTTCTCGGGCTCGAATAAAATTTACTACTTTAATGACCGGACCAATTTGCTTAAATTTCAACAGATTTTCCTGGTGAATAACACAGTGAAAAATTGTATTGTTATCACTGATTCCTTTCTCTCGTAAAGCATACTTCAAAAGACCTACTAAGCCAATACCAGGTCTGGAAACAGCAGGACCACCATCTGTTGCAATTCTGCATAGGGTAGTCAGGTCCATTCTGAAAGTTTCAAAAGCATTAAAACTTCCGTAAATATATCAGCACCAGTTGTAGTGCTTTTTATAGATAGCAGTGACAATAGTTCTTTTGTTTCATTTGACTCCCTGCCCACACCTTTCACAAATATAGCCAATTGTTCCGTATCCGTACTTTCATCCGCTGCAAAGCTCCACGAAACAAAGTTTTTCACTTTGTCTTTAAGAGTGACACAAATGTCATCAGTAAGTACATCAATACGCTTTGCCACTGTCCATCGCGACAGATTTATTTCCTGGATTTCGGACATCATTTTTGGGTAAATTTCTTGTGCGACATTGATCGGGCATTTCTTCACAAAATCACCATCTGAGTATGCCGTCATTTTTTTAGCTATTCTGTGTGCAGTCAAAAACTTTGGTATCTTTTTATTGTCACTACGCATGTTTTGAAACATAAAACACTGGCTATTTAATTGTATCTGCAATTGATTTACTTTTTGCTTTCTATCATCTCCATACAGTTTTCCGTTTGAAGATCTAAAATGGTTTGTCTTGTAGTATCGTTTAACATTATACTCTTTCGTAGCACTAAAGATTATATTGCAAATTAGACACATGGGTTTTTCATCGGAATCATTAACAAAAAAAGTATTCCAAAGTCCATCTTTCTTGGAAAACTCTCCTCTCTTCATCCACCTTCCTCTTTTTAGCTGTAAAATTTACAGAAGTTGCCATTGCTGCTCGAATTTTACTTTCTTTAAGTTTTAAACAAGCCTAAAATGACCAAGAACGAAAACGCAAAATCATGATTGCTGCTAAACAATAGAGAAAACCAAACCAAACCAGTGAAGAATACGTCATAAAGTGAGTAAAATACGACAAAGGCGGAAAACAAAAAGAAACAAGTAGACTCCTTGCAGTAGAGAAAATGGGAGTTGCAGCAACGATGCCTAATGAAGCAACTTCAAAGCAAAATTCACAAACAGTCTGCTCACTAGGAGATGATACAGAGCTGGTTATAGAATATTATTGGCTTCTACGACCAGCTCAGCTATAAATTCACTATTTCAGCAGCATTGAACGCGACAAAATTAATATAAAGTATTTCGATAATGAAATACTGTAAGCATTAATTGAATAGCATACGCAGTTTATTTTTTGTAAACAATCTTTTAGTTGTACGCTTAGATTGCTACTTATGTTCTTCAATCAAGATTTTCACGATTACGATTATGGTAAAAGTATAAAAGAGCTAACAAATAGTCGCACACTCAGTAACATTAACACATTTGTAGCCAGAAAAAAAGTACAATTAGCCGAATACGTATGAACAATTTCTTCTTGCATCTGTCTTTATCAGAGAAAAGAAATGAAGTGAAGTAGAAGTCGATGACCTTATTACGCAAACTGTTTTCCAGCATTTCTAGCATTTTAGTCGTAGTTTCTTTATTGCTTTTAATTTCTTCTTTATTCGTTCCACTAAAATTCCCGTTTTATAATATTCTCCTAAACAATTTAAGCCAGAATTGTTGGAAAATAGTTTACGTAATAAAGTCGCTAACATCTAGTTTAAAATGTAATTGAGATCTTTATTTTAGTTTTTGTCTAATAAGGGTAGATGAAATTTGAAAACTTTTATATTTGGTTAATTCTTTTTCTGTTGTGATTGTGTTAGTGCTGTTGAGTTTAATTGTTTTATGGATGAAGAAAGTATATTCTTTCACTTAATTAAAAATAAAATAACAATTGCAGATATTGATTCAATAACTCTTTTTAAGCGTAATGTGTTAAAAAAATTTACATTTACACAAAGTCGTAGCCAAATTTTACAGAAAAGTGTCATTTTCTCTGTGTAAATCAATATGGAACGAATTTTAAGAATTCCGTTTAACGAAATAAAAAATAACAAGTTACTCATCTTTTGTTAAAATTATTTGCTCTGCAAAATATAATTTTATTTTAAATTTTAAAAGTGTTTTTTATACTTGAGAATGTTTCAGTATAACATGGCTTCTGAAATGATTTATCGATTTATTGGATTGCAAAATCTTGATATTGTTTCTTGAAAATATAGTATGACCAGCTGTGTTGCAGCTGAATATTGTGTCAAAATTGAAGTGTATTGTATAGTGGAAGGCTTATTGGAGTATGCTAAAACTGATAGTTGATTGCAAAATGTGTACTGTGCTAGCTTATTTTTTGTAGTTGCACAGCACATACTGCATTTAAAAACAAGACATGAGCTTAGTAGTCACTAATTTTGAACTGTTTGTACCAAATTTTAAATTATTTTTATTTATACCAAACTGGTTTAAATTTAGTAACTATTTTTTAACTATTCTTAGCAAATGAAAATGGTGGTGACACTAACTTATATATTCTACATATTGACTACATAAACATGGTTGCAAGTGAATATACGAGTATATGAATAAAATAGGTTTTTCCTTTTCAGTAAAACAGTCTAAACCCAAAAGAATTTTTAATTTAACCGAGACTAAGCTGAACTATAAAGTCTCGATATAGCACTGAATGTTAATCGTGTGTCCTTCGCACTGAAGGACACATAATGGGGCGACGTTCTCATGAAATTTAGGCGAGATTATTCTGCATTCAAATTGTTTAATCTCCTACGTCTGAGAAATAAATCGGTCCTTTATTTCTGTCCTGCCACTCACAATGTTGCCAAGTTATTCGAAAACAAATACATACGCTGATTAAATTAGGGAAACTAAAACATCATCACTTACTTGGGTATTCATAAATATTAATTATTAATTATACATAAGCTTGTGTATTTCTACCAGCAGCTTAAAATGTTTTTTACTGAAATTTTTGATCTGTTCTTTAGTTGAGAGTAACAAATAGACCTTTTAAAAAATATTCTTTGCTTTATTTGCGTCAAAAAAGTTTAAAAAATTTTGTAAACTCTCATCGTAATAATTAAAAAAATATTTCATTTGTTTGCCAAAAATTTAATAAAACTTAATAATACTTTGGTGTTTTTTGAATTCTTTAGTTTTATTCTTATTGCACAAATTCTTTTGCTGTAGTTAATTCTAAAAAGATTTTAGTCAAAACCAGGGTTGCGGAGTCGGAAGATTAAGATCCGACTCCGACTCCGAGAATTTCTGAAATGCCGACTCCGACTCCCGAATTTAACTTTGACTTCGACTCCCGACTCCGACTCCGACGCCCTAGTATAGGTAAAGTATACGTTTTACTAATAAATTTGCTTTTATATAGTTATGTAGATAGCAAAGGTATTGGAAATGTTATTCGTAGCTTTTTTTGCGAATATGGCAGCTTCATAACATAAGCAGCTAAAAGGAAATTTTGTTAATCATAAATTCAAAACTCGACACATGAGCTTGTGAAATTAATACTACAAACGGAGTGAAAAAGTTCAAAAAATAAATGTAGTTGAATTTTTTATCCATATCTGCGTGATGTAACCATATAGCAATACACTGTAATTTTCTAATAAAAATAAAAAAATAAATTTGAAAGGTGTTTTGTCATTTAAAACCTCAGTATAATGAGAAAAAAGCAAATAAAAATTCTTTTATAAACATTTTTATAATTCAGGCTGGAAAGAGTTAAAACGGTTTTACTTTTTGTTGCAAAACGATTTTATCAGTTGTAGACTAAGATCAAAGAAACAACTTGCAACATTTTTCTTATTTTTTTACCGGTAAGACAATCATTTCACTCCGGTGATTAAGAGAAAATTTTAATTAATCAAAAATCAACTATCTTTTGGCAATCAAAATCATAAAAGTATTGTTTTAAATAACAACTAAAGATGTCTGTAAATGTTTTTATTTCTGTATTCCGATTGTCAGTTTAGGTGTAACTTAGAAAATGATTTTGTCAAAGTTTTAAAAAGGATACCCATCTCGTAAATTTGTATGATGTTTTATTGTTTATTTCTTTTAAGTAAATTACTTTTGATATGATTTAGTTTTTCTTTTCGCGAGCTAAATTGATGCCAATTAGCTGTCTTAAAAAATATAATTAAGTTTTTTAAAAAATTTGAAATATTGTGATAAGTTTTATTTCTGTTTTCTATACGCTTAACCTGTTTCTGTTTAAATGTTTTGCTTAACCAAACAATCCTTCATTTTTCGCGAGATAAACTATAACATTTTCGCTAAATATAATGTCTCCAACCTTCTCCTATGAGTCAAGACAATAAATATAGAGATGAAAACAAAAAAATTCTAATTACCAATGCCTTTGAGATAAGATTTTGAGGTTACTTTATTTAAACTTAAAACTTAGAAAAATCGGGTCCACAAATGTTGTCCATTGTTTCTAAATAACAAAAATTTTGCTTGATTTTAATTTCATTACATTATATGTAAACCAGCGACTCTTAAATTGTTCATCTAGTTTTTGCATAAAATATGCGAGGTTTTACCAAACAAATTTTAAGTCTATTAATAGAAAACCTTCTAGTCCTTTTGCTGTTGCTTTTTTTTACGTTGTTCACAGTATTAAAAAAATTTTTTGTAAAAAACAGGAAAGATTTGAAAAATTGAAAAATTTCGTGACATATAGCTTTGGATATTTTAGTATTTGTGAGCAGAACAGTCTAACACTTTAGAGTACTGGAATACAATTTTTTAATTGAAGCTCTTTCTCGTATACTCTGCTGTATGGTCTGAATGAGAGTTTTAAAATACTTTATATATTGTACAACAGCCACGCAAGGGATTAAAAATTATCCGTATTGTTTTCTTAGTAGATAATTACAGTTCCTTTGCCACAATATTGTAAGGAAATGGACTAAATGCCAGACTCCTTACTCCTTGTTCAACCGTAGGAATTTCCTTAGCATTAGGATCAGGCAGGAATTCAAACTTTTGAACCATTCCAGCCAAGAAAATAAAAACTTCCATTCTTGCCAATTGTTCACCCAAACAATGGCGAGGTCCGACTGAAAACGGAATTACGTGATTGGATTTAATGAAATTTCCTTGCTCATCCAAGAATCGTTCAGGTTTAAATATTTCTGGTTCTTTCCAAAGAATGGGATCGTTGTGAACGGCCCAAAGATTTGCTTGAACCTAAATATAATTTTTACAAGTTAGCTTAATAAAAAAATTGATTTGAATGAAATGCAAGAAATACATAAAAATGCTTAAGTTTTTTGCATTTCATGGCAAGAAAACAAGACTTTATTAGAATCAAAGTGAATCTAAATTTTGACTTTCAACGAAGATTTACTTTTAATAAAAACAAGTCTTTATTTAACATTTCATTTAGCATTTTTTTAAAAATTCTCATTTAAATACTTCTTACTATTTACCGTAATTCCTTTTGGAATTCGATACCCATTCAATTCAACATCTTGAGTTGTTTTATGTAAAAGGCCAAAAGGAGCAATAGTCCGAAATCGGAAAAGTTCTTGAATGAAAGCATTTGTGTACGGCATTTCCGACTTTTTTGCCATTGAAATAATTCCTGATGAGCCTAAATATTTTTGTTTAATGTAAAAATTGATTGTTTGTACGCTTTATTTATTAGTATACACACTAAAAACATTTACTAAGTGAATACAAAAAACTGCGGTCAAAATCATTAAATATGATTTGTATACAAGCAATTAAATCAGTTTTATATGGAAACAAAGCACAATTAACTTTACTACACATTTTACAATCATTAAATTGTTTACAATACAGATGAAGAATAAACAAAAAAAATATTATTGTAGTTTATCGTTATTAATATTGAATATTATGACCATGACTTTAGCAATATGAAGAATAGTAAAATAAATATCACGGGTGCAATATATGATGAAATAGGAGACATGAGTAAACGCATTAAAATAATAAAAGAACATGTTGGTAAAACTTAAGTGTAAAAATTGAAAAAGTTAATTTTTAAAACTTAAATTTAGATTTTTTTGCTGTTTGTTTTGTTGAGAAAAAAGAGAAAAACAGGGTATTAAAATATTGGACTCGATTTTGGATTTAAAAATGGAAATGTACTCGTATATAACAAAGTACATTTTTATACCAGTAATTTCATTAAATGTAGGATACCAGTAATTTATCAAAATAAAATGAAGGCCAGTTTTAGTTTAAAATAATAATATTTTAAAGCTATGGATTTGAAGGGGATTCAGGTATAAAACTAAGTATTTGGTAGGAGAGTCTTTATAAAAAAAGAACTGAATTGTTTGGAGTTAGGGGTACAATGTTGTGTTTCAAAAAGAAACAGTACCTCAAATGCAGTCGTTATAGCTATAACTCCTTATCAAAATTAAAATATAATGACAAATAAATTTTAAAAGGGTAAGGTGGATCCAAGTAGGATAACTAAGTAGATTTTTGTATAAAGGTTTAAAAGAAGTGTTTAAATTTAGTTTGTGAAAGTGGCAGAAATGAAGGCCTCGAGACGGATTTTTTGTGGTCTCGGTCTTGGTCTCTAGGTAATGTGGTGTTGGTCTTGTTTTATCTAAATTGGTCTCGAAACAGGAAATTTTTTAATACATTTGTTACTTGATGTGATGTGATAAAATTTTCAATTTGCTTGAAAACGTCACTCAATTGACCAGCTTTACCACAATTTGAAGTAGTAAAATCTTATAGTCAAATTTTTTACGTGACTTCCATAAAAGATTTTATTAAGATTAGGGTCATCTGTTACAAGCTAATCCGATTACGAAAAGACTTTATTTAAACTTTTTTCTTTTTTCAGAAATAAGTCTTGTAATACTTTAAATGTTTCCACTCACACCCTTGCCCGTTAAAATATTTACACCAAAATAATCCGACTTAAAAAAATCACGTAACGTGATTACGCAGAAATATTTTAAAGCTAGTTTTTTTTTGTTAGAGGACAAGCTTTAAAAGAAGAACGAGAGAAATAATACAAAAAAACTAGATCTTCTTCTTCTTTTTCTTCTTCTTTTGGCCTTTCCCTTTAATCAGGGGTTGCCACAGCGTATGATGCTCCTTCAAGGCGTCCTGTTTTTATTGTCCATCTCCCTTGTACCAACTTCCCTCATATCCTCCTTCACACATCCAGAAATCTTGTCTTCGGCCTCCCTCTTTTCTCTTTCCCAGTAACTCCATTTCCATCACCCTTCTTTCTACAAACTCTTGGTCTCTCCTCATGACATGTCCATACCACCTCAGTCTGTCCTCCCTCATCTTCATTCCTAACCTTTCTACCTTTAATGTACCCCTGATATACTCACTTCTAATCTTATCTTTTCTTGTCGCTTGCATAGCAAACCTCAACATTTTTATCTCTGCTACTTCCTTCTCTTCTACTTGTTTTTTTGTATCCGCCATCGTCTCAAGTCCATAAACCATTGCTGGTCTCACCACTGAACTGTACACGTTTCCTTTTACTCTATCTGGTAACCTCCTGTCACAGATAACCCCCAATACTTTTCTCCATCCTTTCCATCCTCACTGCACTTTTCTCTTTACCTCTCTCTCACAACTACCACTTTCTTGCACTGTTGATCCCAAATACTTAAACTCCTTTACTCTTTGGCACTTTTGTGTCCTCCATCTGTATTGTTGTTTTGTTATTTTTTCCATTTATGCGCAGATATTCGGTCTTTGACCTACTTACTTTCATCCCTCTTCTTTCCAATGCATACATTCAGTATTCTAGACTCCGCTCTACTTCTTCCCTGGTTTCTTCGCAAATCACAATTTCATCAGCAAACAGCATCGTCCACGGTGTTTCTCTCCTTACTTCTCCCATTAGCCTATCCATAATCACAGCAAACAGAAACAGACTTAACCTTGATCCCTGGTGCAGTCTGACCTTGACCTTGAATTTTTCTTAGTTCCTATTACACACCTCACCACTGTTACGCTTCTCTCGTACACATCCTATACAAGTCGCACATACTTTTCCGTTATTCCTGCTTAAAGTTATTCCTCTTAGGAGGTTATTCCTACTTAGAGGAGTTCTCCATTAAAAAAAGATCTAATACACATTCTTTTGATTTATTTATTTTTTTAGTCACGTTAAAAATGCAGAAATGTTACGATTATCTCTTCCTCTTAAAAAAACAATAATAATAAATGGTGCTAAAAACACAAAATTTTGCATTTAGCGACTATCTTTATCTATTTATTTTTTTTAGAAAAGGGGTTGGTAGTTTGCATTTTTGACGCGATCAAAAAAAAGTTAAAGCAATAATTAAGAATGACGTTTATTCTGAAATCTTGTATGTACATCTTTTTTTACGTGCGCTAGTTTTAACACAGCTTAGACAGAACGTTGCCCAGGGTCCGTTTAACTACCGGTTAAAAAGTTGTGATTTATATATTTATAAGCATTTTTGCTGAAGAGGGAGGTTTGGGGGTTAAAAACCCCTAAGAACAATGGTGTTCAAAAGTTCATAGTAGCGGTAAAATCAAATGAAGACTTTTTCAATTAAAAGAGAATCAGAGAAGAGCAAAAAGTTCGTCACTTTTATTTTACTTTCTAGCTCAAAGGTTAGAATGTTTAATAGACTCAAAAGAGGACAAGCTTCATAAAAATTTTACAAACTAAGAAAGTTAAAGATTTAATGTGTTCGGTTTGAAAGAATAATTTTTTAAAAAAACCTAAGGTTACATTTTAAATGAACATGTATCTCTGACATGTGGGAAAGAGCTTTACTCCGTGTTGCTGCATCATTAAATAAATCGCTTTAAAAAAAAAACTCATCTAGAGCTAAGGAGTAAAATAAAAGTAAGGAACTTTTTTTGATCTTCATTTTTTTAGCCCTAAATCTTTTTTAATTAAAATAGTCTTCACTTGATTTTACCGCTACTATAAACTTTTTACCATCATTCTTCCTGGAGATTTTTTAGCTTCCAAACCTCCCTCTTCCCCGTATATGCTTATGAATTTATAGATCACAACTTTTTAACCGGTTGTTGAATGGGTGTTGAGCAATGTTTTCTCTAAGTTTTTTTTTTATCTTTTTTTTATCTTTCTCGTTTATGAAAAATGGATTTGTAAAAAAAATTTTGTTTGGTTTCCAAACGTTTGACAAAATTTTAAACTACAAAGTTTTGGGAGGACTTTGTAGTTTTAAGAAGTAATAAAATGTGTTACCTGCTTCTTGTAAAATCTCGTTCCGAAGTTTTGTTTGAGCCTCTGGATAATTTATCAAACATAGCAACGCCCAATACAAAGTATTAGAAACAGTTCCTGTACCAGCAAAAAAGAGCTCATGAATGAAGTTCACAAGTTGTATGTCCTAAAACGTTTTGTTGATTGAAATTTACTGAAAACTTCTTCGGAAAAAAAAAAGTTTTTGAAACGAGTTATTAAAACGAAAAACAATAAGCTTACGCATGCTATAGTATTTAACGCGTTTTGAATGCTGGATTGATAAGTCTAATGCTATAGAATGGTATTTATTTTAATTTAGGATTAACTTACAGTAAAATAAGGATCCGTCCCCTTTCTTTTTTCTAAGATAAATGCATCAATAAAATCTCTGAGATTATTCTCATCAAAGGTTTCCTCGTGCTCCTTGGCTATTTCTTTAACCCAATCTGTAAAATGAATTTGAAAGGTAAATCTGACTAAGACTGAAGACATTATGTGGTTAACACTGTGGCTCAAAAAATTAAATATTGTTTAATGATCATGCAATATGTCTTATATCTAAAAACATCGGTTAATAGAAAAATAATAGGTTTTTTGAAAAAATGTTCAAATTCTCTAATAAAAAAATCATAATTCTAATATCCATACAGCAATAACAAATGCCAATAGTTAACTGTACCGAAGACGCCAATAACCAATTTGGTAAACTTGTTGCTGAGATACGAAAATGGAGGAACTTTCTTCATGACTGGTGCCTGGGTTACAATTAAGTTGACAAATCCGGTAATTGGACTTTCTATTCTGCCAAATAAAAAGAGATTTGAAAGACATTAATAAAAGAATATTGCTATAAAACAGGGGTTCTCAAACGTTTTGAGATGTGCCCTTCTTCATCATGCAAACAAAACTCGCACCCCTCATGATGAGATAAAAAATATCCAAGCTCTATCATTATATTCATCAATTTTTTCCGGAATTGAGGACAAAAGACCAAAAAAAGGTCTTCCTTTTTCATCAGCGTCCAAAATATCCGATTTTGTCCGGAATTGAAGGTAAAGACCAAAAAATTGTGATTGCAGCTATCACTTTAGTTTGCAACCATTTTCTTGGGCCTCCTGATAAAGCTTTCACGCACCCAATATAAGAACTCCAGCAACAAAGTATTTGCAGCAAACTGATTGATTTTATTTGTTTTAATAGACATCTTTTTTATTTTATACTACGCTTCATAAAGCAATGTATTAGCAGTTTTGTAAGTGTTGGGTCACTTTCATGAAAAATCCATACTAAGTGCTGGTTTATAAAAGTCTTGTAAAACCGCAATGTAAATATTTATTTAATTTAATAAATTGAATAAACTGTTTTAGTACCGATAAAATTCTTATACTACGAGTAAATTATTATAAGTGTGTTTTTGTATAATGCAATTTAGTTATGTACTGAATTATTTATACTGTAGGTTATAAATTTTGTAAAATATCTTATATATTAAAAAAAAAAGCTAAATAGGCAATCAGGTTCTTAATTTAAATACAACAGTATTTCCATCTTTACCGAATAAAAAATTATACAAAAATAATATCGATTTTGAACCTTTTTTAAAAGTCTACTTTCCCGATATTGAACTGACATAAATTATTCTTAATCAATACCTTTAATAACTTTAATCATACATCTAGTGTGTTTAACTTTATGTTTTATTTGTAAATCTTATATCCTTAAGCCTTAAAAACCCGTTTGCCCTCTGTTATATATACTATGTTTTAATTCATATTTCTTGTACATAAATTGCTATCATGTCTAAATATTATTTAAAGTTAATATGTTTTTATCTGCGCATGTGTTCCTAAATAAATTATAAAACTGTTTTTTAAAAAAAAACTTTTTCCCTATATCAACCCACTTGTATCTTTCTACATTGATACCTTCAATAATTCTAATCAAGTTCCTTGTGGTCCTTATATTTCTTTTTTGTGTGTTTCTTATATCGATATTTCTCACATAAAAATATTGGAATATTAAAATTGAAATTGTACTGTATTAAATACCTGTTTGTAATTTTTGTGTATATACTAGTCTTTTCACTCTTCATTAATATAATCTGTTATTACATTTCAAATTTAATGTATTGTAAATTTGCTTTTATCTGTGAGTATGTAATTTAAATGAGTTTCTATTTAAAAAAAAAAAGACAGGTTTAGTGTAGTTTAAATAAATATCATTTAAAACTATTAAATTTCTATTTAAATATGATTTGACCGCAATTAACAATTTAATGCTTATGTATTAAGTTGCCATTTAAAAACATTAAAAAAATTAATTTAATTTCAGATTTTTGAAGAATTTACATACCCTTTTATAAGAACATCAATCATGTTTCTAAACAGCTTATCGTCGTAGGCAAATCTCCTACCGAAAACAAGGTGACAAATGTTGTTTGAAACAGCATTGTGCAGAATTGGCTGGAAAATTAAAAATAAAATATTATATATCAAATGTTCAATCACCCAAAGCAATTATAAATAACAGCAATCAAGCAACAAGACTTTGTTTACTCTTGTGTAATTCTTAGACCACATTTTAATTGAGTATTCGTATATACCTTATTATATTTAGTAAAGAATAAAATAAACGATAATGCCGCTATTCATAAATGTTGAAACTTTAAAGTCTGTTCAAGCTGAAAGTAAACGGAAAGATTAGAAGTTAAATATTTCAACTTGTCACAAACTTTGTTTGGGAATCCCAAAGGACCAGTTGAGCTAGGTAACCCGAATACCTGCGCTGAAACAAAGCTGTGTTTAAATTTTATTTTATTCCGGCTCAAGAAGTAGTTTTGCTATGAGCCCGACGATTTATACAGTCGAATTAACGAAAGCTCGGATTGATTTTTGTCGAAGACTCTTCTTCACAACAGGTAGAGACCACTGTCTCTAATAACAACGAATGTATTACAAAATCACGACCGACGAAATTCTATTCCACGCTTTGCCAAACTGCAAAGCGAAATCAACACTATAACTCGACTCAATCAACACAAAATATTCTACCTCTGTAGAACAAAACTGCCAACCACTGGCACAAAATAAATTCAACAATTGTCCACCGACACAAAATCTAACGGTCCACCTCCTGTGGCCAAACAAAATCACCTTCGCTCGAGCCGCCACTCAAGTCGCTTCAAATTATCTCACAACGATAATAATCATCATAATAATAATTTTCTCGCTACGCATCGGCTTTATATAGAAAACAAAATCACGTGACGTAAACTTTCTCGTAAATTCAAGATTCAGCCAGAAACCCCTGGAGAGTTCGTTACGCGAATCAAGTGGAATATACCCGAATTTTCCAGTACAATGATGTTAGTCAAAAACATATTACGTCAATACAAGAGAAAAAAAAGAGAAAAAGATACATGTATCGAGCCATATAACAAATTGGACGTATGTCGCAGACAGCGCTCAAAGAGCCGCATTTATTCTCTTATGATAAAACTACGAACTGCTTTTAACGGGGATACACTACATCGTTATGATTAAAATTATGAATGAAGTGTGACACAACTTTTAATCTTTGTTCAGACTCAAAGCCGTTGGAAAAAATAAACGAAAAGCGGTCCTCGTTTGCTTTCAATCGGAACCAAACTTAACAATTTCTTGAACATTACAAAACCATAATTGCCTACAGTATACCCTTGCCCATTCGCGGTTCACCGTTTGCGGTCCCGCTTAATTGCGAAATTTTGCTCTCACAGTTTGTTTTTTTCTTAGTATATTTAAATTTGTAATAGCCCCAACAGTTTCGTGAATTTCTTAGGCCATTTTTAGTTAAACCGTTTTTACTTTATTATTACTGCATATTACTACATTGCTACTGTATTAATGAGTAAGACTGTCTTCAGAATGTATTTGGGAAGCATGTTTTAGCATATATAATATTATCCAAAAGCGTTTTAAGACTGCATCGATAATTCGCGAAATTTTTTTGGATTTGCGGGGTGTGGAAGGAACGTAACCCTCCAAATGATAAAGGTATACTGTAATTGCAAATTTGAATGAGTTAAAAAAAAGAAAATTTTGTGCTATATTAAGTAAAAGGCTAAATTAAGCTGAAATATGACTTGTGTGATGAACATTTGTAAAAGTTTTATTTGAATAAGGTACATGACGGCGTAAGTATTGTTTATAAGTGGTTAAAGGTTTTTGTTATTATTGGTAAATTATTTTGATAAATATTTAAACAATGGCGAACCAGAAACTTGATGAAGTAATGGAACTGTTGAACAAGGTCAAGGAAAGACAGGATAAGTATGAAAAAGATTATTTAAAAAAAGACCAAGATACTGCTTCTTGTAATTGTTTTGCAGGTGAAAAGGAAAAAATGGAACAGCATCAAGAACTTATGAAATTATCAACTATTATTGATTCTATTAAAGTTGAAGTTGGACAGTTGGCAGAAATGGTGGAGAAACAGGAACAATATCTAGATGATTTAGAGCAATATGGAAGATCTAATTGTCTCATATTGCATGGGAACAATATAGATCACAGGATAAGTAGCATGGATGTTGAGAAGTATGTGCTAAATATATTAAATACCAAATTAGATTTGCCTACTAGTATTAGTGACTCTGATATTGATATTTGTCACCCTCTTCCTTCTAAAACCAACAAAAAACCAATTATTATTAAATTTGTTCGCAGGTCAATAAGGAATATGGTATACTCGCATAAGAAGAACTTGAAAACATCGAATGGACCCAAACTATCAATTACTGAGTCATTAACCAAAAAAAGACTAAAGATTGTGGAGGAAGCCAGAAAGGTATTTGGTTTTGGCAATGTCTGGAGCATGAAAGGTATTGTATACTGTTCATTCAAAGGTAAGAAACAAGCTATCAATAAACTATCCGATATTAGTAAGATAAGATTTTCTTCTTAATTAACTAGTAATTTTAATAATCAAATTAATACAGTACTTGATTTAACCTTACCACGACACATCATAATTTTCTTTATATTAACCTTAGCTTATCTTTATATAACTATTCATTTTATACATCTAAAATCAATTTAAAATTTGTGTTTTATTTATTTGTATTTTTTTTTACTTTTTGTTTATTTTATTACTTATTATTAATTATTTAGTTTAATTTTTTTTTTTTGTTTTATATATATATAATTACTCATTTGTGCAACATAAATCTTAAGTATTATGACTTTGAAAAAACTTGTATGTCAATTTTGCCAAAAAACAATTAGAAAAGACTTTGTGCCTATTCAATGCCAAACATGTTTAGCTCACTTTCATAAAAAATGTGCTAAAATACTTAAGAACCAAGCAATAGCCTCAAATAATTTTTACTGTAAATGTAGTTGTTATGAACATAAAAATTCCCTTATTTCACATAATTCTGGTAAAGAAAAAATTGTAAGTAGTTAACCTGAAAAATATGTTAATGCTGAAAAATTAAATTCAATCTTTGTTGATGACAGTAATTCTGAAAATAAAGAACATGATAATTTAATTGGCCCAAATAGTCATCACTTTCAAGAGCAATACTTGGAAATTCAATCTACAAAATCATTGATCTTTAATAAAAAAATTTGTAATAGTTTTCTTATTATTTGTGTTAATATTAGGTCACTATCCAATCCTTTAAATTTTAGTAAATTAGAAAGCTTTGTTCATAATCTAAACCCCAAACCAGACATAATTGCTGTGACTGAAACATGGATTCAGAATAATTCATCTGGCCCATACTGTAATCTTGAAAATTATAATTTTATCTCTAACAGCAGAAAAGTTGCCAAGGGTGGTGGAGTTGGTTTGTATATTAAAAATTGCCATAAATTTAACCTAATTGATGAATTGACAATAATGAATGAAAAAATTTTTGAATCAATTTTTATAAAAATTCAATTACATAATGAAAATTTATTCTGTGGTAACATTTATAGATCTCCTTCTAATGACAATCATTTAAATGAAAACTTTTTGAATAATCTTTACAATTGTATCCATAATAGTAATGAATCACTAAACAAATGTTTTATCACTGGAGACTTTAATTATGATTTATCAAATCAAGATAATGAACATGTATGCAATTTTATTGAAATGATGCTTGAAGGTCATTACTTCCCAGTTATTAACAAACCAACTCGCATCACAGATTCAAGTGCAACAGTATTAGACCACATCTGGACAAATTTACACCAACAGCAAATAAAATCCGGAGTCATTTTAAATCCACTTTCTGACCATCTACCAGTATATATGTGTTTTAATCTTAATAAACAGAATTTGTATAGACCTCAACAAAAAAGATCTTTTACCCCCCAAAGTATAACCAAGTTTAATGAAATGTTAGAAAATATTGATATTAATGCAATACTAAATGAAACTAATCCTAATTTAGCATTTAAATTATTAATGGACAATTACAAATCTACTTTTAACTACTGCTTCCCTTTCATCAAGCAAAATATTGAAAACAAAAATAAACAGCCATGGTTTGATAATGATCTTTATTTATTAATGCTGAAAAAAAACAAGTGTTTTAAAAAGTTTCTGAAAAACAGGAGTGTTTTAAACAAAGCAAACTTTAATAAAGAAAGAAATAAATACAATCGCGCCTTACAAGAAAAAAAACAGAGTTATTTTAGACAAACATTTAAGAAATTAAGTAATAATTTAAAAGAGACCTGGAAAAATATAAACAAACAATTAGGTAAAGTTAAATCATCAGTATGTTCTTCCATATCCATAAACAATAATTTGGTAAATGACTCTCTCCAGATTACTAATTATTTTAATGATTACTTTGTCAATGTTGCAAATAATTTAATATCAGATTTACCCCAAACATCTCATAGTTTTCAAACATTTATGCAATCTCCCACATTGAGCACACTTTATCTCTATCCAACTAGTTTAACTGAAATAAAAAAATTAATCAGTGACCTTCAGCCTAAAAAAAGTACTGGCATTGATGAAATTCCCCCAACTATTTTAAAAAGCACACCAGACAATATATTAATAGCTCTGACACATGTGTTTAATCTTTCGTTAGCTTGTGGTGAATTTATCTCTGACTTTAAAACTGCAAAAGTAGTACCAATTCATAAAAAGGGTAGTGTAACTAATGTATGCAATTATCGCCCAATCAGCTTACTTTGCTCCATGTCAAAAATATTGGAAAAGTTAATGTACAATCGTGTAGTATTATTCTTAAAAAAACAAAACTTTTTTTATAAATATCAATTTGGCTTTAGAAAAAATCACTCAACTAGTCACGCAACTTCATTATTAATTGAAAATATTGCTGAAGCTTTTGAAAACAAAGAACATGTACTTGGCATATTTCTTGATCTATCTAAAGCATTCGATACCATTGATCATAAAATTTTATTATCCAAATTATGGCATTGTGGAATTCGTGGTGTAGCGCATGATTGGTTTTGTAGCTATCTTAGCAACAGAAAACAATTAGTTGAAATAAATAATATTTGCTCCAATACTAAGTCAATAAAATATGGTGTCCCTCAGGGTTCAATTTTAGGCCCTTTACTGTTCTCAATTTATGTAAATGATTTAAATAATTGCTTAACCTTAGGAAAATGCATTATGTACGCAGACGACACTAACATATTTTTAAAAAGTAATTGCTATGAAACCTTATATGAAGCTGCAAATAAGGAGTTAGGGAACATAGATAAGTGGCTTCTGGCAAATCGGCTATTTCTGAACACTGACAAAACACATTATGTGATCTTTCGCACACCCAAAACAAAGCCTCCCTCAAAAAAACTGACAATTTCAATTAGAAATAAATTTATCTCTCAGCAACCAAAAACGAAATTTTTGGGAATAATATTTCATGAACATTTAAGTTGGAAATTGCATATGAACTTTGTTCTACGAAAAATCTGCGTAAGTTATGGTACTATCAAAAAAATTTCAAAACACTTTGACAAAAAAACTTTGCTTGTATTGTATAACTCCCTGATAATCAGTCATATAAGATATTGTATTATAACTTGGCATATTGGTAATAAAACCACAGCCTCAAAAATTCAACGAATCGCTAATAAATTCATACGATTAACATTTGGATTACATCATAGAGCTAACGTTACTGACATCTTGCGAAACAACAACGTAATGACAATTGATCAAATAACCGAATTAGAAATAACTTGTTTTATGTACAAATATATAAAAGGCATGTTACCACCATGTTTTGATCATTTTTTTCAAAATAACCTGATAAGCGACAAATTCACTAAATGTACAAGAAGCCAGACCAAATTCTATCCTTCATTTTGTAGATTAAATGTAACTAAACAATCTTTAAGATACAGAGGTCCTCTTGCTTGGAATAAAGTCCCAACAAGCATTAAACAGATAAAATCATATAGTAAATTTCGTACAGAATTTCAAAAGCATCTTATTGCAACGTAATTTTTAATGGTAATAGACTTCATAAATTTTAAAACTTCTGCTGCTGGTTTTTTATGTTACAGGTAACTCCACCAAATTGTACAAAGAAATTGAAGGTGATAAAAGCCCGATGCGACTTCAAAGGCAACATCCAGATCATTTCGGCCCATCCAGTTCGATGAAAATTCACATAATTTAATTATTTTGCACCTATTCTTGTTCACTATTTGTATGTTCTATCTTATGCATATAAATTTTTTTTTTTTTTGTCCAGCCATATGCTTTTGAAATGGTCCTTTTGACCCGTGGCAGGATTTCTTTTGGTGGGTTTCTTTGCCTGCCTGACCCTTTTGGTCCAGACCCTTTTGGTCTTTGAGTTTGTTGTTTCTCCCACCCATGATTACACAACATTCTCTGACTATGGCTCGGATGTGTGTATTAATTATCTTCTTTTCGCTTTCCTTTTCTTATTAACATCACATCGCTTTGTTCAAAGGTACAGCGACCATGCACAACTGACGTTGTGCATGTAATAACGTACTTCGTTTAGTCGCTGCTTCCTTATTCACAATCTTTGTTTCTACATGCACTATGATTAATTTCAAGTTGATTGTGAGTAAAAATGAAATAAATAAATAAAAAAATAAAAATAAGTTTTTTACTGATATATTAAATGCTTTTCCATTTCTATTTCGGATTTCCTCATTCAAATATTGCAGTTCTTCTCGACAAATGTTTTCCATTCCTTTTTTACCAAGCCCATATCTACATGTATATACAAAAAATTTTTAAAAATATTGTTTTTGCAACCGATGCATTATTGAATAAAGATTTTCACCTGTGAGGAGGTTACAAGTTTTATAAATGTGCAAACGTGAAAGTATACATGTAATATACCAAGCCAGAATTAATGTTAGGTCAAAAACAAACTATCGGATATTTTGTTTATTCGACATAGAGAGTTTGCTCCATTGTGAAGTTTTTTTTAACAGTTTGTAGTTGGGTAGGCCTATGTTTCAATCTATCGTGAGTTGTTAGAAATTAATTTTTTAAATCCACACAAAATTAACCGATAGAGAAATTCTTAAAACCTAATTTTTTTCTAATTCTCTAATTCTCACTCGTTGCAAGAACTATATATACCAAAAATTAGAAAGAGCTGGATTTCACAAATAAGAAATTAACTCAAAAAGGGACCAGTTTAATACTGAAAAAAAAACAATGGATTGAATAATTAAAAATCAACAAAACTTTGAAGAGAATTGTACGTTTATGGTTATTAATTAAATCTGATTTTGAAATGATTTCGTCGCTTTGATTTAAAGCAAACTTAGTTTTGGCTTTTTTAATTTCAATCTTTTTTTCAAGACATGAGTTACAATTTTTTGTATTCCATGTACGAAAAAAAGTTTGTGGTAAAATGTTTCACTTAATACTGCCGTATCTTGTTCCTTACACACATTTTAACAGTTTAATTGGGTTTTTGGGCTTTTGAAAGATAGCAAGAAATATGATAGAATGCAACAATCAAGATATTCAAATTCATTAAATCAAGATATCAATCAAAATATTTAAATTTGGAGATAATTAAAGTCTTGAAACTTAAAAAAAGGAAAATCTGGTTTAATTCTTCAGTAAAATAGCCCAATTATAAAACTACCGTATTTCCAGCTAGGTTAGCTTGGTCCACTTTTAATTTTAAATAAAGACCACAATTTTTTGTTGCAAAGACCACAATTGCTTCTAAAGCAGTTGATATTGCATAAAAAATAAAAACAAATTTTAATTAATTAGTTTTAATTTTTAATCACTAGACATTACTTGGAAATTTTTATCTTTTTATTTTACAGGTTTGTTTATGGGATTTCAATAGACTTTTTAGAAAGTTAGACTTTGTACGAAGGTACAGAGTTTGCAAAATAGTTAAAATTACATAATTGTACTAACTCTCGCAAAGTCATTAATCCAAATTTACGTTGAGATTTGTGCTTATCACCGTAATCCAAGAATACGAGTCCGTTTCCGTTTTTTAGATTCTCGAACAAAGGAAATGTCGGTCGACCCGAAAATGCTTCACCCGCTTTTACAAATGCCTAAAATATATAATTGAGTGAAAGCATAACTTTAACATATTGTAACAATTAGGTTTTTAAGATACATTTTAAGCCTAATTTATCCTATGGCATATTATATAAGCTGTATTAACGATGGACTTTTAAAAGCAAATTAATTTTTAAAATGAATGGTAATTGTAAAAAGCAAAAAAATTAGAAATTCAAAATGTTTTTTTTTAAATAAATTTTTAAAAGTATTTTACTTATTTACAAAATACAAAGTTCAAAAAAATTAACAGGATTTTTTAAAGTTAGACTACAATATTCAAGTTTTACAAGAATAAAATAAACTTTAGTTTACCTTGTTGATAGTTTCTAAATCATTTAAAAATACCAAATCGTTGGAACCTAAGCGAATGCCTATTAATGGTCCATATTTCTTGCTAAGTTTATATAGAGTTTGTTCAGGATATTTTCCTATGAACGGTAAATACCCTACAAAAGGAACACCTCGAGGTCCTGGCGGGAATTTGGAAGGACGTCGATACCATTTAATCAAATATAAAGCAATAAAAAAGATCGCCAGTACAACCCAATTCCATTCTAAAAGATTTTGATAAAGTTCAAATGACATGGTTTAGCACGAAGCAAATAGTTTTTGACACAATCTGTTGAAACTCAAACTATTGTAATTCTAAATAAAATATTTGGTTCAGTTACTTTATATTAAATACAGATTTGTTTTTATTTGAGATTTGATTTCAAACAAGATGACTTAAAACTATTTAATTTGTATCGTGATAAAACAAATAATTTTAAGGATAAATTAGTCGAGCACATCAATAAGAGGGGATTTTTAAATTGGTTTCCAATTTTTTATTAGACTTGATTTTAATTTTTTTAACGGCAATCGTAAGTGTTTTGATTTAACTAAAAGTTTGTTGTTGTGTTTCGTTTTTTGGTTTTAAAAATTGGTACACTTTGCTTTCTTTGTGCTTGAGACTTAAAAAATATTCACCTTCTCAGTTAATTTTGGTTTATATTAAAGTTTATTTTTGAAAAAGTTTATCAACTTTTCTATAATTAACTGGTTTCTTATTGTTTGTACCGGTTTTGTGTTAATTCAGTCTGAAATCAACAATTAAGCGAATTAAGCAGATTATATTGCGTAGGATGAGTTGGAGTTTATGCCATTTCTTCAAAAACGATTTGTCATTATTAAGTTACATCGGAATTACAGTATCTTATTCAATTAAGAAAGAGTCGACAAACCTAATTTTAATTTACCTAACCTTGCTAATTTCGCTAGCAGAAACAAATTAAAATAAACAAAATAAGAAAAAAATAATCTTTCACATTAAAAAAGCATGAAAATTTATCTATTTAAAGAGTTACCAGAAGAGCAAAACAAAGAGTTTAAGAAGAATAATCAGCTTGTCGATTTTAATGTTTCCCCTTTAATGTATGGCTCTGTTTTCTCTATTTAGATGAAGAGATGTACAGTGTAACTCCACAGCTATAAGCTTAATTACAAATAAAAAATAATTGCTTTTCGAAACAAAAACTATGGAAACACATCACCTTTGTGTCAGATTAAGATTTTTAAAAACTTTTTTAAATAGTGCCAGATAAAACTTACGTTTGCGTTTTGCACATGGCTAAAATAGTTGGTTGAGTCTAATTCGAAGAAAAACCGATTAGAGTAAAAGTAAGAAAGGAACAAAACTAGTTGCTTTAAGAGATAAAAAAAGAAAAAACGCGGGCAAATTAAACTTGAGGGCCCACAAAGGATCCAAAATTTTTTAAATTTTTAAAAATTTGTTAAGATGCTTAAGATGACCTTAGTTTCTTTTCAACCAACTAGTTTCACTCTAAAGCTAACTCTGCTTATCTCTAAAACTAACTCTCATTCCAATCGGTTTTTCTTTGTTTGCGCCGCAAATGGCCTTCTCTGAATTTGCGTTTTCAAACCTGACGTTCCCCACATATAATACAATCACCAAATAAACTATATGTAATTGGTCGTCTATTTAATAAAAACCTTGTTCTAGGAATAATAAAAAACAAAAACGATGTTCTACTAATTTTAACAAAAAGATACCTTCTAAATTGCAGGCATGAGTTTTGTACTATTTTTTGTGTTTGATCTAGTTTGCTTTTTTCTACAATAGCTATAGCTGCAGCCAACATTTCTGTCAAAAAACTTAAATTTTAGGCTGACTAAAAATTTTTTTGCAGATATCGATGCATTAAACGCTTCAATCTCATTGCTGGTTATATTACCTGTTATTTCTGAATAACTTTTACCAACTGCTTCTTGTAGAATTTTAGCTGTTACTTTATATTCGTTAAGTTAACTAAAAGCTAACCAATAGTGATTGTACGTTATTACCATATAAAAGGCAGAAGCAGATAAGAAAAAAGCAGTTACATTCCAAATTTTGTAATGTGATTACTTTTTTGTTATTGGTTACTTCTTGGTTGGCTCAGTGAATACAAAGTAACAGATAAAATTTTCAAACGAGCAGTTAATGTAAAAATTTCTCAGAAGTAACAGTTAAGAAGTTTACTATAATTATTCACGCCATGTAATTTTAGAACTCAATTTTTTCGAAACTTTTTCTTTTACAAAAAAGTAGCAATCTCTCATCTGCTTTGCTATTGCTATTTGTAATACAAATGTAAAGCAGATGAGAGATTGCTGCTTTTTTGAAAAAGAAAAAGTTTCGAAAGAATTGGGCTCTAAGATAACATGGCGTGAATAATAGCAATGAACTGCTTGACTATTACTGGCAGTTCGTTTAACTGTTAATATTCCTTGAGGAAATTAACTGTTACTTTTTAATGAACTGTTATTTTTCGCACACCTCTATAGTACATTGTTTTTACTTTTTGAAAAAACCTCCAATATGATAGTTATTTTGTTAATATTTTAAAAAATAGCTCTTCATATGCACACAAAGTAAATTCTTTGAAAAGAAAGTATTTTTTTTAAGTCATAACTTTCACTCGTCCCTGCGATATCTTTTTTGACACTATCTTAAATTTTCAAATAACTTCTTTATTTTACTTGAGCTTAGTAGGTTACTTTCAATAAGTTTATTTCAATCAAGCAACAATGTAGAGTATAAAAAACTGCTGATAAAAACAAAAGCGATGAAGGTTTAGATGGGTTAAAAAACACAAAACTAACACAAGTTTTCTTTTGTCAACATGTTAAGTAAACATTTGTTAAACTTTGAGCTTTTTGTTCACTCATTAAAAACGTGCCAATTCAAATGTGGCCAGCATTGCTAATCTGATCAACGTATTATAGGTATTTCAAATTATCATATAAACCTACTTCAAATTAAAAAAATTGTTCTAATTGATTTTATTTCTTTTGCATTTAAAAAAATTCAATATTTTACAAAAACGAAGGCGAAAAGAGCTTCAGCTAAATCGTCTTAACTTAATTCCAAAAGTTACTGTACAACGTTTATGTGCTTAAATTGTCTAAGTTAATATTGTTTTTTCTTTACGTGGATTTTTAAGCAATCTAAATTTATTTCAACCTTTCCAATTCCAGTTAACAATAAGGTTTTTTGTTCAGTTTGGTCAAGTAAATAGAGAGTCCTCGTTTCTTCGGTTTAATTCAAACATTATTTACCATTAAAAGCATCCCTGCTTGAAGTCAGCATTATAGAGAAAGCATGAAAAAATATCGGATGTTTCCGAGGAAATATGAGATGCGCCATCGAGGGCGCAGTGTGTTTATATGTTATGTTAGTGATTGAAAAAGAATTGAAGGTTTTGCTTCGTTTTCATGTTTTTCAAAAAAGCCCTTCATAATAATGTTCATTGTTTAGCGGCTTGTTTATTGCATTGTTAAAAAAAAAAATAGTTATGAGGTTTCAAAATTATTGTTTACTTTCCTGAATGCGGGAGCTTACTCATTATTTATCCAATAATAATTATAAACCGGTATTTTTATTTATCTGGAAATAAATTCTTTGTTTTTTAAATACTTATGTACTGGTATTTTTATTTAGTTTTATACGGTTAGGTTATAAAAAATCCTATGTAATAATATGCTGTAGAAGATTTTTTATTTTCTGGTCCGTAAAAAATTTTTTAAATTGCTCTGCTTTGGGCTACTTATAAAACCGTTATTTGTGAAGTTTAAAACAACTTTTGATGCAGTATTTTTAACGGAATATTCAAGTTGTAAAAACTGTTTGCTCCAAGTCATTATTCTTTTTTTTAGTTTTTTGTTTTTCCTATTTTTTAAAATGATTTTAGGATAATTTAAATAGTTTGATCAAATTTCAGTTGTCAAAGCTAACTAACATATAGCTGCTTTATTTTGAACAAAAAACATAAAAAAATTACAATTTATTTTGCTCATATTTAATAAGATTTTATTTTATCTGAAGAAAGGACTTGTTGTACAAAATTTGAAAATAGCATGAAGAATTAAAAGCATTCCCAAAGCTTTTTATCAGAGACTCTTCAAACAGTAAAAATAGTAGAAAAAGTGGTGATATACACTTTATATCTTTTCTTGGTTTATGCAACTATAGCGACCTTTCCAGGGAAATTTAGCTTTAGCAACACCATGCGCGGACAAATCCACGGTGCGGTAATGGGTTAACCGTCAGGAACAACGCCAGCCAATATTTTCGTAAGCCATCAGAAAATAAAATCGTTTAGCAAAACAAAAAAACCGCCAGCGTATTTTTGTTAAGTTGACTACACTTTTCCTACATTCAAGAATGAAAAAAATTGTAACTGCTTCTTACATTTTTTTCATCCTTCCCTACTCATAAAAAACTAACCACTTTTTCTTTTTTTAGATGTTTTGGTAGAAAGGCAAAAGTTTGAATTTGTGATTTTGGTATACTGAAAGCCTACTTTTACTGGCCACTAAATGCGCTGGAATTCTATTAGCGCTCAAAGACGCTGAATTAATCTTTTTGGTATTTTGATTTACAGGAAATCTTTGACCTTTTCAAAAGGTATATTGAAAACAAAATTTAAAAAAATTCGATCTATTCTATTCACTAATGGCCACTCGGTACACATAATCTTGTTATCTTTAATCTTGAAGTTAAACAACTTAATCTTAAGCTGGTCTACAAAGCAAAAAAAATGTCCAGTTTACAACAACGTTTCATAGATTGAATCTGCTTTGACGAGTTTTGAAAAGTAAATCACCACAAAAGTCAAACACTGCTAATTTACCCTCTAACCACATGTGGTCTTTACGACCCGACAACATCTACTAGCAACTAAAAAAGTCATACTATCTTTCCATCATTGCGGCAATGCTATCCACCAATTGGTGTGCCACCGTGATAGTCGTTACGTTGGTCGAATATACCATCGCTTGCAAGAGCGTATTAAACAACACATTCATAAGTCTGTCACTAGTCTTCCAATCCCTCAAAACCGCAACAGTCTTCCTCGCACCTGCAAAGTAAATGGTAGTCCTCAATTGCCTTTTTTTACGAGTCTGCCATTGGCCAGTATCTTTTAGACAATTATGTTTTAGAAATCTTTTAGTATGTTTTAAAAAAATACATCCAAGTTTCGTGCTCTCATATCCATAACCAATACCAGGCCTGTTGAAATATGTTTGCCTCAAACAGCTTGGGTTAAGCTCAATCGCCTGCGGACTGATTTTGGGTGATTCCAATTGTCCATGCACAAATAGGTTTTGGCTTCTTCACCGAATTGCAATTATTGTGCCCCTAAGCAAACCGTAGACTACATCCTAATAGCGTGCCCCATACATCGAGTACCAAAGGGAGTACAAGGTCTGACGGTTTTGAAGGACAAAATCCAATGCTTGTTTAACACCATCACTATTAAGTATCTGATCCCGGTACTAGAGCAGCCTGGGATAGTAAAATGATAAACTTTCGGCCCCAGTTCTGTTTGTTTCTGAGCTGGAATGGTTGACCTTTCAAATGACGACGACGACAAGTACAATCATCAACTTTCTTGCATTGCTTATACATATTTATTTAAACTAAAATTTGTTTAGACATCTGTTTTTATCTACAAGTACCAATAGTTTGCTTTGTGTGGTTCAATAGCTTAACAAAGACTAACTGATGCTTATTGTACTATTAACTGATTGTTTTTAAACAATTTCTTATATTTCAAGCTTGCGTGAAAACTACTGTTGAAATTTGACTTTCCAAAACATTGCTGCTTTTTCGCAAAGAAACGTAATATCAAAATCTTCGTGACTGAAATATTTAAACTTCCGGAAACATTATATAATGCACAACGGGACCGATTCCAAATGATTCAAAACGCTTTAAAACGAATCACACGTTACATCATTATACGTGTAAAAAAAACATTGTTAAAATTTTGATTTTGCTAGTGACGTAAGTGTTACTGTAATCATATCAAATTACCAAGTCAAAAAGTATAACGCACGCTCTGCAACCTTTATTTTTGCTCACAGCACAATGAAAAATTTTTAATTTTTTGCGGCACAAGTCCTGAAAAACATAAAAAGGATAATCAATTTAAAAATACTGAAGACTTCATGATTAATTTTCGGGATTAAAAAGTCTAACTAAAATTTGATAACCGCAAATTGTCTAACGATTGTAAACCTAAAGTTTTAAAAAAGTAAATTTTTTTATAAATAAGTTTAAATTACCGTTATCCCGTGGCACACATAGCGTTGTCCTACAACTCACACCGATTGCAAAGCACTGTTCCAACCCATGAAATAAAAAATATTTGCAAGCATTTGTAATCAACTGCATTTGCAAATGTGCTTACAGCTCAACGCCTCAAGCTTGTATTAAATTTAATTTTTTTTCGATAAATCAACAAAAATCTGTTTTTCTACTTAATAACAAAATAAAAATTACTTTAAAAAAGAAAAAATGAGCAAAAAAAAACTTTGACCTGTACATAATATGGTTTGAGTAAATATGATTTATAATATGTTTTGAGTAATAAATAGTAAAACTCGAAAACTGTCCAACAAAAATTTTGTATCTGATAACCTGAAGAGCATTTTAGGTTAACTTTCAGGCGCTCAATCCAAATTTGTAATCAGATTTTTTCTATTACGTCTAGTTTCTGAGATATTGAATATAAGATAAAATCTGACTCAATGCATTGTTTTATCAGTTTTCAACTTGTTGTTACAACATTCCTAAAAGTGTAAACAATACCTGCTACTACAAATAACAATATTTATTGAACTATCAAAGTAATGTCTATGAAAGTGATGATACAGCTGGTCTCAAGCTGATATTACTGTAAAACCAACTGAAGCGTAGACATATAGGAGTTGATATTTAAACTTAGCCTATATCAAATTTATATAGTAAGGGAGTCTCATAAGGCATTCCACGCCTTTCAATACCAATTGAATCACTGTATGCTAGCAAGCTTTATTTATTGCTATTGATATCTCTGCCTTCTAACTAGTATGATTTTTTTGTTCAGATGTATGAAAATGAAAAAAGTTTAAGACTAAATGTTTTATTGAATTTGTTGGGTGAAAACATTAAAGGATTCAGTAATGTAAAACAACTTAATTCATGATAAAGGTGAAGAGAAGTAAGAGAACTTGCTTAAGCTTTTTTTTATATCAAATACAAATATCTGATTAGTGTTTTTTTTTTACCAATTATGTTACAGCTATATTATAGTGTAAAATCTTTTGTCAATTGACAATGTCAAACAATAAAAGAAGTTTTAAGACTAGTCCCAACAGTTTTGCTATATTTACGAAAGTAAACTCCATCTACACATCGTCGAAATATTTCTTCGAAAGTAAAAATAGTTTACCAGTGTATTTCGGCTTTGCAGTTTGTGATCAAGACAAATTGTGGGCTCCTCATATTTGCTGCAATGCATGCAAAACTCAGTTGCTTCGGTAGATAAATAGGAAGCAAACAAAAATGTTTTTTGCTGTACCAATGGTTTGGCACGATCAGACAGATCATGCAACTGACTACTATTTTTGCTTAACCAACATTAAAGGATTTTCCCGAAAAATCAAATTAAAAATTGTTTATCGAAATTGCAACTATGCTATTAAAGCAGTTCCTTATAGAAATGATTTGCTGTTTCTTCACCCCCTTTACCTGAAGAAGTATTTAATAGAATCAGAAGAATTCCAATCTGAGCATAAAACAACAAGCAGTGAAGCACGTGAGAGTAAAGGGGGAACGGAAGGATGCAGTACTTTGATTAATTAAAGCAAGTTAAATGATCTGGTGCAAGATTTGACATTTACTAAAAACAAAGCTGAGATACTAGGTTCACGTTTAAAGCAATGAAAGTTGTTTGAAAAAGACACTAAAATTTCCAAGTTTTGACTTCGTTATGAAAAGTTATCACCTTTCTTTGATGTTAAAGACAACTTGTTCTATTTCAAAAGTGTTTCTGGCTTGGGGATTGAATTAGGTTACAAACATGACAGTGATGAATGGAGACTATCTATTAACTCTAACAAAACCAGTTTAAAAGCAGTTTTGCTACATAATGGAAATGTTAAACTACCTATACCTACAATATAGCTCACGCTGCAAACATGAAAGAGACATATGAAGCCATAAGAACTTGCTTGAAACCTATCAATCACTTTAAACATAACTGGAAGATTTGCGCAGATCTAAAAGTTATATCACTTCTTATAGGGTTGCAGTTACGTCATACTAAATTCATTTGTTTTTTGTATCTGTGGTGTAGCCGGGATGACCCTAATTAATTCAGAAAAAAATTGGGAACCACGTAAAAATCCGACAGTTGGAAGGTTTAACTTAAAGCATACACCTCTGGTAAATCCCGAAAATTTCTTTCTAACTCCAATACACATTAACTTTATATATTAAACTGGGGCTAATAAAAACTTTTATCAAAACAATGAATTGTTACATCGCTGCATTTATGTATTTAAAAAAGAAATTTGGACTTCTCAAAAGGGAAGCCAAACTGAAAGAAGGAGTGTTTATTGGGCCGAAAATTCGAAAACTGCTGCTAGAAGATCATTTACAAAAACACTTTATTTTACAAAATTGAATGCTTAAAAATCATTTAAACAGGTCGTCGACAATTTTTCGGGAAAATATAAAGCGAAAAATTTTGAAAAAATTGTTAAAAACCTGTTGCAAGCCTACCAATGATTGGGTTGTCGAATGTCATTACAGCTACATTTCCTTCATGCTCATCTTGACTTTTTTCCACCAAACTTGGGGCAGTGACCCAGCCAACAATGCTATGCAGTGCCCATGCGGGCCCTGCGAGGGCTGCCCGTATGGTAACCGTACCGATTTGGCCGCGGGCGCTGTAGTGGCCCCACATGGGCTAACTATACGAGTTTAATCTGACTTTCAATTTTAAGCCATAACCAAAAAATTAAAACATGCATATAAGCTAACATTTTTAATTATCTTTAAAAAGGAACATTTTGCATAAATGGTTTGAATCACATGAAGCTCGTGCGGTAAACTCATGCGGGGCCACTGTAGCGCCCGCGGCCAAATCGATACGGGTACCGTACGGGCAGCCCTTGCAGGGCCCGCATTGGCCCTGCATAGCATTGTTGGCTGGGGAGTGATGAGCATAGAGAACGGTTCCGTCAAGACATTGCTCTGATTGAAAGCCGATATAAAGGAATGTCCAACGGTAACACGATGGGAGACTTATTGCTGGTTTCTGCAGAGAGAAAACGATTCATTTTAAATTTCGCAATGCTAAATATCCTAAATTGTAATAGATACTCAAGTAGCGTAATTTGTAAGTATGACTAAGGTCAATTGTTCTTCAAATTTTGAGTTTGTTCTAATTCAATTTGTTCTTTTGTCTGCTAAGTATCATCATTAGATCACTTAGATTGTTGGTATGCCATTTTTTCGGCTTATAAAGGTTATTGCAGTGATACCATTACGTGAAATTCAAACAAAAATACTTAAAATGACAATTTTTAATTTCTCAGAAACTAAACGTGATAAAAAAAATCCGGCTTCAGATTCAAAATCAGCACCTCAAAATTAGCCAAAATAAGTTCAAAAACCCTCAGATATATGCGATAATTTTTTTTTCTTGCTCAGTGTGGTTGACAATTTTTGAAAGGTGGTGATTAGCTTAAAAACCAATTTGCAGGTCCGTGAGTAATTTCAAACTCTATTGAACAGGTAACTCTGTAGAACCAAATTTCAAAATTCACCAAATTTGATTATATGCTTGTCAGTTAATTAAAATTAAGAAAAAAGAAAAACATATACGATGATTTAGTTTAGTTTTCTACATCAAAAATCTTCCATTTTTAGAACATTTTTCCAATATGTAGTCTCAATAATCAAAGACATTTATAATTGGTACTAAATTTTTTTTTTTTTAGGCTAATGACTTTTAAACAATAGCAGTGACTAATAATTAATTATTGTTGTGAAATCTGTTTCAGAGTTGAACTCAGAAACTATGCTCCAACATTGATAAGAAAAAACTGAATAACATTTTTTGTTGTTTTGTTCGGTTTGTTTCAACATTACGAACTCAAAACTATTTGATTCGGCCGACAACTTACATCTTGGTGTTTTTACGAATGGTAAAAGTAACAACTTTGACTATGGATTGGACAAATGTTTTAGAATTGAAATGTATTTTTTTTGTCTTGTTGGTTGGTATCTAAATGCAATTTGACAACTTAAGTTATGCCAATTGAATTAGGTTGAACCTAAACAGAAAAAAGGTTTTCAAAGTAAAAAAATTATAACGTTACAAATTTGCTTTCAGTTTGAACTTCGAGATTACATAGTGAAACGTTGAAATTAAAACTCATAGCAAAAGCAATTGTGAGGTGAAAATAAAACATATATACAATATATAAATCTTTGCATCCTTATGAAATCATACACGAAAAATTTTTGTTGGCATTAAAAATGCCACAATCGCTGATATTATTTTAACGTAATATGTTTGAATATAGGAATAAAGTAATGTAGAACTTTTGCCTGAAATTGGTTTATCCGCAGGATAATATGCCTGCGAGAAGCCAGTAGGTAGGCAAACTTGCGTAATCAAGGTTTCGGATCAATTAAATGATCAAGAAAAGACGTCATGCAGATAGTCAAACAAAGCTATCAAAACTGGTTTATGACGTTGAACCGCAACTATAAAAAAATATAATTTTTTGACTTTATGTAACTTTAATTTAAAATATACAAAAAAATACCAGTCATGTGTAGTAGGAGCTAAAAATAGTTATAAGTTTAAGATAGGAAGTGTTGCAAAAAATTTTTTTTCACGTCTAAGCGAATGTTTTGCTCAGTACTAAATGAATAGTTAAACTAAATTATCGTACTATCAAAAAGCACGATCAGTATATAAGAGGCTCTATACACAGGAAAGAAAATAAAAAATATTAATTGTGAATTAAATATATGAAAATACTAAAGGTAACCATTAGGCTAACATAAATAAAAATGAAAAGAGATTGCTTTGAGCTAAATTTGTTTTAAGCGTTTAGAAAAGTTAAGTTAATTCTTTAAAAACCAGCTTTATGCTTGATTATAGTACATTGCCATAAAGTTTTTTTTACAACAAATTGCTTTGACTGTTTTTAAGTATAAATATTTTTTACGCAGCTGTGTGATAATAAACAGGTTGTAAAAGTATTGCAACGCGAAAATAAGTGTGTGGCGAAATAGAGAAAATCTAAACAAACTTTTGAAAACAGAAAAAAACTTATGTTTTTTAAGATTTAGCTTTTTTCGAATTTATTGAAATTTTTTTGAGATTTACGAAGTCTTTACAACTGCTACACCAATGATGGCAAACATTTTTGAACAGTACAAACATTTTGATCTTTGCTTTCAAATAAAAAACAAAATTAATTCGAAATAAAACAAAGACCAAAAAGAAAAAGGTTTTTGCCACTCTAAAAGGAAAAAATAATTAAAATTTTTATGCTTTTTTATCGTTTTTAAATTAAGGAAGCTTCGAAAAAAATTATTATGTCACTTGTCAAGATGTGAGGCAAAACTGAGGAATAGTTTTAATAATGAGTCGTGAATGAAAAAAGGTTGTGGAGTACTGATCTATAACACTTTTTAAAAAACTTAAATATTTACCGTGTCACCGGAAAACTTTTAAAACATTAATCAGTTTAAAAATGGTTATTTAGAAGAGCATATACTGTATAGATTTTTTTCGACATAGATTATAATCCATTACCAAAATTTGTATTGTAAATGCATCTACATTTAATAGAGTTGAATTCATAAAAGCAAGTTAATCGTTCTACAAGTTTTTTTCGAACACGGTATTTAAGGTATCTATTTTGTTTTTCATTTGTCCTACATAACCTGTTTATTAAATTTAAATGAGATATTTAATAGCTGAATAGTTACACCAAACGCTATTTTAAATAAATATTTTAACAGTACATGAAATGAAATAACAGTAGATAAACTTGAGTTTATATGATATTACTATTTATTTCACATTTTTCTATATAGAAAATAAATGTTTGACTAAACTTAAATATTTTAAAAGCAATTGATTAGGTAACTATTTTTCAGGCTTGGTCTGCTTTGAATTTTACAGATTATTTAAGCATGTATGTTTTGAACGATTATCTTTATGATTGGTTTTATATCATAGGAGGAATTTTAGTACTTTTGTTGTACTTGGTGTATTGGTACCAAAGACCCTATAAATTTCCACCTGGACCAAGAGGATTACCGTTTGTGGGATATCTTCCGTTTTTAAGTAAAACAATAGAACGTGATGTAAGCAAATTAAGTCAAAAGCTTGGACCAATCATAAGTGTGCGAATAGGACCAACAGACGCAGTGTTTCTCAATGATTTTAATTCAATTCAAAAAGTAAGTCTTGTAATCAACCATTGTAAACATTAAAAAAAAAAAAAAACACTTGACGGTTAAAATTGCAGTTATAAACCTTTATTTTTTTACTTGTTTTACTTTATCACTAATAAGCATTTCACGAAAAAATCGGAAATACTAAAAAAAAAAGGTAAAAAAAGGAAGAAGCAGCTTAACACCAGCCGTTAAAACATGATTAAAATAATGAAAAAGGTGCAAATACAAAATGGATGGCTGCAACACCTTAATCAAGTAAAATATAAAAAAAGAGAAAGAAAAAAGGAAAAAAAAATTTATAAATTATCACAAGAAAATTAGTCAAAAAAATTAAAAATTGTATAACCGGTGCATGACCAGTCTGCGTAATGATGATGGTGTCACAGACTTTGTTCGGGAATCCTAAAGGTCCAGTTGAGCTAGGTAACCCGAATACCTGCGCTGAAACAAAGCTGTGTCTAAATTTTATTTTATTCCAGCTCAAGAAGTAGTCTGCTATGAGCCTGAAGGTTTTATACAGTTGGTTTGAACGAAAGCTCGTACTCATCTGTTGAAGATTCTTCTTCACAACAAACAGAGACCACTGTCTCTAATAAAAACGAATATATTACAAAAATCACGACCGACGAAATTTCTATTCCACGCTTTGCCAAACTGCAAAGCGAAATCAACGCTACAACTCAATTCCATCAACACAAAATGATTCTACCTCCGTAGAACACAACTCCAAAACACTGGCGCAAAATAAATTCAACACTCGCCCCGAATTCTAATTTCTCTCAAAGCAACACTTTTCGCTTTATGCGTCTGTTTTGTTGTATCCTTTTCGTCTGTGTCATTGCGATTGAGCGAGCGTATATACGTATAGACAAACACCACGTGACGGCGAACTTACTCGAATAAACTAGGTCATTCTCCAACTCTCTAGAAAATACGCTTATCCTAAAACCACATAGTATATACGCAAACATTCTACTACAGTGACGCTGATCAAAAACATATTACGTCATTACTGTCTGGCGAAAAGAGAAAAAGGATATATGTATCGCGCAATAGAAAGCGCATCGGACATTATATCACATAATACGAGAGCAGCCCTTCAAGGCGACTAGATTATTATGTTATAATAAAACTACGAATTACTTTTAACGGGAATAAACTACATCGTTATGACTAAAATTATTAGTAATGAAGTGTGACAGATGGGTAGCTTAGCTAGTCGAAGATGAAAATTAGCTCAACTGAACTAGATGAGTAAGGAAAATCAATCTATAAAAAAAACCTTACCAAGTCTAGAAACCTTTTGTAAAAAGTAAACGTTATAAAAGTAAAGAAACTGGTGGTAAAAGTTAGGTCAAAGGTCAAATTTTCACAAAAATGGTCAGGCAATTTTCCCGAAAATGGTTGGAAAATTTCCCGAGCCTGTTTCAAAGATTTAAAATTGTTATCTGCTTCATAGTTTTTTTAAATTTAAGGTTTTGATCTGCATTTTGCTAAAATTTTCAAGCAGAGTAAATGTTGTAAAAATTTCTTTTTCGTAGGGCCGTATTGGAGCAAACGTCGTAAATCGTAAGTCGTAAGTCGAACCCAGTTTAAGTAAGTAGCATGAACTCCAACTAAAGATCTGTCAAGAAGTGTTTATTTCATGGAAACAACAAAAGTTATTCAAGTAGACTCAGCAATAAACTTGCATATTAATAGGAAGTCAAAATGTTATCATCTGAGCTAATCATCGACTCTGTGAAGTGTCTTTTTGCAGGACACAAGAGCATGACGAAAGTAAGAACTGAATTGAGACCGTATCGGTTGTTATTGCTGCTCGGTCTTTTTACTTGTCAAAAATTGAAATCCATAGTTAAATTTCCTTTTTAACAAAAATATGTATTTATAATAAGCTGTTGTGTAAATTTTTTTTTTATAATGAGATAAACTTTATTCGTTTCACTGTTATATAAAAGGTATTGGTCAAATGTTTTTGATCATTTGTCTGCCTCTTTGCGTGCTCAAAGAACAGCTTGAACCCAAAAATTTAAGTGTACAGTGATAGCAGTACAGAGATTTAAGTGTTTATAGTAGTTTTTATTTCAAGTGAAAACACAAAAATCTAAAATTTTTGATTTTATTTTGTAAATTGTGACTCAAGTTATTTAGTTTTAACTCTTTCATCAAGAGCTTTTTGAAGTAATGATATACATTTTTTTATCTATATATTTTTTGTTTTTATAATACAATATGCATTGTGTAGGCATTTGTCAAAAATGGATCCGTTTTTTCCGGACGAGGGCGATTTCCAACATTAGAAAGAATTAAGAAAGGCCATGGAATTATTATTGTCGATTACGGCAATTTTTGGATGACGCAAAGAAGATTTGGTTTAGTGACTCTTAGGGGGTGAGATCTAGAAATTACTGAACGGAGTTTAATATTTAATTTTTCCTGTTAAAAAAATCAATTTCTTGATAATTTTGCGAAAAATAAGATTGAAATTAAATTTCGCCGTGATTTTACAGGAAATCTTCCTAAACCTTTTGATTTTTTACACCGATTATGTTTACTTGAATACCTTTCTCATTGTGTTATTTACTAAAATAATAGTGCGATTGACTTTATAAAAATTACTTTTTTGACAAGACTTGCAACTTAATTTTTAAAAGCAAAATTAAAGATTAATCCATAAATATTTAAAGATTGAATCAAGCCAAAACAGCCAATAAGTATTTATCTTCTGCTGAACATAAAAGCAAAACTGAAATTCCAGAGCTGTCAGTAGTATCCTTTCCGGCAATAAACCATTTACAAAAATTAGGTTAAATTGGTTCTTTGTATCGCCAAATTGACATAGCTGCTGTTTATTGTATTTAGCGGAGTTGCCCTTAGGCCTAAGTAACGTGGCTCCATAAAGCTAAGTACCTTAGAGTTAAGCAACGTAACTTGTTTGCATACCCCACTTCTAATGCAAAACACAAATTACTCAAGTGAACTGAGCATCGAACTTGCGTCCTGCTGTTTGTTAGTCAGAGTGTTGTCACACTTAGCTATTCTTTCGGGTTGACCAATACGGGCCACGAACGCAAAATAATTAGAACTTTATGTTTTGAGGGCTTGATCGAGGGCTGCACTAACATTTACAACATGAATTCAGGACGCAAACTGACTCAAAGACAAAAAAGTAAAGGTCTTTCACTTTGATTTGTTACACCATTCTTTAAGGTGAAGACAAAAAAAGTATTTTCTTTACTTTTTTAAACGGTTTACATTGAATGCTTGGCAAGCCGGATGAAATGATTTGGCGAGCCGATTTTGGCGTGTGGGCCGTAGTTTTCCCGCCACTGTTCTATAAAGTGCCCGCTTCTAGAGTGGCTAACATTTGTGCGACTCTCATTTTAGCGACCACTTTGAAGTGAAGATATTTTTAGCGATGTGTGTTTAGAGCGTTTATGATTTGAGCAACTTTTTAAGCGAGACAAAACAAGACAAAAAAAGCTTCTACTTTTTTATTTAAAAAACAAGAGCATTTTAAAACGTATTGATTTCAGAATGATAAAATGCTTTTGTTATTAATATTGATTATGTTAAACAAAACTAACATTTTTGTTAAAAAGCTCAATTGTCTGAGGGGCTTTGCTTTAAAAACATTTGGCTTGTCGTAAAATCGCTTAAAAGATGTTGCGCAAATTTATGTCGCTCAAACGTATGACCATCGGTCTAGATGCTAGTAATCGCTAAGGCATATACATCAGATTTTTCTGGGTTTTAAACAAAAATTTTGATTTTTACAGCTTGATTTCTGAGACAGTTAACGCGCTCAACTTGCGTGATTGACAGATAAAACTAATAATAAAAAAATATTTTTTTGGTATATTCTGAAGTGTGCCAAAACAAATCTACTCCAAGAAAATTTGTTTTAGTAATAGTAAAAGAAAATTAATTAATAAAAAATGCTGCAATAACCTTGAAAACGATTAAAATTTTTAGATTATAAAATTTAAAAAATAAAGACTCTAAACTTGTGTTATTTTGACAAATTTTCTGGCTTAAGTTTCCATTCAAACCACAGTAAAATAGAATTAAAAATCAATCTGAAACAGTGACACTGACTTTTTTTTGGATAATCCCACAATTACAACAAGTAAAAAAAGTGTCAAAACAAATTTGTGTTAAAAGAAATTTATTTGTATAAATAATGCACACTATGTTGTTGATAATTCATATTCTTTTTCTGTTTTTGCATGAGCACAAAAGTAGACTGTGTGAAATATTATAGATAACAATGTCACATTTTACGCATCGTATCCTTTCTCTTTCCACAAGTTAAACAATCAAGATAGAAAAAATCCTTCGAGTTTATTACCGATCTTGCACTAAGGGATATTTTACATGAAAAACTTGTACGAAAAACTCCCTTAGTTCCTTCATTGAAACTATTATTCGCAATGATTGTATAACAGCAGAAGAAATGATATCGCTTTTAATCTATGACATTTAGCAACACTTAGCCTTGTGTAAAATTAACAAGTGGTTCAATTTTTTTGAAAAGAATAAATGTTCAGAATATTGATGCAAAGCGGCCTACCAACAAGTATGGATTTTCGTTAAATTTATAAATTGTATGTTGTGTAAACCTGTGCTTTTCAAGTTTTTTATACAGCAACTCACTTTGGCATTCCAAGGTAACTTGAACAATCACTTCTTTAAAAAAAAACTTTATTTAGGCTTTGCAGGTTATCTGGTGCATTTGCGAAGCTCATTAACAAAAAATGATTACAAATAAACATTTTGTTTTATAAAAATTTATCAATCAAATTCAACTCTTATACAAAACAACTTCAATTGGAGATCGGTCATCCATCTTGGCGAAAAATTTTTTATTGGTTGGTGCTGTTACTGCCAAAAAACACCATAAACCTAGCTCTATTATTTTTTTATTCTTGGACTTGCTCTGTACCCCAAAAATTCAGAGAAGCCAGAAAAGGCATCAGAAGTCGAATGGACACTATTGCAACTCTGGGATATGGAGAAAGCATTGGCTGACGTATATGAACTGCTTTAAAAAATAATAAAATTTTCATTTTCAAACGTATTTATTTAATTTGAAAAAGCAATAATTTTATAATAACTGAATTTTTAAAAAAAATAGAGGGAAACAAATTTCTAATAATAATTTGATATTATCTAATTTTTATTTGAAACAATACTGGAAGTAACAAAAAACATGTAATCCCTGTTTATATCAGAATGAAATTCAAAGTTTATTTTCCATCTTTAATCTGAATAAATCAAAGGTTTTTTCGAAGATTTGTTCTTAGCAGGGTTGCAAACTCGAACTCGAACTCGAATTTGAACCCAAAGAACTTGGTATATTTTGCCGAACTCGAACTTGAACTCGAAAAACAAAAAATTGAACTCGAACTTGAACTCGAACTCAAAAAATATATAATCAAACTTGAATTCATTAATTGAAAAGTTTTGAAAAGAGAATAAATATTAATAATGTTTTGGATTTTACTTTTGATATTAAATTGTTAAATTTCAAATGCAACTCAGTTGTATTTGACTTAGGAAATATTAGGCAGTGTGGTTGAATGGTTAAAGCGCCGAGATTGTGATCGACATGGTCTTGGTTTAAAACCTACAAAAGCAGGTTCAAAAGCAGTTTAAAAACTCTTTAAAAGTTCAGTTCAAAAACTAGGTTCAAAAGCAGGTCGGGGTAATTGCTTACCCTATGTATTAGCGACACTGGCGGTTTCCTGTGAGTTAGAAGGATAGAGATAAAATAAAAAAACAATTTTGGGCCAAGTCAGAATTTTTCGGGCAACGGCAGGAAAGTATTTGGACAACACAAAATTTTTTGAGCACAGAAAATGAACTACTTTTGCAGAAAGAACTCTCCTAATTTGAAAAAACGATTACGGTTCGCGGTGAAAATTTTGTTTAGAGATCACAACTTTTTTGGGATAAAAATCAAAAAATTAGAGACAGATTCCATGTGAGGATCTGTTTTTTGGTCTTTATTCTAAATTTGAGACAAAAGTTTTCCTCATTTCTGTAAAGTATTAAAGATCCTGATTCAAGCAAGTTGTAAAATTTGGGCAAAACTGTATTACCGCAATATTTTTTTGACTGGTACGCCGATATAATGGCCTGTTTAATTATTTCTTTTTTGTTTATCTCTTTGTGGTGACCTTCCAATTTTTTAAAGTTATTGTGTAGATCGGCTTAATCAAGCTTTCAATTTTTACAGCATTGAATAGAACTCAAACTCGAACTTGAACTCGAAAAATTGAAAATTGAAGAACTCGAATTCGGACTTGCAAATTCTTTATGAACTCGAACTTAAACTCGAATAAAAGTCTTTGAGTTCGCAACCCCGGTTTTTAGTTGGCTTTCAGGTGCAGTTTCCAAGCAGCCGAGAAATCTCTCTCTTAGCCTTAACAATAGTTGCTTTGATTGTACTCTGCAGCTGTACGATTTTGTCCATTTTCTCTTTAGTTGATCTTATTTTAAATTCAAACTATTAGATCACTCAAAACATTTACATTCTCCGCAGTTGGTTCAAGCTTGACTGTAAAAATAATGACAACTGATTCATGAGTAAAACAAAACCTTTCCACATCGGAAATTGTAGCAACCACTGTAAACTGTAACAACCACTATAAGAAATTGTAACAACCACTGTATGAAGTAGGAAGTCTTAGAATTGGCCAACACTAATTGCCTTCTTTAAACCTATAATTTAGTATTGATTCAAACAATAGGTTTTTAAATGGTTGTTAAATGAACAATAGTAGTAAAATATATTTGGCCTCGATTTGTTGAAAATTTGAAATAGATGTTTACAATGATTTTTTTTTACTTCAACTAAATTCACAATTAATCGGTTAATTATTTTTGCTAACCGGTTGTGAGTAAGAATTTTTTAATTAAAGCTTGTTGGCAACTAAATTGACTACCTTCGAGCTTGTAAGGTTGCAATTGCGTCTTTACACCTTTTACTGGTTGTTTTATTCGTTTAGCCGATGCTTAAAATATTGAACTAACATTGTAAATCACGTTAGTTTTGGAGTTGGAAAAAAAGGAATGGAAAATATTTGTTTGGAAGAGCTTTCCTGTTTGAACAATGAAATTAAAAATAAAAATGGGAAACCGTTTAATATTTCTGTAAGTTTAAATAAATTGACCAAGGTCTGTTTCTATGGAGTATTTCTGCAATCTTAAGTTAATCATTTCTATTTGTATTCTATCTTAAACTAAGAAGGAAAATTATAACTATTAGGCAATAAAAATTTTAATTCCCAAAGTATTACAAAAACTTACTTTGGGAATTGCTTAACGATTGATATTTTAACCTCCAGCTTTTTTGTTAATCCAAGGATTGACCTGCTTTTTTAAATTTTTGTTTAAAAAAGCATATTTATCTTACATTATAGGTAATATAAAGTAAAAAAAGTTTAATTTTAAGTTTAAATTTCGAAAGCGATTTACATTTTATATTTGCTGCATTAACTTATCTTTGAGTATTTTTGAAATAAACTACAAACAATTTGGATATTTCAAAACAGCTAAAATTGCTGTGGATCACAAATTTATTTGCGAAAGTTTATTTGTAACATAAAGAAGACAAACAATAATCTTTTAAAAAATAACTAAATTAATGCATAATTTAATTATATTATTTTGGGCTAAATTCGACTTTCTATTTTTTTGTAGTTAGTAAGATTTGAAAAATTTTTATTGTATTATTTGCGTTTATTAACAAATTATTATTCATATTATGCTTATGCGTAAATATTTCGATTTAATTTAATTTAAAGCACATTAATAATAATTTACTGTTATAAAATTTTAGTATTTTTTATTCTCTAAAAAGTACTAAAATTTTTTTTTTGTTAGTTTTACGCAAGAAAGTAAAATTCATCAAAACTAGCAAAAAAAATTTATACAACAAAGTATATAGTTAACATTAAAAAGGCATAATTCAATTTATGCGTTCTTTTTCACTAAAAAAACAATTCTATTTGTACACCTTTGTTTTTTTCAGTATTTATTTATTTAGTCATTTTATTTTTTTGTGAAACTGCGGTTTTCCCAGATTAATACATATAGGGTGTCCATAAAGTCCTGTCACAATTTAAAAAAATTATTGCAAAGGCAATCGATGAGATATCTCAAAGCGGTTGGTTTTAATTTAATCAGTGTTTATTAAAATTTTTATTCCGATTAAAATTTTGTGTTTCAGATAAAATTTTTATATGTTTATTGAACGTGTTTAGCAAACCCCTATAAAATAATTCGTTCTCAAAAAAAGCACATTAGTATCCTAGTTTATTGATGTGACTATTATGCTGAAGCTCTGTAATTACACGAGAGTATTCTGATTCTCAAATTCTCACATTGTGTTTGTTTAATTTCCCTGAAACATGGCAAATTGCCTAGTCACTAAAAAAAATTGTTTGAGGAATGTTTCATCCTCAAAAATTCATTCGTTTGAAGCAAGTCGTTTTTTGGGATCCATTAAACACATTCAATAAACACATAAAAATTTTATCTGAAACACAAAATTTTAATTTGAATATAAACTTTAATAAACACTGATTAAATTAAAACAAATCTTTTTGAGATATCTCATTAATTGCCTTTGTAATGATTTTTTTTAAATTGTAAAAGGATTTTATGGACATATTTAACATCAAGTTCTTTCTTTTTAATCCTATAAAAACCTTTTTGAAGTCAAAATCTAATATGCATTTTCAACAAAAAGCAAAGAATCAATGCAGTGGTAAACATTTTATTTAGACGCGGACGTTTCGAGATACTTTTCTCATTTTCAAAAAAATAAGTAAAGTTACGCTCAGTGAGATTAGTTAATTGAAAATAACTTTGACAATGAAAAAAGTTAACTCTCAAAACGTAAGCTTCTAAATAAAAAGCTTCTAAATAAAATGCATTGGCTCTTTGGTTTTTGTTAAAAGTTCCACCACGTTCCAGACATTTTGCTCTAAATATTCATTGATTTTAAACTTTACTTCTTTTACTATTTGCAAACAGTTTCTTTATTTAATATCTGAATAGATAACTTTTCACTTGTTTTATTTAAAAAATAATTTTTTTCGCAAATTTATTTATTTTATCAAAAAAACAAATTATTTTTTTACATTGTATCTGTTTTTTTTTTTTTTGTATATAATTGAAGAAATAATTTGAACTTTCACCTTATATATGTTCCAGCAAAAAATCCAGCAAAAAATTACCGCACACACTATTAAATAAGAATTCTTTTTTTTATGAATTGTATTACAGGCTAAAAAAGCACGGATGAAGAGCCAAATTTTTCCCCCCAAAAAATACTTTAATAAGATAAACTAACCCTAACCCTAACACCTTCAAAAATATAGTCAAAATACAACAACTACAAAATTTTCCCCCCGAATTTTTGCACTTGATTCAAAAACTCTTTAATAGGCTAATGCCAAAACTAAATTGAAAAAAATTTAGCCATATATTTTGGTAAGAGTTCTTTAAATTTTAGTTTGTTGTAATGACATTATTTGAATTATTGTTTTGTTTAAAGAAAGGTTTAGTGACCCGAAATATTTGTGTTCTTGTTCATTTCATTTTATGTATAATTTGGTAATTGATGGATCGGCTTTGATTGTTACCGTTGCAATGTTAGCAAAGAAGCATGTTCAAATTTATTCTCAGATTTTTAATTGCATTCTATTTTAAAATTTTTAACAGACAATCATTCACAAAGCTATATCCAACAACATTTCTAGTATTACTATGGGAAAACGATTTGATTATGAAGATAAGAAGTTTATAAGAATGATGGAAATTATAATCAAAATGTTGGTGCATATATTATATGCAAATTTTTTTTGGCTTTTCATAACATACTAAATATTCGTTGGTCACAACAAAGCACTGTTACACTGAAAGAAGCGGCATTGTGCTCTCAGCACGCTCAAACCAACCTTACTAACCAACCAAGTTTTTTCAACCTTTAAAAATCAGTGCATGAACTTGGTTTAGGCGTGGTTGAAGCACAATGGCGCAGATAATATTTTTAGTGCTGTCTGTCCTTGTAAGTGTTTTTTTTATAAAAATTTTGGCAAAAAACACAAGAAAGTTTCAGGCGGAAGTGTTTTTACTTGACCTGATTATGAAAGCCTAAAATAAAGATTAAAAGAAAACTGTACATTGAAAAAATTGAGATATTCTTGAAAAATCAAAATTATAATTTCTGCAACAAAGACAACTTTAATTGGGAAGGGGAAGCTTAAAGTTGAAAATTTTGGAAATTGGAAATAAGGCCCTTAAGATTTTACGGTATGATAGTAAAAATTAAAAATAAAATTAGTTTTTTTACTTTACTTGCAGAAAACCCCGCCGTATGTACCCCCTTTAAAATTTAGTATATCGCTTTCTTCAAAGTATCATCAATAGTTTACTGTAACATAGTAGTTTTTATAAAAAAAACTTTGAAAGGATTTTTAAATTATATGTGTAAGTGTATTTACTACTTGATATAGCTTTAATGCACCCAGAAGTCAAAACAAGAAGGTGGGATATTTTAATAACCCCGAAATTGAAATTAACAAATAAATAGTTTTAGAAATGCTTAGATATAAAAAATCTCGTAAAATACTTCTGTAGCCTACTTGATGATATTTCGTAATTTCTTTATTTTTCAATTATACTTACCCCTCCTAGTGGGCACCAAAAGTAGGGGGATACTGTGCAATCGCTATATTTTTTCAGATTGCTTTCGCAGAGCATTTCTGTAGTATCTGACATAATGCCACAAAACTTGTTGATTAGTGTTCAATTAATTCCAGTTTGATTTGACAAGTTATTTATCTTTAGGATATAGTAAATGGACCACTGTATAATTTAGGATAACCTATGACAAATTTTTGTTTAAATGTTATTCTGTTTGAATTAATTGATTTGGTTATTTGAGTGAAGCATATTTTTCTCTAATTTCTTTTTTGAGCTTTCCTACAAATGTATTTTTTGAGCTTTCCTACAAACCAATCAGATTGGTTTCGTGAAATTTTTTAAACTCTTTATTTGACTTTATTTTATTAAATCATATTTCGGGGATTTTTTTATGAAAAAAATTGCCTAACTACAGTGGCGAGCTAAAAAAGTAAGACTTTTTTTATTTTTTTAGATTTTTTAAAATAACTTTGTTAAAATTTAATTATATTTATTAAGTAATATATCATTAAAAAGAGCACAAAAAGTTATACTAAATCCAATATTAATTGATTTTTTAAAAAAAAATGTAATTCAATTTTAACTAAGCTTAAGTTATTTTGAAAAAAATCGAATGAAATAAAAAAAGTCTTACTTTTTTGCTTACCATTGTAGTTATCTTTACCCGCCTATATTAATTCATAATTTATAAATCCAACATTCAATTCATCCGAGTTTTTTAACGAGATTGGGTCTTAATTTACTTTTTCTAAACCGTGTTTGGTGAAAAGCCCAGAAATGTTCTCATTGAAGTTTTCAAAACCAAACAGTCTACATTGCATCACTGTTGAAAAAATTATTGGAAAATTTGAGTATGGATTATTCAGAGAATCTGCTCAATTTTGGTCGAATTCATGCTCTACATAATTTAACCTTTAGCAAATAGTTTATTGATTATTTCAGGCAACAAATTTTAAAGCAGGTAAACAACTGTTAAACAGTAATTAATGGCCAATTTAAAAAGAACCACGACGCTAAGCTAAGGCCCTAATCTCCTAAAAAACGTACAACTAACCTTTTTTTAAATCAAAATAATGGTTAAAACATCTGTGGCCTTTGCCCTCATCGCTTGAATATCTCGACCTGGACTCAAAACACAAAGGTCCGAGACCGAGACAGAGACCTAGACAAGACTTTAGAGTTGCGAGACCGAGATGAGACCAAGATACGTCTCGAAGCATCCACATCTTGATTACCGTAAACGGGTCCAGGAAAGTTTTTAACGCAGAGGCACGCGATAAAATTAAAATGTAAAAGCAGAAAATCTAGGATACATTATTTTACTTTATTCTCGTGATTTTGTTTTGCTTGTGAAAATAATTTTTCCATTGTTTAGCGGTCTTAGCAATCAGCTTTAATTCTTAAAACATTTCATTGCATAAAACTAAAACAAATAAAAAATTTCATTTAGAAAACAAGCAGCTTAAAAGACAAGAAGCACCAGACTTGAGTTTCGCTCTTATAGAGCTAATAAGAGCAATAATTAGCTCTAATAAGAGATAATAATTAGCTCTAATAAGAGCAAAACTCAAGTCTGGTGCTTTTCGTCTTTCAAGCGGCTTGTTTTCTAAGTAATTTCAAGTCCTCAATCATACTAACTAAAAAATTTCATTAATAGATAGTAATATTTTAACATCTCTTAAAATAGATTTGATAGCACTATGTCATTTTTGGGCTCAGCTCACCAAAAACATAAAATAACATTAAAAAAATTAAAATAAAAACAAAACCAAAAATTTGTTGCCCTGTGTAATTGTTGGATAGTTGCTCTACATTTGACGCCTTTTTCGTTGTCCTTCGAGTCAAAAAGATAAATAAAAATGATAATGATTACTATTTTGGAATAATAAAAGCTTATTATTATTATATTTTATCTGCAAGGGTATCTTCATGTCTTTAATAGACTAAATTTTTACATCCCAAACAAAGTACAGTAAAATCAGTGGTTGTTAAAAGAAAAAATTTTGAAAATAATATTACTGTACTAACTGAAAAATTAAACAACAAACATTTTAAATCTTGAAAACTTAAAAAGTTTGTTATTTAACTTTTTAGTTAGTACAGTAAAATTTTAGAATCGTGTTTATGTTTTGCTTTAAACTAGATTTTGGACCAAAATCTGACCACAAACAGACAGCAAAACATTGCAGAATTAAAAAATTTTTTGTTTCGGTTTAATTGAAAAACACCTGGAATTATGATATAAAAAATAAACTAAACATAAAACTGACTAAACAAAAACATTATTTGAGGTTTTTTATCTTAACGTTTACTCGAAAGACTTATTCACTTGTTTAAATGTTTTTAGATTTGACGATCCCTGGATAGGTTTTGCGGACCAAATCATAACCATCGTTCCCAGCATGATTTACATTCCTCCGTTTTCTTACATTAATAAGAAGATTAGCGCCATGTTTGAAGAACTTTTTGGTAAGTTCTTTAAGGCAAAGACACCTAAGCACAAATACGAGCTGCAAATTTGTTTTATGTATTATTTATTTTGAAGAAAATAAACATTTCTGAGTTGTTTACTTTTTCTGCAATGTTGTTTATATCTGTGGTTAAATATTTCATAGGCCTAATTTATTTTGTAAACATAATTTAACCTTTTTAAAAGGAGTAGGCAACATGTGGAATCGTGGTTTTGTATTTTTTTTCATTCCACTGCCGCCCAGTTGTAATACTGTTAAAATCAAGCTTTTATGTTTTGTTATGTTTTAATTTTGCTTGTTTCAATTTTTTTGGAACGTAAAAATTATCCGGAAACACGGGTGCAGTGATTGTTCTTACTAGCGTTTACAAAAGGAAAAAAGCAGAAGAAAAATCGTGAAATCACTTTCTTTTAATAATGTAACAAATCTATTCATCAACAACGCTTGTAAAACACCAAAATTATTGCACTGTTCATGTTTTGATACTTACTTTTGTGGATTGCTTTGTTTTTAAAATATTAGTTGGTTTCAAGCTTTATCTTGCTGAATTTTTGTTATTAATAGTAAATATGGCACCATATAATTTTTTATGCTTGAAAAATATCATTATTGTTGTTGCTATATATTACCTAGTATTTATTTACAGATAGACGCCTGAGAGAGACGAGAATATACGGTTTAAAACCTACTCTCGTTATTCTTTTGTGTTCTTTTAAAAAAGACTTTACGGCACTTTCCCCTTTTTTGGCGGTTTTAGCAAGTGTCACACTTCTTTTATAATTCCAATCTTAATTCTGAAGTTGATCTGCACGTAAAAATAATAAAAGTTGAAAAAAGTTGCAATATAAAATTCTTGGAAACAGCTTAAAACATCGCAAAATGTAAATTCTTAGTTTTTAAAAGCTGTCCAAAGCTGTAAAAAAAAATTGCAAAAGTTGCAAAAACTTGCTTTAATCTAATCAGAAACTGCGATTTTTTTCTATCTGTAAAGAGAAATTTTTTGGCGAATCTATTCCTACTCAGCCAGAACTAACTGTTTTAAGAACTTTAATCTCGCGGCAAATTACTTCTCGAGTTGACATAAATAAAAATAAAACACCAATTTATTTCAGCTAGGTATTTGAATAACTAGTTCAACTGGTTATTTTGGATTCCCGATTAAATTTATGACAACAAGCAGTTCCAGATTTTATTGATATCTCTATGAAATTAAAAAAAATAAAATAAAAGTTTTCAACTGGTCAGCAATACCTTGGCATCTTCCAGAAACAGATCAGGCATAATTGCTTGCTCTATGCATAGAGCCTCTGTCACTTTCCTGCAAGTCGGGAGAATAAATATGAAGATGAAATGAAAATAAAAAGCTTAATTTTTTTGAAGAAATAAGCAAATAAAATTTTCACCAAAAAAAAAAAAATCCAATATAGTATCAGATTATGTAAATCTTTAATTACCTCCATGCAGATTTACATAAAATCGCTTTTAAAGATGTACAAGGATAACGATATACAATTAAGCAAATTTTAATGCTTTAAAAGTATGCTTTTTGTAAATGCTCATAAACATGTATTTGAAATTTGTTAATTATTTTTTCAACTTTAAACAGAAGCTTCTTTGCTCTGGCGCATATTTCAGATAGCTTTTTTACAGATTGGTTTGGAAATATTGTCAATGAGCATGAAAAAAGTTTTGATGAAAATAACATCCGGGACTTTATTGATGCGTTTATTTTCGAAAAAAGAAAAGAAAAGGATTCGTCTTTTACGGTAAAACTAAGTGATTTTGATATGATGTGATGCTAATAGAGAAATGTTGAATAAAGCAATAGGTTTAATTATTTTTTTAAATCAGACGTTAAGAATAACATTTACTTTTAACTTCTTTTCAAAATCTTAGTCATAGATTTTAAAGTATAATCTAACAATCAAAAAAACTTATGCAGCCCTTAATAAGGTTTTTTGAGCAATTTTTACCAATAAAAAACTTGGCAAAATTTTTTTATAAATGATTTTTTAAAAATTTAGTCTAAAAGTTGTTACGAGTATTATTAACTGCAAAAAGATCTTGAAATTTTTTAAACGTATTTGGAAACTCTTTTAAAAACCGTAACATTAGACTTATTTTTTAAAGCTGTAGCCATCTCGATAAAGGTAACAGATTAGCTTACATTAAATGAATAAATAATGCAAAACTTTAAAATAAGTATCTCCTTTGTTTTTTAGTATTTCAGCCACACGGTTAAAAAGACGTTTTATATAGTTATGAAAAATATTTTTAGAACTTTCAACTTGTAAATTACATTCAAGATTTGTTTGTTGCTGGAACCGAAACAACATCAAGTACGCTTTATTGGGCTTTACTTTGTCTACTTCATTATCCAGAAACGCAAAAGAAGTTAAGAAAAGAAATACTAAAAGTACTAGGTATTCTATTTTTTTAAATTAAAGATAGCCTTTCTTTTGGGTAGAAAATTTATAAATTAATAGTTTTTTAGAGCAACAACAGGTATATTATACAAACTGTATGCAATATTATACAACATAAATGCAAAAAAACAATAACAAATTGCTTTTTATTTATCAAAAAATTAATTTAAAAATAATTTTTTATTAAAATGATTTCGAAAAAAAAGAATTGTTAAATTTCTTCTTTAATTTTTTTTGTTATATTTTTATACAAAATAAAGTTTAATATTTTTGATTTAAGGGGGTTTTATTTATTCTAATGTTTGATAATTTAAAATTTATTTTTGATTACTTTCTTTTTAAAAGCGGTGTAAAAAAATAAAGATTGCGCTGTCGTTCAAATATTTTAGGTGTTAATGGTTGCACCAATAATTTAGTTCTGCAAAGCGAATTTATCAATATTTACTTCGAAGAAAACAAAATATAAATGTTATTACAACAATGTTAATCATTGAAAAAAAACTCTAATTAATTAATTACAATCCTAATTGGAATTCTTATGAGAACAAAAAAGACCTTCCGGTGCCTACTTGATAGATCTTGACCAACCACTTTTGACAATTTAGTTAACATTAAATTTTAGTCGGTAACGATGGCGCGAGACTAGTTTAAAAGTTGACGTGATTTGTTTAACTGCTGTGGAAAATTTGATTAGAGTTTGAAAATGACACTTTACAATACTTCGCTATTTTCTGCTTGAGTTATTCTAAATTTTATTTCTGTTTTTTTAAATTGTGTTATGAATTTTAACCCGACAGGAATATTTTACATCGCCAAAATAGGTCAAGGCACAAACAGGGCTGGGGCTGAGGGTTTTTCTATTTACTACCCCAGACTGCTGTACTGCCCGGATCAGATGCTGGCAGTGACGGTGTTGAGCCAGTATGAGTTTCGTCATCCAAACTTGTCTGACCTCGTACTCCATGTGGTTCCCAATGTATAGGCCACGTTATTAAAACGTCTGCGGTTTGTTCAAAAGCGCCGCACTCAATTCAATGAAGGAGCGAGACTCCATTTGTCCATGGATGATTGGAGTGGTCAAACACCAGTCCGCAGGCGATTGAGTTTAACCTAAACTGTTTGGGGCAAGCTCATTTCAAAACGCCTGGTACTGGTTATGGTTGTGAAAACGCGGAATCTAGATGTATTTTTAAAGTACTCGGTGTTTCATCTATAATTTGTCCACTGAGAAGCGCGGATGCCAAGTCCAGCAAGGTTGTTTAATAGAATCCTCGCAACTGGCACAAAAGGGCGTCTGGATCTTAGTCTCTCTTTGCAAGCATCTGAGGACCCCCTGACCCCCTTGAAAGACCATTCAAGATATGATCAGGGTCCAGGGATCCACTCTAACCCAATGGAAGTTTCGCTCCTAGTTGGCGAAGCTCAGCTGGCTGGATACCAAAAAGTATGGGTAAATGGTCCGTTGGAGAGAGACGCAGGCTTCCAGTGAGTATGCGCAAGGCGTCATTTAGGACACTGTCTATGAGGCAAGTGTGAGCGCTGCGACAGCAGACTGGTGCGCAGTACTCAGCTTTTGAATAATCTTTGAATAAACCAAAGATAGGGCAGCTCTGCGCAGTGTTTTGGTACCAGCACCCCATTCTAAGCTCACAAGTTGCCTCGCCTCAGCCCACACATTGCTAAAAATATCTTCACTAAAATGGATTTGCACAAATGTATGTTGCTCTAGAAGTGGGCACCCGTAGTGAATTACTTTCTTTTTTTGCTTTTTATTTGTGTAGGTTCATCTGGAAATATTACCATGTCCAAAAAACCTGAAATGCCTTATACTAGCGCTTTCATACAAGAATTGATGAGGTTTCGAACTCTGAGTCCTCTAAATATTCCGCACACAACAAACGCTGATGTAAATCTTGATGGCTATGTGATTCCAGAAGGAACAATGGTAATGAGAGTTTTATCGAAACTTTCAGCAACTAAAATTTAGTTTTTGTAAAAATTATAATTCTTTTCTTAAAATCAACAAAAAGTTGAATCAAATTTATTACAACTTTAAATACGGAACGATTATGTTTTCCATAAAGACTGCCTTCAAATTATAACAAAAATCAGTTGCACGCCCTTTATATTCAATAAGATATTTTTTTCGTAAATATTTTTTCGCGTGCCATGCAAACAGCTTGGTTTAGGCCTTAATTATAAAAATGAATTTTAATCAGGAGCATAAAAATGCTCCTTTGTGAGTTTGAAAAATTAATTTTTTTTCAGCATTGTTTTTATAGCAAACTTATTAAGTAAAATAATATATTAAAAGCACTAAGTGTTGCAAATAATCACTTTATGGATTTCGTTTAAGGAAATTACTAGCTATATGAAAAACTAATCGGCGACTTCGGTGGCGTCAGGTTGTTTTGTCTTTGGTAAAAGGTACTTTATGCTAAAGTGTCCCAAACTTTGCGGCAAGGTATTCCAAATTTTAGGCCGTGAATTCCTATTTGTAAATGTTTTATTTCTCTGACCCCAAATCAAATCGAATATCGCATCAATATCGCATCAGCCTAAACAACAAGAAAAGATACTAGGCCTGAAAACTCAAAAATAACACTAAATCATGTTTATAAAAAACACCGAAAACGTTAATACTATGGATGAGACTGCTTTTTACTGCACAAGGTATCAATTCTCAGACGAATTTTTGACAAGGATCCTTGTAAGTCAGACTTCAGTGCAAGCCTGGTTCTACATGTAAATGGAGGCTAAAGCAGAAAAATACTCTCGCAAATAGCTACTAAGATAAACCACAAGGGATAATATTCTTGTAGCATTCCTAGAATGTTGGTTGTTTCGTAATCGGCCCTTTTTGTGAAAATTTAATTTCATAATTAGTTATTGTTTCTAAAAAATTCATTAGCTTTGTTTGGGTTAAGACCATTGAAATTTAATTAAGAATCGTGCTAATTTTTTATCGAAATCCCATTGCATTATCTTTACGTTTTTTGTAGTGCTTTGCAAACTAATTGGTAAGCATTGTGTGCCAGATTGCGAAATGCAATGACGTCAGATTTTCATTATTCTTTACTTTATTGTTACTCGCCACGTGTTTAAGTGTGACGTCTACCGTTTGCCTCTATGAATTAGAGAGGAGACATAAGAAGTCATACAGGTCTTTCGCAAGAGGCAGTCTTACGTCATTTTGTAGATGGCATTCAGATCATTTGAATTTCCCGGTAAAGTCATTTAGAGTCAGTGTTTTACATTGGAATTTAATTGAATATGGAAAAATTGTTGTTAAAAATTTTACGCTCTGTGGACCTTTAATTTGACTTAGAGCATTTGAATAAAAGTTATATTTTATTTCAAGTAGTGATTTGGCAAATTATAGTTAGGAGGTAGGATTGAAAAGATTCATCCAAAGAGCTCTCCAGAAAACTTCATTCAGGCAGAAGACAGACTTTCTGAGCTAGTGGACGATCTTGGCGACGAAACCAACATTAACTTTAACGTCAGGTCATTATAAGAACCTACAGTGTAATTTGACAAAGCCGGTCAAATTAACTTAGTTTGGCAGTGAGACCAAAAAATGTAGGTGGACTTGTTAAAAACAGTGTACAAGAAAACATCTTAGGGTTGTAAGTGGACTGCAAAGATTTAATCGTTGTTTCACTAACTTTTGCAAGCGCAAAAACCAAGAATGATCTCAGCAAAGTTGCGAATATTTCCGAACGGTGAAAAGTCGTCCGATCAATTACAACGTCACCGACGCTTAAATGCCAAAATTGTTACAAAACAACTTTCCGACTGCGATTATGAAGGTAGCGCAACAACAATCATTGCATATTGCAAAAGTTTAAAAGTTCATCATGATTACGAATCATTGTGGCTGATATCGAATAGCTCGAGTGCGGAGTTGGTACTGGATATAACTATAAGATTTTTAAAAAATATATAAAATTTTTTTTATAGTTTTTGATTATTTTATCTTAAGGTAATGTCAAACCTCTGGGCAGTTCACAACGATCCTAATCTATGGAGGGATCCTGAAACATTTAATCCTGAACGATTCTTGGATCAACAAGGAAACTTCATTAACTCTAATCACGTGATTCCGTTTTCAATCGGACCTCGCCATTGTTTGGGTGAACAATTGGCAAAAATGGAAGTTTTTATTTTCTTGGTTGGAATGGTTCAAAAGTTTGAATTTCTACCTGATCCTACTTCAAAAACTCTACCAACAATTGACGACGCATCAACTGGTGTAGTAGTTGTACCAATTCCTTACCTCATTGTGGCAAAAGAATATTAATGCTTCAATTTACTGCTTCTTTGAGATTTTTGCTAACTCTCTATTAAGCCTGGAAAGCTATAGACGCTTCACTGGCATTATAGTCAAATCGCATTTTACGCTTGATAAAAAAAATTTTTGTTGTCGTAAATCAATAACTAAAATGACCTTGTTAGTTTGAACAAAATATGTAAAAAAACTGACTAATTAAAAAAATAGCACGCTTTAAACCACGGGTGGGAAATTTTTTTGCATTTTTGGGCCAGATCCATAAATAAAAAAATTGGTGCGGGCCGCGTAAAAGTTTCGGGAGCAATATAATTTTTTGTCCCAAAAACATAGCAATCTCAAAAAAAGTCTTTACTTAGAATTTGTCTCCAATTTCTCAAATTTTGTCTCAAAAACATAGTGATTTCTAAAAAAAGTCTTTTCTCGGAATCTGTCTCTGCTTTTCCAATTTCTGTGACAAAAAACTAACACCGGTTTTACTTCCACCCAACTACAAGTAGACCGCAGGCCACCCACCCCTACCTCAAATGTATAAGATAATTTTTGGCAAAAGTCAAGAAAAAATTTTAAATCAGTTTTATGTTATTGTAACTGTATAAAGTTATCTGAGTCAATTTCATATGAATTCAGTGCGGGCTAGCCAAAAATCATTGTAATTTAAAAAATGGTGTTTAAATAAGCGATTTACAGTCATTGTAATTGCAATAATAATGAAAGCTGTGCAGACAAAATCCAGCGTCATTTCACAACAAAATCATTTGTAAAGGTCCGTTTCCACTAAGAGCATCGAATGAGTATTCTTTATTTCTTTTATTGATTTTTTTACTTTTTTCCGCCCCTAAGCGCTGCGCAAAGCAAAAAGAATTAATAAAAGAAACAAAAAATACGTCATTTCTCGCTCGTAGTGGAAACGGACCTTTACAGTTTTTGGCATTTACAAAATTTTGCAGAAAATAAAATAAGTTAAATGAAATTGATTACAGATTTGTATTAACTGAAATTGCTTTTAAAATTTTAAAAAACAAATGCTTATAATTGGTATTAAATTTTTTAAAAACATAAAAATAAATCTATTTGTAATTAAACTGAATTATTGCCATTTTCATTCTATATTAGTCCAGGTTAAAAAGAGTTCAATTCATTTAAATCAAAGGTTTTTGTGCGCTGTAAATACGTAAAACAAAATATTTTGTAATATAAAATATATTATGGAAAGATAAGTAAAATCACTCCTAACTGTTACACTGCTTTAATGAATATGACCAAAATCACTTTTGGCTTGTAATATATTTAAATAATTGATCGAGTAAATAACTGATCGAGAAAATGCACACACAAGGGTTATTTGACCTCTTACCTATAAGGCAAATAACACATTACTGTGTAAAAGTACAAAAACCTAATCAATTTCGATTAATATCAGATTGGTACTTCTCTATTTAGGACTACATGTAATTTACTTTGTAAACTGTACCTCTTGTTTACTTTTACGACCGCATGGTTACGACCACATGAGGTCATAAATGTGATGATGGTCGAAATCGAATAAGTCTTTGTACTTTTGCTCAGTAATGTCTCGTTTACCTCAATGGTAAGAGGTCAAATTACCCTTGTGTGTGCATTTTCTCGATTAGTTGAATAAATTACAGGCCAAAAGTAGTTTTGGTCATATTCATTAAAGCAGTGGCAGAGTTAGCAGTGATTCTTTACTCACCTTTCTATAGTAGCTTTTTGTTTGCCGTAAAAATAACAATCTTTAAAATATAAAAAGTAACTTTTCAAAATTGTTACAATATTTGTAAATATACTGTTTTTTTCTGAAACGTATAAAATTTTAATTGCATACGCAGACTAATAATTGTCAATGAAAAGAAACAGAGATTAAACCTAATTGGAATTTTTCAAAATCATTTTAAAGAATTACGCAGCCTACTTCTTTTTTTATTACAAAAAATAAATATTTTCAGAAGTAATTTTATGTATTAGATTTTTAGAATTTTTCTAGGCTTAAAAATAAAGTAATATTGATTAATTCTTTCCCAACTACACTTTAAAAAAGCAACTAAGCAAGATATTAGGTTTAAAAAAAACGAACGTGTTAAGATCCTAGTGATAGTTACAATAAGGTATCCATCTTGAAATAAGTAGCTGTTTCACTAGAAAGAATATTCTTTTGTGGACACTTTGATTCCAATACAAAGTTTCAAAATTTCAACAGATATTTAGAATAGTCTGGTGGCGCTAGAGATAAGACTTTAAGACGAAACGATTTGCCAGTTTAAATGAAACGTACATTGGTGAACAATTATGAACTTTTGATTTAACCTCTTGCTAGCATTCTTTGCTAGCACATGACAAAACGTTAAAAAAAAGAAGGTTATTACTTTGTATGTAACGAAAAGGAGACCTCACATTCAAGAGCCGTAAAAAGTACTTCAAGAATGCTGACAAAAGTGGAAGTAACTAATTTTATTTGTTTTACTACTTTTGTTGTTTTCATGCGACAAAATAAGAGCATCTGTCAGTCTATCTATCGCTAAAACTGTTTCCAACGTTCCGCCTCCTTACTACATTTCTGCCGCAGTTGAATATGAAAGATGTTTTTCACGCAGATCAGTACAATTTAAGTCGTTGGGTTTATTTACTAACATTCCAGTTTGCTATGAGATGGACCTATTAGTCCGTGTGATTGTTTATTTTGTGCTCTTGAGAAAAATATTTTTATTGATTCATGCTGTTCAATAGCGACTCTATTCAAAAATTAAACAGGCAGAAAACAACCGTTCAATACCAATCGCTTATTTGAAGAAGAAAAACCCTTTTGTTTCAGCTTTCGTTTTAATACTTTTTTTACTTATTACTTGACTTGCCAAGTTACATCACAACCTTCGCGCGAAGCTGTGTCATGAATTAAAAATAAATTTTGTTTAAAAACAGGATATGTGGCAAAAAAATCATTTTACTCATACACGAATACTTTTCTTTCTGCCAACTACAAATTTAATTGGTGAGTCGAGGGCAGACAGCTTTAACAGTTCTATCTGCGGCATTATGCATTACGCAAGCCGACCCTAAACTCATGGTCTTGTATAATCACTAAGCTACAGGATCCTCTACCCAAGTGTAGACTAATTTTTAGATAGATTTTTAAAGTATTTATAAATTTTTGTCAAATAATAATTTTTGTCGAAGATGGCGTAAAAGTCAATCAGCACGTTTACCTGGACATGTTGAAGAACAGGGTTCTTCCATGGATAAATTCATTGCCTGGAAATCAAGCGGTGACACTACAGCAGGACGGGGAAACCGCTCACACAGTCAAAATGGTTGAAGGACAACTTTAAGTTCTTTTGGTCAAAGGAACTCTGGCCCCCTTCTTTTCCTGATCTTAATCCGATGGATTTTGGGATATGGTCCATCTTGGAGAAAAAGGCCTACGCTGTGTCACATTCAAATGTGGAAAAATTGAAGAAGAAATTGAAAGAATCTTGGGCGACAATAGAAAGCGAAACTATTCGTGCCACGTGTGACCAAGTTATCTCTCGCCTCCGCCGTGTTATCATTGAAAAAAGCGGATATATTGAATAAACTGAATTCAATATTAAAGATTATACATTTACCTTTAATTTTCTTCAAACAAAAATTTCATTGCCCTTTTCGTTTTTAAATTAATGTAATATATAACAGTCTACACTTCGCTGGAGGACCCTGTAAAACAAAACTACTATGTTTGAATCTGTGATCAACCAAAAAAACTTGATTTGTAGGTAAAAAGTGGCAAATTAAATTAAAACAAGATCAAGAACAGTTCGTTAAGAACGAAAAAAAGTTAATGAAATAGATCCGGTGATCTGTAGCCGACTGAATCGTTTGAAATAAACACGAGCTGATTGGATGCTTTATATTCAATCAATAAAAATTATCTTTTTTAAAAATTTCTTAAAAATGTACCTAAATTTTTTTAAAAAAACTCTCAACGCACAAACAAATTAATTAAAAAAATAGAGTTAGGCAAGAAAAAAATAAAACTTGACTTTTGCAAACTGATACCTGCCAAGCCACCGCAGATCGTAACATTTATATCCCTCGTCACATAACTTGGATATTATTAAAAATTCTAGAATTTGTTTTAATGCTTTTTTATTTTCTTTTGATTAGGTTTCTACTAAAACGTCACAAAACACTTGTATATAATCTGTAGTTGCTTTGGCGAGTGCTTTAAACCAGATAGAGTCTCCTATTATCTGCCTGTTCTTACTTACTTCACACGTGGTCAATATAATAAAAGAATCTCTATTAAAGTTTTAAATTTTCCACATCTGCGCCTTCGATAACAACTACGATACGAAAATGAATGAATGAAAACAACGAAGGACGGACAACGTGGTAACAAAATAAGAAAAAGGCGATTCACATGACTAACCAACGCGAACGCGGAGTCATGTGACCACCGAAAGCGCAAGCACATTGGAATCCGTAACATAATCATTAACAATTTGTTACATAGGCTTAAACGTTGAAAGAAATCGATTGTATGATTTAAGATTAAAAAAAATTAATATATAAATAATCTGCAAGTCAGGACAATGTTGTGGAATCAGGGCAAGAAGAAAATCACGTGACTTTTAATCAGGTTAAAAGTGCAAAAAAATTTAAAGGTTTTTCCGGTACTCGTTCATGTGCAACTTATTTGACTGGTCATAAGCGTTGCCGCTTCAAAGATAAGCTTTCTCTCTTTCAACCAAAGTAAAGCTGGAATCAATAGCAATTTACTCATCCTATGCTAACTAATTCACTTAAAGTATCTGAAATTTTAACACTTGTGCAAGCCAAGATATAAAAGGCAAAAACGGTGATTTTTAAGCCGTAGGGTATTTCTCTCTTGAGGGTGCTAAAAATTTTTAAAAAGTACGAGTATTAAATAAAATATTTCTAGTGACTAACTTTTTACGAACTGAAAAATTAGTTTTTTCCAAATTAATAAGGATATTTTTGTTTCAGAAGTGATTTTTTTGTATGGTGAGGTTTTGTCCTTCTACTTATAGCAAAAAATTTTTTTTTATTTTAGTTTGTCTGAAAAAGAAAGCTGATTCGCCTTTATTTTAAAGTTTGCTTTCAAAGATAAAGCGATACTTGTACGGGCCGTATCAAAGCCTGAAGAAACCCGATGTACAAGTCACTTAAATAAGGTTGAGTCCAAGCGTAGAAAAGATTAAGAAAGAGTAAGCTATATCGGTATAATAGATGTCATGAATTCTTCAAATTGAGCTTAAGAAAATAAAAATTCCTCGGGTGTATTTGGGTTTCGCAATTGCCGTGAGCCTCATTAGATACTAGTTGGAAATCGATAATGGTTTTCTCAAGAACAAAATAATCATTAATGTAAAAAGCTTTTAACAAGCAGAAACAAATACGTATGTTTTAGATTAAAAAATTTCTTAGTAAAGTTAAAGCTTTAATATTAGCTGGGCTTTTTTGAAAGCAAGTTGGAGTATTCGCTTAACCTATTTCTTAATTTTACTTTGGGCTTTTCATTCAGCAATCGTCAAATTTTAGGTGAATAAACTGCTGGAAATCAGGTCAAAGACTAGGATAATCCAGCAACTTTTTACTCTTTTACACAATTTTTGCTCTCATTTAGGCGACATGTATTTACGTAAAATGAAATTCCTTTTTCTGCTTGCAAAAAGAAATACCAATCCACTTATTCAACATTATTTACAAATTAAATTTTAGTTTTAGAGGTAAAAGAAAGGGTTGCACATTAAGAAAAAATTAAAATTGTTTTTTTTCACAGGCTTATTTTTTATTAAAAAAATATTAAAGGGACATTAAATGTTTCTCATAACGTTTTGCTGTAAATTTGCACAAAAATTTACTTCAGTGCAATTTCAACTTTTTTCGGAAAACAAGTTTAGCTAGAAAAAAGTACGTTTGAAATTATACTCGAAGCGGTTCGAATTATAAATCAGTACATCAAAAGTTATATGAAAGTCTTTTGTGGCTCATTTATTATTTATACTCTTTAAAAGCTAAACGTGATGTTATCAAGATTTAATAAAAAGAAAAATAAATTGCAGTTCAAAAAAATTTTTAACTACATTAAAGTAAAAAGATTGGTTAAATTTTAATCTCAAACCTAAATAAGTTTTCTTGTTTAGGCTATTAGTGTAAACCACAAGCTAACGTTTTTTTATTCACTTAAATTTTGTCACACATTTCTAATAAGTTAATCATTGTTTGATAATCATTGATTGCAGTAATGGCTTTACAAAAGGAGGCCCGGTGCAAGAAAAATAGGGGAGGCCACTTTTTAAGTTTTTTGTTTTCGAAATATAATGCTTTCTAAAAAAAAGGTCATCACTCTCAATCAATATCCAAAACCTCCATTTTCGTCCCAAAAATATAGGTTCTCTAAAAAGAAAATCACCATTTTCAATCGAGTACATCATCTCTGCTTTCGTCCAAATGTTAAGCTGAAGACAGAGGGACCACCGTCATAGTGCAACCATGAAGAAATAGAGCAATATTTTCTAAGGAGGCCACTTTTTGACATTTTTTAGAGGCCCGGAGCAGCCGCTTCGTTTGCACCATATGAAAGCCGCCATTAATTGTTGACAGTTATTCTTTTTACTTGGGCCAATGAGTCAGTTATTTGGGCTTTTGATTTTATTAAATGTTTTTTGGAGAGTGAGTTACAAAATTTTTATATCGTAATCTTTTGACTTTGGGGAGATTAATTTATTATTTTTCTTTCGGTTGTGCAATCAGTTACGAATGACAATGATTAAGTTTTAGTTCAAAACCGCGGTTGACAATCACTGACATAAATGTTTCGAGGGTAATTTGTTTAAATAAAAAGCCGAACTTATCACCTTAGATCACTCGGTTAGTAATGTTTTAATTTTTTCTTATTTGCCAAAAGGTGTTTATTTAATTCTTAGCCAACCAGTTGCAGCTGTTCCACTCAAGCGTAAGGATTCGTTTTACTATGAGCGTGGAATGGAGTATACTTTGTTTCTTTTGTTGATTTTTTTGCTTCACTTAGAGCTTTAGCGTGGAAAAAAGAAAAAAAATTAATAAAACAAACAAAGAATACTCTATTCCACGCTTGTAGTGGAAATGCGCCTCAACGGTTTGTGTTTCTTAAACGCAATGTTCCGGAAATAAGCGCTGCAGCCTCATGACGTATATTGAGCAAGTACGATGATGAAGTATCAAACGAGTATAATGCATGGTTGAGTTTTTCATTACTATGGTTTTCGTTTGCAAAAGCTTGTTAATCACCATTTTTTGGCAGAAAGGCTTCACGCCTGATGGCGTTCTGGCAAACCAAATTTGTTTTGCTGTTTTATCAGCACTGTAAAACAAACGTTTTTTGTTTGATGTTGCTGCAGGTTCTGGCGTATTTACCGGTCCATGTAAATAAAGAGAATCGGTCACCAGGCGTTGTTGGAGAATCGGCTATATTATAACTTGACTTCAGGTATATTCAAACTCCCTTTTAAACCCAGCCTTAACCTTATGTTATTATATTAATTGATTCGCGTTTTATTTACGTGCTTGATCGGTTGAAGCAAATTTAAGCGAAATGGTAAATTTTGGTAATTTCACTTTGTTCTTGCTTCTAATTGTAAATCAGTCGTTGTTTTGGTCGCCAAGAAGGGCGATTTTTAAAGCTATTTTGCTGACGGCTCTTTGCTGGTTTTATGCTGGCTTTTTTTATGCTTTATACTGACTTCGCTGTACTGGCCTTATGCTGGCTCTGCTTTATGCTTTGCGCTGACTATGCTTTGTTGACTTTGTGCCGACTGGTACTGAATTGGACTAAATTGTGTTACTATTGAACTTGGCTATTGAATTTTCTATTTACAATTTTTTTTAAATAAAGTTCTAGTTTTTGGTACAGTTAAAGTTTATCACGAAGTGCATTCGTTTAAGACCTTGGAGGTCTCCCGGGCCCAGTTGTGAACAACATTACTGATTTCATCAGGTGTAAAGGTCAAGTTTTTTTCTACAGTACAACACTTGCGCTTAAGTTGCTTGTTTGCTTGATATTTTTTATATTTCTCAGACATTACATTAAGTTCACTATATCATAATTTTTAGACCAAAAAATGTATTGAGACAAAAAAGATACCACCACCTGTTTTTAGTCAGGGACAATTTTTACAAGTTGCTATCTTTTACAAAAACGTGCAATTTTTTTAATGCTTTGTTAAGCTGATGCAATTGCTTCATCAGTTAACTAAACAAAAATAAATCAGCTGATGTTGTGTTGCGTCATTGTTTAAATTACTGCTTTTTTTGATCGATCTCTGTTATATTCAATATTATGTGGTAGGCAGCAACAAAAATGCTTGCAGTTTTCAATCGGCTTCATCAATCTAGAGCAGCGGTTCCCAAACTGTGCGCCGCGAAAGTATGTGAAAGTTGTTGTACTTACTGCTTTTCTCACAATAATTGCAGGTTGTTAGCAGCAACTTCTCTTCAGAGAACGATTCCGATTGAGGACCTTTTTTAAACAGCCTGATTTTGGGAGGGAAATAGGGAAATCAGAGATGAAATCGAAGTGAAGACCTTTTTTTTTTTAGAGAACACCCTGATTTTCGGAGAAAAAAGGTTGTTCAAAGAAGTAATGGAACTGAATACCTTTTTTTCATTAAGGCGCCGCGAGTATTGTTAAGTCTTCAAAGGGTGCCGTGAAAAAAAAGTTTGGGAACCGCTGATCTAGAGAATTTATCTGAAGCGTTTCTTATCGTTGATATTGATGACATACATATTCAAGTATAAAACAATTAAAAAATTTAGTCAAAGATAGTGTTGAGTGAGCAAACTAGACCAGGGTTTCTCAAATTATGGGCAGCGAAATTTTTGAAAATAGCAAAAACTGTGCAATTGACATGCAGATCATTTGAGCCTTTTTGAGAGGTTATTTTAACATATTTGAATCAGTAGACATCAGAGGAAAATGAAGACCATAAATGGTTTTTACGTTTACATAAAAAGTTCTTTTCGAATTTCAAGAATAAAGTTTTTTTGGTCTTTATTTAACTTTCTAAATAAATTTATCAAACAATTTGCAATAAGTAAAGACTATTTTTTTAAAATTCGCACGAAAATTTTTTGGGAGGAAAGAATTTATTTGTGTAAATTTTAGACTTTAGAACTGTCATGAATTTACATAAGTTGGAAACCCCTGTTTCATTGAAATTTAATCGTATCAAACGTCTTGTTTTTATTCTATGTTTTCTGTTTGCAAAACCCACATCTAAAAGCTATAAATTTTTTTACAAAACTTTACGTCGGATTTTTCATTGTAAGGAAAAGTTCTACATAAAAACTGCCTGTTACTTCAAATGTAACGTGAAATATAAATAAAAATTTAATTATAAAAAGTCCGGTGTTGTTTAATTGTCTGAAGGCGTCAGCATAAGAGCTAAGATGTGAACCAGTTAATTTTTTTCCTACGAATGAATAGTTATAAGCAAATTTTATAAAAATGCTTAGTGTAAAAATTGAATTTTGTCCGCTAGATTGGTATTCAAGCAGTCCAATAGCAATTGTTTTATACAAAAAATGATTATGTGTAAAATGCTTCCAAGCAATCTCCAAAAGCTTAAAAAAAATGCGATTTACATGAAATAAGTTCTGCATCGCCTAAGGCATTTCGACGTCGGCAAAGGACGTAATTCGCTTTGTCACGCAAAGCCAATTCTTGGTAAAATTCATATCACTTAATAAAGGCGTAAAATTAAAATTCCACGCTCTGCTTGCAAAAACCAGCAAAAATTCACAAATTTTGTAAAACACATCTATTTTACCCGTTAACCCTTGTTCGAGGACACCTAAAAATAACCAATTTATTAGACCAACTTATTCAGCAATTCAAATTAGGAATAGTCAAGAAATTCCAGAGTTTTATCTGCAAAGATGAAGTAATTACAAACGTTTTCGCAAGGGCCGGGCTTCAGAAGCCCGGCCGTTGAGGAGAATAGGGTTAATGGTTCACTCTTGTGAATTTGTAATGGAATTAATGGAACTAGAAAGAGGAAATATTACAAAAATTTTTGAAAATTATTTAATATAGCTTATGTCAAATAATGATTAAAAAAGCAAATTTGTTTTTCGTTTATCCCTTTAATTTTTAGATCAATCATTAATATTTAAAATTGATTGACCTATTGTCTTCAAAACAGCTCTGATTTTTTTCTTTCCTAATTATTATAGTTTTGTTTATTTAAGGTAATTTCTTTACAGGAATAACAAAAAGCTTAAAATAATTTTTTGAATAAATGTTAAAATAGGAAAGCCGCATTTGACTGCAGGTTCTATTAAATATAACAGTTTATATAATTTTTGCCTTTTTTTCTTAACTTCTCGGTGTAGAATACTTTGTAGGAGGCCCAGATGGTAGGTGCTTTCTCGCAGCCTGGGCCGTGAGTAAGTCTGTTCATTGCTGTTTAAATGACAGACCGAAACCGAACCTACCAAAACGGAAGGGAATCCACCCATTCCAATGTTCAGTGTGGGTCTGCTAGTCGGCAAACGTCCTTTTCAGGACGGGGCAATGTCAGAATGAAACTGCCCTTTTCAGGGCACATTGCCAACAAGTTCCGAAAACCCACTATTCTTCAGCTGAATATCGAAGGCCTCACTGCAAGCAAGATCAACGTTCTTCATCACCTTGCTACGCAGTTTGAGGCACTCGTCATCCTACTGCAGGAGACCCACTGCACTGATACAGAGAAGTTGCTACTTCCGAACTACCAACTAGCTGGGTCTTCTTTAAGCAGGAAGCATGGCCTTGCCACGTTTGTCCACGAGCGACTGAGATACACGCTTTTGGACCAATCTCCACCGATATCGGAGATTGAGTGGCTGTGTGTGGACGTTGATGGTTATAAAATAGTCAACGTCTATAAGCCACCGCCAATGTGATTGCAAACCCTGGATCTCCCAGTGTTTCCTCACCCCTGTCTTTACGCTGGCGATTTTAACTGTCGTCATGCTGACTGGGGTTACGATGACAACAGTCCGGACGGTGAGTGCTTGGCTGGCTGGACAAGTATTAATTGTCTTGCCCTCCTATATAATGCCAAAGAAGCTGCCAGTTTTTATTCCGGCCGCTGGAAAACTGGCACCAATCCAGATCTAGCTTCTCCAGCGTACGTCCAAACAGTCGCTTACCGGATAGACGTGTCCTTGAAAAGTTCCCCAGGTCACAACATCGACCTTCTCTTTTTACACCACCGAGGTTTGCTATGGCAGTGCTAAGCATGCCTGTTAAGCGATGGAACTTCTACAAGGCCAAATGGAGTCACTACATTGCTTTGACAAATAAATTCGCAAAGACTTTGTTGCCGCCTGAATCACTTGATGTGGATGCGGCTTACCAGGACTTCTGTAACATCATCAAGAAAGCAGCCAAAAAACTATCCCACGCGGGTATCGAAATAACTATATTCCGTGTTGGGATGCAGTGTCTGAATCCCTCTATAACACCTTTCTGCAGCCTCCTTAGGGAGACGACTCGAGCTTGGCTGCTACAGCTCTGCTTGCCAAGCTTGACAGAAAACGGAGGGATCGATGGTTAGAGGCATTTCGAAGCATTGACTTCTCACACTCTAGTCGAAAAGCTTGGAGTATTTTGAACAACCTTACTGGTAGGTCACGACACTCTCCTCGTCACTGTCCCGTTTCAGCCGATGCTATTGCATGTCAGCTGGTTAGAAATGGGAAATACCAGGCTGTTGATTGCAAGTCATTTCGACTTGTCTCCCAAGAAGTGTCTGATCTTTGGAGGGTCACAACACCAGACGCAGTAAATATATCTGCCAATTTTTCACAGAGAGAATATGCTGCTGCCCTTCAACATTTAAAATCAGGTAAAACTCCGGGTCCTGATTCCATCTTCTCAGAGCTTATAATCCATGCCGGAGATGCTTTGAAGTCCTGGTTACGTGACTTCCTTTCTTCCTGTTTGTGCCGACTCAAAATTCCCAAGATCTGGAGAAGAGTGCTTGTGGTCGCAATGCTCGTGGGGGACCCAAAGAGTTATCGACCGATATCTTTGCTCTGTGTCCCCTACAAGATCCTCGAGAGGCTTATCAACACCCGCGTTGAACCATTAATCGATCCACTGCTCCCTAAAGAGCAGGCTGGGTTCCGACGCGGGAAGTCAACCGTAGATCAAGTTGTTCTGCTAACCCAGAACATCGAGGATTCTTTCGAGGCTAAAAAGAAGGCCGGTGCCGTATTTGTCAATCTGACAGCAGATTATGACACTGTTTGGCACCGTGGCCTTACCTGCAAGCTGCTGAGACTACTTCCGGATAAGCACATGGTCAGAATGATTATGGAGCTTGTCCGAAATCGAAGTTTCACCCTTACCACCGCAAAGCAGGCTACGCCGTCTTAAAAACGGCGTTCCTCAGGGATCGGTCTTGGCTCCCCTCCTATTTAACATCTATACGTACGATCTTCCTTCCATGATTTCCAGAAAGTTTGCTTATGCTGATGATTTAGCATTGTTGCACTCTTCTGGAAACTGGAAGGACTTGGAGGGGACATTAAGCCAAGACATGTCCACACTGTCAGCGTATCTCCAGACTTGGAGGTTGAAGCTCAGTCATACTAAGACGGTGACGGCAGCCTTTCACTTAAATAATCGAGTAACCAAACGTGAGCTAAAGGTCTACAACAATGGTAGATTTTTACCGTTCTGTCCAACCCTTACTTATCTTGAGGTAAAACTGGATAGATCGCTCACATTTCGTCACCATTTAGTGACATTTCGCAAAAAACTATCCTTGCGCGTCACACTGTTGAGGCGACTTGTAGGGTCGGGATAAGGTGCTGGTGCTAAAATACTACGCATACCCACCTTATCTCTAGTCCACTCAACAGCTGAGTACTGTGCACCAGTCTGGTGTCGCAGTGCTCACACTCGCCTCATCGACAGTGTCTTGAATGACGCCTTGCGCATAGTTACTGGATGCCTGCGTGCCACTCCAACGGACCACCTACCTGTACTTTCAGGCATCCAGCCAGCTGAGCTTCGCCGAATGGGAGCGACACTCTCCTTGGCTTACTGTGGATCTCTGGACCCCGATCATATCTTTTATGGTCTCTTAAGTGGGTCCTCAGATACTGGCCAAGTGAGACTAAGATCCAGACGCCCGTTTGTGCCAGCTGCGCGGAATCTTTTGGACAACCTTGCCAGACTTGAAATCCGCGCTTCTGAATGGACAAATCACAAATGGAATGCGGAGTACTGTGAAAATGCTTCCAGACTGCGTGCTTTTGTGCCCCGGACCGGTGCCAGGCCTGTTGGGATGGGCTTACCCCGAGCAGCTTGGGTTAAGCTCAACCGCCTGCGAACTGGTGTTGGGCGATTCCATTCGTCAATGCACAAATGGGGTCTCGCTCCTTCACCGAATTGCGAGTGTGGCGCCTCTGAGCAAACCGCAGACCATGTACTAACAGCGTGCCCTATACATCGGGCACCACATGGAGCACGAGGTCTGACGGTTTTGGATGACGAAACTCAATGCTGGCTTAATAGCACCACTGCCAACATCTGATTGAGGCAGTGTAACAGTCTGGGGTAGTAAAAGGATAAACCCTCGGCCCCAATCGTGCTTGTGTCTGACCTGGAATGGATACCCTTCAAACGATGACGATGACGACTTTGTAGGAACTCAAACGCTTCTCACAGTCGAATTCTTCATTTGTTTTGTGCAGTCAAATGAATCATTGGTGGCATGTGGTTTGTAATAATATTTTTTGGTGTAATGTTCATAGTACTTGTACTAATTGCTGGTGTAAAACTGGATATGAATATTTTAAAAATCGTTGTAGATAATCAACATACAGTGTTGCCATCGTTGTGATAACGTTCATATTGCCGTTATAATTCTGACCTTTTTTTTCTATTGCTCTATTTATTCAATATCTCTACGTTAATAATCTTAATATTTGTTTTGCCTAGTTCTCTATATTCTCTATTGACATATTTTTAATCTTGTAGAATATTACTTTTTGCAGTGCTGGTTTAATAGCGTTACCACTGAATGTAATCCTTAACTACCCATGCTTTTAACCCAATAAAGAAGCAACCAAATCAGAATAAGTCTACTTCATTCTTGTACTGCTTACATAAAAATGTAATAATTTAATAATTTTTAGTTTGTAATGAATAAAAACAAAATCATCAAATTGAAATAAAATACAAAAAAATTATAGTATCATGTCCAAAAAATTTATCAGAAGAAAATGTCGTGTATATTCTGGCAAAAAATGTCTACAAAAAAGTTTCTACTTATAAAACTCCAGTTGCACATGGAGTTGTTTATAAAAATTAATTGAAGTTATTATTTTATTACAGCGAATAATTTCCAGTTTTATAAACTATTCAGAGAATCTTATAATCTGTTAAATGCAATGCAGATTAGCCTTTTAAAAAAATTATAGAAACTTAAAATAGGTTGATTACACAAAGGATATTAACGGATGATTGATGATTTTAATAACATTAAGCAATATTTCTAATTATAATCCAAAGTTTATATTTGTGTCAACTAAAAAAAATAAACGGTGCCTATGTTTGTTATACAAATAATAGAGTTATGAAAAAATTTGTTTTGCTAAATTTGGCAGAAAACTCGTTTACCCCATGATGTATAAAATAAATTTGTCCCACTGTTTGCTTATGGAATTAGTTTGTACGTCCTTCCTAGACTCGACACAAAAAACAAAAACAACTGACACTTAAATCTTGGCTAAAAAAGAGTGTTTGAGACTCATCAAATTAAAAAAAAAAATGTACGTAAAAGTTTTGTGTGTATAGATAATAAAATGTAACGTAAGGCTTTTAATAAAACAATTAAAACCAGTAAATTATGAAGAAGCGCTTGGCAATAAAAATAAACGATATAAGGAAATTGAGTCCACCCAAATGAGAATGCTTCAAATGATATGTGGAAAAACATTAAAGAATAGGGTAAAAACCGAGTTGATACTAAAAAAATAACTGTTGTTGAACTAATGGAAGAATTTTTAAAAAGTCAAAAATTGAGATGACTTGGCCAAGTTAAAGAATTAGTAACAAAAAGCATTGGTTACGAAAATTACAGTGAAAATTACAGTGAAAAGTAAAATAAGAGAAGGATCGAAGAAACGATGGATTGAGGTTGTTGAAGAAGATATAAAAAAAAGAGTTGCGACGAGAAAAAGCTAAAGAGGCAAGTGAGGAGGTGGGTCTACAAACAATCACTAACTCTTGACATCAGGGAAAACAAGTTGAGTCCTTTATTAGAATCGAAAATGAATGACAAAGGTAAAAAACAACTGTTAATTAATTGTCAGTTTAAATTTCAAAAAATACGTCGTTAACTTTCACTATTTACTATAAGTTGTATAACTGCTGAATTTCTTCAGATCTATGTAAAGCGATTGATAACTCTGACTTGATATTTTGATGCAAAAGCGTTATTACTATTTTGATATTGCTGGTGCAGCAGTAAATAATTAAAAACTATCTGTATAACTGCTTTCAACATACAAATTTCAGTGGTCAACTTTAGTAAATTGAATGTACAAAATGATGTCCCCATAGGGTCTTGTATTCGATTATCCTTATTTACTTTGTTCGTAAAGGATTTGTTTTGAAGTTATTAGGTACAGATGACAACGTCGTTTCTTTTCAAAGTATCGCAGTTACGCTGGTAGTGCATTGTTTTCATTGAACTACTCACACAGCGTTCAGGTCTGCAACTGGCTGTTTGAGGTTAATTTTATTTTTATTTTATTTTATCTCTATATTTATCCTCCTGACTCGCAGGAAAGCGACGGAGGCGCTAATACATAGGGTAGGCAATTACCCCAACCTGCTTCCGGAGATACCAAGATATTGCTGTCCGCTTGTAATTTAATAGAGATATGATTGTAATTTAAAACTGCTTGCCAGGACCACCAAGCAGTGGAAAGTGCCGTAAAGTATCTTTCCCAAGGACACAACAGAACGACGCGAGTGGGTTTTGAACGGAGACCGTGTTGGTCACGAGCCCGGCGCTTTAACCACTCGACCACGCTGCCCACAAAACCACAAGCAAAACGTTGTGCCAGCTGTTTACGTTTTCAACTTTTCAGCTGGGGTCAGCAACAAGCTATATTGTCCTGACGAGTGACGAGTTCTCCCTGACGAGTCATAAGTTGAGCAAGTAGAAGATAGATAGAACCAGTAATAAAAAAAAGAGAAGAGAAGGTATTTCGACAGTCAGCTTGTGAGGCTTTCGACTTTTTTGAACGGTGTATTGTGTCAAGTTTCTTTCAACGGTCTAGTATAAAACCTGCCGTTCTTAAGAAACCGCAAGTTTGACGTTCCATCTTGATTTATTTAAACTTTCGCAATTTACATTGGATCTTTCCTACAATCGAATTACTTTCTAGTATTTTATATTAACTGAAAGAAGACAAAGTAAGACGAAAATTTTATATTTGCTACGCAATTTACAATTATGTCAACAAATGAAAATTCTTTGCTCTTTAAAATTAAACTCGACAATGAAAGCGTGGAATACAACGTAAGTAACTTTATTGATTTGTTTTTAGAAGGTGACATTTTTGAATTCTATTTGGATGAAATCTACGGCATTGCCACACATAGCTATGTCCTCAAAATTTATAATGTCACATTTAAGGAAAATACCCCCAAATCTATTATAGAAGACATATATGATACCTTAAAAGAACCACAAGAAATTCCAAATAATGACAATATGGATTTCACCATTCAAGTAAATAGACCACCAGGATATAGACAACTAATCATTTTATATACCATGCCATTCGACATTAATACCGAAACTCTGAAAGAAATTACCAGAAATTGGGGAAACTTAAAACATCACAAATTTGGAAAATATAAAATATGTCCCTTTATCTACAACCCATATCTCCATCTAAACCTTAAAAATTTCAAAAGAAAATCAACAATGGATTCGATAAATTTTAGAGGTAGATTCATCTCGGTAAATATAGACGGTGAGACTCCCAAAGTACGTTGCAATTACTGCAAGAAAACGAGCCACCAAATAGAAGAATATCCAAAAAAAATATCGTACAATAACCAAGCGAAAGAAAATATAATTCTAAATAACCCCATACATCCCAAACAAACATATGCTAAGACAGTAACTTCCACCCCCAAAACAGTTGAAACACCCTTTCTTTACCCGATGACCAAATTAAAATTAACAAAGAAAATCATTGGAAAAACTATACAAAACTTTCCAACCTTAGAACAAGTCATCCCAACTTCAGACTGCATCAAAACTCAAAACTCCAAGTTAAACCAAACATTCCAAAACATTAGCCAGGAAGAAGTCATCAATTCATTCGAAGACATGCAATATCCAAAAGCGTCTCAACCAATCATAGCAAAAGATGAAGACCCCCAAATCCCCATTTTATCTAAAGACTCTGAAAATTAAAAAAGAAAACATTCACCTTCACCCCAATTCTCAAGCATGTCAATTGAACTAAAACCTAGAAAAAAAAAGAGCTGATTCAAAAGAAAAAAAAAAGGAAAATAGCTTGTAACTCCTTTCAGTAATTGTGTCTAATTTTAATATTCTTATGCTAATGAGAAACTCCTTTTTTTATCCTTTATCTGTAACTTTTGTAAAGTATATGTTAAACTATTGCGTTTCTTATCATACCAAAGCGAAGGAAACAAATCCAAATTTTGTAAATTTTACAAATACAAAACCGACCCTCTCTTTAACGTCTAAACAAAATATGCGAATTCTTCATACAAATTGTTCACTCACACGTCTTCCAAACGATCATACTTCACATGCATGCACGACACGTTTTCGAATCCCACAATACACAACTAACACTTTTTTTCTCAGAAAAATTTAAATACTTTCTTTCTTTTCTTTGCTTTAGACAATGCTAATAAAACTCAACTCTCTAAACATAAACGGATTTAATAAATCCTTCGACAAACTTGCAGTTTTATTAATCAACATAACATCCACATCACATTTATTCAAGAAACGCACACAATACAACACCAACAACTTTCACACTTTTCACACCAACATAACCTTTTAGTTTATCCCAACACCGATCACTCTTTAACGCCACAAATCTCACACAGACAAAGAACACTCACAATCATCAATACTAAACACTTACACCTTAAGTTACAAATGATTACATCCAACATAATCCTGCCCAACTATAATCAATCACTCTCCTTTACGCTAACAGATATGAACTATCCCCTTATAAATTGCTACCTCCCCTCTGGGAAAACCTCTCATCGTATCAAAGCCATCAAAACACTCACCTTCTACCTTCATAAACTAGATTACAAAAACAACAAAGTAATAATAGCTGGAGATTTCAACTTAGTGACAAATCTAATTGACAGAACAGGACATTTTACACCTAACACTATTGATAAAATCTTATTTCAAAAACTACTCTCAAACTTAAACCTTATCGATTCCTACCGCTATCTATACCCCTATTCCAAATCCTTCTCTTTTTCCCGCTCCCATCCAACATCTAGATTCGACCACATTTATATTTCTTCATCCTTAACATCCAAAATAACCCAATCCTCATACTGCAACATACCCTTTTCTGACCATGACAAAGCTCTACTTCTCATCTCAAAATACCCCTCTAAATAAACTTCAAATTATCACACTAAAAATTAAATAACTCTATCCTTACCCTTCCTTTAATTCACCTCCATATCCAATCCTTCATTAAAAACCTCTCTGAGCCCCTTAATCCTATCCAACAACCCTTAAAGTGGTGGGACCTAATTAAACTTAAAATCAAACATCGACTAATCCTCTACTCCAAAACACAACATAATAAAAATGAAAAACATCAAACCATATTACAAATTAAATTAAATAGTGCTTAACAATTAGGAAAACACAAAGAAATTTACATTACCACAAATCAACTAAAACAATTGCAACAAAACAAACTAATAGGAACGTAAATTAGATCCCGCCTGCCCTCAACTATAAGTATTAATAATCCCTCCACTCTAACCTCTATTATTAAAAATTTAACCCCATCCAAATCCCTACTATCTACTGATTTAAACACTTCTTCTCCTACCTCAAAAGCAGAAAATCAATCGAATAAATTTTCCTCCTACATATCTTTCTTTAAAAACCTATGGATATCTACAACCACTCCTCCTGATCCCATCAATTATCTTCATGAAATCTCCACCTCAATTTCTAATGATGTCCTAAAATACCTCCCCCCTTCCCCCTTAATTACACATAATGAAATTCGTGCAGCTATTCAAAACCTTAATCAAAACTCTACTCCCGGCCTCCAAACTTCTATATTTCTTTCTCTTCAATAATTCCATTTTTATGCCAAAGCTTTAACAATTCCTATCTTCAAAAAAAACTTACTTGTTCCCAATCTCTCGCCCTCATCAAATTAATCCCTAAAATACTAAATCCCATGAAGGTTCAAGACTGGCGCCCTATATTCCTATTAAACACAGACTATAAAATCTTATCTACAATAATTTCATCCAGACTCAAACCTATTCTAAACTCTATCATCTCTCTAGAACAACAATGTGGTCTCCCAAACAGACGGATCTTCAATAACCATCTAAACATCCTTTCAGCTATCAACTATACAAATGACTTCAATCAACTATTAGCTATACTTCAAATTGACTTTTATAAAGCCTTCGACAGTATATCTCACGAGTTTATTCTTGGTACTGCCTCAAAACTAGGAATTCCTGGCACTTTTCTGAATTAAATCCGAATTTTCCTCTCTGACCTAACCGCCCAACTCAACCTTAATGGTTCTCTTTCTGATCCTATTTCTGTTAAGTGTGGCATCCGCCAAGGTTGCCCACTTAGTATGCCATTATTTCTAATTGGAATTGAACCACTCACAAAAAAATTACTAGCTTCATCTAAATTCCAAGAAATCTCCATTGATAACTTTTCACTCAAAGTCAGTCATTACGCCGATAACCTGACCCTTTTTACATCATCCCCTCAATCTTTTTCTGCATTTCGTGAGATTATCGAAGAATTTTCCCTCCATTCAGGACTTAAAATCAATCATTCCAAAACCTCCATTATTTCTAATTCCCCTACATTACTATCTTCCTTTCGTTTCTTCTTTCCCCAAGGTAAAACTCTTACCTCAACTAAAATCCTTGAAACAACTTTTTCTTTTCATAAAGAAGATCTGTCATAAAAACTGGGACGATCTAATCCGTACACTCCCTCATACTTCAATTGCTACCCTTAACCCTAAAGATTCCCTATTCTCCAAAACTATCTCCATAAATCAACACTTTCTGCCCGAAATCCTTTTCCGATCCAGAATCATTCTTCCAACTCCTAAACAAATCAAAACTCTAACCACTCTTCTCTTCAAATTTTTATGGAACTTCTCCCCTTTGAACCCATTAAAAGATCTTCCTTGTATTTACCCAAATCCGACCGTGGCATTGCCCTCCCAAACGTAGGACTTAAAACTACTACAGCTTTTTTATGAAAATTTATTCTTATCCTCAAAACCCCCAATCCCCAACCCCACTTCTTAATGGCTTATGGAATTTACAATATTGGCACAAAAATCTTACTTTTAACACTAGAACGGCCGGAGTTGCGATAAGCCTTCAACGGCCAGCAGCGGTCATTTTGACCGCTTCTCCAAAAACGCAATTTTATTTAGTTTATGCGCTGTGTGGTTGCAACTTAAGTGTTGAACAAATAATCAGGTAACATAACTCAATCAATCTATCCATAAAACACAGTTTTATTTGAAGGAAGGAGCACAAAGTGGACATAATATTGAAAAATGTTTCATATTTGCGTTGTCGCACACACTGTATAACGCATTCGAAAAGCTCCGTGGCCGTACACGTGCCACATACAGTTTTCTTGCACTTAAAACAAAATTTGCTGGTTTTATTTTGAGTGCAGTTTGCAGCTATTTGACATTGTTTACTCTTCTCGGCTTTGGTGTTTTTAGGAGGTGTCGTAATAGTAGTGTTTCTGCTTGATCTTCAACGATAAAGTCTTCACGTAGTTTTGTAGTAAGCGTGAACAAGAAATCTCGTCTTGAAACCTTGTTACCTGTTTTTTTATATAGAGCACAAATGCATTGGTGCCTGCCAAATCCAGAATGTTGTAGAAAACAGCAATGGGTCACCAATGGGTGCCAGCTTTGACTGAATACTGCCTGGCCATTTAATCAGCCACTTCAAGACCACATTTTCTCTTATTATAAAATTCCATTTTTTTCGGTTTCTTTTTCTCAGATTCGCCAAGCTCAACAGACATATGCAGAGAAGTGAGAACACAAACGTTTTTCTTTGGCTTACACTGATACACCGTTAAAATTGCCATATCACCTGTCTTCATGAGCTTACTAGAATAACGTTGTTGCAAGCATTTTACAGATGCAGGCAGCTCAAGTCTAACCTTGTTCATACGTAGTTCCAACAAGGCTGGCTTTCTTCTTTTTCAGTTGTTTAGCAAGTAAAAATAACGTGAAAAAGTTATCGGTGGTAACGTTTCTAACTTTACTCATGAATGGTTCCATGAGAGTCATGAAATCCTTGTCAATAACTAAGCCTTTGGGTAGATGGACGTGACTCGTCTTTTCCCAGATATGGAATGGCATTTAGGATATACTTGAATTCCACGTCAACCGCTAATCAGAACTTCATGCCAAACTTATCTGGTTTATTTGGCATATACTGGATAAACCTACAACGAGATTTTTTCGGGAACAGCTTCTCATAAATCGTAATATTTTTTCCAGGTTAGTAACAACTGATGCTGTTATCTACAAACCAAATATCTGAAATAAGAGCAAATTTGTCAATTTGCCAGCGTGCTGACTTTGTGCTACGCAAGTCGAACCGTAGAAAATGTATAATTTCACGACAACGATTTCTTGACATGGTTTGTTGAAAAAATGATACGCCCCATTCTTCATTACAAAAATTGTAAAGGAGAAAGTTTTTGCCACCCTACGCTGCTCGTACATATAGCAGAGCAATAAACGCATCGAGCTCACAAAATGAAACCTCCCATTCTTCATTGCCTAAGACTCTTCGAGCTTCTACATTGGTACATTGTTGAATGCATTTGAGCATACGCTTATCAAATACAATTTCAAAAGCACCAACAGGGGAGTCTGCCATTCTAAGGGCAAAGCGTGATAAAAATAATTGCTCAGTTAGGACAGCAACGTTAGGACATAGACATTAGGATCTGAGCTGCACGCCTTCCTCGTGCTTCTAGACCGAATTCCATAAATTCTCATTTTGTGCCATCTCTTGCTCTCTGGTTTGTGCTCTAGCTTTCAGGAGCACCCGAACCAGAATCATCATTACTACACGTAGCAGAATAGATTTCAACGTTAGTATCAGAAGTTTGTAAATCACCTATATGAACAATGGGTTGTGCATCATCAAATTGCTCAGTTTTTTCATCGTCGCTCATCTCATCTGAGGAGCAAAGTTGACAATCTAACACGTCGCCTTCTTCAGTTTCACTTTTCCCTCCAGAATTATCCTTGTCTATAGATGTGAGCATATCAATAACTTCAGTAAAACGTCTTGGTCTTTCAGACATGATGTAATAGATTTTACTATGTTATATTTGTTAGTCAAGTAGCTTACTTCACCTGTGAAACCAAAATAGGTTAGCACTAATTGAGCATGAACATCATGCTTTTATTACAAAAGATGATGATCAACTTACTAACTTATGCTAAAGGCCAATTGCCTGTGTGTTTTGTTGCTTTTTCTACCTGAGTAAGTGGGATGGGTGCTGTTTGGGAAGAATATCCGACCATCACCGTGGGCTGAAAGTCAATGAAAGCCCTTAGTTGTCAACAATATAGAATAACCTATTTCTGTTTCATAAACTCTTTCATAATCTGTTTCATAAACTCTTTTATAACCTATTTCTGTTTTACAAACTCTTTCATAATCCGAAGTCAGTATATTTCCAGTGCTAACTGATAATTGGGAAAATTTTTTATAACTGCTTTCTGAATTCTGCATTTCTTTCTGGTGACTCTATGATGTCACAAATAAAATTAATTCATCGGAAAATAGAAAGACAATGTTTGAAAATGAGTCATACGTCTCATAAAGTACAGCAGGAGGTTCAGAAAAAATGGTTTTTGTATAGCGGTCAAAATGACCGTTAATGGCCGTTGGAGGTAAACCACCTTCTAAAATATTTGTGAAAGCAGTTTTCGGTTTGATACTCAGCATTACAGTTCCTACCAATTAATTAGGAAAAGTCAAGAAATTTTACACTAATGCGATTTTAGTAAAAAAAAATAAGCCACCTTAAAATTCCAAAACGGTCAAAATGACCTTAACGGCCGTTCTAGCGTTAAAACCCAAACTATATTCCAACTCCCAGCCCAACCGTCCTAAACCAAACTCTCTATGGACCAAAACCCTCTCTCTTTACACAAAAACCTCTATTCCTTTAGAAACCATTAAAAATCTAACTTTTAAATCACTTTACCAAACTCTCCTCAAACTTGAACCAAACCCTACCCCGTTTACAAACACCCCTATCCCTCATACATGGTTACGACTTACACTTACAAAACCCCGCCCTTCCCTCTTTTCAAACCTGGAAAAGGAAATATCCTACAGGACAGCTTATAAAGGCTACACATGGGATGTTTCTTTTCAAAACACAACATTAAACCTCGTAACCCAAATGATTTCCTTTGTAAAATCTGTCTTTCTCCTTCCGATGACCCTCATCATCTCTTTTTTCACTGTCCTTTCACTCGAAAACTAATTTCAGACTTCGAACCCCTCCTCACTGCTGTACTAAAAACCTACTACCCTTACACAAGACACTCTTGTTTATAACTACACCAACACAACAAGTGCATACATCTAAATTAGCCTCATTAATTCGACTTTCTATGTACAATCTAAGAAACTACAACACCTTCCTGAATACACCCATTCCTGCATCCCTTCTTATAGAAGAAAAATATAAAATTAAAACGAAATTTAAAACATTTCTTGAAAAACACTTCCCAGATAACACAAATTAAAATAATCTTTTTAATCTATTTTTCATTTATTGTTTCCTTATATTCAAAGTACACCATATAAATCTTTCACTTTATATTAGTTTTTTTTCTTCACATTCGCTTTCGGTTATATAATCATTGTAAATTCTAATCTATAACCAATATTTATATACACATCTCAACCTATGGTATATACAAATTTTGTCATATTTCTCAAAAATGTTTTTAATATGAATTTTTTTGTGTGTTTATAACTATTATTAAAAGTTTATACAAAAAAAAAAAAAAAACGAGGACGAAACAGGTCTGTGGGCAATTGCTTGTTGATTGATTTGACCATTCTTTCTTAGTTGTTGTTTCTTTTATTGGAAAACCTATTTAACAATGAAATAAGTAAAGTAGTTGTATATCTGAAAAAAAACTGCCACTAACTTTTAAAATTATTGTTATATTATTACAATAAAAAAACATAAAGTAAGTAATGTACATTTTAATTCATTTTTCAATGATTTTTATTTTCTAGGTAAAAAAAGCAGTTGCAATATTTTTTGATGAGAAAAAATTAGCGTATCAAACAAAATGCGATATTCCTTAAATGTCTTGACACGATCGTCCAAAAACAAGTTCACAGTTTATACTCATAAAAAAAGGCAAATAGAAAAATCCGTTTATTTTTTCCCTATTTAAATAAAGAGATTAAAAAATACTGTTTCTTATCGGAAAATCCGAAAGTAAAATGGATGGAAACATTAAACATAGTTAACGATTTTTTTTAAAAAGCATTTTAAATACTGTAATTCTTAGTTTTTATACGCTAAATTTTTTCCAAATTTTTAATTTTTAAACTTGTTTTTCACTTTACATTTTTGATTTTTACTTCTAATTAAATTCATATATTTCTTTATTTGTTCATAATTTTATAATTTTTCTGTTTGTTTTGTAATACAAATCGCCTGTCCGCAAAGACTAACTTACCTCGGTGAAAAATTTGCAGCGGTGCAAGATGTTTTTTGAGGTTTTTTTCAGTAAATGATTGATCCATTTGTAGCCTGTTTAATCCTGATGTGATGACGTGTCTCCGCCGTTGGTACCATAAATGAATCTTTCTAATTGAATAGCAGTGATGTGACCTCGCTTTGGGCAGTAATTTTGCTTGGTACGTGAAATTAATTTTCTTAGAAAATTTGTCTTCTAAGCACATGGCCCGACTCAAGATTTGCTATAAAGAAAGAGGCATCTCTCCCGTCGATTGGTGACCATAACTTCGCTGAAGGAATAGTGACCATAATTTGCTGAATGGTTGAGTGACCATTGCTGAACAAGTTGTAATGTTTTGCTGAAGAAGTTTGCTGCGTTTTGCTAAGTTGCCGCGCTCGTATTTAAAGCGCAGATAAAAGGTAAATTTAATCTCCATCTCGAAGTTTACGACTATAGGTTTTCTTGCTCGGTGTCAGAGATACGCATTTTTAAATATAAGGGTAGTTGGTAAACTTAGGGGATTTCGGTGACTTATCCAAATAGTTCAGCACCATGAAGACGGAGAAGGCAATCGGATTCCGTTAAATTTTCGAACAAGCCAGGTTTTTTTTAGACAATCGAGTTTACGAATTTCTTTGCCAAAAATTAAATTTATTATCACTTATTTAATCGACTTATAAGCTCTAGTCGCATCCAAATAGATATCTTATGTTTTTCACTGCCTATTTGCATTAATAATATTATTTTGAATTTTAGTTAATTTTTTTCCACGTATATTTTTTTCTGAATTTTTCATATATTGTATCTCTAAAACTGCGTATTGCTTTTTTTGCTATATACAGTAATGGCGAAAAAATAAATAATTTTCTCTTAAAAACTCTCAAACAAAGCAAAAGTTTTCACAACCTTAAAGTTATATTAACAGTAGGTCGATAAATTTTTGTGGGTTGCATAAAAAAAAGTTATTAAACTAAAACTGCTAAAAAAATTCGAAGCTCTTTGTGTATAAAGTTTTAAATCAATAGGAAGAAGAAACGTTGCCGATATTGAAGTAATAAGTTTAAATTTCTTTGAAATGTTAATTAGTGACTAATATTTATAGGTGTATTTTAGCTTTGCTAGACTAAATATACAAGGTATCTATAGAAGCATGTTTATCTTAACCAAATATGTTAACGATTGGAACTGGATCATTGGAGGATTGTCAGTTCTTTTCTTGTACCTGGTGCATTGGTACCGGCGACCTCATAAATTTCCACCGGGACCAAGAGGTTTACCATTAGTGGGATATCTCCCGTTTTTAGGTAAAACGATGGAACGCGATATAAACAAATTATGTCAAAAGCTTGGACCAATCATAAGTGTGCGAATAGGACCAACAGACGCAGTGTTTCTCAATGATTTTGATTCAATTCAAAAAGTAAGTGCTTCGATAACATATTTTAAAAGTTGTTGGGTAAAAAGAATTACATCGGGCTGATATAACTTACATTATTGTTTCTGGCAGTAGGCTTTGTTTGTAGAGAGCAGACGTATCCGTTTACATTTTGCTAGATGTACTGTACAGTTTTTAAAGCATAAACGTACAAATTTAGCCCTGACTTGTAATTAGTTTGAATTTTAAAAAAGCTGAATTAAAATAATCATAAAGAAAATCAAGTCTTTTTAGAATTTCTGGTTATTATAAAACTGACAAAGCCCAAAGGCCGATATGCTGTTGCCATTAGCTGTAAATGGGCGCCATAATGTGAGGTTCTTAAACCTTTTTAGCGTAATGTAAGAAAATACTTTTTGAAGTCAACCGTTGTTAAGTTCGCAAAGCTTGCTTTAAATTGTTGTAATCGCAATTAGAAATGTAAAAATTAATAACTGAAGTAAATCCAATTGAACTGTGTACATGCTTAAGTCTTTAAATAAGTTTCTTTTTACAAATTTTGCTTCTATTTTACTCTTCGTAACTATTAAAAAAACAGTATTAAAGTTTGTCTTTAAAGTCGTAATCTATATTGAAAAATCAAAATTTCCAAAGAATCGATTCTTTCAACACCTGAAAAAGAAATTCTATAATTAAGTTTTAACAAATAAAATTCCAATAAAATTTTTAAAGTATAGAACAAGTAATGTTTATTTACTTACATTTTTTAATACATTCTTTTTTATCATTTACGATACCTTTTTTTACTTTAAAATTTAAATTAGTTTGAGATTTTTGTTTTAACTTTAAAAAAGAATAAAAATTTTTTATCTAGAGAATTATAAAACGTCTTTTTTAGGCATTTGTCAAGAATGGGGCAAAGTTTTCTGGAAGAAAACGATTTCCATCATTTGAAAGTGTAAAGAAAGGTCATGGAATTATTCTTGTCGATTATAACAATCTTTGGAAGACTCAGAGAAAATTTGGCTTAATGACTCTTAGGGGGTGAGGATAATAATTAACTGAATAAGGTTTAAGTTTAAGAGTGAAACTTGATATTTAAGCATAGCTATTATCTCACATGGCAATGAAAACACATATAATAATAGTGGAGAAAGATAAATAAATTTATTCATTTACTTTTTATACATTTCATATTCAAAACAAAAATATTATACGTTAAAGAAAACAACAAACGTATAAAACTAAACATAAAAGTATAAAACTAAAAAAAACTAGATATTTAATCAAAATTCTTACTCAAACAAACCGAAGAAAATACTGCAATTTGTACTTAAAAAGTAACGGCTTGGTTAGTAACACTGGACTGAAAAGGTGTTTTATCTTTATCGCCAGTACAAGCTTTACAGATACACTTACAATACTGGTCATTAAATCAGTGATCGCCAACTTTTTAAACTTTATTGACAACTAAATATATAATTTGTTATTTGGCGTATCACTAATACAAATTTAGAAAAAAGGTTTTCACTGTTAAAACCTTTTTTTTATATCCAAAGTGTAAAAATTGTTCAAAAATAAAAAAAAACTAAAAAAAACTTTTAAAATTCGCTCAAATATAAAAGCTTAAGGGTATAACTCAAAGGTTGTTGGATTCGGTTCGATTCAAGTTTTTTTAACTGATTGACGTGTTACAACTCTGATTTTTTCTACAAGCAACTGTTATTTTTGTCCAAACCACAAGTTGGCGACCACTGATCTAAATATTATCATCGTTTTTATTAGATTCGGTTTCTATATCAATTAAAAAGATTTTATTTGAATTTATTTTTTAATTCTGTGGCCTTTTTAGTACACAATGTTCAAAACCTGACAATTTTCAGATTTTTAACTTGAATTAAAATATTTTTTAATGGAATTTGCGTTTGAAAGCTTTATAAAAAAACTTGACATTTTTCATTTTGAGAACAGTCCCATAAGTAGCAACCACAACTTTATTTGACATGGAATGATAAGCAAAGTATCTGCCTAATTTATTTTTAAAACCTCATTACATCGAAGGAATTTTTTATTTAGTCGTTGGAAAAAACTGCACTTTATTTACGGAGCATGTTACACTATATTTATAAATGTAATAATAATAATATTAAGCATTTAAACTCACTAAAACTTTTATTTGAAATAGAATTTTTTTTATAGTATTCAGCAATACTAAAAAGCCATCTTTTTTTTAAAACAACTAGTTATTTAAGCAAAAAGTTTGCCTTTGAGTGAATTGACCGTCTTGAAAACTAATTAAAATTAAGATATATAAAGCAACGATTGCTGTTTTAACTTTTACTGTTGTTTTGTTATATTAATTAAAAATGATTAACTAACTATTGTTTTGGATAAAATAGATTTGGAGTTGGAAAAACAAGGATGGAAAATATTTGCCAGGATGAGCTTTCATTTTTGAACCACGTTATTCAAAACAAAAATGGAGAAGCTTTTGATATTTCTGTGAGTTAAGAATATGTTCATAGAAACAAAGAGAGTGTTTGTTTGATACAATTAAACTAAAATACTTACATGTACAATAATCTTACGCTTTAAACATACTAATGTTACGCTTTGTACATATCCGTCATATTTTAACGATAAAGGTAAGTTTCCTTTATTTCAAAATGATTATCAATTTAAAGAATGAATTAAACATTTTCTGTTTAAGTACAGGAAATTTATAAAAATTCTATCACAGTTTGTAGGTTACTTTTTATATATATTTACATCATTTTTATAAAAGAAGCAGATAAAAGTATCTACTTGATCCCGACAAAAGCAAATAAGCTGCGCTGTTTTTAGCAACCAACTCTATAAACAATGATTCTTGCCTAAAAAGAAACAAATAAATTTAATATTAAGTGTTCAACTTACTTAGACAGAGTCAACATCACTGACTTATTTGATGAGTTGTATTCGATTTATACAAGATGAGCTAAGATTTTTAGAGTTTGTATGTGAAAACGTCATCTTGAAGTGCGTTTATCTTTTTCAAATAGAATGAGAACTTCTCTTCAAAATGTGCGTCTTTCTTTGAATGAAGTCTTTAACGTAAGAAAGAAAAAGTATCTTTACAAATTTTTCTTAAAATCTGTAAAAAATCAAAAACACCCTTCAAAAAATGAAGGCTTGGACAAAACAGGCCTGTTTTTATTTGTGTGTTCATTGACTTCAACACATATACTTGTTTTAACATAATATCATAACCTATGATATTCTTTTGAATCGCAGAAAAACGGTGGGCGTGTTAAGTTCAGAGTAGTTTTCAACATGTTTATCCTGAATGTAAGCGTAAAATTTTCTATTAACAACCTTTTTTTGAAACCGCAGACACTTTTCACAAATCAAATGAAACTGGGCACTTTAGTTCTAAATTATGCTTTTAAAACCCTAAAAAGAATGTAAATTTAAGAAAAGACCTTTATTGGTCGTTTTTATAAGTAACAATTGTTTTTCTTAATTAGATGTGCATTATAGGTTCATATTAGAAGAAAACAGTGAAGACCAAAAAAGTTTCCACGTTAATTGCACATGTTTTAAAGGCTTTCAAGCATTATTTAGAAGCAGGGTGTACAGTTTTTAGTTTAGTGCCGTTGAAAAAGGTAAACAATGCTGCTTTATTGCTGCGGTAGACCCCAATAGTCATCCACTGAGCCCCTGGGAATTTATCGAACGTAATTCAACCTCTTGGGTGATAAGTTTAATACTGACCATTTTGTAAACCAATGGCTTGAGTAATTATCCAAGAATTACCATAATTTTCTTTTTGAGATTTCAAGATATTGCTGTACAGCTAACTTTTTTTCTTTATATACTGATGGATCTATGATTTAAAGGTCCTTGTTAAGACCGCCAAACACGAGAGGTGTCGCAAAGTAACTATTGTTGGAGGATGACGAGTGTAGGCTTTGAACCGAAACCCTAACAACTACAAGAGCTATCAAATAACTAAGTTCTACCTGCTTGGGCACATTGACCACTAATTACGAATTAGATATTAATAACATGCAATTATTATGTTTTAGAATTTCTTTTTGACCCTTGAAACCAGTTTTGTTTATATATTTAAATTTCAAGTTTTAATTTAAAATCCTATTAAACAAAATTTAAGTGAAACTTTGTTTAAAAATTTCAAAATAAAAAAATTAAAAACCTTCTTTTAAAACTTAAATGGCCAAATTTTAAATAATTATCAAAAAAATATTTTTGAATAATATAAAGTATTCCATCTTTTTTGCAAAATTTGTTCACAAATACGTTTTTTATACTTTTTAAATTTTTAACAGACGGTAATCCATAAAGCAGTATCGAACAACATTTGTAGCATTACCATTGGTAAACGATTTGAATATGATGATGAGCAATTTGTAAGAATGTTAAAGATATTGGTTGAAACGTACGTATTCAATTTTTCTTTAAAAGTCTTAAAAACTTTTATTTTGTTTCCAATTTTTTTTTTAAACATTTTTATACTATATTAAAAAAAATAACAAAAGTCGTAGTTGAAATGCTTTAATTAACGTGGTTACAAAACATTGAAATAATTTTGCATTGAAAACGTATTTTGACTAATATTTCAAAAAATAAAAGCGTCTTCTAATACAATATATAGATGATTCCAACCTAATCTTACACAAAGAAAGTGCTCCAAAAAAAAAATTTTAGGACATTTATTTAAATTAGCAAAACGCTACGGTATGAAAATATGAAATACTCAAGAAAATAAACATACATGTAATAAACAATATAAATGAAAACAAACATACTCAAGACAAAAGTGATAAAGCTAGTTAGAAAAAAGAAAAACAACTTTAACATAAAGACTATAAAGAAGAAAGACAGATAAAAAAGTTTGCTAGTTTTAGATATCTAGGAAGCCTAAACAACAATGATTGGACAAACGCAAAAGACACCAAGACAAGGATTGGAGCAGGTAAGGCAGTTTTCTAGAAGAAAAAAATCAGCGGTTCTCGAAAGATGGGAATGAAACTTAGAAAAAAACTAGCTAATTGAGTTACCTGAAGCATAGTACATGTGCATTTGAAAAATGGACATTAAGGGGGGAAGAAAAAAAAAAACTTTAGTGCTTTGAAATGTGGATACGGAGGATATTATTTATTTTTATTTTTTATTTTTATTTTAATCTCTATATTTATCCTCCTGACTCGCAGGAAAGCGACGGAGGCGCTATACATAGGGTAAGCAATTACCCCGACCTGCTTCCGGAGATGCCAAGATATTGCTGTCCGCTAGTAAGTTAGTAGAGATATTACTGCAATTTAGTACTGCTTGTCAAGACCACCAAGCAGGGGAAAGTGCCGTAAAGTGTCTTTCCCAAGGACACAACAGAATGGCGTAAGTGGGTTTTGAATAGAGAGGTATTAGAGGTACGATGATAAAATAAAACCCAATAACGAATAACTACTACAAACAACCCGACAAGATAGATGGAAACTGATCCAAAGCATCCAATACAGAAAATAAAAAAGATCAAAAATTGAATTTAACAAGAATAGCCAATCCAACTAAATCTGACAGACGACAGTGATGTGCCATGAAGCTCTTGGTTGGTGAGATACAAATTTTTTACACTAATATTAGTACTAATTTTACTAAATAGCAAACAAAAGAGTGCTCTACTTAAATAAAAAAAAGGCACTTTGAAGCATTCTCTCACATTTAGCTAACACTTTCTGAGTTAAAAAAACATTTTTTTCTACTTTATCTCTATATTTATCCAGCTGCTGTCAAAAGTTGGTTGCTGTCAAAGGTCTGAAAGATACGCATCGCAATGAGTCTATGACCAGGTTTGAAACCTCTCTCGGAACAGAGGATTAATAAATACAATAATAATACTAAATGCAACATTAAGGATTAACCTTCAAAAATATAAACCAAGTTAAAAATCATTTCATTTGCAGCTTCGTTTGAACTTTGTGTTTTTAAAAACCACAATACCACAATAGTTTGTCAATAGTCTGTTAATAAATATTTATGCTTTGAGTAATATATTTATTACCTGTCATTTAAAGTATTTGAAATCATGTTGTTTAATATCAATTAAAAAATTGATAGCTTCTTGTTTCGACTTCTGAGTTTTAAATGAAATCAAAATGATATTTATTTAAGACGTCATACAAGAACTTGTATGACGTCATAGGAACCGTATTGTGTGCTTAATTTAACTACATATCATTTATTTCATACGCATTTTTTTACCACTAATAACTATATTTTTTATTTTTATTTTTCTAGTAACCACCTGACGAATCTAAGGATGAAACAGACTGTTGTGGTTTTTAAACAGTGATTAAATAAATTTTGTATTAAATTGCTCTGATTTTTTTCATTGAGCACTCTGCGGGGAAGATCGATTCACTCCTGCAATATATATATATATATAATCCAGTCATGTTTCACCTTGCCGGTACAGTGCTCAATAACACATGATTAGAGCAAGTACATTATATTTATTAACATTACACTTTACACTTTATTAGTTAAAACCACAACAGTCTGTTTCATCTTATTGAATCGTCAGGTGGTCACTTATTCAAATACAACTTAACTACTCTATAGAACCACTCTACCGTCTATTTGTATAAGTGACCACCTGACGATTCAATAGGATGAAACAAACTGTTGTGGTTTTAACCCTCTATCGTCCAACTCAACAAATTTGTCACGTTTCAAATTTTTGTATTTTTTTTGCCTTAAAAATTTTTTTTTCTTGATTGACCTTATCAACAGATTTGATACAATTGATATTTTATCATTTTAATTGGAAATCCGGAAAAACTTCAATTAGTGGGATTTTTTAACCAAGTTACCTTTTGACTTTTTCTTATTTTTTTTAGTCGCAGAAAAGAAATGTTGTATCGCTTTTGATGAGAGTTGCAAAGTAATAAGAAATCTAATAATTTTTTTCTAGTAGTTGACATTGAAATATGAATCTCTAGAAAGTACCAAAATCTTCAATAAAATTCAACATTTTAATCACTTAAGTTGTTTAATTCACTACCGTTACAAATTTGTAACGTTTAAAAAAATGGGGGTTTAAACTTTTTTGTTCAAAATTTTGTTTCAGTTACATTTCTAATGCGATTTCAACTGCAAAAACACACTAAGTAAACTTTTTTCATTCAAAACCTAAAAGCGGACGATAGAGGGTTAACTAATAAATTAACCACAACAGTCTGTTTCATCCTATTGAATTGTCAGGTGGTCACTAAAAAATCAAAAATATATAGTTATTTGCGGTAGAAATAATACGCTTGAAATAAATTACACGTAGTTAATAATGCAAACAGTGCAGCTCCTGTGACATCATACAAGAAAAACAACTCAAAAATATAGAAAATGCATTCATAGAAGCCTGCATCCACTTAAAGGTGAAGGATGGCGAGTTAGGCGTATTGTAAAAAGTTTAAAAGGAAGAAGGGAAAATCTACAAAGCAATGAAAAGGTTACGGGAGAGATCGTATGGGGTGAAAAAGTTAAGTAAGTGAAGTACAGTGCAAATGATAGAGAGCGGATTAAACTAACGGACAAAAAAGGTAATTTAATGAATTTGAATTTGTTCTTGTGGCGTTGTTTTCCGGTAAGCTTCGATTGTTTGTAGGGTGTTGTTGGTATGAGAGTAGTGGTCAGATTCAAACACAAAATAATTTTAATATTGAAATAGGTAAAGCCGCGAATAATTACGATAATAATTACGATACTTACATACTGTATATATATATATGTTGCATATATATCGCTTCAATTTTTTGTTAAATTTTGTTATAAATTGACATAAAACACTAGATTAGAAATCAATATTTATGCGTTGATGAATTAACTGAAAACCTTTTAGATTTGATGATCCGTGGCTAAGCTTTACAAGAAAAATTGCCAACATGATTCCCAGCATAATTTACATCCCCCCGTTTTCTTACGGTAATAAAAGATTCATTGCAATCTTAAAAGAACAAGTTGGTGAGTTGTTTTTTAGTCAAAATTGTGCAAAGTACGTAAATAAATTGGTTTTATTTTATACGGAAATATATTTTATTTCAAATTCTCCACTTTTCCTGCTGTGGTTTTAGATTAGCTTTAATTGTGCTGAAGTACTTTTTTTGGAACTAACTATACTTTAAACTTATAACGTTGATTCCCCATCGGGATTTTCGAATCCTTGGTAGGCTGTGAGTAACTTTCATAAATTTCGCGCAAAATCCTGTTGTTTTGATTTAGAAAACAATTTTTTTTCTTTTACTACAAATTTGTCTACTTACAATGCACCAAGTTGAAATAAATGAAAGCAGACGACAAAAGATTGCACCCAACTTTATTTCTTTAACTTTTCTCCTGCCCTGCATTATTAAAAATTTTTCTGACATTAAAGATTAACGGAGGGTCGCAATATTGTATAACAAAAAAGAGTATCTGCCTGTAACATTCTGAGAAAGCCACTGCTTTAGAGTTTTGCTTTCAGTACTATAAATTAGTGCTTGACAAAGTCTGGTTAAAATTTTTGTATGAAATATGTTGTGTCTTTTTAACTTATCATCATCATCACTTTTTCAATCTATTTATCTTGATGACCGGCTAGATAAGGGAAAGTGCTTTAGGTTTAGAGCAATCTTCTAGCCATTCATAACCTGAACTGCTTTTGTAGATGAACAATATTGGTAACCCGTTAAAATTTTCGATTCACTTCTAAGTGGATTATAAAATGACATGGCTTTACTTCAGAGATATTTGGTAAACCTGGCAGCAGAGGTTGCTATCCTGAAGCAACAATTTTTCTCAAAAGTTTTCTAAACTTTAATTTTTAACCGTGCTAAAAAGTTTTGATTGAAATTTATTGATATTTTTACTTTTTTGACGTGAAACATTGAATCGCGTGCAAATTGAAAATTGAAATTTTTTTTCAGAGTGGTTCGAAAACATTATCGGTGAGCACGAGAAACGTTTTGATAAAAACAACGTCCGGGACTTTATTGATGCGTTCATTCTAGAAAAAAGAAAAGAAAAGGATCCTACTTTTACGGTAAAACAATGGGGTTTTAAAGCAAAATTTCATTTGTGAAGAAAGAAAAATCTTTTTTGATTGCTGTTAAGAAAGGGCTAAAAAGTTTTTGTAGAACAATTATTAAGCACTCTATTGAATGTATTGTATAATATAGTATTGTATAATATTAGCAATCAATTAATTAATCAATCAACTTTGTTTATTCATTGTAGATTGCTATTTAAATACAAAACAAAAAACAAATCAAAATAATACAAATATTGAGCAATACTACAACAGAGTTGCAGCAAAAGCCCACCAAAGGTCATCTAGTCAGCCACAACCCAATAGAACTCTTTTAATTGTATTGTTAGTATTGTATAATATAACAAAATAATGATATAACAAGGAACTATGAAAAAAGAAAAACATTCACTTTTTCTCATTTTATTTTTAACCTCAAGTAATATATTTATGTTCTAAAATTACGATCAAGATTTCAATCTTATGTTTCTATCACAAAAGTGCAAGACTTTAACCCTTAGATTACCAGGATTTTTTTATAGCATCTCTTACCGGTGGGGTCTATTTGGACCCCATTCAATATTATTTTCTATTGCTGCAGTGCAGTGGACAAGTTATAGGTTACACTTTCAAATTAGGCTTTAAAGATAAAAGAAACAAAAACTAGAGTAATATTTTATTAACTAGAAGACTTTACACACATTTATGGCACAACTGTTTTAGATGGTTTCCACATATAAATTTTTCACATTTTTCACATTTATCTCTGACTTTTTTATCTTCTGCGCGGGGACAAAATGAACAACGAGCTCGTTTTCTTTGACCTTCTGAACTAGTAGATGAAGTGGTATCTAATTTTCTTTTTGATGCTGGTTCATCATGTTTGTGTATCAGCTCACTTGCGAGCTGACGCAAGAAAAGTCGCCTTTTGTGCGTTTTTTTCTCCCCAAAATTTGGATTCAAATGCATCCAGATAATATAGCTGTTTAGGGCACTGATGTCAAGCATATTGTAAAAAACAATATTAGGCCATCGCCTGCTCATTCGTTTACACGAATATACCCTTACTAACTGATCAGCTGTATCCACGCCCCCTTTTGTTTTGTTATAGTCCAAAATCATTATGGGTTTTTTATCCTCTCGGGTGTTGTCAACCTCAGGTTGATCATGCATTGTGCTAAATAATGTGACCACTTTTCCTTTCCTGGGAACATAAGAGACCATAGTTCCGTGTTCATTGAAAGCAAAAAGGGATGTATTCTTTTGACGTCCTTTTGTAGTCAAAAGTTGTTGTGGTATCTCTTTCCGATTTTTTCTGATTGTTCCTAGAACTGTCAAATTCTTTTGTTTCAAATGGTTTCCCAAAATAAATGATGTAAAAAAGTTGTCACATGTTACATTTCGGCCACTCTTTTCTAAATTTTTCACCATATCCATCACCACTCTTGTTCCTTGATTTTGCTCCCTAGGTTCCCCTTTTTGTTTTCCAGTGTAAAGTTGAATATTACAAACATAAGCTGTTTCACTATCACAGCAAGCCCAAAATTTTAAACCATACTTTCCTGGTTTACTAGGGATGTATTGTCTGAATGGACAATTTCCCCGGAAAGTAACCAGTTGCTCATCGACGGTGACATTCTCTCCAACATTGTAGCACATCTGCAAAGTATCTGTCCACGCTTCAAATACTTTTCGAATGGGACTCATTTTATCAGGCAGTTTTTCCCGGCGCCTCTTTGCTGCATCATCGAAGCGCAGAACTCGAAGTAGACTTGTAAATCGGTTTCTTGGCATAGTTTTATTGAAAACAGGACGTCCATTTTCGTGACTCCATAACTCTGTTACTGCTTCATTTTTTGACTTGTAAACACCAATAAGAAGAAGACAGCCCAGGAAACGATCAAATTCTTTTTTGTCTAGAGGGATCCATTCTTTCTTGAATACCCTGGCACCTTCTTGATTTGTATATTTGATAATTGTTTCACTAATGTTGTTGTTCATAAATAGTTGAAACGCAGATGCAATTGTATCAATATTTCTAATAGCGTATCTGGTTGGCCCTCTTTGTGATCGCACAATATTGCACACGGTTCTTCTTCCAGTTGATTGTTGCAAAGGTTGCCTTTTCCACACAATATTTCCATCTTTAGATATGATTGTGCTTGAATTTTGGTTTTCTTCAAGATGAACAGAATCGTCCTCTGATTCGGAAGATGATAGTTCAGGTTCTGCAACACAAACCATGTAATGGGTTAGCAAGTAATAAAATAAAAAATATAAAAAAATTACATATAATATCACTAACATGAACATTTCTAGTCTTTTGACATGTTTGTAGAAAAATATTTTTTAACTCTCTGTAGAAGCTTGCTATCTTTCTTTCTGTGTACCATAAATTTACATATATGTTACATTTTCAATTTTTGAATTTAAAAATTAACTCTCAAGGTAAACCGAGCCAGTAACTTTTTATTGAAACACATGTGCTCTCACCTCTCATTCCATTTCCCTTATAACTCAAAAAAATGTAATGAAAATACTTTTCAAGCAAACACATAGAATACACACGCAGATGGCTGCAATAGTAAGACTATTTATACATAATATAAATAAATAATTGCCTTGCTTTTACAGCTCTTTGTAAACAAAAATACCCAATTTTCCTTACCTGATACATAATTATCTTCAATTTCATCAGCTGAAAATTCACCGTCAGAATCACTATAATCTTCAGATGTCTCTTCTAACATACGTCTTATGGCTTCTTCGTCCATTTTATGGCTATATGCACAAAAAGCTTACAAAAAAACTGACAGTTTCCTTCGAAACAAGCAGGAGTAATGCAGATCCGCTATGTTGTTGTAATACGATGGAATAGATGATGCAACATTTACTCATTACAAGTCATCCAATTGACAATACAAGATGATGCAATATCTACTGGTTATTACTCAGATGTAATAACGACAAAAAAAAAGAGCAATTCATTGTATTATAGCTTCACACAGTCAGCAAACACGGTTCAAAAGAAATAGAAAAATATCAAAACTGGTTGGGGTCCATATGGACCCCATGGTAAATAATGATATTTTTGTTATTATCTAAACATTTAAAATTAAATATAAAAAACACAAACTGCGATTATGTATAGACCCATAAAACAGACAAAGTCACAAAACATCGTTCTTTTTTATTTGATACTTTTTCCGCTATTTTTAATCAATTTTAAGCTGGGGTCCATATGGACCCCAGTGGTATTCTAAGGGTTAATTTTTGTTTTTCAAACAACTTTCTAAACTACGTTTTAAAAATAGCATCCAGTTGTTCTTTCAGTGTTTTTAGTTTAGCAATATTAAGCTTTACCGAGTTTCAATTTTTAGTGTAATAAATGATTGAAACCAAAATTCATGAAGCTTTATCAATCAAAAAACATAACCGTGGACTTAATCAACTATTATTTGCAAATGGATCATTGCTTTTGCTAAATTATTGTTTGGATTTTGCATGTTGTATCGGCTTTGCGGTTGTTATTTTTTAAACAATTATTTACCAATTTTCCTTTATGAAAACCTCTTGTTACCAATTTGATAAACAACTACGTATTTAGGTCATTGACCTCGATCAATGGCAAACTTTCTTAATAATTTATTCATTTAAAGACGGCTAAGCTTACCCAAAACCGTTTATATTTCCTTTTTGTTTTACTTCATTTTTTAATCTGGTATGAATCGATTAGTGTTGCGGAATATAAATGCCGTATGGTTTAAAAATGTATACTCTCTCCCTACATTGGAGATGGTTGAGATAAAAAGTTTTCATATGTGAAACAAAACCGAGATCACTTTTGTCCTTCAGTCTCAAAAATAATTAAGAGTCTATGTTAATAAAAAATATTTTTAGAATTTTCAACTGGTAAATTACATCCACGATTTGTTTATTGCCGGAACAGAAACAACATCAAGTACTTTGTATTGGGCCATACTTTGTCTACTTCATTATCCAGAAACACAAAAAAAATTGAGAAATGAAATTATAAAAGTTTTAGGTATATTTTTTGTTAAAAAAGATAAAATTACTTTTTATACGTTTGATAAAAATATAGCCATAAGATGTTTTTATACCAATTCTTTCTGAAAAAGACTAGACAGCAGTTTATTAATTTCAAGATAAAAAAAAGTATAATTTAAGGCAAATCATTTTCGCGATGTAAGTTGCTTCAACAAAACGATCAAAATCTGTTTCAAAACAACTGTACTACCCAAAACTAATAAAGATTAACACTGTATTGACCGCATCTCAGGTAGGTAATTTTGCTTCCTACTTCTAGAGTACGTCAAAAAAAATTTGCTCCGATTTCTTAAAAACTTTGTAGGAAAGAGGAAGATCTTTTTTCTGCGTCTTTGAATTTTGCTTACATTGCGTTAGTGGCGCATCGATTCGTGAATAACACCACATTAAATTGTAGATAATTTTTCTTCAAATAAGTCAGTTCACCAAATTTTTATAATTCAATCAATATTTTGTTTTTTGCAATTTTTCAAACTTTACTTTCAATACAGACTAATAACGTCACATGGAATGCTTCTAGAGCAAAAAATTTTTTTACCATTTTTAATATTTTTTTATTAGGTTCTTCCGGCACTATTACAATGTCCAAAAAACTTGAAATGCCTTATACAAGTGCTTTCATACAAGAACTAATGAGGTTTCGAACTCTGGTGCCTTTGAATCTTCCTCACAAAACAAATGCTAAAGTAAATCTTGATGGCTATGTCATTCCAGAAGAAACAATGGTAATGAAAGTTGTATTGAAATTTTTATCATTAAAGTTATCATCTAGATCAAAGTTTTTAACCGGGGACCTCGTTTCCCCTAGGGCGTTCCAAGGTATTCTCCGGGAGGCTATGGGTAGAGGTCTTCACTAGGTAGCTGTCCCGGATATTGCAAAACCAAACTTTTAATTTTTTATTTTCTGTAATAAAAGTTTAAATACAGTTAGAACTCGTTTATCCGAACTCCGATCAAGCTAAACTCGCTTTTACAAAGTATTGCTAGGAATAACTATTATTATTGAATAAGAAACTTTTTTATTTGGTTAATGATAATTTCACTCGCTTTACTTTTTTTTCTTAATGTATTGCCCGTGTACCCGTCATATTTTGCAGCATCAACATGCATTATTTTGCAGTGCCAACGCACGTTTTCAAAGCAGCTACATTTTTCTGACAAATAAGACAATGACCGCGTTAAAATAATCTAATACCAATCGTTTTATCTTTGTTATCTTGTTTCGTGTTTAATTTTTTTTTTTGAAACAAAACATGTTTTATAAAATGAATCGGTAGTTTTTAATATTTTTTTTTTTCTCAAAAAAGTCTAGTTAATATATTCTTGTACCGTTAATAAGCTCTCTTTTCGTTGCAGTTCAACAAATATGCTTTACGGGCCGCAAAAACTGTTCTTATGGCCACGTGTTTGAGACCTTTGCAGTATAATATTGGGTTATCTACCACTTGCTGTTGATAATTACTTACTTTGCTGTTCTCAGCTACGGATATAGTTATTAAGTTGATTCTGATTATTGGGATACTTTGCTTTCTGGAGTAACATTCGCTTTATTGAGTCCAAGACAGAGCTGAATGTAAAAAGCCTCCTCATACGATTGTTAGCATAAACTTTAAACTGACCGCATTAAGTTGAAGTAAATTGATTGCTTTGATTAATTTTTGTACTTTGATTACATAAATTCTTTGTCAATGATCTATCAACTTTTTATTTTTCTATTATTAAGCGGCAAAAAAACTCAAAAGATTGAAGCACAGGAAAAATAAAACTGTGCTTTTTTATTGATAAGCAAGGGTTATGGGTGTTGAGAGTCTTCAGAAAGGGGCCACAAACTGTTAAAAGTTGAGAACCACTGATCTGAATCTTCATAGCAATTTGATCAATCTCCGTCCACATTTGACTGGTGATCATTAGGCTTCAGCTAAAGCTTTATAATAATTCATCGGTACCCACAAAAAAGATTATATGAGAAAATATTGTGCTGGGCAATTTGTTTCATTCAAAAGTAGGAGATGAAAGGTAAACTTAATGTTTAATCAAAAGACAACCCAGTCAATTTTTATGGTCTCTTTTCACACATGCATACTAGTACAACAAATTGCTGAAAATTTTTGTTATTGAACTTGGCAGAAAAAATCAATTGCTAAAAAGCAACCTTGGCAATAGCAAAGGTGATATTTTACTGTTAGAAAAAAAGTCTAATTTGCTTTGGTTGTAAGTTTCTTAAGCCTTTGCTAAAGCGATTAACTTTGACAATACGGTTGATTATAATCCGATAAATTGATGTAAACCAAAAACAGTAACATTAAATAATTTTAATACTTTCTAATGAAAACTCAGCAATCTTTGATAGTAATTATTTCTTTATTTTACGATCATTAAACAGGGCACGCGTTCAGCTAAAATTTTTTGCAAAAGTTACAATTTTAAAATTTGTACTCTATCTACTTTACTTTACTTTACTTTACTTCATCGATTACAATAATTATTGCTTCAGTTAAATCTATACAAAATCTTATTATCATTTTGTAGTCAAGGTACGAGTATACCTATTATAAACAATATCCAAAAGTGTGGAAAATTTCTTCCTAGCCACTATAGCAGACCCTTATGGATGTAATCTACAGTATAATTTTCTCTGGTGTACTGAACATTTTTGATCATTATTGTGATAATTAAGACACATATAGCCACTTTTTTGTCCACTATTACCAATGAGGTTTTTTTAGAAATTGGTCTTTGATTTTTTTAAATTGTATGTCATCGTTCCAGACATTGTTTGCTAATAATTGCTAAGTATTGTTGAAATTATAAAATTGTGGCTGCAAACGATCAAACAATAGTTTTTGTACTTAGCTTACTAGAATTGCTTTGAAAATAATAAAAAAATCTTTTTAAATTGTATGTACCAATTGTTTCCTTTTTAAAATTGTTACTACATTAGGTAATGTCAAACCTCTGGGCAGTTCACAATGATCCTAATTTGTGGAAAAATCCAGAAATTTTCAATCCTGAACGATTCTTGGATGAGCAAGGAAATTTTATCAATTCCAATTATGTGATTCCGTTTTCAATCGGACCTCGTTACTGTTTGGGTGAACAATTGGCAAGAATGGAAGTTTTTATTTTTTTAGTTGGAATGGTTCAAAAGTTTGAATTTCTACCAGATCCAGCTTCAAAAACTCTACCAACAATTGATGATGGATCGCTTGGTACAGTATTTGTACCTATTCCTTATCAAATTGTTGCAAAAGAGTACTAAATTTATATTTCCCATACGTCTTTCTCTAACAGAAAATTTTTATTTCATTTTGAAATAGTTTGATATTTTTTGGTTGACATGGAACAAGAAATGAAAAAACTTTAGAGCGTCTGAAAAGTCTAAAAGCGAACGTGGAAAAACTGAAGCGTGTCGCGAAAACTCAAAAAACAAAGCGAAAAGCTTCAAGAATGGAAAATGCGCAAAAATTTTTAAGCATACCGGAAAAAGGTTGAAATTGCAATTTTTAAACTTTTCAGCTTGGTTTAGACTGAAAAAGGGACGCGGGAAAAGCAAGCGAAAGCGATATTTTTTGCTTCGCTTTTAAAATTCGTTTTTTGCGAGCTCTTTCCGTGTCCACTTTTAGGCTGAATGGTTTTTTACTTTTACTTTTTTTATCAAGTTTAAATCGTGTTAAAAATATAAATACAAGGCTAAATGAATAAAAAATTTAGCTTAAAAATCTTTTTTATTTATTAGCATTGTATGTTTGATGCAATACGAGTATATCGACAATTAAACAAAAAAAACTCTTAATACAATTGCATTTGTACAAGTATTGGCTTTACCTTATTGTTGTCTCGAATTAGTATTCTCAAAAGTTCTTTTTAGTTTTGTCTTGTAGATTAAAAACAATGTTACCTAGCAAGTTTATTTTTGCATCTGTTTATTGTATTGGTATATCAATTTGAATTGTTTGATTTGACAATTTTTTTTTCACAAAACCATCAAATTCATAGCCAAGTGTTCAATAAACGGCAATGTTGAAGTTTGCAGTTTCGATTGCCGTAGTTCAACACCAATAAACTTTTGTTGTATGGTTAAAGACTTGACCGCCCCGTGAACCGACAGTTGTTCAAACCATAATTGATTGAACGACACTTGATCAAAACGACAGTAGGTCGAAACAAGAGTTGATCAAATTACATAGGAAAATTTTTCAACGAAACATGGCAAAGCCATCATGATTTAAAAAAAGATTTAAAAGCTTTTCACAATTTTTTTTGATTTCCGTTGTATCAAGTAATTTTGCATATATAATAACAATTTTTTTACTTTTTAGCAGTAGTTAAATTGAAATATCTTCATTTGTTTAATTTTAATTTGTTGTTTGACTATCAGGTTTAAAAGACAATTTTTGTAATAATGACAGAACTTTTCGTTATTATTCATTAATTCTCATATGTTTTTATTAATCTTTAGAAATTAAACCATCTTAGTTTTTCAGTTCTTATACCGTAAAAATAAATTTAGTTGTCTTGAGAAATTTTGGTTCAATTTTGTTGCAAATAAAAACTTCTATCTTACTAACAATAATACCGATAGCGCAGATAAAAATTTACATCTTACACAGGTAACAGGCTAACGCTATTAAAATTGGTAAGAGGGCAGGAAGTACTCGAGCTGCTAAAAAAACGCTTTAGTGCTCTCAAACTATTAGCACAATTTATTTTCAAATTTTATGACTTTTCCAATTTTTATTTATTTGAAAGTTGGTGTAATTTTTACAAAAAATGCTACCTGCTTTGGATGATTGCTAGGTATTGTTGTTTTCTTTAAATTCTTTAAAAAATTTTCCTTAAGCCAATTTAAAATCTAAATCAATAAACTATGCTAATAAATAAGTTTTGTCATAAAACTGAAATAATAATTACTTCCTAAAGCGTAATATCAAACAAACAGAGGAAATCACAGTGTTTGCCGTAGCAAAAAAGTGATCATAAAATAAGAGATGAATTTTAGTTTTTCACCAAGAAGCAAACTTGAGTCTTTACAACTCTGGTTCTAATCAATTAACCTTTTAGTTTTTACTAAAACAAAACAATTGAAATCCATGATTTTTAAAGGTTCATGGTTAGTAGCTCACTTTTAGGAACACATAGCACCTATGGCCACCTGCCTCACTTAAAACACAACCTAGATTTGTCTTAACAAAATTATACTTTTTGTTTTATTCACCATGTTAGATGGTAAACAAAAACAATCTAAATACACTCAAACTAATTTCTAGATAAATTTTGGGTAAAATTTTTTGTAGACTTGTCTAACAAGGCGTTTTGAAAACAGCACAGCGAATAGCTGAGATTTACAAGTCAGTTTATTAAAAATTAATAAGTTTACTGTCAACTCTTTTGTGAATAGTAAATATTTATTGTTAAGAGACAGCCAGAAACTGGTACCGTGATTCTTAAACGCCAGCTTCATTGTATTTGAAACTTTTTAATTTGCCAGTTCCTATGTTGCAGCAAGAATGACTTTAATCTCAAGAGTCTATGAGAGCATGCAAAAAAATTGCAGTAATAAGGATTAATATAAGAGACAAAACCACAAGCAGAGGTTTATTTGTGAGCTTTTCCAAAAATATTTTTTCCAGGGACCCTGTTGAGAAAACTCGACCTTGACATTAAAAAAAATACAATAATTCAAAATAATTTGGCTTCTAGCTGATGATTGCTTCTGCTTTTAATAAATCTAATTAACTACAACAAAGAGATTGTTCAATCATAGAAACTTACACAAGTAAATTATTTGTTGTTTTTTCGATCAATCGTCGTTTCGATCTAGTGTCGTTCAATCAAATGTCGTTTCTATCAACTGGCGTACTACCAATCTTCATAATATTGTTTTAGTTTTCAATAATATTCTTGATGTTTTTGGAAAAGGTTTTGATTGTACGGTCTTCACTTAAACTGCAAAAAAGGTGTTTTTTTTTTGTTAAGCATTAACAGATTACTTTTTGTTTCTTTACGTTTCAAATACAGCTTGGAAATAGCTAGGCAGCGTGGTCGAGTGATTAAGAATCCCATTTTTGTTATAAACACATTGGCTGCTCAAAACCTACTTGCACCATTCTGTTGTTTTTTGGGAAAGACAATGTACGACACTTTCCTGTGCTTGGTGGTCTAGGAAAGCAGTTTTAAATTTCAAGCATATCTCTATAAAACTAAAAACAAAACAAAAAAAACACTCAATTTGACACAATACCTTGGCATTTCCGGAAGAAGCTTGGGATAATTGCTTAACAATTTCCTTATGTGTAGGGCCTCAGACATTTTCCTGCGAGTCAGTAAGATAATATTGGAGATAAAATAAATAAATGTATTATAGTTTTAAAACTATTTTTACTTTGTGTGATTCACCATGCTTATTTTCTCACCGATTCGCATGGCAACTGTGATGTAACACTTGATAAAAACTAGCTTAGTTTCTAAACAAGAGCTCAAGAAAGCTTCACGCTTGACAATTTGTATATCGGATGTTATTAGGTTACGTAATGGCTGATGAGTAATTGTCCACAAACTAGGCATATATATTTTAATTAGGTTCAAACAAAAGCAAATTTCATGTCATCCAAAGTCGCAGACAGTGCTGTAGCTATTAGTTCTCAAACAATCAAGGTACCACAGTATGGTTATACATTCGGTAAACAGAATATCAGAAACCAGTCCACAATTACTTTGCCTTGTTTTTTTCAAACCAATTGCATAAAGCACCTCATATATAATACAACTATATCATTAGCGGTGAAAGTGTAAAGGTATCGATAGCAACAAAGTTCTAATAGATAAATTGGAGACATGTAAAGCCATAAGTGCGCGGGACATGCAGTTTATTTCTTTGACTGTTTAAATTTTTACATTCTATTTTCATTCTATTTTTTCATAAGGAATTTACAAATAGCGCATAGTGGTACTACTATGTTATTACAGTTTGTACCATCACAATATCGACGTTTTTCTGGCAAGCTCATTTGGATTGCTTTAAAGCGCTTAAGTTTTGTTGTTTGTCTCTCTCTGCGAATTTTTCTATCATAAAAAATATAAAATTTCACCAACTAAATAGCTTTCCAATTTACTTCTTCTACTGCACGCAAGCGTTTAAGCCATGTTCACCACATTTCCCACAATATTCAAAAGCCAATTTTAGGCTGCCAGTTATGAGGTACGGTCCATTTGATCAACGATCCATGTGGTCCATTTGGTCAAACAAACGACTCTAGTTTGAGTTTAATTGCTGAAATATGTTCCTTCTGTTCATTTTTTTAAGTCGATGTCAGATGATTAATGCATACTTGACAGTTTGCAAACGATTTTTTTTTTATATTTTAACTTTCGGTGGATAATAATTCTTTCCGAAAATTGAGGAGTTTCTGATCAATTAAAAAGGTTCACTTTTGTTGAATATTAGTATCTTTAGCAATTTGTTTAATTTCTGATGTTATAAACAAACGTAATTAATTGTTAAAGGGTTTTGCAAATAATCATTCTGAAGTAGATTTATGCCAGGGTAGTGTAAAGTAAGAAAGTCATTCTTAAATCTACTTGTTGATTATAATTGTAATGTAAAAAGTAAACGTTCAATTTATATCACGAGAAAACACTGACTGTAAACATAAAAAAGTTTGAAAATGTTTGTTCAGTAAACACACTTCATTGCCCTTTGTTTGATTTATGAATGTGCAAAAACAAAAACTGATAACTCTACTACTTTATCTTAAAATTTTGAAATTCTTTTGAAAGGTCATTTGAGTAACAAACTAATTCTTAAATGTTGTTATCTTCTTTGATTGATAAGAATAATTAGCACTAGATAAGTATGAATATCGTAAGCGATTGTCTTAATAGTGGAAATTGGATCATTGGAGGATTGTTTGCACTTTTGTTGTACCTGGTGTATTGGTACAGAAGACCTCATGAATATCCTCCAGGTCCCAGAGGATTGCCATTTGTGGGATATCTTCCGTTTTTAAGTAAAACAATGGAACGTGACATATGCAAATTAAGTCGAAAGCATGGACCAATTATAAGCTTGCGATTGGGACCAACAGACGTAGTGATTCTTAATGATTTTGATTCAATTCAAAAGGTAAGTGTTTGAATTATGTTTTAAAATTAACTTGAATAAGAAAATTTGCGATCGCTTTCTAAAGCTTAGTGTAAAAGGACACAAAAATTTATTAAAAGCCTTTAATTTTTAAGTTTTTAGAAAACTTCGTTTTAAATTGTTGTAGTTCTGTAGAAATCTGAAAAAGTTAGAAAGTTAAGTAAGTTATATCTAATTAAAATACTAACATACTGTATTGAATTTATCAGCCAAACCTTTCGAAACTAAACTTTAATACATTTTACCTAATTAAACGTTAAAAATGTGTAAAACGGCGTTCGCTCAGTTGATGAGATTGTAATGAAACATGGCTTAAAATCTGCTCATAAAAAAATACAGAAGTGTGCAAAAGCATCAGCCTCTCCACTTGTCAAACATTAAAAAATAAGCATAGTACATATCAAGTATGATATGTTTAGTAAAATAATGCATTCCTAAAGGCTGGTTACTACAAAATAATTTTTGTAGAACAAAAATTTAATTGTATAGGCGTTTGTAAAAAATGGATCGGTATTTTCTGGACGAGGACGATCTGCAGCATCTGCATCATTAAAGAAAGGTTATGGAATCGTTTCTGTTGACTACAGCAATTTTTATAAAACACAAAGGAGATTTGGTTTGATGACTCTAAGAGGGTGAGCAGCGGAATAAAGAGAGAAAATAATTGAACTTGAATACTATTTTTAGAATGTTTGACTAATTTACAAGATAAGTAAATAAAAATAACTTAAAATAAATTAGAATGTTATTTATAAAGCAGGTTATCACCAGCTTTTCATGTTAACCCTTTCATGTTTGAATTAATTTATAAAGGTATAAAAATAAAAATTTTTTTTTATTTTAATACCTCTAAAAATTAATTTATGAATATTTTTAAATCTGTTTTTTTTTTACTACCGATCGAAATAGCAATTTTGGTTAGTTGCTGTAATTTTTTAAGTTAACTCAAAAAAAAAAAATTTTTGGTTTAACTTTGACAAAGGGGAGTGCATGTTTGAAATATGAATAAAAATATCTAGTCATTGACTCATTAAGGAAGAAGTCGCAAGAAAACTCAGTTACTGCAGAACAATGCACACACAGATTTTTCTGCAAAAAGTTGAAAATGCTGCTTAGCCCTATACAGAGTGGGATTTTTTTGAAAATTTTGTACGAAGAGGGGTGACCGAAACTGGAAAAAATTCGTGTTTTATATTTGATTATATTTCGACGATAACTCGCACTAAAATTGTCATTCAAGTTTTTCTAAAAAAAGAATTTCATTTTCCATAAAATTGCTATGGAAAGCAACCATCTTAAACATTTTCAATTTATTTATTTACATTAGTAACTAAACAAATTCAAAATTGTAGTACATTATTAAAGTAAGAAACATAAAGTTTCGTCATCCAAAATCATCAGATATTGTGCTCATGTGGTGCCCAATGTATCATATAAGGCACGCTATTAAAACGTGGTTGGCGGTTTGTTCATGATCGCTGCACTTGCAATTCGATGAAGGACCGAGACTTCATTTGTGCATGGACAAATGAAATCGCCTAACACCAGTCTGCTGGCGATTGAGATTAACCCAAGTTGCTCAAGGCAAGCTCAATCCAACAGGCTTTGTACTGGTCATTGGTATGAAACCCGGGGCCTGGATGTATTCTCACAGTACTCCGTGTTCCATTTCTAATTCCTCAATTAAAAATTGCGGATACCTAGACTAACTGGGCAGCGAATTTTTGGTTTTGTTTTTTAATTTTTTAATGTAAATTTTTTTTTTGGTGCACGAGCCGGAAAATGAGCTTTGTTTTTTTTCTAGTTTCAGCAGTTTTGTAACTAATTTATAGATGTTTTTTTTTAAAAATATGGTATTTTTTCTGGAAAGTTTTTAAATTTTCTGCAAAAGTTATGGGTAACAACGCAACCTAGCATGTCAGTATTTTTAGACAAACCGTAAAACATCAGCAGAGAAAAAGAACTGTGGCATACCAACAGTGAATTAAACCTCCAGCACACGTTGAATCGTATATACAAACAATCAAATAATTAAAAGTGGACCGTTAAATGGCAACCTTTTATATGAATTTTTTTAACATCTTGATTCAAGCTTCTTACGTAATCTCCATTAATGGCATCATACCATCTTTCTTGATACCTCTTTTCCATTTCCTGATGTTTTGATAACGTTTAATATACTCCTCTCTAACATGTGTCAAATTTGGTCAGTAAGAATCTAAGTGAGAATGCAAATACTGCATTTACAGTGACATCCTGCTTTGAAGATGGCAGAATGTTTGCAGTAAAGTTTCTACAAAATCTTCACAGTTATTTGTTTTGTTTCTTCCTTGAATGCCATGGACAACATTGCGAAATGACTACCAGAGATTTTTTCTAAAAACAATCATTTTGTCTTTCAATTTCGTGGAGACAAGAATTTTCCGTATCTGTTGGTCCTGTGAATATACCACCATTCACTTTTGTCTCTTAAATTTTTGAAAACATTCCATGCACATTACTGAAAGCTTTACTGTCTGATTTGCAAGCCCAAGCTTTATTTGCAGTGGTGGCAACTAAATCTTTTCTCTAAAAATTATGGATTGGCGAAGTACATTGTGTGTTCCAGAAGTTAATCCTTCTGTGAGTGGCCCCCGTTTACTTAAACGATGCTGATCCTCAGCTTTGCAATTCTACAAGCAAAGAAAGCATGGATACTTTGTATATCTTTCCTGCTGACCGAGTAAAAATGCTAACATCTTGACATAATCACATAGCTTCCCATTACAACCAGTATAGTTGATTAGGTCTAACAATGCATTAACATTTTCATACTTTTCTTTCGTCTGCACAAAGTACCCACAGGAATTGATGAAAATGTATTGTCATTGTGAAGCAACACAGCTTTTAAATTTATGACTAAACGGTCAATAAAGAAGCGTCATTTTGAAGGGCTGTAATCTTTTTCTATTTTATGAAAATTCCGAATATGTCTGAGCAACAACTAAGAAAATCGTGAAACAATAAAAAAATGTGCAAAGCTTAAATAACGTTTTCTTTACCTGCATAACATTTAGGTAGGTTAATAGCAAATAACACTCATTAAGTTGTATTTTTCTTGGTCTGCATTTTTCTTGGTCAGTTTTTATATCTCAAATCAGCCATTTTTTGCTGATTGTACCAGTCTTATCAAGTCTGCATTTTTGTGTTTTCTTCAGAAGAGATAATGGCATTAAAAGGTAATTCCAACACGGTTAGCGTAAATTAGGTAAATCTTCACAAAGCGGTATTGGAGCAATTGAAAATGCTATGCTCTGTTAAACAATATTTTTTTCATCCTGTAATGAGACATATCTCTTATCTTTCTTCTCATATTTTTTGGCGGAAAGATTGAATTAGTTTGGTGTACTTCCTTTGCTCACTTGTTCTTTTTGGTTTCGTGGGCAGCACCACGACTCGGGGTCTCCAAGCTCTCAATTTTTTGCAACTTGTAACACTTCCGCTGGTAGAGTTTCAAGACGTTAGCAGGCCAGGTCTTCAACGTAATCCCGCTAGCGAGTTCAGGGTCTCCCTTTAGACCTTTTTCCCATCCGAAAAGCATCCACTGGCTGCTGTGCTGTTCTTTCGTAGAACAATCGTGTCATATAGCCATAAGATATATATACCATGCAAAAATAGCAATCATTTACAATATATGGTTAATGGGTTTCCGCCGATTTCCGGAAACTGCAAATGTTATACACTTTATTTTGCTTCTTAGCCATTTCTTCAACGTTGACCGACAACTTCTACTGTAAATATGAGGAGACGATATTTTATCTTGATTGTCAATAGGCATGCCAAAGTAAGCACTCTACACAGTGACAAGTTTTGTACCAGAAGAAAACTTGTGTTTTTGTTGCTAGTGTTTGTGTTTTTGTTGCTTGAGCCTATATAATATGCATATACAGTCATACCTCATTTTACGAACTCCCGCTTTACGAAACCTCGGAATTACGAAATAGATTTTTAGAAGTAACAGCTTCAACAAAGAACCAACAAATTTTGTAATTTATCAAACAACTGAAGTATTATATTAATTACAATCGTTGTGCATATGTACAGTTGTTGTTATGTTGTTAACTTTAACAGTTGTTGTTATGTTGTTAACAGTTATTTGTTATGTTGCATATGTTGTTAACTTATTTTTATTATTGGTTACTTTACCCTTCATCATGTCATTGAAAAGAAAAAGTATTCAAACTGCATCTAGTGATAAGAAGAGGAAGGTTATAACTTTAGAAACAAAATATGAAATGATAAAGCTGTATGAGGGTGGTGAAACTATTAATAGCATTTCGAAGAAATTCGATATGTCAACTTCAACGGTTTCCACAATAATGAAAGCAAAAGAAAAATTTTTAGCAAAAATTAAAGAAGCTCAGCCTTTGAACTCAACTTGGATAAGAACAAAAGAAACAAACAGTTTAATTCCTCGAATGGAGACCCTTTTAACGGCATGGATCAACGACCAGACGCAACGATTGCATATGCCTGTGAGTCAAGCTGTTATTTGCACAAAAGCACTTTCCCTTTTTAAAGATCTTTGTCAAAAAGAGAATTTGGAAGAATGATTTGTGGCTAGTAATGGTTGGTTTCAACGCTACAAGAAAAGGGCAAATTGGCATAGTATTAGAGTTCAAGGAGAATCCGTTAGTGCAGATGAAGATTCTGCTAAGAAGTTCTCTCAGGAATTAAAAAACATCATTGAAGAAGGAAACTTTACATCATCCCAAATTTTTAATGTGGATGAAACAGGACTCTTCTGGAAAAGAATGCCTGGAAGAACTTTTATTTCTAAGGAAGAATCTAGAATGCCAGGTTTCAAAGCAGCTAAAGATCGTTTAACACTGCTTTTAGGTGGAAATGCTGAAGGTGACTGCAAATTAAAGCCAATGCTCATTTACCGTTCAGAAAACCCACGAGTGCTAAAAGGAGTCGACAAAAAAGCACTCCCAGTCATTTGGAGGAGCAACAAGAAAGCCTGGGTTACAGTCACTTTATTTGAAGAATGGTTTTCACAAAATTTCATCCCAGAAGTTAAAAAATTTTGCGAAGAGAAAGGCATTCCTTTTAATATTCTCTTGCTTATGGATAATGCCCCTTCTCATCCTTCATTTCTTAAGCACCTCAGTCGAAATATTAAAGTGGTATTCCTACCCCCAAACACTACGTCCCTCTTGCAACCCATGGATCAAGGCGTGATTGCCGCTTTTAAGGCCCACTATCTGCGCTATACATTTGAAAAGCTAATTGAGGTCACTGACAGGGAAGGAGGACCATCAATTTTAGAATTTTGGAAAAGTTTCATTATCCTTGATGCAGTGAAAATTATAAAAAAAGCTTGGGAAAAGGTCACACAGAACAACATGAAAGGAGTCTGGAAAAAACTTTGCCCTCAGTTTTTTAGTGGTTCCGTCAGTTTTGAAGAGTTAGAAAAAGTTGTGCAAAGCCAATGTAAAAACATTGTAAGCATAGCTAACAGCATTCATTTTGATGTTTCAATTGGTGACATAGATGACTTACTACACGCTGATAAGGAAGAACTCACAAACGATGAGCTGATTGAAATGGCAAAATATGAAAATAGGAATGAAAGTGATGATGAAGAAATTTCTCAAGCTACCGCCTCTGATCGCTGTTTAAGCCTACGAAGCCTTGATGATGCTTTTACCAACATTGAGAATGCTATCAAAATATTTGAAGAAAATGACCCTAATTGTGAAAGAAGTTCGAAAGTGGCCTTAGATTTGAGGAAGGCTTACTCTTGTTACCAAGAAATTTATCGTGAAAAGAAAAAAAAGTGTACAAAACAACTGACACTTGAAAACTTCATTAAAAAAACTGTACACAACACAGCTGATAAAAATTTGTCATTACCTTTGAAAAAATGAAGCTCATTTATACAGAACTGTAAGTGTTCGTTTTCATTCCTTTACAATAAAAAAGTGTTCTTTTCATTTATTAAAAGCTTGGATACATGCATTTTACTGTTCCTTTTTTAAGTTTATAATGATTTTTTTTCATAAGAACGTAACCCCAATTTATGTATTACTTTCTGTGTATAAAAGAACCTCAGTTTACGAACTCCCGTTTTACGAGCTACATTGAAGAACGAATTAGTTCGTAAAGGTGAGGTATGACTGTATATAACAAAATAAATATGGTGGCAGTCGGCATTTCTTTTTTAATGACATTTTTAAAATCACGTAATTCTACATCTGAAAAACATTACAGCTGCGAATGAAAATTTCTAAGATTTGCTTTATGCAGTGCTAAATATACAAGTTAGTTCAAAAAAAGCACGTGATATTTTTAACCCTAAATTCATAACTTTTTTAAAAATTTTATTAATCATAACAATGGGTAATTATTACCCAATTGCAATTTTAGTTAAATTGAAGATGGTAAATGAAACTAAAACAATAAATTTTGTTTTTCCTTTTGTTTTCTAAGCATAACCAAAAATAATGGGCAAAACAAATTTATTTTTCTTTTTATTATCTGAGTATAACTAAATTAACTTAATGGGCAATTTACTTATAAACTTTCAGCACAATTGAAACACTAACTGATTCTATGTTCTACGCATATGGGTGTTTTACACTGGTAACACATTTTAGTTTTAGTTTTTAGTTTAAGCATTTTAGTTTTTCTATCTTTATTTTGTCCTACACATTGCCTGCATCTCAATATTTGAAACTTCATCATGATCACTGGAATTGTAATTCCTTTCTTTCATTAAATTGGTTATTTAATACTAGGTTAAGTGTCTTTTTGTCATTTTTAGATTGTTTTTGAAAGATGTTGAATATTCATTAAACAAAAATGTATAATTGCACATTTTCTTATTCAAATAAAACAATAATTTTATTTATACTGTACATTTATGAAGAGAAGTGAAAATGTAAATAATAAACATAGGTAAATATATGGAAACATATGTGTAAAAGAAAGACTTCTTTTTGGTTTTAAATTATAATTAGATAGAATTTATCAAAAGATTAGTTACATACTTTATAAAACGTATGAAATTCACCAAATCTATTTAACATAATTCATAACATGAATAAAACATACCCAACAATAAATAACATGATTCATAACACGAGTAAAATTTATCCTTCAAAAATTAACGCGATTTGTAACATGGGTAAGATTTAACCTTAAACCTCTAAATACTTACTCTGAAAAAAACAATGCAGGCACCACTTATGACAGTTAATCATCATCTGGGGATACCTACAACCAGGCAAAGTTTATCATATTTTGACAGACGTAAGATACAATTTTAAAAAATGCGAGAATAATATTTACCCAAGTTATGAATTTAAGGTTAAGTTTAGGTCAATTCAATGAATACTCCCAAACAAAATTGATACTTCATTATTTCAGTTTTCAACGCATCAGTTCTTTGCTGCGCTTTTACTAGAATTAGCTAGCTCGTGATATTATTAGTAATTCTGCAATACTAGCCCTCACTGAGCCATGTACTTTTACAATTTAAGCCATATTACTGTTCGAATGCAATTCTTTTAGTGGCATTACTTTCAGCAAGCCTACCCAAAAATTTTATGAAATTTAGGTTATTGCTATGATTTCTTCTTAAACTTAAGCCAGTAAAAACAAATTGTTTAACAATTTAACAAAAGAAAGGCTTAACAATTTATCAAAAGTATATTAACAATTTGTAGAACTGCAGTAAAAAGAACTTCAAAAAACATGTTATTGCAAATATCTCAAACACTACTAACAGCAGGATAAAATGGATGGTTAATGTAGATTCAGCAGCGTAAAATTACCTAAGAAACGTCCAAACTTCGTCAAACAGTTTTTTTTTGGTAGATGTAATCTACTGCCAGCTTTAAAAGTAGAATGGGTAAATTTATAGATAAGGTTTAGCACTACTTTAGGCCATTTTTCGAGACTAATTTATCGATTTTTTGCGTGCTGAGAACGATTTCAGCACTTACAAGCGTCGCAAATTATTTTTTAGCAATTTTTCAGAGTAAAGACCCCCCTGAAACCCCACTCCGAATTTTAGAAAAACCTAAAAAATCACTTTTCTATTGCTTTTCTTGAACACCTATTCTATCTCTCTGAACAGCCAAATTTGGTTCAAAATGCTACTTTTTTTGTGTTTTCTCCGAACAAATTACGCTCGTAAGTTTCGTCGATTTCGACAATATTTTTGTTCATGAAACTAACCCGGATCTCCTGCGTTTTCTATCACTTCTTAAGATCCTTTTTCTCTTGGTTTCTTCTTTATTCTATCCTGGTGATGAAAAAGGGATGATTAATTTAAGACAAATTTAAGTATTACCATGTTATTCAGCAGGCAAAATTTCAAATAGAAAGTCAAGATTTGAAGCATAAAATCGTGCTCGACCTTATCTATAAAAATACCGTAAAAAGTATTACATTATTATTCTTGTTAATTTGCTTGTTTCGATTAGTAAACAAAATAAACTAACTAAAAAAAACAACCAATTCAACAGATTTGGAGTTGGAAAAAAAGGAATGGAAAATATTTGCCTGGATGAGCTTTCCTGTTTGAACAAAGAAATTCAAACAAAAAATGGGAAACCGTTTAATATTTCTGTAAGTTTAAATTATAAAGTTATAAAAATTCAAGAAAATTTTGGCCTTTTTGGGAAAGGTGTATACTACTTTATTATTGCATGAAGTAGTCTCAATCGGCATTATTTAACAATGCACTAATTAAGCAGCAATAACTTCAAAAAGTCTGAATTTTTAAATTTAATGGCGTTTGCTAGACGTGCTAACAGAAAAACACTTTTAACATTTTAATTATGGGCAACACGGAAAAAAATTGAGAAAAACCATGATCTTAAATAAAATTAATCTTAAGTGTTAGTTCCGGTACGAAAAATGATTCAAACTTAAACGAAGAATACTAGTTTATTCCAATAACTACGTAGTTAAATAAAGTATACTGAATAAGGTTATAACAAATTTTGTTCCTTGCTGAACCTCTGCCAATAGGCTATTCAATTCCAAAAAGATATAAGAGAAAGCGGCCAGCAGGCTCTCCAATCAACATCCGTCTCAAAAAAAAATCAAACAACGAAGAACACCTGCCTTATGTGCTAACTATTACACATAAAAGGATCGCCAAAGGGCAGGCAGCAGCAGCGCGCAGAAGTCACCGTACGCCATGTGCAAACTTTAATTAACGCGTGATCACAGACTTGGTTCGCGCCTTGGCCACGCTACAAGCAACAATATTTTTAAAAAATAATAAATTTTTAAATTTAATTGCGTTTGCTTTTCTGAACGTGCTAACAGAAAAACACTTTATTATTTTTGATTGGAGCAACATAAAAAAATTGAGAAAAACCGTGATCTTAAATAAATCTAATCTTTATATTTACTTTCTAATAAAAAGGCACTAAATTAATTTAGCATCACTAACCATACAAGTGTTATTTCAAATTAGTTTTACTATTGGTACAAGCGAACAATTATTTACTGTGCATTTCTTTATTGTATAATTCAAACGAAGAATTTTGTAAGGTTCAAATATTTAATTAATGGTAAACAGAAAAAAACAAATTTTTTAGTTGGTGCACTAAAATGTGTGGTACAAATTCAAAGAACAATTTTTCAACTTTTTTTGTTTATTGAAGTTATTATGCCGTACTTTTTTTAAATCTATCATGCTGTCCTTTAATTTTATGATTTCATCTCAATAGTCGATTCCAGATCTCTTGGGCTGGACTTGCTCAGGCCTACTTGGGTAAGACACAATTGGTTGCAAAGTGGCATTAGGCGTTTTGGATCATTCATGCATAAATGGGGTGTTTATTCCCATGTAATTTGAGTGTGATGCATATTTACAAACTGCTGAACACATATTTTTTGCATGCTCTGTACGCCGGCCATGAAAAAGGAGGTCGTGGTCTGTCAATGCTAGATAACGGTGCTAGATGCTGGCTCAAGAACATCACTGCCATCATTGGGTGAAACAACAACAATCAAATGATCCCGAGCAGTGATGATGCTGTCCTATTAAAAGCAATTAGCGCGAGACTCATTTTTTAGTACGATCATATTATAAAGCTATGCAGTTTTTAAATTTACATTGCCGGTAGTCAGCTGATTTTATTTTCTTATTTTGCTGGATGTAATTTTTGTAATATAAACAAAAATCTGTTAGAAAATATCTTTGAGAGGATAAAAACTAAACAAAATTTGTGATTAATTTTTTAAAAATGTTTGTTTTCATAAATATGTTTATACACACGATTTATTTCTAAACTTTTAACAGAAAGACCTTCACAAAGCAATATCGAACAATATTTGTAGCATTGCTTTGGGAAAACGATATGGATATAACGATAAAGATTTTATGAGAATGTTGGAAATTTTAATTGAAGCGTACGTACTTAAATTAATATGCTTTTTAAACTGAAATAATCACTTTGCCTTTTTACTTATAAACTTTGTAAGTGTATTAAAAAATTGGTGCATAAGATAATTCACCTATTTACAGTAAAAAGCCTCAATTAAGGTCTAAAATTTAAAATTTGTTTTTAAATATTACTTTTTATCAGCTTTAAACATTTCTTACAGTCAAACTGTCGGAATACATAACAATTACTTAATAAGACTGTTTTTAGAGCATGACTCCTAGTTTAAAAAGTGGCCCAACAGCGGTACAACTTTTTTAGAAAATCATATCCATGTATCATAATTTGATGAACTTTTACAAAAGATTAAATAAAATCCAATTTTTAAGTTTATTTGATGTAACAACCTTACGCACAAAATAATTTTTAATAATTTAATTATCAGTTTTTTGACTAGTTCTTGAAGTCACACGAAGCCTTTTCTGGTTTTGAATAAAAACTACCCAGAATCAAATTTACAGTAATATTAAGGTTCAGAAAACAAACAAAGAAGTCAATTGGTCAAATTAATGTTATTGAATAGGATAAATTTCAGGGAGAGATTGCTCTTGTTTCTGCAGGACGCCTGCAACTCCTGGATTACTTTTATTGCACGCTCGCAGCATTGGTTGCTTCTGGCAATATTGATGGGTGATTCATCTCTTTTCCAGTGAAATTTTGAGCATTTAAGACCTTTCGGGTATCCATCCAGAGCAGGTGATAGTTCATCAAAATCCTCATAGCGGAACAATTGGTTGCTAAACCAATGGTCAGCCCATGGATAAGAAATAAATAAACAGATTTTACAAAGCCTGATTCGAGTTTCAGACATCAGAATGAATGCAAACAGAGTTCCAACGTGCATTGCTGATGTTGGGAATCTGCTGGAAATACACAAAAAGAACTTTTTATTTCTTAATAAAGTGACGGAAGACACGTGTAAGGTGGTACGAAAATTTCATGTTGTCCTTCCAAACGCCTATTTTCTTGATCGTAGCTTTTCCATTGTTGAAAGCTTCCTTCAGATGATCATACTTGGTTTTCAAATCCTTGACAAAGAAGTAATTAATGTCAGGGGATTTGGTTGAGCCGTGCAGTTCATTGAGCCGTCCATGACTAGGCGAAGAATGTGTTTAAGTACATGGTGCTCGTAACTGACAAACTGGGGTCTATGGCTCTCATTCTTTTTAAGCATCTGCTTCAGTTGAATGACCACTCCGGTTTTCTTTCCTGTGTTTACGCTTATCGTGTTGGCAATGAGCATCAAAAGTGATCCCCACAAGTTGAACTTACCCTAGATGCCCTGGATCCCTTTTGCAATGGTTGCAGCTGTACCATCCTTCAATTGAAGCACAGTCAACTTGATTTCCTTTGCTTCATTTTTTAGAACCACAGCTTGATGTTCGATGCCTTGTATTCGTTTACCACCGAAGTGTAAGCTCCACTTCTCGCAATGAAGTGTGCTAACCAAATGCTGTTTCATTTCACCCGCTTTCTTGAAGAGAGCCTTATGGATTCCTTGCTGAATGGGGGTTGGTATTTCGATACCTTCACCAGAAAGCCAACGGCACAGCCTTGCTGTTGTGCGGGTCGATAGCTTTAAGCTCGTAACAAGCTGCTTTGCGACACCGGTGGGGTTATGCTTCCTTGTGCTTGTTGATGGTGCAGTCTTGTCTTCCCAAGAACTGTCTTCACTAGTATCACATGAGTTTGTGCTGCTTTCAAAAGAATCTAATGCTACTGAGCAGCTCACAGTCTCCAAATTAGATACATTTGCTTCCAGTGTTTTCCTTCGCTTGGATGGGTGGATAGTCTGAGCACTAGCACGTTTGCCAATGGAATAACCAACCGGCCTTGCTCTGGATTTACCATTTGTATAGGTTCTTTTCCTCTTTGTGAAGCCATTTGCCTTTCACCCTGGTCACGTCGAGCAGTTCATTCAATGACTCAAAGTCATGTTTGTTTCTACAATAGTTGTACTCTAGCAAGAACTTTTCAAGTTTTGCACGAATGGATCTTATCCGATATATTGGGGAAATTCAATTTTATGCTCCAAATGCTTTCAGCTTCACAGCAATCAGATTGACCTTCTCCTTCCACTCTTTGGCATTGAATTGAAAGAATATGAAACGTCCATTCAAGTGGCTTTTCAGGAGCATGCGGTTTCGGTCACTCAGGGGTTCTTCGTAGATTGCCACATTGCCTCTTTTTAATGGTGCTTGAAACTGGACTAAGTTTTTTTCCAGGTTTCCTTGTTCTTCTTTGTGGTAGATGAGCTTTTCTTGAAAATGCTAAATTAAATTGATATTTCGAAGTTCAGGATAAAACAATCTTTCAAGAAATTCACCATTCCATGCTTTTAAAATTTAATACAAAAAATTCTCTATTTTCAAAATCTGTAAATTAAGGTACAGGAACAAACATCAGCCATCATTACGAGTTTTTTATAAATGAGGTTTTTAATATTAGCGAGACAAATGAACGTATTCTAAAGAAAATATTTGCGCTTCTCAAGTTAATGATACTGGTTTATGATGTGAGTGACATCATAAACTGTTATTATTAAATTATCCAATTAGTTCTTATGGTAGGGCCTAATGGCGAATTTTTTCAAAGTGTTTTGTGGGTGATCTTTTTTGTCAGCTCAACAGAATAAACATCATTTCGGGCAGGTCCAAGCAAAAGTTCATTGATTCGTGCCACAGGAAATCAATTTTGGAAAAAAAGTCAAAAAATTGTTGCCCTAGCGGCCACAGAAGCAAATATAAAATCTACTAAATTAACAATCACAATATAAAAACTACTCAACAAAAACTCTAAATAAAAATAATGAAATTACAATAAAACAAGCAAAATCAGTTACTTTAAAAGTACGTTAAAGATAAGTTGTGTGATGTAATAAACTATATTTTAGCTAATCAGGTCACAATTATGAAAAAAGTTTTTCTGTATAAGGCAAAAAGTAATACAGATGGTTCTCTATAGTGCCATCTGTCTTATATAATTCTAGATACTGTACCGATAGAAAAGGCATTGTCACATATTGTGACTGCCGTCCTGAAAAAGATTTGATGCACAATGCCATAAATGGTACTCTATAGCAGTGGTTCTCAATTGCCGGTCCGCAACAATTTATTTTAATTTTAGTCTTTAAGGAGGCCCTTCGAGTTCAGAAGCAAAACAATGTTAGAAGAATATTAACAATAATTATTTATTTTGCTCAATAACTAAATGCAAGATCAAAGCTTAGATTAGGAAAAATTTGTGTGGTTGTGTACTGACTAAGCTGCCAGTATGGCTGGTTGTCATTCGGGTCCAACCGCAAAAAAAGTTGCAAACAAAATCTGCTGTCTACACATTGCATGTATCGCTGTAAACATGTAGCTTTTGAGAAACTTTCACTTGAATTAAAAACACATTATGATCCGACCAGTTAAGATTATCAATTACTCGTGACCGAGTATTGCGTTTAAGGCTTTTTGAAACACTGTGTGTGAGTATGACTGCCTAAAATCGCCATTTCATTTTTTATGCAGAAGTGGTATGGGTTTCGAGAGGATGCATTCTTGCATGTCTTTTTGAGTTGGGGGAAGAAGCACATCAGTTTTTACGTGAATGAACATTCCCATTAAAAGAAATTTTATCTGATAAAATTTGCATAGGTAAACTTGCATATTTAGCGAATATATTCAGCTGCTTGAATGACCTTGATAACTCTCTTTGAGGTTATTGGATGAATATATTTACAGTACAAAGTAAGAACTAATGATTTCAAAATTTCAAAGAAGTGGTGAAGAAAATGTATGAAAATGAATTAAGAAATCAGTCTCTAGTTATTTAGAGGAATGGTGCCAGACTATCCTTTAACCGAGTTAAGACAGTCATCCAAAAAGACGAAGCAAGAAAAGATAAGAATTCCACGAAGTAACTTTTTTAAAAATTTGGAATTGTAACCAAAAATCTACAATTTCAAACTTAAATAGGAGTAGTAAAGATGGAAAGTACCGGCATTGCCATAAAAGAAACAATCAGAAATCAGTACTAATCAAGAAATAAAATTTTGGAAGCTTGGATTTGAAGAAATTATATTAAAAAGTATCTTGTACCTTATTATAAATTTTCTCCCCCACTGTGGACCCCCTGCTTCTGGCTCCCCCGCTTTGCCATTCAAAAACTTCAATAGAGCCACGTTTATTACGTATTATATCAAGAAGACAGCAGCAAATTTCATAACAAATAGAGTTCTTCTGATGCTAAATACTTACTTTTGTTTTAATAAAAAATTTTTATTAATTCATTGCGATTATTACAATTTTTTTAGACATTAAAAAAATAACCGGTCTGCCAAATTTTTTTTGATAAATTAATGGTGCAGGCTTAAAAAGATTGAGAACCACTGCTCTATAGTGCAATCTGTCTTATAACTCGATATATTCCTAGCATCTACTCATCGGCGTGCGCGATGCACAATGTCGTTTCAATCAGTGCAGTCTTGCATTTGGTAGAAGTCAAAAATCTTAAAAAAATTATGTCCTTGAAAAAGTAAATTTACAGCACTTTCTGCTGTGTGGTAAATTTAACAGGCAGGTCTGGATCTTTGTCATGCCTATAAATAAAAAAGTTATAAATATACATACATATAAAATTTAAAGTGGACAGCAATAGGCTATCTATTGAGTTACTGAGTGATTCATTGAGTGACAAAAAACTACGTTACTTTGCTGAACAACGTAAAACAAGTTATAAGTTTGGCATTTTTTGCTAATATTTTGTGACGAAAAAAAGCCAAAATTTATTTCTTGGTCAAAGTCAAAGCGCGCAAAGATTCAAACAATAGCGCTCAAGCACAAACACTCAGATAAAGTTTAAAATATGGTTGTTTTAATAAGTAATGTACTGTTTGTCATATTCCCCTGGAAAGTAAATCGAACATACTGCGCGCGTTTTGCGAAATATTCAGACCAAACTTTCTTCACCAGAGTACTACTGTAGCGACATGTAGCGACTTGAAAATTTGACTCATCTTGTCGCTAGTCTTAATTATTGGAAAGAAATAGAATTTTTTGCTAGGAAAAGTGGGGTCTCCTATTTTGCTTATTGCAAACTTGTTTTTGAACAAATTCTTAAAAATTTTATATCAATTTACTCAGGAAAATATTATCTTCTCTATGATGTTAAATTTAAATACCTTTTTTTATAATCAATGGGCAATTATAATTGAATACTGCTTAATTCTGGAAAACTCATTTTATAGCGCTGCTATGCCCCGTGGTAAAAGAGTTAATATTTTTCTGGCTTTTCTAAAATTGATTTATGCTAAAATATTTAGATTTGATGACCCGTGGATAAGCTTCACGGAGAAAATTACAAACATGATTCCCAGCATGCTTTACATCCCCCCATTTTCTTATTTTAATAAAAAGTTTCTTGCTATGTTGGAAGAACTTTTCGGTGAGTTATGCTTTTAGTCAAAATAATAAAGCTTTATTTTTTTACTATACTTTGCAGACTGTTTAAAAATAATTGAGACTATATTGATGTCATCTGAGTAGTTTTAAAATTTAAATTTTTAAAAGTTTTTTTTTTAAATGTGTTATTTAAATTAGCCATTCTATTGTTTGAACAAAAACTTATGGTAATGCTCTCTAAAATTTTCCAACGGAAAGTCTTTGTTGAATTTTTAAAGCGACTGAAAGCGAATTTTGTAGTTTTCTTTTTACCTATAAAATATAAATAAATAATGATTCAGTTAAAAAAATTTGCTATCAATATTATTTTTCGTTCTAATAAAACAACTTTTTAAAATTTTAAATGGTTTTTAAGTTGATTTACTATTACTGTAATTTATAAAAATAAATCTACTATAAAGTTTACTGCCTAAATTTTTAATGCGCCGAGATAATGTGTCGAAGTAAAATTTGATTTGTGACCAATCAATTAGCATTTGTTTACAGCACTATATTAGTTAAATAAAAAATGCTTATAAGAAGTACGTACAGTGCGTATCGTTTTACATCCCTAGCTCAGCGCGGAATCCCATTTTATTGTAAATATTAAACACTTATCAGAGAGAGAAAGATAGATTGCTTGTTCTAGAAGCGCTGCAAGCTTAGTAATTTCTGTTTGTAACAAGCTCTACAAACAAAATCATGAAGTAGAGACAGAGAGTTTAAAGCCCAAAACTATTCTCACCTATTGACCTCGTGTTTGGCAGTCGTGATAGGTAATACGCAAATGGCACTCTTCAATGCTATTTGTCCTGAGTTAATAACATATTTTTATGCAGTGACAATTTGCGTGCAAATCAAAGAACAGTAATGTCTTTATCACATTCCTTTTAACAACCGTCAAAAATTGAGTTGATTATTTTTAGTTTTTTATTTTTTACTTGGATTTTTTAAGTTTAACATGGATGTAGCTGTCACGCTCTTCCTACCCAGTATTTTCTTGCTAACCAGAATAACATTAAGATACCGCAGGAGAACGCTAGGTGGATTTCGAAGATAACCAACTTAGCCTGTTGATTGGAGCTTTTACGAGTTTTGAACTGGCGGGCCCTAGCGATCTAGGTAATCAGACGGGTTTTATATTATAAGCTAATTATATTAAAGAAACGATGACGTCAATGACTCAATGAAAATTGAAACAAACTCCAAAATTAAGCACACAATGCTACGATTCACAATTATTTTAACTACACTTCACAACTTGCCTATTCCAGAATTTATAGAGCTGTATGAGAGTCTTAATAATTTAATAGAGTTTCACGGTAAAGCTTAATGCCTGCTTGCAGTCCTGGACAGATACAATTGAACACAACTAAATTATACAGTACACACAATACGTTCATCAGAGAAACCGAGCCCTCTAACATCAAGAATCTGAATAATCTCTTCTCGTTGCTGCCATATATATAAATCTTTCCAGCGACCACGCGCGAAGGATCACTCTATACCCATTCTTTCTCAACAACGGGAACAGAGTCACTTCACAAGCGTTAATCTACAATCAAAACAATGGTTCAGGGCAACATCGACAACAGAATGATACTGGTAGTTAGTCAACAATACAATTTACACAACCGCTTCATTGTTAATGCGGTAAAACAACAACAATTGCTAGGCTCTATACAGCAGGGCTTTCTAAACCGGCTCTTGGCTATGCCCAATTAAGAAAACGGCGAATTTTCGATTTAAACAATAGATTACGTGAAAATTCTCACAATTAATTCAGAAAGGCGCAATGATTCTATGCGGCAATTATTGAAACTAGTAGCGTGACAGTAGCACTATCTATCAATGGTAGACTTATTGATTTTGACTTTGTGGACAAGGTAATTACAGCCTGGGACAAAAGTTTAAGACCACCTTTGGAAAAAGGCACATTTTAGAAAAAAGCTTCTTAATCACCTAATACTAAATATTCTTGTGTCAAAATGCATATTTAGTTTTTGGATATAAACCTTATCACACATTAATTTTTAATTTTTACTTTTGTTCAATTTTTTAAATGTTTAGCTTAAAAATACAAAATTTTGAACCACGAAAATTGGCAAAAAATCTAGCAGTTAACGTTGAAAAACGTATTCAATTTACCGGTCGTTGCACAATGAAGGTCTCAGAACGTGAAATATCAAGGCAGGTGAAAGTTAAAAAAACTGCTGTACCTAACACTATCGAAAAAATTTCAAAAAATAAGTACTTTCAAGTACAGCAAAAAAACAGGCCGTCTGAGCATTTTTAGTAGTGGAAATAACGTCTTATTAGGAAGAGAGTGAGTCAATTCCCTTAGAGTTCTGCTAAAAAAATACAAGCTAAAATGGCACAAGGAAGCTTCAAAATTAGTAAATTGAAGCTTCCTTGTGCCATTTTAGCTTGTATTTTTTTCAGCGGAGCTCTAAGGAAATTGACTCAATCTCTTCCTAATAAAACGTTATTTCCACTACTAAAAATGCTCAGACGGCCTGTTTTTTGCTGTCCTTGAAAGTACTTTTTTTGTGAAATTTTTGATAGTGTTAGGTACAGCAGTTTTTTTAACTTTCATCTGCCTTGATATTTCACGTTCTGAGATCTTCATTGTGCAACGATCGGTAAATTGAATACGTTTTTCAACGTTAACTGCTAGATTTTTTGCCAATTTTTGTGGTTCAAAATTTTGTATTTTTAAGCTAAACATTTAAAAAATTGAACGAAAGTAAAAATTAAAAATTAATGTGTGATAAGGTTTATATCCAAAAACTAAATATGCATTTTGACACAAGAATATTTAGTATTAGGTGATTAAGAAGCTTTTTTCTAAAATGTGCCTTTTTCCAAAGGTGGTCTTAAACTTTTGTCCCAGGCTGTAACTCAAACCATAACACAAGTGATACCTACTTAACAAAAGCGCCTACATATTATTCAATTACAGTAACTCAAGCATTCAGATTTTTAAGTCATCATAATGCATTACTCAAACAATCAAATTTTTAAGACATTATGAAGATTTTTTATGGGCTATCAAAAGGAAGCCTATAGATTGCAGTATAGCCTATTAGTATAAAAATTACTTCTCTGTCTTTTTTGGGTCAAATTACGTCAACGTTCTTTATTTTAAAAGTTTGATCTTAAAATGTTTCGGTCAAAGAAGTTAAGGTTAACTCTTGTAAAACTGAAAAATTGATTCTCCAAAATGTAACAGCCGATTGTTATAATACTATCTCTTTGTTTAAATTTACCCATGTTTGTTTTTCAACATTATTAGATATGTTTGAAAGAGAACTGATCAGTTGGGATTAACAACTTTGGTGAACCATGCTTGATAAACCCTTACTTTAAAAATTTATTTCAAGAACAATTTTTTGATATAAAATTTGAATTTAAAAGCAATATGGAAACGTTATCTACAGTATTTTGGTCGAGAGGAGTATATTTTTTGCGCAAAAATCAAAATTTTAAAGAACCTTTGCCAAAACCTAATCCAATCAAATTTAAACTAACTTAAATCTTAACTTAAACATAACCTAACACTAAAATAACTTTGACCTACAACGCTGCTTTACCCGAAACTGATTTTGTTCAAGACTGCGACTTTGGAAAATTTTGAATGTCTCTTGATTGCAATTGCAGTGTGTTCCTTATCGCTGACATTTTTATAAAAAAATCAGTAGAAAAATTTGGTACAGTTAATTTTTACAACATGCTATTTGGTCCTTTGATTCAAAGAATTTCTTTCGTGTGTCCTTGTTTTGTTGAATAAAACAAAGATAATTTATTATCTCTATATTTATCCTCCTAACTCGCAGGAAAGCGACGGAGGCGCTAATACATAGGGTAGGCAATTACCCCGACCTGCTTCCGGAGATACCAAGATATTGCTATCCGCTTGTAATTTAATAGAGATATGGCTGTAATTTAGAACTGCTTGCCAGGACCACCAAGCATGGGAATGTGCCGTAAAGTGCCTTTCCCAAGGACACAACAGAATGGGGCGAGTGGGTTTCGAACCAAGACCGTGTTGATCACGAGCCCGACGCTTTAACCACTTGACCACGCTGCCTACAAATAAGTTTTATTAAAAATAAAATTAAATCCGACTTGAAAACACAAAAATCTTACTCAATTTAAAACACATTTGTCATGTTTTTAGGATTTAATAAAAATAGTAGCTAAGCAATAACTGAAAAAGGCGGCATTTAATGTAAATAATAAATATTTATGTATACACTTCAAACAATTTCGGTTAAAAATTCAACAATTAGTGGTCTACTTAATCCACCAATCAATGGTTTTTAAAAGAACCGTTGGAAGTTATCACCGTGATCGGCAAAAAAACAAAGAACATTAAAATTGATGAAAATGAAATTGGTGAAAAACTGAAAGAAACAGGAAAATTGAAGGAAGTAGACACTTTTGATTTATTGAAATGGTAATGCGTGACAAACAACCACAATTTTGTTTTCAATGTAGGTATGTTTATGGAAAAGAGGTTTTAATTATTTTTTATAATGAGTTTTCAAAAAGTTAAAACAGCAATTTTTGCAGTGTGGTTAAGAAATATTGTTGAGGAACATGAAAGAAGTTTTGATGAAAATAACATCCGGGACTTTATTGATGCGTTTATTCTAGAAAAAAAAAAAGGAAAAGATTCATCTTTTACGGTAAAACAATGTGATTTGACGTAATAAAACTATTTTTGGTTGTTCTGTCTAATGATTTTACAGAAAGAGTGACAATATTACAGATTTATAGTCTATTATTTTAATGGTTATTTACTGTAGTATTGAAAAAATTTACTGCTGCCTTTTGACAAGGTTGGAAGTCACACGGCAACATTCAAATCAATTAGTAACTTTTCTACTATTCTGAGACCGTCATTGATCCAATAGCACATTGTGTAAATATTTGGCGAAAGGTGTGATAGTAAAGAATATTAGCAGGAATACTTGTTTAAAAACACAGACTATCAGCAGGGGCGCCAAAAAAATGTTTTGGCTGGGGGAAGTAAAATTTATAAAAAGGGCATCTTTCTTTTGAATTTTCTTTTGAATTTTGCATAATTCTTTTGAATATTGTATAATATACTTTGAAACACGATCGTTTATAGTGCAATAATCTATGGAAGACTAAAAAGAGTCATCATTTTCAATCAGTGACCGAAATTACTATTTTTTCCCTAAGAAAAAGTTCATTACTTTCAATTTTATTTATTTATACAGCGTTTATGTTCCGTTAACCTAGATTTTAAACTCGGTTTTGTTCGACCAATGTAAATAAGATTGCAATTAGCACTAGGAACTTGATAAACGTTGTATTAAATACCAAAGACCGGATCAATCAGCGCTTTGTGAGCACTCAATGACTATAACAGCGTGGTCCAACTACGGGTCCGCGGAACAATTTTGCACAAGTCTTGTCGATCGCAAGCAGCGACAACCTTGTATAACAAGGCATGGCGAGCTGATGGAAGAGAGTCTAGAGTTGAGACCGATTCCAAATGAAGACCTTTTCGTTTTTTTGGAGAACGCTATGACGTTTGGGACGAAAATAAGAATTTCGGAGACCAATTCCAAGTGAAGACCTTTTTTTTTTGAAGAACGCTATGACTTTTGGGACGAAAATAGGTGTTTTTAGCCGACTGAGGCCCGCAAACTCGAATAATTTTGAAAAGTGGCCCACAAGAGTGCAGAAGTTGGACCACCCTGGACTATAAACCACAAGGTAGATTTGGAAAACACAATTATTTTAAAGTTGAAACTGATTATAATAAAAGATTGTTTTTGGAAAATTAGCTTATATACGTTGGTATGGACACGTAAAAAGGAGAGAAGACTACGCGGGGAAAAGGATGATGGAGATGGCAGTGCCAGGCAGAAAGAAAAGAGGAAGGCCAAGGAGAAGGTGGATGGATTTGGTGAGAGAAGACATGGAAAGGGTTGGAGCTAGGGAAGGAGACGAAGTAGACCGAGTGAAATGGAGATTACTATCGCGCTGTGGTGACCCCGAGTAGGGAAAAGCCGAAAGAAGAAGAAGAAGAATTAATAATTATTAATAGAAAAATGTAGGCAACATTGTTTTTAAAAATGTTTTATCTTTTAATTGTGATTTGTCAATTGTGCAATAAAAGAGTGTAAATGCTTTGATAAAATGTATGCTTTGTTGTATCTGTCTATATCTATAAGTGCTTCAGCATTGAAATAGCATCATAAAATTTTAAGAATCACTTACATATATATTGAATTTAGACCAATAATAAAAGGTAGAAATACGTGAAAGATAAAAAGTACAGTAATAGTTCAATGTTTAGCTTGCAACCAGGGATATCAAGTTTAAATAGTTCTATGGCACTGTATATTTACGAAGAAAAAATTTCAACGACGTCAGCTGCTTTCTGTTTTCCACATAGTTTTGAATAGCAACCGTGGACTAAATTTAAAAATTGTGAACAACTGTGACCCCCCAGCCACACTTGGCGAAAAAAATCAACTGGAAAGCGTATTTTTTGCTAACATTTTAATCTGTTTCACACTGAAAGCGAAAGCAGAAAAAACAAGCGGAAAGCGGAATTTTCCGCTACGCTTTTAAATTTTCCGCTTTCCGCTTGCGCTTTCAGTGTAAACCAACCTTTAAAAGTTAACTCTAGTGAGATAAAATTGTTTGGAAAAACTATTATATATATTAAATATTAGTCATCAGGGTGCTAATTATACGAGGGTCAGTCAAAAAGTAATGAGCCCTGTTAACTTTAACCGCTTTAACCTTCATATTTTTTCTAGAAATTTTAAGGGTGTTTAGTAAATTTACTGCTTTAAAGATAAATTGTAAAAAAAAATTGTTTCAACGTGTCCACTTTTGGTATTGTTTTTTGGAAATGACGTCATCACTGGATGTCCGTCAGAAGCAGAGAGCTGTGATTGAATTTCTTGTTTCGGAAGGGGAGCCACCAAAACAAATTTTCGAAAGATTGGTAAATGTTTATGGAGATGCTTCATTAGCCTACAGCACTGTGAAAAAGTGGGTATCCAGGATTAAACACGAAGAAGATGATCCAAGTTTGAGTAGCCTCCGGGACAGACCAAGAAGTGGAAGACCATCTTCTGCAGTCAATCCTGGAAACAATGATAAGGTTGAGAAATTGATTAGAGATGATCGCAGAACCACTATTGATGACATTGCTGAACGTGTTGGAGTTAGCCATGGAAGTGCTGTGAATATTGTTAATGAGCTAGGCTTTGCAAAGGTTTGCGCCAGATGGGTTCCGAGGCAACTTTTGGATTTTCACAAGCAAGCCCGTTTTGAAGCTTGTTCGGAGCTTATTGAGTGTCACAGAAGTGACAAAACTTTTCTCAGCCGTATAGTGACAGGAGATGAAACCTGGGTTCATCACTATGAACCTCAGTCGAAAAGATCACTAGTGATCAAGAAGTCAAGCACGCTGTAAGAAACTGGTTAAAAATGCAGCCTGCTGACTTTTACAAGGCTGGCATAGTGTCCCTTGTTCATCGATGGACAGTTGGAATTGAAAAGTGCGGAGATTACATTGAAAAGTAGAACTGAGATCTCCTATCCCTGGGCTTTCTTTTGATGTATGACTTTTGATTTTATTGCAACAAATATGGCCAGGAGAGACTTGGGCTCATTATTTTTTGACTGACCCTCGTACTTAAAGTTAGTCAGTACAAAAATGTTGAATAATTATCTGCAGTTGTTTGGCGCGGTAAATTGCTTTAAAGTTTTTCAAGGTCTGAAAGTGAACTATTATCGAGAGTTGATCAAGTTGCTTGATTTTGTAAAAAATATATTTTTATAACCATAATAGTACCTGCCAGAGAGGAAAAGTGAGAACTGCCCGCACAAGTTTGCAAAATTAGGCAAAATCATAAGTTTTCGGGTATTGACAAGGAAGCAAAATTTGGAATTTAAGCATCAAAAAAGGGTTTTTGTGCTAAATGCAAAAATAATTTACGATTATACATTAAGATCTTTTTCTTTTTTTTAGGAAACACGTTGTTTATTGGACGAAAATTAAAAAAACAGAAATAGATTCAAAGTAAAGACCTCTTTTTAGAGAACAAAGTGTTTTTATGGACGAAAATTGAAAAAAAAAATTTTTTTTTTCAGAAATCTGAGTGAAATTCTTTTTTCTTTTTTGTGAACTTTACCCCAGATCTTAGAACATTTTTTTGGATATCCAAGTACTAGAAAATTACGATTCGGGCAAATGTCACAAAATTTGATCAAAACTCTATTGCCCCGTCTTTCCTTTTCAATCAACTGTCGTTTCGATCTACCGTCGTCTGATCAATTGTTGTTTCGATCAACTATCTTTTGATCAATTTGGTCACGAAGGTTTCAATGTTGAAACAGGAATCCTTGCATCTAGCGACGACTATAATAAATGGATTGAGAGGAAAGGTGTTTTCTTTCCACTCCATGCTCCATCTATATTCCAACAATTGTGCTATACTGGCGTCTGACTGGGCGGAATCCTTCAGCATTTCCAGTGTAGCAGACACAAATGGATGTGCTAATTTAAGTTGCCGCAGCAGTCCAATAAGTAGTGACAAAAACTTTTCACATAGGAGGTGTTCTGACTCCTTAGCGCTGCGAGCAAGAGACAGTACGGCTTTTGGGTAGCGAAGCTCACTTGGTCGGATACCTGCTAAGATAAAAAGTTTGTTCGTCGGTGTGGGACGCAGGCATCTGGTCAATATTCGCAAGGCATTGTTAATGGGTTCATCAATAAAGCGAATATGATTACTGCAACAGCAAGCAGGCGCACAGTACTCAGCTGTTGAATGGACCAAAGCAAGGGTGGTTGTGTAAAGTGTTGTAGCATCTGCACCCCAGCTTGATTCAGCTAATTGCCTTAAAAACCCAAAGCAAGATGTTAACTTCTTGCACAGTGACTCTAAGTGTTGTAGAAATGTTAGTGTCCTATCCAGCTTTATGCCAAGATAAGCGGGTTCAGCACAAAACAGTAGCGCCTGTCCATTGACAAAAATCTCAAGCCTCGTCGTGCCGCCTTTTTGAAAATGGAAGGCTGCCCACACAGTTTTTGTTGTACAAAACTCGAGCTTTCATTTGTAAAGATAAGAGAATCGGGTTGCCATGTCCTGATTAATAGTCCCCTCGAACGCCTGCCAGTTACAAGCACAATGCAAAATTGTCAAGTCATCAGCATAAGCAATTTTCCTGCTGATTGTCACTGGCAGGTCGTATATATGGATGTTAAACAAGAACGGAGCCAAGACTGGTCCCTGTGAGACGCCATTCTTGAGACGTCGTAACCTGCTTTGCTTTTCGACACTAGTGGTGAAGGTAAAACGACAATTATGAATAAATTCCATAATCAATAAGATCATGTGCCTGTCCGGAAGAAGACAAGTAGCTTGCAGGTGAGGCAGCGGTGCTGTACAAGGGCTATAAAATCGACAAACACAGCGCCAGTCTTTTTTTTGGCCGAAAAACTATCCTCGATTTGTTGAGTTTGAAGAGTGACTTGATCTACAATCGACCTTCTTCGCCGAAACCGAGCTTGTTCTCTAAGTAGCAGTAGGTCTATAATTAGTTTGATACGGGTATAGATAAGTCTCTCCAAAAATTTTAAAGGGGATACAAAGCAAAGAGATAGATCTATAGCTCTTTGGGTCCTCTAATGGCTTATTCGGGTTTGAGATGGCAGCCACTAATTGTCTCCTTCAAATTTTTAGAAGCTTAAGTTGGTGCATGCAAGAAGACAGAACTTGATTAACCAGGACTTTAAAGCAGAACCGACATAAAGTGTAAGCTCTGAGCATAGAGAGTCAAGACCCGAAGTTTTTCAAGACTTTCACAGCTGGAGGGCATTAGCAAATCTTTCCAGAGAAAAATCTCAAAAGATACATTTGCCAGACGGTGTTTAAATTCTTCAGAGTTGGGAAACCTCTCTAACAACAAGTAGAGAAGACTTGTGGTTCGTTGTTTTGTACTGTATATTTCATTTTGAACCAACTGTGAGGCAATCGAATTGGCGATAATGGGGCAGAGGCAGCGTGTGTGTCGGGTTTTGCCAGTCAAGCTGTTAATTATATTTCATGCCAGCTGACTGGAGTGCGTAAAGTTGATGTTATTGACAGCCTCGGACCAGCAATTTTTTTGTTTTTTATCAAGATAGGACAGAAAAGCGCCAGCAGCTTACTAGCTGCTTTACCCTGCGGATCCTAAAGAAAATCTTGTTTGAAGTGTTCTCACTTCGCACGCCAACACTGTCTATAGTTATTGTTGGGACTCTTCCGACGTTTCGTTGAAGAGTCGTAGCTTTGCCGTAGGTTTAACAACAAATGTCGCTGCTCGAATCCTTCGGTTGAATAACATGCTCTTCAGCTTGCAATAATTTACGATGATTTGCAATGATTTGCAATGTTTTTTATTTAAGTTAAAAGCACGGCATAAATCAAATGAAAAAACACAACATTTAGAAGGTGAACAAAAATTAAAACTAAAGTTATCCAAATCAAGTTATGCAAAATACGCTAACAAAACAAATAAAATATTAGCTTATCAATAGATTTTTGAATCGGCAAATAACGACATTACTGAACATTTCGATGAACTTGCTGTGGATTTCAATGCTGCATTTATGTTCGTATTTATAGACACCAATAATTGCAACATGTTCAACTCTATATCTTGAGCCATTGCTGCATGATTGTATCTGGTTCTCTATACGGTTTTATTAATGTATTATTGTGTATGTAACTTACCTTTTTGCGTCCCACGTATGTAAATACTGCACTTGTACTTTATTGTCGTGTCAGTTACCTGATGAGCTCCATAAGAGCGAAATATGGCCTTGTGGTGACTTAAACACTTTATCGTACTTGATTTACAATAGACATGGCTTTTGCATCTCGTTTGTTCTGACAGCTATGGCGGTACCCGTGCTTTGTCCAATCACTTTTGCTAATATATATATATATATATGCTCCCTGCTTTTGCAGGTCGAGCACTCTGGCTGAGAAGACAGTGATGCTGTTGCACTATGCATTGCTCATCATTTTATATGATTTGAGCACTCTTGGCATCACTGGGTTTTGATTTTACTTGTGGCTTAAAAACCACAAGTAAAAGATTAGCCACAAGGTACAAATTGGTGTGCCTTGTTCTTTCTCAGCATAACTTCACTGGATCGATGAGACCCGAAAGGTCGAAACAGTACTGTCTCCAGTTATATATATATATATATATATATATATATATATATATATATCCACTATAAATTTATTTATTTAAAATACGCAACAGTCTGTTTCGCCATAAAAACGGCTCATCAGGCGATTATCTGAAATTACAAGCAAAAACAAAAATAAATACAATAACCAAAGTAAATACAAACAGAATAAAACCTAGAATGAAAATGGGAAATTTGACAAATTTTTTACAACTTGGAAAACTACACAGGTCTACAAAATTTCAAAAAATTTTTCTTTCTTTTATGAAAATAGTCATTTCTTATAGATTTTTGGACGCTGAATCCGAAAATGACAATAAAAACCTTCGATTAGCTCTCGTTTTTGAAATATTTTTAATTTTAGTTTTCTACAAATGCCTACATTAATGCTAATGCAACAACAGAAACGCTCATGTTAACAATTGCATTCTTTTAGCTTTCCTGTTGTAAGACAATTCTGGTTAATCTCGGGCAAGAGTTCAACAGTAATCAGCTAACATTGATGGTTTCCATTTTCCTTGGTACCGTTTTTCCATGAATGCAATATTCTGGTGAAAACGCTCCCCATGTTCGTCACTTACGTCACCACAGTTTAAAGGAAAAAAAACCAAGTGCGAATGTAAGAAGTGCATTTTCAAAGACATGTTGCACCCCATATTTTTGTAGGAGTCTATCATGTGTTCCACCAGTTCAATATAATTTGGAGCTTTTGTATTCCCAAGAAAGTTGTGTGCCACATCTCGGAATGCATTCCAGGCAACTTTCTCTATTCCAGATAAGGTGTGATCAAAGTCTTCATCCTTTAATAGCTTGTTGATTTGAGGTACAACAAAAATACCTTCTTTGAGCTTTGCTTGGCTTAATACAGGAAACTTGTTGCAAATGCATTTGAAAGCTGCTCCATCCTGATTCATTGCTTTTATAAAATTTTTCATTAATCCAAGTTTAATATGCAAAGGGGGAAGTAAAATTTTTGATGCTTCAACTAGTGGAGTATACTTCACATTTTTTGTACCTGCTTTCAAAGTGCTTCTTTTTGGCCACTCTTTTTTAAGGTAATGTTCATGTCTTGCACAACTGTCTCATTCACACAAAAAACAGCAATACTTTGTATAACCAGGCTGCAATCCCAGCGGTATTGCAATTACTTTAAAGTCATCACACAGTTTCCAGCAGTACTGTTCGTAATTTATGCACTGTAAAAGGTTCTTCATATTCTTGTATGTTTCTTTCATATGAGCTGCATATCCAACGGGAATTGATGGCAACATATTTTCATTGTGCAGCAACACAGCTTTTAAACTTAGTTTCGACAAATCAATAAACAGTCTCCATTTTTTTGGTCTGTGTGAGTACCCAAATTTTTGCATAACACCACCAATATCTGTGCCATATATAAGTCCCCCTTTCATGCTAAAAAACTGGGCCAAAGACTGTTGACGTGTACGAAAACTACAAACTTTAACATTACTTTGAAGCAGATTCCACTGTTTTAATCTGGAAGCCAATAGTTTTTCTTTAACTTTCGGTAAATCCAAATCCCTTACAAGATCATTCAGTTTACTTTCATTGATTAAATGTGGTTCAGTAGTAATACTAAATTCTTTATTCCTGGATGTGCACGGTTCAGAAACACTACGCTCTTCACTGCTTTCTGCATCGTCTGAACTCAACAAATCTATTTCACGTGGTTCAGGAATAGGTAGCTCGTCACTGTGACGAACAGGACGAATTGCAGATGGTATGTTAGGATACTCTATTACAGACTTCTTCCTGTTGAATCCTTTTTTCATGGAAGGCGTGAGACAGAAGTAACAATCGTTTACATGATCCGTAGGTTCTCTCCAAATCATTGGCACTGCAAATGGCATTGTCTTTCTTTTCTTTTTCAATCACTCATTAAGGGCGGTCACACAGGAATTGCAGCATATGTGAGGAGCCCAAGGCTTTTCCTGATATCCGACTTTACAACCAAAGTACTGATGATAAGCCTTTCTTGTTCTAGTGGTTAAGACACGCTTCTGCAAAGACACAGTGAACTCCTCACAGATATAACTGAAGTTATCTGCAGAATTTACACAAACACGAGGCATTTCAAAATATACTGATTAAAAGCTAATTTAACAGGTTAACGTACTTGTAGTTAAAAGAGCTCAATTCTAAACAAAAAAGAACATAGTGAAAGTTTTCGGATATAACTATGTTACACAGGTAGTGTACTTTGCAGTATATTTGCACCTGTTAGAAGCCTTTTCTGCGTAGTCTAAGTTAGGTAAAATTTTGCTGGCTAGGGTTACCTGTTGTACGAGGTGTGTTTGAAAAGTATCGGGACTGTATGCTTTACACAAACAACACTTGCAACAGTGATAAAAGCTTTGTTTTTTAAGATGGCACAATGTCTTGTGGTTGTAAAAATGTAGTTTCAGCATTCTGTGACAACCATATGCTTTTTTACAGGCTTTTTTTGAAAGGTGCTTTACTGTAGTTCGTTTTGGGATAATTTATTTAGTAAATATTTTTTTCTTCTTTTTTCTTCTTTTGTTAACAAATAATGAGCATTGAACAAAGAATCAACTTGAAGTTTCTCGTTCGACTTGGAAAAACTCCAACTGAAACATTCAATTTGCTCCAAGAAGTTTACGGAGATGCTACAATGTCAAGAACTCGGATTTTTGAGTGGCACAAGAGGTTCAGAGAGGGAAGAGAGGATGTGGAAGATGATCCTAAGAGTGGAAGGCCAACAACAAGCAGAACAAACGAAAATGTTGAGCGTGTGAGAGAAAAAGTGCGCAGTGACCGCTGCCTTACTGTTAGAATGATAGCAGATGAGTTGAGCATGAATAGTGAGAGGGTGTGGAAGATCATTACAGAAGATCTGGGGATGAGGAAGGTTTGTGCGAAAATGGTACCAAGGTTGCTGAATGATGGGCAAAAGGAAAATCGTGTGCAAGTGTGTCAAGACATCCTGAAACAACTTGAAATTACACCAGATCTGCTGAGTAGAGTTGTTACCGGTGATGAGTCGTGGATCTTCGAGTACGATCCACTCACCAAACGGCAGAGCCTTGAATGGAAGAGTGCATCCTCACCAAGACCCAAGAAAGCAAGGCTGTTCAAGTCCAAAATTAAGGTGATGCTGATTGTTTTCTTTGATGTTCATGGAATTGTTCATCTAGAATTCTTGCCACAGGGCCAAACCATTAACCAAAATGTTTACAAAGACATCTTGCGACGTTTGATGCGTTCGGTAAGGGAGAAAAGAAGAGAATTGTGGGAGACAAAGTCATGGCTGCTTCATCATGACAATGCTCCTGCTCACAATGCCTTAAGCATACGACAATTTCTTGCAGAAAATAGCATTGCCGTGCTGGAGCAACCACCCTACTTGCCAGATCTGGCTCCCTGTGATTTTTTGTTTCCTAAGCTCAAGGGAGTCATTAAAGGAACCCGTTTTTAAGACTCAAAAGCCCTAACAACAGCCGTAACGAAGGAACTACGAGCGATCCCAATGGAATCTTTCCAGAAGTGCGTAGAAGCATGGCAGCAGAGATTAGAAAAGTGCATTCGAGCTCAAGGAGATTACTTTGAAGGGGACAAGTTGTAATTTTTACGTGGCATTTCAAAGAAAATAATTATTTACAAAGTCCCGTTACTTTTCAAACAGCCCTCGTATTTCACTGTTTATCACGCACATTAATTAAGCTACACTCCTATTTAAGCTCTATATAAACCAGTGAAATGTTTTCACAGCATTTGTATTATCTTGGGATATGCCCTCCCTAACTGATAACGTTATTTCATCTCTGTTGCTGAAGAACTTATCAGTATGGGAGAAATGCACTATGTATTTCCATCTTTTATAAGCCTAGATATTATCACAATAAAACATGTGACCTACCTCCTCTGAAATATCTTGAAACATGGGCGCCTGCAGTATGTTTGAAAGGGGCATCAAATTATCTGTGAAGGGGTTTAAATGTAACAGTCACTAAAGACCTTAGGTTATTAAAAAGTAACTTGGTGGTTGTTTTAAAAAGGTCTTCAAGCCCTGTTGTCTAAAAGAGGTACATTTATGAATGAACTAGATAAACAGGTATTCGACTTAGATTTCTAGGTGAAAATTACAAGAAGTTTTTTAGTTTAAATTTGTTTTTATGACGACACTTGCCGGTGAGCTCCGTTCTTTTGTTAAATGTTCTAGGTGCGTCTGCCAGGAGAACGGCTAGCTTTTCATCGAGATAGAGGTTGCACCTGGCAGCACCGAGTTGATAGATGCCAGAACTGGCTAAAAAACTCCATTCAACATGAGAACATCCCTCCCATTATTTATGACTTCTCAGAAGGCTTTCGATAGCTCGGTGGTATATTTTTTTTGCTTGCTTTTGAAAATCTGGCGATGATTGTAAAAACGGGATTTAAATTCCGTTTCGCAGCATCCATAGTACTATTTGGGAGGACCGTTGCTGTCTGTTGATATGCTAGCTTTACAAACGATAGCTTTTTTGCGACAATCGCCATTCAAAGGACATTCTGCCTCGCGTCGGCAGTTGCAAGGGGGATGCACATTGACGTGTCATGATGCCAAGACGGTCTTGTTGTGCCTTGATAGAATCGCTGCCATGTTTGGCATACAACTACATCTGATCTTCGCAGAGTGAGAATCAAACCCGCAACTTTGTTGCTCAGTATAGGTTATTTTTAAACGCGACTGCGTCGCTCTGCGTAAAAATTTAACTCTCAGGTAAACGCAACTTCGTTGCTCTGTCTAAGAATCAAACCCACGATTGGTTGCAACTTCGGTGCTCTGCCTTGGAATCAAACTCGTGGTTCTAGTGAGAGCTAGGGTTAGGGTTACAGTTAGTGCTAGGGTTAGGATCCCTCACCAGATCCGACGCTTAATCCGGCACAAATCCAACACAAATCTGACAGAGATCCGGCACAAATTCAACACAAAATCCGGCATAATTGCCCGTAAATGACGCAATCTAAACTACTAACGATAAACGAAATATTTTCATACTGAACCGCGGTCAATACTAAGTTAATTTCTAAACGATGCCAATTTGATTTTTAGGTTTTTATGATAATGAAATCATTTTTTAGGATTTTCAACTTATAATCTATATTCACGAATTGTTTCTTGCTGGAACAGAAACAACATCAAGCACTTTGTATTGGGCCATACTTTGTCTCCTTCATTATCCAGAAACACAAAAGCAGTTGAGAAATGAAATACTTCATGTTTTAGGTAAATACATAAAACTAAATAATTAATTTTTTTGCATTAATTAAAATATAATAATGATAGATATTTCATTGATTATTCTGAATTAGTAAACCAAAGCAGAATGATATTTTGTCAAGTCAGAGCTTTGGTCGTGATCAGAGTTCAACAAGAGACATTAAACTGATGACAGTAAAAACTGATTAAAAGGTTACCAGCATTACTTGCTGATTCATTTGCGCCGGTTGAAGATTATTCTTGAAATTTTTATGAAAGGTATTTCCTAAAAATTTGGACACTGTATAAATAAAAAACTGTTTTATAAACCTCAGCATTAAAAACATTTTAATAAATTTACTTTGATGAGGCCACTTAAAAAATGTAAAACAAAAATCAAATATTTCAATTGGTGTAAAAATATAAAAAACAAATACTTTTAGATAAATTTCAACGAGCACTAGCCTACAATCTGTGGTTAGTTGTTGTTGACAAAACCTTTCTTTTGTTTGTAATTGAAACGTTGTTATTTTAAAAGAAAATTTTCCTGTTAATCTGTATAATAGCCGACCTGTAAAAAAAAAAATCAAGTGAAAAACAGTTCAAACTTTAGATTTATTTCTTTATTCTATTAAAGTGTATGCATAAATTTTTTTGAGAAACCATAATTATAGCATATTTGTTGGTTATTTTAACCTTTTTGTCACACTTCATCACTAATAATTTTAATCATAACGGTGTAGTTTATTCCCGTTATGAGTAATTCGTAGTTTTATTATAAGATAATAATCGTGTCGCCTTAGAGCACTGCTCTCGTATTATGTGATATAACGTCCAATTCGTTTTCTATTAGTCAATACATGTATTTTTTTTCTCTTTTGCCCGACAGTAATGACGTAATATGTTTTTGTCCAAGCTTTGCCATCTCAAAGGCAGTGCAATATTCTGGTGCATTCGAGCGTAGCGCTTTCTCCAGGAAATTCGGGTTGAGTCTCGAATATACAAGTAAATTTGCGTCACGTGATCTTTTGTCTATATAAATGAATGCGAAACGAGAAACGACACAGACGAAAACGAAGTAAACAACAAGAGAGGCGCATAAAGAGAAAAGTGAATTTGAGAGAAAGTAGAATTTGGGGCGAGTGTTGAATTTATTTTGCGCCAGTGTTTTGGAGTTGTGTTCTACGGAGGTAGAACCATTTTGTGTTCATTGAATCAAGCTGTAGCGTTGATTTCGCTTTGCAGTTTGGCAAAGCGTGGAATAGAAATTTCGTCGGTCGTAATTTTTGTAATACATTTGTTCTTATTAGAGACAGTGGTCTCTGTTTGTTCTGAAAAAGAGTCTTCAACGGATCAATCCGAGCTTTTGTTCAAACCAATTGTATAAAACCGTCAGGCTCATAGCAGACTACTTCTTGAGCTGGAATAAAATAAAATTTAGACACAACTTTGTTTTAGCGCAGGTATTCGGGTTACCTAGCTGAACTGGTCCTTTAGAATTCCCAAACAAAGTCTATGACACTCGTCCGGCCGGTAATGCTGATCAAGTGCACCATCATCATCTGCTTCATCAATAACTTTTTGTTCAAATGATGTAGGAGGAAGTATAATAATGTCACAAATATTGCTATCATGAGTTTCGACTTCTTCCATTGCATTAGTCAGAAATTGAAATCTTGACAGAGCCTTTTTTTGCCTGTCAAAGAACAGTGTAGATAGTACAGTATCTTTTCGATAAACAATAAAAATTTAAACAATCATAATGGGTGACAGCTTTCGCAAATCCATTCTTAAAAAAAGAAATGTAAATGATTTTCTTGAATAGTTGCTTCAAAGCGTTTATAACAAGAGTACTCACCCATAAAAAGAGGATGCATCCAATTTTGTATTGCTGAGAATATATCTTATAATAATTTTTCTTTAAATAAAATAAGCAAATATGCATATAACAAAATAAGTACACCAGCATTGAATTTAAAAAAATTGTCATTTTATTTTTGACAGCAAAAAAAGTATTCTCACTTTTTGTAGCTAAAACTACCGTAGTTGTATATTTTTAATTTGAGTAATACACTCCCAGCTCATAATTTTGCATTATGAAAAATTATTGCATCACTGTGCTTCAAGTAAAACTTTTATTACATAAAACTGCATCGTCTTTTTTCAAAATTACCAATGTGGTTTTCACTTACTGTTTATTTATTTTTTTGAAAAAACACATATATAAAAAAGTTGGAAACAATGCATACTTTACTTCCCGAAGTGAACAAAGTTCCTATTTTGGAAAGAGCTAATAAAAATGAATTTTTAAAAACCATTTTTGCATTTAATATTATTCAGCATTCGGAGACAGGAGAGAATACACGTAAATGTTGTTGAAAAAGAGAAAAATGTAAAGGTTATACAGGGTGATTCAGCGAAGTGTGCACAAATACTTTTCTTAGTTTTATGTACATGTATTTCGTCCATTATTAACTTTCAATTATTAACATTTCAGTTTCTTATTATTTAAGAGTTAAAATTTAAAATCTGGTATTATTTGAAGTAAAAATAAACGATGAGTAAAACGACCAATGACGTGATAGAAGAGTATTGCAAGAAGAAGCTCCCACCAAGTGAAATTTTCCGGTTGATGAAGGAGGTTGTAAGCCGTAGAGGAGTTTATAAAGCCGTGAAAAGGTTCAAGGACACTGGGACTTGTGCTCCAAGAATCAGGAGTGACCCTGAAAGAACCGTAAGGACGAAGAAACTGATCAAAAAGGTCAGAGAGAAGTTGAGAAGAAATCCTGCAAGAAGTGCCAGACAACTTGCTAAAGACTACTCTGTGAGCGTGTCCAGCATGCAAAGGATTCTCAAGGATGATCTCCAGAGCTACCCATACAAGTTCACCAAAAGACATCTCTTGTCGGAGGCCACTAAGAAGAAAAGGCTCGATAGAGCAAAGGTTTTGGTCAAGAAACTTGTCGATGGCACGCAGCCTCAAGTTTTATGGACAGACGAAAAACTTTTCACTGTTCAAGCTGTCCATAACCATCAAAATGACAGGATTTGGCTTCCAGACATAAACATGGTCCCAGTTGAGCGTCGCAGCTCTTTCAGAAGACAAAAACCCGCCTCCGTAATGGTATGAGCAGGCGCAACATCAAAAGGGCTGAAAACTCCTCTCATATTCATTGAAGAAGGGGTCAAGATAAACCAGACCGTTTATAGGCGAATGCTGGAGGAGAAAGTCCTTCCCTGGGTCCAAGAAGTAGTCGGAGAACAAGGAGTTACTCTTCAACAGGACGGTGCAACCTCCCACACGGCCAACTCAGTTCAAGCTTGGTGTCGATGCAATTTCAAAGGTTTTTGGGAGAAAGAGCTTTGGCCGCCGTCTTCACCAGACTTGAAACCCTATGGATTTTGGGTTATGGTCTATTTTAGAGACAAAAGCCTGCCGTACTTCTCATCCAAATCTGGACTCTCTGAAGCGAAAATTGACATCGGCATGGGACGAAATTGACCCAGAAGTGGTGCGTGCCACATGTGCGCAGGTTCTGCCACGACTTCGGAAAGTAATCAAAAACAAAGGGGGTTATATTGAATAACTTGTATATTTTCTGAAAGCTTATTAAATTTACTATCTTCACAGCATATAACTTGTTTCATTTGACCTAATTATAAGTCCGAAAGATGAGTTTTTATTTGTGCACACTTCGCTGAATCACGATTAGTTTTATACTTTTTTACTACAATTGAAATTGTAAATGTAGGTTAAATTGTTTGTTTTTTGTTATTTTTAAAACAACACTGTATGTGTACTTTTTCCAAAATGTCTTTATGGCAGTTTAATTACTGAATTACAAATTATCCAGACACATTAAAAAAACTACGTTATCTACATTGGTTTGCTGTACATGATTATTTGAAATCATGTTCTCCAAATGGGAACGTTTGTCACTAAAAGTGTCACAGGCTTTCTTCGGGAATCCTAAAATACCAGTTCAGCTAGGTAACCCGAATACCTTCGCTGAAACAAAGTTGTGTCTAAATTTTATTTTATTCCAGCTCAAGAAGTAGTCTGCTATGAGCCTGACGGTTTTATACAATTAGTTTGAACGAAAGCTCGGAATGATCCGTTGAAGACTCTTCTTCACAAACAAACAGAGACCACTGTCTCTGATAAGAACGAATATATTACAAAAGTCACGACCAACAAAATTTCTATTCCACGCTTTGCCACACTGCAAAACTAAATCAACGCTACAGCTTGATTCAATCAATACAAAATGGTTCTACCTCTGTAGACATTTTGCGCCAATGTTTTAGAGCATGTTGCTTCAAAACACTGGCGCAAAATAAATTTAACACTTGCCCCAAATTCTATTTTCTCTCAAAGCAACACTTTTCACTTTAGGCGTCTCTCTCATTTTTGTCTCTCTTTTGTCGTGGTTGTCTGCTTTCTCTTTTTCGTCTGTGTCATTGCAATCGAGCGAGCTATACAGTATATATAGATAAAAGTCACGTGCCAACGAATTACTCGCAAACGCTAGACCATTCTCCAACTCCCTAGAAAGGCGCCTTTGCTCGAGCCAAATAGCATATACGCGAAAATTTTACAATTAGCGAGTTATGGTGGCGCCTGGACAAAACATGTTACGTCATTACTGTTGGACGAAAAGAGAAGAAGGATACATCAGCAAATCGTCGACATTATATCGCATAATACGAAAGCAGCGCCCCATGGCGACGCGATTATTATTTCATATTAAAACTTCGAATTACTTATAACGGGAATAAATTACATAATGATCATTAAAATTATTAGGAATGAAGTGTGACAACGAGGTAGCTGGAGAAATCGAGATACAGTAGATAACATATCAACAGAAAGCGAGGACTGTGTAACTACGGACGCAAGTCCACGATGGAGAGAAAAGAACATCTATCTCTGGGTGCTCATGGGCACCATCGTCTTCCAATAATATAGAACAATATGTTGGCAAGGATAGCTTTAAAGTTTTTTTACTTTTTTTAAGTCTAGAAATCATTCATTATATCACGCAGGGACGAACTTATATGCTAAACGAGACAGGAATGCGCAAAATTTTAGCATAGATACAGAAAAAATGTCACGTTTCATCGGTTTGTTTCTTATTAGTGGCTGAATTGGCTCCCTAGGGAAAATGATTACTGATCAACAAGTACTTTTCAGGAAACATCAATCTTTGCAATAACTATGAGCCGAAAAAGATTCAGATCAATTAAGCAATTTTTGCATGTTGCTGATAACCAATTTTTAACACCTTCCAAACTTTCAAAAGTTGAGCCTCTGTTTGAAATGCTAAAGAAGCAGTGTCAGCAATTTACTATATTTGATGAATTCATCAATATTGATGAGTCAATGATTCCTTGCAGAAGACTTTATAGTGCCAGAAAATTTATCAGAAATAAACCTATAAGATTCGGTTATAAAGTGTGGATGTTTTGTGGCTCAACTAGTTTTCCCAATACTTTTGCAATCTATCGTGGTAAAAAAAGCAACGGAGAGGGCTCATTAAGGTCATATGTTGTGAAAAAAATCCTAATTCCAGTAAAAAATAAAACATCTTTTTTATGTCGTCTTTTTTGACAACTTTTTTACAAACTACCAACTTTTGTCCGATCTTTCCAAACAAGGCATTCGAGCGTGTGTTACAATTAGAGAAAACCGCACTGGACATTGTCCTCCTAAGACAAACAAAGAGATACAGAAGCAGGACAGAGGAACTTATGATTTCCGATCAGACGGAATCGTGCTCTGTGTAAACTGGAACGATAATTGTGCCATAACGGTTGCTGTTACTACTATGGTATGACACCGATACACAAAACTAAAAGACGAATGAAACAGGAAGCAAAAAAAGTTAGTCTCATTATATTTGTATGTACAACAAAGATATGGGAGGTGTAGACGTTTGTGACAGACTGTTGTCCACGTACAGACCACGATTGCGTTCAAAAAAGTGGTAGTGGAATCTATTTTGCATGCCTTTAAGTTGTCGGTGATTGCAACCTACAATCACATTTATCCCTTCAACAAATTGGTTCCTCATGATTTTCAAATAACTGCGGCAGAAACACTAATAAAACGTCAGGTTTCGAGGGTTCGCCCAGGTGGTCCAGTAGCTCCTGCACCACTAGCTGTGAGATATGATAGATTTAATCTTCATTTAGTGCCATGCAAGCAGGGTCGGTTTGTTTTTGCTCCAAAAACACAAGACTTATGTGTCGTAAATCCACCAAAATACTGTACAAGACAAGAAGCAAACAATTTCACACAAAAAACTTATTTGCAAGTATTAAATATTATACCTGCTTTGCTGAAACTGTTTTGTGCTTGTAGCGAAATACTGTAATAAACTAAAAACTATTCATTATATGTTGCTGTTGCTAACTATTTTGAAATATATTTGTTATACATAAGAAAATGCACTGTTCCATTATTTCTTTACAAACACTACCTTACAATAGCCAACGCTCCCATTATGGAAACATATAAAATTTTGGGTTATTCTTGGTTTAAAATGAAAAAACCTCATATTACATCTAATAAGACTAAAATCAGTTGCTTTTGAAAATTTGAATGAGAAGTAACGATTAACTCATATAGCTGGCACTAAAGGATTAAGCTTTGTAGTTGTTAAGTTTTTTTACAGTCAACTACTAATTATAATAGTTTACGTTGATGATTTAAGCTATTGGCTTTTAAACTTTTTACGCAAACTGATGCAGTGATAACATTTGACTGATGTGATGACTTTGGTTTGAAATTGGACAGCATTTTGGAAATTAAATTTGTCAAGTGCAATTTAAAATTAAAGTCATGATATTATCGGCAATGTACTATAGCATGCTGACAATCTTAGGTTTTTATACTGGTATGTCGAGAATAACGCTTTTCGTTTTTACAACTCTGTCGTGAAGTGCGCATGACGTATATATCGGTCACAGCCAGACGCTGTATCTAGTGCGCATGACGGATATATACGTCTTGATAGTTGCAGCTTTTCACAGCGCGGATTATTTCGCTTCTCGCACTCACTGCTATCTCGCGCTATTATGTGAAAAACGATGCAACAAAAAAATAGTCTCCTGCCAGACAAATGTTACTGTTTTATTTTTTGTTTTTTATGTAAATCAGAAAAGTTTTTTTTTAAAGTTTGAGATAAATACCTTGTGCTTCGTCTTGTGTTTATAGCTTAGTTTTAGCGTGAGATCTGACAGAATTTCATCAAAAAAGTTCGATTGTGGAAAGAGCTCTCAAAATTTTAGACAATATAACTAAATTTGGCGTTTATTATACAGATTGATTTTGACGTTTTCTTGGGTTTGCAGTAATACCTTCATTAAGGTCAGATAGTTTTTCTGATATATTTGTAAAAGTATTTATCCTGTATATAAGTGAAACGACCAAGCAAATTTCTTTATGTCTCAGAGAGCAAATTGTTATCGCTTTGGGCTCGTTTTCTATGACAAGAATTGACCGGAGGATTCTTTGTTTTACGAGGTATTAACTTTTTTTTACTTGCTCTTGCGCTTAAGCGCTAGGCCAAGCAAAAAATTAAGAAAACAAAAAATTCTCCGGCCAACGCTCGTACGGGAAACGAGGCTTTATTCTTGATGTCGATAATGATTTGTCCTTTCTCGAAAGCTCGGAAAATGAAAGCGCCGACGAAGGCTATTTAACACAATGCCACACTTTGCGACACAGATCAAAAAATTTATTTCACTGTTTTGCAATATTGATTGTTCAAATTTTTATTTTTACACTTTGTTTTTTTTTCTATTTTGTTTGGATTTGTATTTAGCTTCAAATTAGAATCACTTTGTTGCTTTTTTATTTTGCGACTCCTAAATTTTAGCATGAGTAATTTTTCCAAAGCGCTGTAATAAAAAAAAACACAGCAAGTTGATTCGATGTTGGGGACTTTCCCGCAAAGCTCGAAGCAGCGATTTTAATCGATCGAGACGAGAAAGAAAGCGAGACGCAAAATTAAATACCCACTGTAACTCGGATGGCAAAAATTTTATTTCGCACTTCACGGGTAATCAATATTTTTCATCGTGCGTCAAGTTGTGAAATAGTAGGTATTTGCATATTATAGTATTGCAGAAAACTATCACAATGTAATTTAATATTCTTGCGGTTTAATTGAAATAAAAGATTAGAAAAATTTTTACGACTTATTTTTTGTTTTCGGTGTATTTTTTTCAGGTTCTTCAGGCACAGTTTCAATGTCCAGAAAATCAGAAATGCCTTATACAAACGCGTTTATACAAGAACTGATGAGGTTTCGAACTCTTGCTCCTCTTGGTGTAGCGCATAAAACAAATGCTGACGTAAATCTCGATGGCTTCAACATTCCAAATGAAACATTGGTAAAAATTGTTTTGAAAATGTTTCAACGATTTAAATTTTGAATTTTGGTACGCAGTTAAATATTATTGAAATAGAATAAAAAAAATTGATACAGAACTATTTGAATCAAATTATTTGCACTTATATATGACAATTGTTATATACGTATATAAAAATTTATTGAGTTAAAAAAACTCAAAGTCAGAAATTTGATTTAGAAGAAAAAACCTGAGACTTGAAGTATTTTTATGATAAGTTTATATTTCAGTATGTTACTATGAAGTTTCGAATGATTTAACAAGCAATATTTGTCCGTAAATGCTGCTTATTTATGTTGACATCAAGTAAAAAAAGCTACACCTTAATCATTCATACTGAGGTTTCCCTAAATTTTTTGTCGACGGCACAAATTTTGCACAAAGAGTTCATATGGCACACTACCGAACAAACATCATACAAAATTTATCAGATTGTTCTTATTAATTCTTACAGCCTTAATTCGAACTTCTGTATTTAAACTATTGCCTTACTCTGCACACTCAAGCACAAAAATCAAAATAGTACCTCAAATCAAAAATCTTAAATTACTTTTTAGTCATACCCATTACTTGCAAGTAACTAAAGAGAAAAACTCTTTGCCAAAAAATCAAATAAAATTGGAATATGAAGAAAAACTTATCTTTAAGTAGGCATATGAAAACACATGAATCTTCGCGGAAAACCTGAAAATAACTTTTAGCATATTGATGACCAGCCAACGTTTTTGAAAATTCATAATTCATCTAATCTCGCAAAAATGTCAAGGAGCAAACACAATTAATTTTTTATGTATTTCAACAAGCTTCGCATTGTAATTAACAGTGCAAAACAGGATTGCAAAATATCAAGATTAAAAAAAACCTTTTCACCGCTAAAGTTATGATCTTTTAAAAATAAAGAAATAATTAAAATTTATTTTATTTTACTTTAACAGTGAGTGATATTTTTAAAACACTGCAAGCATTTTTTACACTTTGCTTACTGAAGAATAACTATGGGCCTAGTTTATAAAGGTTGTAGTTGTTTTATTTTAGAAAGTTTTGTAACTTAGGTTTTGTCAAACATCTGGGCGGTTCACAACGATCCTAATCTGTGGAAGAATCCTGAAATATTTAATCCTGAAAGATTCTTGGATCAACAAGGAAACTTCATTAACTCCAATAATTTGATTCCGTTTTCAATTGGACCTCGCCATTGTTTGGGTGAACAATTGGCAAGAATGGAAGTTTTTATTTTCTTAGTTGGAATGGTTCAAAAGTTTGAATTTCTTCCTGATCCAGCTTCAAAAACTCTACCAACAATTGATGATGGATCACCTGGTATAACATTTATACCCATACCGTATAAAATTATTGCAAAAGAACATTAACTAAATGTTGAATACAAAAAAAAATTACTATTCCAAAAAATCAAAGTGCAAACTAAATTTTTTTAATAAAAGCAAACATAAATCAAAAAATTGCTTTTGGATCAAAAAAAGAAAATAATTACAAATTATTTCGATTGCTTTTTTTTCAATTTTATGACGTATGAGCCACTAACCCAAGGGTGAATAAAGTGCGACCCGCCAAAGATATCCATGCGGCCTGCGAGGTGTTTTAAAAAAGGTGTTTTTTTAGAGATCCCTACATTTTAGGGACAAATGACATTTCATCATAACCCACAATTATTGAAATTTATCGATGTCAGTTTATGTTTGGCCCGCAGATCCTTCCAAAAGCTCCAATCTGCTCCAAGCTTGAAAATCATAGTCCACCCCTGCATTAACCCGACTAAACGCTATAGAACAACTTTTATTTTGCCTTACCTAGTTCTTAATTGTTAAATCGGCTGAGCTGCTTATAAAATCAAGCACATTGCTTGAAACCGCAATAAGATAAAGAGGATCGTATTTCTTTGACTAGAATGCGCCCTTGTTTAAACGCGCTCAAACTCACAATAAAATAAGATTGAATGCCCACAATCTATTCGAAAGACTAAGGTAAGTTAGTAAAACTAAAACTTAAATATAAATAATACTATCAAAAACAAAGAGTCTTAATCTAGTAAATTCAATTAAAAAACGTAACATCGTTAATTTATTTGGAATGAGAAAGTCTTTTTTAAAAACTTTTTTAATTCAAATTTACCCGTCAGTTAAGATTTTTTTCTATCTAATAGTGAAGAATAGACTTTTGTCAACTAACTTATTGACTTTTTGCATGCTTTTTTATATAATTTATAAGAGTTCATACGGTTTTGTAAAATGAGTTTTTATGGCAAAAACAAACAAGAAACAAAAAATGCTTCTGACCTTTCTTTTTTTTTTATTACTTGTTAAAAATCATTATTACTTTAATAGGAGAGAGATTAATTTTTAACACAAATTTTGAGTCAGGCCTGGGTTAAGGTACTAGCAATTTGAGCAACTTTCCAGGGCCCCATTAAAAGTTTATGATATTCTTAATTTTAAGCAATTTCTATCAAACTTTATCATATGGTTTTTCATAACAACTTATTGCAAAAGCAATCTGAAATGTTCAAAAAGCGTAATTGCTATTTAAAGAGACAGTATCCTTAACTTATCCACATGGTTTGGGAAGCTTTGACGTTTTACGTCTTTGCATTTTTATTCTCCTGTTGAATTTTCTTAAAAGGTGGCTTACTGTCACACTTCATTATTAATAAGTTTAATCATTACCATGTAGTTTATTCCCGACAAAAGTAATTTGTAGTTTTATTATAAGATAACAATCGCGTTGCCTTGGAGCGCTGCTCTCGTATTATGTGATATAACGTCCGATTCGCTTTCTATTGCGTGTTGCATGTATCTTTTTTTCTCTTTTTGCCCGACAGTAATGACGTAATATGTTTTTGTCCAAGCTTTGCTACCTCGAAGATAGTGGAATGTTCTGGCGCATTTAAGCGTAGCGTTCTCTCCAGAGAATTCGAACTAGGTCTCAAATATACGAGAAAATTGGCGTCACATGATCTTTTGTCTATATAAATGAATGCGAAGCGAGAGACGACACAGACGAAAAAGAAAAAACGGACAAGCACGACGAAAGAGATGCGAAAACGAGAGAAACGCCTGTAGGCGGGGGGCCTGCGTGTTGCTTTTGGAGGAATAAGGTCCCCTGACCTCCCTCACTTTGTTGATGGAAAGGATGACCTTGATAGTTATCTGTTGCGTTTGAAAGATATGCTACGGTTGCAAATTGGCCCCAGACTAATTGGGCGTCTCAGTTGAGTGCTTTGTTGAGTGGAAAAGCTTTAAATGTTTATTCCAGGCTCTCGCAGGAGGATGCTTTGGATTACTAGCGCTTGAAGGCGGCGTTGCTGCAGCGATACAATTACACGGAACAAAGGTATTGCCAATGTTTTAGAGAGGCCAAGCCAGAGGGTGCTGATAACCCTGACCAATTCATTGGAAGACTCAGAAATTATTTCACGCAGTGGGTGAAGCTGTCTGATATGGAAAGTAGCTTCAAAGGTGTTATCGAGCTGATGGTAAAGGAAGAATTTATAAAGTCGTTTTCGAAGAAACTGTCGGTACATCTGATGGAGAGGAAGCCTCAAAGTCTCCGAGAATTGGCAGCGATTGCGGGAAAATACTTGATTGCGCACAACAAGAAGCTGTCAGGTAGAGATTTCAATGTTAAAAAAAGTGTTGGCACTCCAAGACCAGAAGACAAGATTCCCGATGTTTCTCCTACAACGACAAGAAGTGTAAAGTGCTTTAGCTACGGGAAAATGGGGCACAGGGCAAGTGAGTGCTTCTCGAGGGTTCAAGAAAAAAAACCCCAGTAGAAATTCCTTCTATCGTTGCGGAGAATTTGGTCATACTTTTATGCAGTGCAAAAAAGGAAACCGGTTAGCGCGTGGTGGCGCTGGTGCGCGGGAAAGAGCATACAAGGTTGCTTGCGCCGTGCCTATAAGGAAAAATGTAGTGAAGCCGATAACGGAAGTCAAAAAGAAAAAAATTACAGAAGTTTAAGCGAAGAAAGAAAGGAAGTTGATCCAGAATCACAAAAATATTTAGAACTAAAAGATGGACAAAAAATCGAAATTTTAAATGGTGCATGTTTGGAAGAAAATTTAAGTAATCAAATGCCTACGTCAATTGGAATGGTCGGAAACAAATTGGTCACCGTTTTAAGGGATAATGGTTGTTCCGGAGTGATAGTTAAAAGGGAGTTGGTTGCAGAAGGGCAGCTCACAGGCAAGGTGAGATATATAATGACGGTCGCGCGCACTTTGCTGAAGGCCCCGTTCGCAAATGTAGAAATAAGCACGCCCTATTATAGTGGAACAGTGGAAGCTTTATGCCTAAGGGACCCGCTGTATCAGTTGATTATAGGAAATATTCCGGGAGCTAGAACATCCGATAATCCTGATGAGACTTGGTGCGGGGAGGCGGCAGCAGTTACTCGGTCACAAGTTAGAAAAAAGAACTGAGTCAAAACCTTTGAAAGTTGCGGAGGCAACGAATCAGATGGCTGTAACAAAGGATAAGACCCATCCCTCTCAAAGTATATGACAAAGGAAGCTCCCTTGATCAGGAACGGAAAAGAGATTAGTCATGTAAAGCGGAAGGAAATTTTGTACCGCATTACCAAGAGGGTTGATGTAGAAAAGGAAGAACTGAAGCAAATTTTAGTGCCGAAAGACTTGAGGAAGAAGGTGATAGAGGTTGCTCATGATCGATGCTGGCTGGACATATGGGAGTCAAGAAGACGGAAGATAGGTTGCTGACCAATTTTTATTGCCTGGGGATTCACCAGGATGTGGTGAGCTTCTTCAGGTCATATGATGTGTGTCAGAGGACGGTATCGAAGGTGAGAGTAGCAAAAGTTCCGCTGGGAAAAATAAAGTTAATGGATTTGTTATTTAAACGTGTGGCAGTGGATTTGATTGACCTGCTTATGCCAGCAAGTGACAAGGGGCACAGATATGTGCTTACTCTGGTAGACTATGCAAAACGCTATCCAGAGGCCGTGCCTCTCAAGAATATCGATACCGAGAGAGTAGCAGAAGCACTTTTAAATCTACTGTATACAGTCGAGTTGAAATTCCGGAAGAAGTGTTAAGTGACCTTGGTACTCAAATTGTGTCGGAATGCATGCAGGAAATATCAAGATTGTTGTTGATCAGAAGGCTGACGATGACACCGTATCATCCGATTTGCAATGGTCTGACTGAGAAATTTAACAGTATGCTGAAGAAGATGTTGAGACGATTATGTATTGACAGCCTAAGCAGTGGTATAGGTTTATAAACCCACTTTTATTTGCCTATAGAGAGGTTCCTCAAGCGTCCACTGGGTTTTCACCCTTTGAACTTTTGTATGGTCGCACTTTGCGAGGACCCATAACGATTCTGAAGGAACTGTGGACAGGCGAATATGAATCAACGGAAGTCAAAACCAGTTATCAATACGTGTTGGAGTTGAGAGAGAGACTGGAAGAAATGGTGAAACTTGCTCAGGAGGAGCTAACAAAAAGCCAAATTAGATACAAGAAAAATTATGACAAGAAAACAAAGGATCGATTATTCAATGAAGGAGACTGAGTTTTGGTAATGCTTTCAACGAACAATAACAAACTTTTAATGCAATGGAAAGGACCGTACAAAATTATTCAAAAGATGGGGATCACGACTATAAAATTTTAGGAAACAAGGAAAAGAATTACCATGCCAACATGTTAAAAAAATATTACGCCCGAGAAGATGAAGCAAAAACCGGAAATGAGAAAGAAGATTTAAAGATAGCAGCTGGTGCGGAAATGTTATTGGAGGAAGAAATACCTAGCATAGACGAAGATTCGTTATTAGAATTGGGAACATATAAACAAAAGAAAGATGTAAGCAATGCCAAATTGGCAACAGAATTGGATGATAGCCAATGTCGACAACGGCAGGTTTTAATAGAAAATATGCTGCTGTTTTTTCAGATGTGCCGGGAAGAACGTCGAAGATTGAACACAAGATCAATTTAGTAGATGAGAAGCCTGTTTACCTAAAACCTTATCCTTTACCATATGCGCTGAGGCAGGAACTGAAAGACGAAATAAGGGAGATGTTAGATATGGGAGTCATTAGAAAGTCATCATCGCCGTATGCTTCACCGGTAGTTATTGTGAAGAAGAAGGATGGTTTGAATTGCATTTGCGTCGACTACAGAAAATTAAATAAAGTGACGATTTCGGATGCGGAGCCAATGAAGACTTCGGAGGATCTCTTCCAACAGTTGGGGAAATTGAAATTCTTCTCGAAGATTGATCTCAGTAAAGGGTATTGGCAGATACCGGTGGCAGAAGAAGATGTATTCAAAACTGCGTTTGTGACACCGGAAGTTCATATAAATTTCTTGAAATGCTCTTTGGCATGAAGAGCTCCGGTGCAACATTTGTTCGTGGGATGAGAGAAGAGCTTTCAGGCATGTCCAGCGTTGAAAGTTATATCGGTGATTTAATTGTGTTCTCCAGCGATTGGGAGACACACCTGCGGACTTTGGAAGAATTGTTGAAAAGACTAAGTGAGGCCAACCTCACTGCTTGTCCTTCAAAATGTATTTTTGGAGCGTCTACTGTCGAATTCTTAGGTCACGATATCGGGTATGACTGGATTACACCAAACGATGACAACCTGGACAACATTGTGCGAGCAAAGCGGCCAATCACGAAGAAGGAAGTTCGATCATTTTGTGGGTTGATCGGGTACTATCAAGACTATATTCCTTCATTTGCAATTATAACGGCACCGTTGACGGACTTAACGAAGAAAGGGCAGCCGAACTTTGTCGAATGGGGTGAAGCTCAGGAGAAAGTTTTCAATACCTGAGAGAGGCTTTCCTGAATTGACCCATATTGAGACTTCCCGATCATTTGATAGACTTCATCCTACACACGGATGCATCCAACAGCGGAATTGGAGCCGTTTTGATGCAGGAACACGAAGGAAAGCTCCACCCCGTCGAGTACGCAAGCAAGAAGCTGAAGAATGCGGAGACGAAGTACTCCATGCTTGAAAAGAAGTGCTTGGAAATAATATGGGGAGTTGGTAAATTTCGCTTATTTCTGGCCGGAAAGAAGTTTGTCCTGCAAACAGACCACAAGCCACTTACTTTCATTAGCACGGCCCGTTACAAGAACGATCGTATACTTTGGTGGTCTCTATCATTGCAGGGGTACGACTTTGTAGTGAAGGACATTGCCGGCAAGGAGAACGTTACGGCAGACTATCTCAGCCGCATAATTGTTTAGACTTTCGTGTGTATAATTTGGTGTTTTGCTGTGTAAAATTATTTGTATTCATGTGTATTTTTAAAAATATTACTGCATAATATTTTTCTTGCTGGATGCGTATGTCACACTTCATTATTAATAATTTTAATCATAACGGTGTAGTTTATTATGTAATTTTAATCATAGTTCATCCATCTGGATGCCATAGTCTTAATTTAGTAGTTGGCGACAGTGAAACAAGTTGCCTGCAATCTACTTCATTTTTTGTACCGTCCAACAAATATATGCTTTTTTCTGCTCTCCTAGGCGATGGCATACACTTAAAAAACATGTCAACAGTCTCACTGTAAAACCCTTATGCGAGAATCGATGGTAGTGCAGAATAGAATGTGACAAAACCATTCAATGCACAAAAATAGAAATTAGAGAAACCCTGGCCCAGACTGCAGGTGCTTTCTCGCAGCCTGGGTCGTGAGCAAGTCTGTTCATTGGTGTTAAAGATGACAGACCGAAACCGAACCTACCAAAATGGAATGGAATCCACGCATTCCAATGTTCAGTGTGGGTATGCTAATCGGCAAACGTCCTTTTCAGGACGAGGTAATGCCAGGATAAAGCTGCCCTTTTTAGGGCACATTGCTAACAAATTCCGAAGACCCACTATTCTTCAGCTGAGCACCGAAGGCCTCACTGCAAGCAAAATAAATATTATTCATCATCTCGCTAAGCAGTCTGAGGCACTTGTCATCCTACTGCAGGAGACCCACTGCACTGATGCAGAGAAGTTGGTACTTCCAAGCTACCAACTAGCTGGGTCTTCTTTAAGCAGGAATCATGGCCTTGCCGCGTTTGTCCACGAGCGACTGAGATACACGCTTTTGGACCAATCTCCACTGACATCCGAGATCGAGTGGTTGGTGTGAACGTTGATGGCTATAAAATAGTCAACGTCTATAAACCTCCACCAATGCGATTGCGAATCCTGGATCTTCCAGTGTTTCCTCACCCCTGTCTTTATGCTAGCGATTTTAACTGTCGTCATGCTGATTGGAGTTACAATGACAACAGTCCGGACGGTGAGTGCTTGGCTGGCTGGACAAGTATTAATTGTCTTGCCCTACTATATAATGCCAAGGATGCTTCCAGTTTTTATTCTGGTTGCTGGAACACTGGCACCAATCCAGATCTAGCTTTCGCTAGCGCAGGTCCTAACAGTCGCTTACCGAATAGAAGCATCCTTAAAAAGTTCCCCAGGTCACAGCATCGACTTTTGCTTATTAAACCACCAAGGTTTGCTATAGCAGTGCCAAGCATTATTGTTAAGCGATGGAACTTCCACAAGGCCAAATGGAATCACTACATTGCTTTGACAAATACATTCGCAAAGACTTTGTTGCCGCCTGATTCACTTGATGTGGATGTGGCTTACCAGGACTTTTGTAACACCATTAACCCATTAAAGCCCAAATTTTTTTTCTTTTTCTTTTACTTTATACTTTTACAAGACTTTTTCTTGTAATTTTCCTTTTGCTGGTGTAAATAAAAAAGCACCACTAACATAGTACACATAGCTGTTGCATATACAGACCTACTACTTTTGCAGTTAGGGGATTATGGGGAAGCATGCGCCTCATCCCCAAATGGGGATCATGGGCGTTAATGGGTTAAGAAAGCAGCCAAAAAGACTATCCCACGCGAGTATCGAAATAACTATATTCCGTGTTGGGATGCAGATTGTGAATCCCTCTATAAAACTTTAAGCGTAAGCTAAAGCTTATAAAAATATTTTTACATTCGTCCATGTTTAAAAATAGATTGAATTCTTTGGCACTATTATCTGTTGAAAAAGAAATTACAAAGAATATAAATATAGAAAGTGCAAAGAAAAGATTTGCTGATTTAGCGGCAGAAAAAATTGTTTCAAATAGACTGATTTCCTGCACTGTCCCAAATACAAGTTAAAAAAAAAATATTATTTTTAATTGTCAAAAGCTAACAAGTCATTTCTATTATTCTATGTGTTTCAGTATTTTTTTTTGTGAAAAGTTTATGAATGCTTACTGTGTAGAAACAATCTTCCTGTTTGTTGTTAAAGAATAGGTTGTAAACTATAATACAATTTTCTGTTTTTTGTCGTGTATTTTTAATAATTGTACTTGTAACAAATTTCTGTATGCCCAGGGCGCCAGCAACCCTAGACCCGGCTCTGCGTTAAGTAACTAATTGAAAGCAGAGAAAATTCTCGAAACAATCCAAACGTATATAGAGATTAGGGTAAAATTAAAATTTTTTGTTAAGTTGGAAACACCGTCATGTGGCATTTTTTTTGACAACAAACATTGACAAGAAAAGTAATTTTCATCTACAATCAATCAATCATGTTTATTCTGCTATTAATCTATATAATCATGTATAAATTTTCGGCTGCGTAGTCTGATAATTAAAAGCCTCGTTTTGAGAACTCACACAATGTACAATCGTGGTTCCAAATCTACCTGCGCAGTGTTGTGTCTGGAAAAGATACTTTACGGCACTTTTTCTCTTCTTGACAGTCTTGGCAAACGGCTTTAAATTTCATTCCTGTTAGTACATAAAAAAAAACAACCGGCCAACAATATCTGGAAGCAAATCCAAGTAATTGCTTGACGGTTGCTTTAAGCATAACGCATTCGACATTTTCTGGTGGTCACAAGAATAAATATATAGGTGAAAATTTTTTAAATATTGTGCTAAACGCTTGACGCTCACTAGCACAAAAAATAATTATTTATTTGTGCAAATGGGCGTTAAGCATTAACAGGGTTTAACACATACACAATTGTCTACAATAAAACGCGTTCGAGCTGAGCAATGCAATGTCAAATATGTTCTGGTTCATTTAGTTTCTCTGTTTTTTAGCCCTTTTCTACGCAACCTTTTTCGAGCTATTGACTCCTCAAAGGCGGGGCTTCAGAAGCCCACCAAATTAACGATTCGTAACTCCAAAATTACTTAAGCTATCTTTATGAAATTTAAGCAGAGTAAAGATCATTTATTTAACTTTTGTTAGAGCAAAAAAGTTTTTTTAAAATTTATTTGATAAAGTATGCAGACTTGCAATTTAGCAAGGTCACTTCAATTTTTACGTTTTGACAATCATTTAACTAGCGTGAAATGCGATTGTAACGGATTCGCTGTTGTAATAGTCGTAAACTTAATTAAAAAATGGACGTAAAGAGAGACGTCAATGCGCACGACAATTACAAACAATGAAGAAGCTAAGGGAAGCTTGTTTCATTGTTTGAATGGTTGTTAATGAAAAATATTTTAGACCAGTTTCATTATTTTCTTGCTCACATATTTTGTCTACATGTTTTTGTTGTTATTATAAGCCTAGTTGTTGCTGCTTTTTTTAAAAAAAGATAAAAAAAAACGAAAATATACTTTTTTTTTACATAAAAGAATTTGAAATTGGCTATGTTTTTATATTTACCAGTGTTAAAATATCGACTTACAGATATTATAAAACCAAAAAAACTTTATCTTTTATATATTACTGTTTACATCCACATCGTATTTCACCGCCGCATAAAGAGTTTTTTTAATTATTGAAATGAAACTACGCCATTGCATTACTTTACAAAAAAACACTGAGAAAACAATATTAATCTATATAAATGTTACTCTTAGTTGCGTAACATATCTCGGCATCGATCAAATCATGAAGTGCAAATTTGTAAGCAGTGCCGCAAACACGTGAAAACAGAGAAAGGCGAAAGAAATAGAGACACAGAAACTCGCTAGATCTTTCCTCTCTGGTTCTACCTGACAACGGACCGTGAGGGTATGGAGCCAACTAACTTCTCTCGCACAGAAGAGGTTACCCAACACAGTTTATATATTATAGTAATTTAATAATGTTATCGTAACTGGTCCGGCGGTTATAGACTAATATTTCACAGTCTGAAAACAAGTACAATATAAGATTAAAAATATAAAGTTAATTTAACAAACAGAAAGACCTCGGCTAATATCTTCCAAATTAACAGATTACAATTTATACAAAAAGGATATCAAGCATATCTCAGCTAACACCTCGCCAAGTGCTTAACTAAATTGAAACGAAGGAGAATCTACGTCACCATGTTGCCAAATAAAAAGATCGGTGACAAATTAAAATTTTAAGGGCGAGATAACACGTATGTCGATTACAAAATGTGGAAGAGCCACATATTTGACACTGATTTCGTAATTTGTTCATGTTTTTTCTTTGCATTTTCTGGCCTGATCCAATTTCATTATCGTCGTCGTCGTCGTTTGAAGGGTATCCACTCCAGGTCAGACACAAACAGGACTGGGACCGAGGGTTTATTCTTTTACTACCCCAGACTGATGCACTGCCTGGATCAGATGCTGGCAGTGATGTCATTAAGCCAGCATCGAGCTTCGTCATCCAAAACCGTCAGACCTCGTGCTCCATGTGGTGCCCGATGTATAGGGCACGCTATTAGTACATGGTCTGCGGTTTGCTCAGAGGCGCCACACTCGCAATTCGGTGAAGGAGCGAGACCCCATTTGTGCATGGATAAATGGAATCGCCCAACACCAGTCCGCAGGCGGTTGAGCTTAACCCAAGCTGCTCGGGGTAAGCCCATCCCAACAGGCCTGGCAGAGGTCCCGGGTACAAAAGCACACAATCCCGGGTACAAAGGCTTCAGAAGCCCGGCTTTTTTAGAGTCTTTGATATTGGCTTTCAGAGTCAAGATAAATATTTCTAAAATCTTGTTTTAAAAAAAACTTTTGTAAAATCTTGTTATTAAGAAGATCGCTTTATAGAAAATACAAGCCATATATTAGGCCTAGGTGTTCCAACTTTGTCGCTCCTGCTGACAATTTTTCAAAATTATGTAAAACTTGCAGGCCGTATTTAATCAAAATATCTAAAAATGCGAAACACTATTGTTAAAACACTTCTTTTTTTTTTTTTTTTTTGTTCATCACCAGCCTTATAAGATCTACCAAAGATAATTGTTTAATTGACCTCACCCCTTGAACAAAAGGTTTTATTTATTTAAAAACAAAGCAGCCAACTTTTTGCTTTTATACTGAATGCATGATCAAGATGGTTCGTAATTTATACTCATGCTGAAACAAAAATCTGATATTCAAAAAGCAGAGCAGATTTTTTACCAAGTTTCAAGTTTTTCTGGCGTGATTCGCAGTATCAAAGGTTCTCAAATGACTTATAAGATGAAATTGTGTGTATAAAACGCAAAAAAATTTTATTTTTATTTGGAAAATTTTCAATGCGAATCTAGTTTTAACGATATCGTAGCAAAATGAACAAGATCAAATCACTTTTCTTTTTTTGGCATATGTTGTCAACATTTGACTAATCCAAACATGACAAATTTTGTTTTAGAAACAGTTGATAAACTGGTCAAAAAGTCATAGTTTTTTTCCTGTAAACTCAACCAAAACTTTTACGCCTTTGGCTCATCTTATCGGTATTTCACAAAATTATAAAACATCGGCTTCTGTTTTATCTGTTATTAAAACAGTGCTTGGCAACCATAAAGTTTGGTCTTAACAGCCAATAATATCGTCGTCGTCGTTGTCGTCGTTTGAAGGGTATCAACTCCAGGTCAGATACAAACAAGATTGGGGCCGAGGGTTTATTCTTTTATTACCCCAGGCTGGCTGCACTGCCTGTATCAGATGCTGGCAGTGAAGTTGTTAAGCCAGCATCGGGTTTCGTCATCCAAAACCGTCAGACCTCGAGCTTTATGTGATGCCCGATGTATAGGGCACGCTGTTAGTACATGGTCTGCGGTTTGCTCAGAGGCACCACACTCGCAATTCGGTGAAGGAGCGAGACCCCATTTGTGCATGGACGAATGGAATCACCCAACATCATACTGCAGGCAGTTGAGCTTAACCCATGCTGCTCGGGGTAAGCCCATCCCAACAGACCTGGAAACGGTCCGGTGCACAAAAACACGCAGCCTGGAAGCACTTTCACAGCACCCCGTTTTCTATTTATGATTTGTCCATCCAGAAGCGCAGATGCCAAGTCTGGCAAGGTTGTCCAAAAGATTCCGCGCAGCCGGCACAAACGGGCGTCTGGATTTTAGTCTCACTTGGCGAGTATCTGAGGACCCACTTAAAAGACCATATAAGATGTGATTAGGGTCCAGAGATCCACAGTGGGCAAACAAAAGTGTCGCTCCCAGTCGGCGAAGTTCAGCCGGATGGATGCCTGAGAGTATGGCTAGGTAGTCCGTTGGAGTGGGACGCAGGCATCCAGTGACTATGTGCAAAGCGTCGTTCAAGACACTGTCTACGAGACGAGTGCGACACCAGACTGGTGCACAGTACTCAGCTGTTAAGTAGACTAGAGACAAAGTGGATGTGCGTAGTGTTTTAGCACCAGCACCCCATCCCGAGCCCACAAGTTGCCTCATCAGTGCGACGCAAGAGGATAGATTTTGCGCAATGCCACTAGATGTTGACAAAACGTAAGCGATCTGTCCAGTTTAACCCCAAGATAAGTAGGGGTTGGACAGAACGGTAAAAGTCTACCGTTGTTGAAGACCTTTAGCTCAAGTTTGAGATCTCGGGTATTTAAGTAAAAGGCTGCCGTCACCGTCTTAGTGTGACTGAGCTTCAACCTCCAAGTCTGGAGATGCACTGAAAGTGTAGACATGTCTTGGCTTAATGTCCCCGTTATTCCGCAGCATATGAGTTGCAGAGCACTGCTCTAGATCTTGACTATGGTTTATTTATCTGTTATCAAATACCTGTCGATAAACACAAAGATCTAAACCAGTGGTCTCCAAACTTTTCGAGCAGGGGGCCGTATGTAGATATTTTAGGGCCTCCTCGGGCCAAAACAAAAGGCTTTCTCTAATTGTCCTACCAATCAAAATGCTTTCTAAAAAAAAAGGTCTTCGTTCAATTTTGTCCCAAAATCATAGCGATTTCCAAAAAAAAAAAAATCTTCACTTTGATTTAATTTCTGATTTCACTGTTGCTAAAACTGATGCTAGCCTAATTAATTCTAATGTAACTCCAATTCGAACGTAACTATAACCTAATACTGACGTAAGTCAAACCTGATCTTGTTCTAGATAATTTACGTTAAAAAAAGTAAATTGCAGTCTTTTTGTAAGTTCTAAAATTTTATTGAGTCTTGATTGCAAAAACAATTTGTTTTTGTAACGGAGCAGTACCAGCTGAAATATTGTGAAGGTAATACGGTTTTGCGAAAATTTTATCAACAATTGCCAAAAACTTGATCTTGTAGGAATTCACGGATGTGAGAAAATATTTTGTTTCAAATTTAAGGTGAAAACCAAAATAAAAAAAGTTATCACTTTGAAACTGGATCCAATTTTACCTTTTTTGTTCCAAAAATCAAGTGAAGACTTAAAAAATGTTTTTTTCTCCAAATTCATTCATATTTTTGAATTTCGAAATTTTTTCATATGCAAGTAATCTTTAGTGGTGGCCAAAAAATTTGTTTTGGCTAAAGGTTTCCTTTTTTGCCCAAAAATCTCTGATTGCGCCCAAATATTTCCTTGTCGCTGCTCAAAATATTCTGATTTTGCCCAAATAATTTCTTGTCAATGCCAAAAACTTCTAATTTTGCCCAAGTTTCTGAGACTTGGGGAAAAATTGCCCGCTTAACCTCGGCTTGTACGACTATGCTCTTTAACGCTGTTTTAGAAAAAGTTTCAGGAAAAAAAATTGATAAAAAAGTGTAATTTAATTTTTTTCAACTTACTCTTGGGTTAACTATTCAAAAATTTTTACCACCTGGTTTCATTTTACTTGAAAAAATGAATAAAAGTAAGTTATACAACAAAAATTTTTAAATCCAATAAAAAAAATATGAAAATCGCATTTACTATTAAGTATAGTTACTACGCATATAAAATTTAGCAACAATGGTGGCCGAACAATAGCCGAAAAAAGGAAGATTTAATGTAAATATAAAGCATTTATATTGCATTTAGATATGCTTGTTAACAAGGAGTATATATTTTCTTTTTTAATTTTGTCCTTTTTTACACATTCAAGACAGCAGTTTTTACAGCATGGTTAAGAAGTACTGCTAAAAAACACGAGAAAAGTTTTGATAAAAAAACATTCGTGACTTTATTGATGTGTTTATTCTAGAAAAGAAAAGAATCCGACTTTATGATAAAATAGTGTGTTTTTAATTTATAAGATATTTAAAAAATATACGAAGTTACTTTAAAAAAACTGAAAAAAGTTATAACGCTATGCAGAACTCCAAATCTTTTTGTTTTAGCTTATGAAATACTTAGTAAAAAACTTTTTGAACTCAAGTTTGGCAAGAACACAAAAAACCTATAATCTTGCACATTTCCATGAAGAAATTAAAGTTACTGTACTTACTATCGAAACTGAACTTAACACAAAAAAAATTAGAGACTTACAAAGCTTTGCAAAATACTCGAAATAAATTTTTAACAGAGTTTAATTTTGTGTATGGTGCGTTGTTTAACGATGTTGACAATAGTGCTAATTGGTAATACATTTCAATGCCATACTTTTGAAAAGAATCAGAAGCTGATGTAGTGTACTGAAATGACGAACAGTTGGTCAACATTTCACTTGTACCGTCTGAGCAGTTGAAAATTTTCAAATAATTGAAAAGTTGAAAATTTCAATTGCTTAAAAGAATCCATCAGTTTTATTTGTCGCTTTTGCGTATTGATTATTTACAAAAATTTAAAACTAGCAGACTGAAGAAATCAATTGTTTATGGTTTCTCTGAGCAGCACACGTAGATCAACGCAAAAGTGAGAGCCTTATTTTGAGAAGCGTGACGATATTTTACAGCAAAACAAACGTTGTCTTTTATATATCTGTTTTTTGAATTAAAAAATTGATTTTAATTTGTCACATAAAAATTCTATTAGCAAACATTAAACAATATGATGATGTTCATCTAAGAAAAGGTTAATCTTTTTTTAAACTTAAATTATTGCTATTTATTTGACATATGAGTGTGCAGAAAAAGGTCATGGTTTGTTGAACTTTGGACCATTTGGTTCAATTTTTTTAAAAGAGCCAGATGAGCTACTAGTTCATTTTCAAAGTTTTGTTGTGTTAATGATTTGTTATTCAAGATATACTTGCCACTAAGTTAGCATGTATAACATAATCAGTTTTCTTATTGATTAAAATTGGATCAATAAAGGATTGTCAGTATTTTGTTTTAACTCGTATATATTGGTACTGACGACCTTATAAATATCCATCAGGACCAAGAGTATTGCCATTTGTAAGATGTCTTTCTTTTTTAAGTAAAACTATAAAAATGCGACGTAGATAAACTAAGCAAATAGCTTGAAATAGTCATAAGCTTGCAAGTGGGACCAACAGACTTGGTGTTTCTCAATGGTTTTAATTCAATCAAAAGGTAAATGTTTAAATTATTTGTTTTAAAAAAGTAATTGGATAAAACTAATAACAACTAACTGGAAAACGTATTTATTATAAAAACGTATTTGAATTTAAAAATTAATAACTCAGCTGAATCAGTCGTGCGGGCGAATTGGTAAGAGCCGTTTTGATTGCCACCACAATTACCACTGTGCCGGTTTATTTCTTGTTCCCATCATGTTGTTATGCCTTTGAAAAAGATATCTTTGCTCCCTTTTTTGTGTCAGGTCGTTTTAGTAAACACATTTAATTCGTAGTAATATCAATAATTTAGAAAACTAGAAGCTATCGACGGTATTGCAATATTTTGGCACCTCTGAAAATGGATCACGCAACCCCTCCATGATTACTGTACATTTTAATATCCGCAAAGTTTTTCCGGACTTTTTTGTATTAAGATAAAAGATGGAAAAATAATAAAAATGATGAAAACTTTAAGTTGTTTTTGGATTTGAAGTCTTACAACAATAGCATTAAAATTAAATGTAATTTAATTAAAAATTTAAAGTTTATTAAATAATTTTCTTTTTAAAAAATTTTTGTTATTTTTCCCCATGGTTACAAGCTTAAAAAATTTTACAAAATTCAGTTTACCTTCTAATTAAATATGTAATTGCTTGAATGTTTTTATGGCTTACATAACCATTTTAATTAATTGATACGTTTTAGCCCATGTATATAAAAAATTATGTTTTCATTTTTGTCAATTGGCCAAAAATTGTATCCGAAAACATTGAATGTTTAATTAAAAAGAAATTTCTGTAAAGTAAAACAGTTGCGCCTGTAATTTTACTTAAAACAAATTAAAAATAAATTTTTTCAATAAACATTGAACCGGTGAAGAGCAATCACAACGACCCATTTGGTTCATTTAGTGATTTTTGGTCAAGCAACCGACTGTAACTTGAGTTTAATTGTTGAAATACGTTCCTTCTGTTCATTTTTTTAAGTCAATGTCAAGTGATTGATGCATACCTGACAAGTCGTAATCGATTTTTTGTTTTTTGTTTATATTTTAGCTTTCAATAGATCATAACTTTTTCCAAAAATTGAGGAATTTTTAATCAATTAAAAAGATTCACTTTTCTGTAATACTCGTATTTTTTACATTTAACTTAAATTTTGACGTTATAAACAAACAGAATTTATTTTTCAAAAGTTTTGCAAATCTTCATTCTGAAGTAGATTTACGCTAAAATGATGTAAAGTAAAAAAGTCGTTCTTAAATCTACCCGTTAAATATAATTGTAATGTGGAAAATAACGTTCAGTTTGTATCACCAGAAAACACAGTGCAAACATAGAAAAGCTTGAAAATGTTTGTTCAGTAATTGTTTGTCTTTACTTACGCACACTTCATTGCCCTTTGTTTGTTCTATGAATGTGCAGAAACAAGAACTGATAACTCTACTATTTAATGTTTAAATTTCCAAATTCTTTTAAAAGGTCATTTGAGTAACAAACTAATTCTTAAAAGTTGTTATCTTTTTTGAATGAAAAGAATAATTAGCACTAGATAAGTATGAATATCGTAAGCGATTGTCTTAATGGTGGAAATTGGATCATTGGAGGATTGTGTGCACTTTTGTTGTACCTGGTGTATTGGTACAGAAGACCTTATAAATATCCTCCAGGTCCCAGAGGATTGCCATTTGTGGGATATCTTCCGTTTTTAAGTAAAACAATGGAACGTGACATATACAAATTAAGTCGAAAGCATGGACCAATTATAAGCTTGCGGTTGGGACCAACAGACGTAGTGATTCTTAATGATTTTGATTCAATTCAAAAAGTAAGTGCTTGAATTATATGTTTTAAAAATAACTTAGATAAAAACATTTGCGATCGCTTTGTTAAGCGTAATGTAAAAGTACGCAAAAATATATTAAAAACCTTTGATTTTTATGTTTTTAGAATTTTGTTTTAAATGGTTGTAGTTGCATAAGAAATATGAAAAAGTTAAAAAGTCAAGTAGGTTACATTCAATTAAAATACGTTGTCGTTGTTTGAAAGGGCATCCACTCAAGGTCAGACACAAACAGGACTGGGGCCGAGGGTTTATTCTTTTACTGCTCCAGGCTGCCGTAATGCCTGAATCAGACGCTGGCAGTGATATTGTTAAGCCAGCATCGAGTTTCGTCATCCAAAACCGTCAGAACTCGTGTTCCATGTGGTGCCCGATGGGCACCCTATTAAAAAGTGGTCTGCAGTTTGTTCAGTGGCGCCGCACTCGCAATTCGGTGAAGGAGCGAGACCCCATTTGTGCATGGACGAATGAAATCGCCCAACACCAGTTCTCAAGCGGTTGAGTTTAACCCATGCTTCTTGAAACAAGCCTATCCCAACAGACCTGGAAACGGTCCTGGGCACAAAAACACGGAGCCTGGAAGCATTTTCACAGCACTTCGCATTCTATTTATGATTTGTCCATTCAGAAGCGCAGATGCCAGGTCCAGCAAGGTTGTCCAAAAGATTCCGCGCGGCTGGCACAAACGGGCGTCTGGATCTTAATCTTTCTCTTGGCGAGTATCTGAGGACCCACGTAAAAGACCATACAAGATATGATCAGGGTCTAGAGATCCACAGTGGGCCAAGGAGAGTGTCGCTCCCATTCGGCAAAGCTCAGCTGGCTGGATGCCTGAGAATACAAGTAGGTGTTTTGGTGTTGGACGCAGGCATCCAGTGACTATGTGCAAGGCGTTGTTCAAGACACTGTCTATGAGATGAGTGCGACACCAGACTGGTGCGTAGACTAGAGATAAGGTGAATATTTGTAGTATTTTGGCACCAGCACCCCATCCCAAGCCCACAAGTTGCCTTATCAGTGTGACGCAAGAGGATAGTTTTTTGCGCAATGCCACTAGATGTTGACAAAATGCAAGCGATCTGTCCAGTTTTACCTCAAGATAGGTAGGAGTTGGACAGAACGGTAAAAGTCTACCTTGTTGAAGATCTTTAGCTCAAGTTTGGCCTCTCAGTTATTTAAGTAAAAGGCTGCCTTCACCGTTTTAGTGTGACTGAGCTTCAACCTCCAAGTCTGGAGATACGTAAAAGTGTAGACACGTCTTGGCTTAATGTCCCCTCCAAGTCCTTCCAGCTTCCAGAAGAGTGCAACAATGCTAAGTCATCAGCATTAGCAAAATTTCTCAAAATCATGGAAGGCAGATTGTACGTATAGATGTTAAATAGGAGAGGAGCCAAGACCGATCCCTGAGGAACGCCGTTTTTAAGACGGCGTAGCCTGCTTTGCTTGCTGTCACCAATAATAAGGGTGAAACTTCAATTTTGGACAAGCTTTATAATCATTTTGATTATGTGCTTATCCGGAGGTAGTCTCAGCAGCTTGTAGGTAAGGCCACGGTGCCAGATAGTGTTATAAGCAGCTGTCAGATTGACAAATATGGCACCGGCCTTCTTTTTAGCCTCAAAAAATTCTCGATGTTCTGGGTCAGTAGAACAACTTGATCTACGGTTGACCTCCCGCGTCAAAACCCAGCCTACTCTTAAGGGAGCAGTGGATCAATTAATGGCTCAATACGGGCGTAGATAAGCCTCTCGAGAATCTTGTAGGGGACACAGAGCAGCGATACCAATCGATAACTCTTTGAATCCCCAACGGTCTTCATTGTCTTTGGGATCGCGACTACAAGCGCTCTTCTCCAGATCTTGGGAATTTTGATTTGGCGCAAGCAGGAAGAGAGGAAGTCACCTAACCAGGACTTCAAAGCAGCTCCAACATGGAGTATAAGCTCTGGGAAGATGGAATCAAGGCCCGGATTTTTACCTAGTTTTAAATGTTGGAGGCCAGGAGTAAATTCTTTCTGTAAAAAATTGTCAGAGATATTTACTGGATCTGGTGTTGTGGCCCTCCAAAGGTCAGACACTTCTTGAAAGACAAGTCTAGATGACTTGCAGTCAACAGCCTTGTATCTACTGTTTCTGACCAGCTGAGATGCAATAGCATCAGCTGAAATAAGACAGTGACAAGGAGAGTGTCGTGACGTACCTGTAAGGTTGTTCAAAATACTCCATTCTTTTCGACTTGAATGTGAGAAATCAATGCTTCGAACTGCCTCGGGCTGCCTCGGACCATCGATCCCTCCGCTTCCTGTCAAGCTTGGCAAGCAGAACTGTAGCAGCCAGATTTGAGTCGACTTTCTGAGGAGACTGCAGGAAAGTTCTTTCCAGGGATTCACACTCCGCATCCCAGCAGGGAATATAGCTATTTCGATACCCGCGTCGGATAGTCTTTTTGGCTGTGTCTTGATGATGTCACAGAAGTCCTGGTAAGCCGCATCCATCTCAAGTGAATCAGGCGGTAACAAAGTCTTTACGAATTTATTCGTCAAAGCAATGTAGTGACTCCATTTGACCTCGCGGAAGTTTCATAGCTAAACAGGCATGCTTGGCACTTCCAGAGCAAACCTTGGTGGTGTAATAAGCGAAAGTCGATGTTGTGACCTAGGCAACTTTTCAAGTTCACGTCTATCCATTAAGCGACTGTTAGGACCTACGCTAGCGAAAGTTAGATCTGGATTGGTGCCAGTGTTCCAGCGGCAGGAGTAAAAACAGGAAGCATCCTTGGCATTATATTGGAGGGCAAGACAATTATTACTTGCCCAACTAGCCAAGTACTCACCGTCCAGACTGTTGTGATTGTAACCCCAATCAACGTGACGACAATTAAAATTGCCAGCATAAAGACAGTGGTGAAGAAACATTGGAAGATCCAGAGATCGCAATCGTGTTGGTGGAGGTTTGTATACGTTGACTATTTTTTAACCATTAACGTCCACGCACAACCACTCGATCTCCGATGTCGGTGGAGATTGGTCCAAAAGCATGAATTCTAGTCGCTCGTGGACAAACGTGGCAAGGTAAGTGGCAAGTGCTTCCTTCTTAAAGAAGACCCAGCTATTTGGTAGTTTGGAAGTACCAACTTCTCTACATCAGTGTACTGGGTCTGCTGTAGAAGGATGACGAACGCCTCAGACTGCAGAGCAAAGTAATGAAGAACGTTCATCTTGCTTGCAGTGAGGCCTTTGATGCTCAGCTGAAGAATAGTGGGTCTTCGGAACTTGTTAGCAATATGCCCTAAAATGGACAGTTTTATCCTGGCATTACCCCGTCCTGAAAAGGACGTTTGCCGACCCTCGCTGAACATCGGAATGGGTAGATATTCTTCCATTTCGACAGGTTTTGTTTTGGTCCATCATATTTTAGAGCAATAACTGACGTACTCACAGCCCAGGCTACGAGAAAGCACCTGCCATCTGGGCCAATTAACATACTAACATACTGTATTGAATTTGCCAGCCGAACCTTTCGAAAACTAAACTTTAATTAATTCTACAAAATTAAACGTTAAAAAATGTGTAAAACGGTGTTCGATCAGTTGATGAGATCCTAATCAAACATGACTTAAAATCTGCTAATAAAAAAATACAGACATATTTCAAAAACTATCGGCCACTTCACTTGTCAAACATTAAAAAACATTGTATAATACGTATCAAGCATGTTATGTTTAACAAAATAAAACATTACTAAAGACTGATTCATATAAAACAATTTTTGTGGAAGAAAAATTTTATTGTATAGGCGTTTGTAAAAAATGGATCGGTATTTTCTGGACGAGGACGATTTGCAGCATTTGAATCAGTAAAAAAAGGTTACGGAATCCTTTCTGCTGACTACAGCGATTTTTGGAAAACACAAAGAAGATTTGGTTTGATGACTCTAAGAGGGTAAGCAATTAAAAAAAAAGAAAATTTTTGAACTTGAAAAGTTTTTTAAAAATGCTTGACTAATTTACAAGATAGCTGAAAAAAACAAATTATAAAATAAATGGGAACGTAATTTAAAAAGCAGTTTTTTACCAGCTTTTTCACCAGTGCATATTTTGATAGAAATTAACCCTATTCTCCTCAACGGCCGGACTTTTGAAACCGGGCCCTTGCGAAAACGTTTTTAATTACTTTATTTTTGTAGATAAAATTCTGGAATTTCTTGACTTTTCTTAATTTGAAATGCTGAATAAGTTGGTACTATTTTTAGGTGTCCCCGAACAAGGGTTAATGGGTAAAATAGACGCTTTTTAGCAAATTTGTGAATTTTTGCTGGTTTTCGCAAGCAGAGCGTGGAATTTCAATTTCACGCCTTTATTAAGTGACATGAATTTTACCAAGAATTGGTTTTGCGTGACGAAGTGAATTACGTCATTTGCCGACGTCGAAACGCCTCAGGAGATGCAGAACTTATTTCATGTAAATCGCATTTTCTTTTTTTGAGCTTTTGGCGATTGCTTGGAAACATTTTACACATATACATTTTTTTGTATAAAACAATTGCTGTTCAACTGCTTGAATACCAATCAAGCGAACAAAATTCAATCTTTACACCAAGCATTTTTATAAAATTTTCTTATAACTATTTATTTGTGAAAAAAAATTAAATTAACTGGTTCATATCTTAGCTCTTATGCTGACGCCTTCAGACAATTAAACAACACCTGACTTTTTATATTGAACTTTTTATTTATATTTCACGTTGCATTTAAAGTAACAGGCCGTTTTTATGTTGAAATTCTCCTTATAATACAAAATCCGACGTATTTTTTATGTATAGTATAAGTTTACTTGTTTAAAAAAGTTTTGTAAAAAAATTTATAGCTTTTAGATGTGAGTTTTGCAAACAGAAAACATAGAATAAAAACAAAACGTTTTATACGATTGAATTTCAATGTAACAGGGGTTTCTAACTTGTATAAATTCAAGACAGTTCTAAAGTCTAAAATTTACATAAATGACTTTTTCCTCTCAAAAAATTTTTGTGCCAAAATTTAAAAAAAAGGTCCTTGCTAATTGCAAACTGTTTGATAAATTTATTTCGAAAGTTAAATAAAGACCAAATAACTTCATTCTTTAATTCGAAAAGAACTTTTATGTAAACGTAAAGACCATTTATGGTCTTTATTTTCCTTTCGCAATAAATTTTATGTTTGAACTTAAAATGTCATTTAAAAAAAATTTGATATGACTCCTGGTCTATTATAATTATCCTATTATATTCCGACGTCTTTTTAATTTTAAAATGACCTACTAACTGGAAATCTTTGAATAAAATCAACTTAGATATCTTAGTTACGGATGACCTGGGCTATGTATAAGGGTTTTTGTACGTAAAACCAGATAAAGCTCCAGACCCTAATTTTATGTGCATAGAGCTTATAATCCATGTTAGAACTGCTTTGAATTTTTGATTATATAACTTTCTCTTTTCCTAATTACGTCAATTCCAGTTTCGAAAATCTACGGAAGAGCGCTTGTAGTCGCTATTTGAAAGACAAAGAAGGCGGTAGAAGACCCAAAATGTTATTGACAAATTTATCGACTTTACATCCCCTGGGAAAAATTTGAGACGCTTACCTACGTCCGCAGCAAACCAATTGATGGTTTTATTGCTAAAAGTCAACCGTGGATCAAGTCGATCTGTTAATACAAATCATCCACAATTTTTTCGAGACTAAGAAGAATGCCATTGCTTTTTTTGTCAATCTGACAGCTGCATATGATACTGTTATTTCATTCAAACTTGACTTTAACTGCAAGCTGCTGAGGTTTCTGCTGGATAAATGCGTGGTTCGAATGATTATAGAACTAGTTCACAAGGAAAGTTTTACTCTAACGACGACAGTAAGCAAACTAGTCTTAGTTTTCAGAGAAACAGTGTTCCTCCAAAATCAATCATGCCTCTTTTAACATCTAAATCTATAATCTGCTTTTCACAATATCCAGATTAAGAAAAAACTTGAGCTAAAAATTTACAGTAATCAAAATTCACCATTGTGTTTGGTTCCAATATATCTTGAAGTAAAACTGGACAAATAACTCAAGTTTTGTCACGACCGTTTGGCATTCCGCAGAAAACTTCGCCTGTCCCATTGCTGAGGTAACGTGGACCTCAGAGCGGGTGCTAGTGCCAAAAAATCAGATACAGCTCTTTTATTTTTAGTCTATTTAACAGCCTAGTATTGGAGTCTTGTTTGTTCTCGTAGTACTTGGTTTATATTTAGTGTTTTGAATGAGGCTTTGCGCATAGTCACTGGATGCCTCCGTTCTCTCCAACAAACCACTTAACAGTTTTTTCAAACATCCAACCATCTGAGCTTTGACAACTAGTAGTGACACTTGTTTTTTCTAAAGGTGATACTCTAGACCTGTGCTCCGCCACTTTTTCAAACCTGCCGCACGCTTTGAAAAATTTCAAAAATTAGCAGAGCACCTGGACCAGGTAAAGAGCTAAATTTTGAACGCTTTCCGTTACCTGAAGTTTCATTTGGCTGTCATAAAAAACTGAAAACTCAATCTAAACTCAAAAAATAAAGTGATGACTTATTTTTTCATTTGAAGTTACTAATTTGTGCAAATCGTGCACAATCGAACCTAGTTGAAAATTGATCAAAAAAAATTATGATAAAAAAAAAGAGCTTAGTTGAAAATTGATCAAAAAAAATTATCAATTTCTTAGCAGAGAGTTTTTATCATGACTAAATAAAGCTTCATATGAAAATAAGCGTTCAAAATTTAGTAAAGAGCAAAAAAAGATCTTGACATTACACAATGAGATGTATTGTATAATGATTTTTTTAAGTTTTTAGTTTGCTACTTCAGAGAAACATAACATTATCTTTATTTCAAAGAGTATGTTTCTCGTTTTTCCTCATAATTTGATTTGCAGAGCACTGCTCTAGATCCTGACTATGATTTATTTATCTGTTCTCAAATGCCTATCGATAAACACAAAGGTCTAAACCAGTGGTCTCCAAACCTTTTGAGCAGGGGGCCGTATGTAGATATTTTCGGGCCTCCTCGGGCCAAAGCAAAAGGCTTTCTCTAATTGTTCTACCAATCAAGATGTTCTCTAAAAAAAAGGTCTTCATTCAATTTCGTCCCAAAATCATAGTGATTTCCAAAGAAAAAAAATCTTTACTTCGATTTGATCTCTGATTTCACTGTTTTTCTCCCAAAATGATAGCGATCTCTAAAAAAAAGGCCGAATTTGGCCCGCAACCATAGTTTGGAGTCTAAAACTTTAAATTTTATTGACAAAATCACTATTGACAACATGCAGCGGGCCAGATAATCCGTATCATAATCCGGATCCGGCCCGCGGGCCGTAGTTTGGTGATCACTGGTCTAAACACTTGCTTGTGTCTGTTGCGCAAAAACCTGAACAATTTTGCTGAATTAAGCACATTTGATCTGTACATCACAGATCGAACACAGAGTACTGTGAGAGTACATCCGGCCTCGTGCTTTTATTATAAGTGCCTTGCCTTACCCGTTCGAAATAGCGTGCATGGAACAGTTTGAGTTATGCTTCAACGCTTTCAGACGGGTTAAAGACAACTGGACGCAGCCGACTGGGGGTAGCTTAACTAACCGGTCGACGGCCTCTAGTTGTCTTTAAGTCGTCTGATTGCGCCCAGTTTGTTGCGGCCAGTTGGGAAGCTTTGCACAAACCAGAGAGAACGTTGTATCGGAGTGTCACATGCAGTGGGCATTACAAGGAACACGAGGTCGGACAGTTTTGGATAAAAAATAAATGGTTGTAGCTTGGTACATTGCCAACAGCATTTAATCCAGGAAATACAATAACAATTTGCAGTAAAAAAAAATAAAGCACGGGGGCCAGTCCTATTTATGTGTTTTACTTGAAGTAGATACTTTTACATGCTACAACAATTTCGGCATAGAATTGCCCTGTTTTACGTAATGATGAAAATAGGCCTTTACAGCTTAGCATTCCTTTCTCGAAGTTATCTTGGAGAGGTCTTGTGGTGATCAATATCTTCTGAAGGTGATTAATCTAATCTTCGACAGTGTAAAACAAAAAAACGCACTTTTTAATTAAATATATTGGAGCCAAAATGTGTTATTTTATTTCGTATTTCATGCAATATTTTTCATATTGCAAAATAAAAAAATATATGTATCTATCTTTGTTACCGAGATTTGCTTATTTTCTGGTTTTGCTTTTAGGTCTTCACTTGTTAATTACTTTTTTACCTTTTCACTGCTTGTTTTTCAAACGATTGTTTTATTACAATTTTTTTATCATTTTGAATGACACAATAAAACTAACTGCTTGACTAAGACGCATTATGGTTATTTCCCAGTCAGGATTTATATCTACGTAGGACTATTTATATTTATGTATTATACTATCTTAATTATATGTTATGCAAATATTTGCAAATGTTTTGTGACAAAATAAACAAAAGTAAATCTTGAATCTTCACAAATGTTAGAATATTGCTGCTAAAAATTTTTTTCATTGGGCACTCTAATTTTTATAAACTGTAATTTAAAGTTGCTGATAAAGATTTTTAGTTGGAAAAGTGGCATAAAATGTTTTTTCTAATTATAGAACACTAAAATGTAATAAGAAACAAACATATACGATCTTTATCCGTTTCCACCAAAACGACACTTGCAACCTCTCTCCAGTCCTAATTCAACGGCACGTTGAAAGAAAGCCTTTGAATGGCTTACACTTTGATGTTCAACGAAAAATTAGATTGATTTTAGGCGAACGTCATTTCCGTGCGAGTGACTCTAGTGTCGTAACATTTACACCTCGAAATTATGCTTCAAAGTTTAATTTTAGGAAACGTCGTTGTCTCTGCTATGATAATGAAATTGGATCAGGCCAGAAAATGCAAACACAAAACATAAACATATCACGAAATCAATGTCAAACATGTGGCTCTTCCACGTGTTGCGGCACTGCTTACAAATTTGCGCTTTATGCTTTGATCGATACCGAGATATGTTCCACGACTAACAGTAACAGTTATATAGAGTAATATTGTTTTCTCAGTGTTTTTTTTGTAAAGTAATGCAATGGCGTAGTTTCATTTCAATAATTAAAAAACTCTTTTTGCGGCGGTGAAATACGATGTGCATGTAAACAGTAATATATAAAAGATAAAATTTTTTGGTTTTATGATATTTGTAAGTCGATATTTTAACACTGCTAAATATCAAAACATAGCCAATTTTAAATTTTTTTGCGTAAAAAAAAATCATTTTTTTTTTATCTTTTTTTAAAAAAAGCAGCAATATTCGTAACGACAAAAACATGTGGACAAAACATGTAAACAAGTAAATAAAACTGGTTTAAAATATTTTTCATAACTCAACCATTCAAACAATGAAACAAGCTTCCCTTAGCTTCTTCTTTGTTTTGTAATTGTCGTGTATACGTCCAATTTTTAATTTAGTTTACAACTATTACAACAGCGAATCCGTTACAATCGCATTTCACGCTAGTTAAATGAGTGTCTAAACGTAAAAATTGAAGTGACCTTGCTAAATTACAATTTTGCATATTTTATCAAATGAATTTTAAAAAACTCTTTTGCTCTAACAAAAGTTAAATAAATGATCTTTACTCTGTTTAAATTTCATAAAGATAGGTTAAGTAGTTTTTCAGTTATAAATTGTTGATTTGGTGGGCTTCTGAAGCCCGGCCGTTGAGGAGTCTATAGCTCGAAAAAGCTTGAGAAGAATAGGGTTTATAAAGTAATTATTTACGCAATAATGATTTGACTAGAGTAAATTTATATCATAGCATTAATGTATAATTTTCAAGTTAGCATTAGAAACATTTAATAGAGAAAGTAGGAGAAATAGACAATTCGCCGACAACAATAGTCCTAATTTTTTTGACTTTTGCTTCAAACAGAATAAACTCTTTTCATTTTTTCTTTTTTTTTGCTTTAAAGACTATTAAAAAAAGAGAGGTTAAATACTTCTTTCATGTTTTTTGATTTAATTAAATGTTTGTGGTACTTTAAAATTTACTAAGGATAAATAAATGGCTATTCAAAAACAAGTTGCATTATTATCTATGTGAGTCGCTAGAGACCCTGTAAAAAATTTATTTTGAAATCTCAATAACTGTTTTATCAATATAATATTTTCAAGATTGTAATGTAAAACGGAAGACAAAAAAATGCATTGAGCATACTGCAGAGCGTCATACAGCAGGAAGCCAGCCGCCTCAGGAAATATAAGGGAAGATCAGACAGTTCTGGTCGCCAGTGACCCACATAGGCGTATAAGGGTTAACATTAGAAGGTGATTTTTAAAAAAATAAAAAGTTAAAAATTTTCTTTTAATTAATAAAAGAAATTAACCAATTTCTAAACTTTCGACTTTAAGGTTAAAACTTAAAACATTGAAAAGATACAGTTTTTTAACTACCAGGCACTTTCCACATTCTTATTAGGATTAAATTTTGACTTTAACCTTTAGCAAAACAGGTTAATAAAAAATTTATCGAAAACATAAAAAATTCACTAATTAATAAGAAAAAAAATATTATCAAAATTGATGGTGCATTTTTAACAAAAAATTGATGATTTAAAAAAATATTTTTTTCCCCATTTTATCTTGATTTATATTTGCTACTAATAGAAGACTAAGATAATCTACCGTTAGCTTCAAAAATAAAGTGCATTACATTATTATTTTTACTGCTATTGTGCTTGTTTCGATTAGTAAAAAATAATGAGCTAACTTAAAAACCACAAACTTAACAGATTTGGAGTCGGAAAAAAAGGAATGGAAAATATTTGCCTGGAAGAGCTTTCCTGTTTAAACAAAGAAATTCAAACTAAAAATGGGAAACCGTTTGATATTTCTGTAAGTTTAAATTAAAAATTATAGAAATTGAAGAAAATTTAGGCTGTTTTGGAAAAGAGGTTTATTACTTTATTATTGCATAAGATAGTGTAAATGCAAATATATAGGCAATCTTAACAATGCTGTAATCAAGTAGCAATGTTTCAAAAAATACTGAATTTTTAAATTTAATGACGTTAGCTTTTCTGAAAATGCTGCACAAAGAAGCACTGATTTATTTTTGATTATTTGCAGCATGAAAAAAAATTGAGAAAAACCATGACCTTAAATAAATCTAATCTTTATATTTACGATATTAATAAAAAGGCACTGTATTAATCCAAACGTCACTAATCGTATAAATGTTAATTTGAAATGGGCTTATTATTTTGTACAAGTAAACAACCACTTTCACGTTGCTACTTACAGTACAATTTTTAATTGTATATTGCAAACGAGGAATGGTATAAGGTTAAAAAAAAAACAAATTAAAATCAGCTTGAGACTCATTTTTTTAATGCAATCATATATATATAAACGCAGGGGTGGGGAGCCTGCGACCCGCGTGTGGTTGGGTGGAAATAAGTACAGTAGTAGTTTTTTGTGACGAAGATCAAGAAATCAGAGTCCGATTCAAAGTGAAAACCCTTTTTTTTTAGAGAAAACAAAACTTCATTTTGGGACAAAAAATTATATTTCTTCCCAAACTTTTTTGCGGCCCACACCAATTTTTTATTTACGGATCTGGCTCGCTAGTGCAAAAAAGATTTCCGACCCCTGATATAAAACAAGCCAACTTTTGAATTTACGTTGCCACTAGTTAGCTAATTTTTTTCTTTTATTTTGTTAGTTGTACTACTTGTAATATAAACAAAAATCTGTTGGGAAATACCGTAGAAAATATAAAAAAATTAACCAAATTTGTAATTAATCAAGAAAAATTTTTTCTTTGTTTATACAGTAAATGTGTTTATACACACTATTTATTTTTAAATTTTTAACAGAAAGCCATTCACAAAGCAATATCAAACAATATTTGTAGCATTGCTTTGGGAAAACGATATGGATATAATGATAAGGACTTTATGAGAATGTTGGAAATTATAATTGAAGAGTACGTATTTAAATTTTTTGTTTCTAAGCTGAAACAATTTCTTCGTTTTTTAGAACTTTTTTCTCTTGAAATTTTGTAAGATGTTTTAAAAAATTAACATATGAAGTAGTTCACTTATTTTCAGCAAAAATCCTCAATTAGCGTCTAAAACTGAAATTTGAAAAATTTGAATTTTTTAATAATTGAACCAATCAACTTGAAATAAACTGATAAAATTGTAAATTAAATGTTAAACACTAGTTTTCATTAATTTTAAACATTGCTCACACTTGAACTGTTTGGAATACACAACACTGCAATTATTCAATAAGACTATTTTTAGAGCATGACTTCTAGTATGAAAAGTGTGGCCAAAAAAGCATAATATAAAATCTACTCAACCAATAATCACGATATGAAAATTACTTAATAAACAAGTTTTAAAAAAATCATAAAATTGGAATTAGACTAAACAAACACTGCTGCTTTGACTTTAAATTTTACTTTTCATTGCTAAAACTGATTTATAGCAAACTGATTTATAGATTTGATGACCCATGGTTAAGCTTTACGGAGAAAATTACAAACATAATTCCCAGCATGATTTACATTCCACCGTTTTCTTACTTTAATAAAAAGTTTATTGCAATGTTGGAAGAACTTTTCGGTAAGTTATTACATTTTGTTAAAAAAATAAAGCTTTATTTTTTTAGTATACTATACATTAAATTGTAAACTGTTTAAAAAATAAGTGAGATTATTTTGATGTCAACCAGGGACTCTGAAAACAAGGGGAAAAACAGGGGCTATTGCCCCTCTTGACTAGTTTTATAACATATCTGTTTAGGTATAAAAGTCATCTAACTTTTTTCAAAAAAAGCCACTAGCAATTAACAATAATTTATTTGACCAATATTCAACATTTAACAATAATTTAGTTGTCTAATATTCTCCACCAATTGGAGTCTAAAAAAGTTGGTAAAATATCTGTTTAGAAATAAAGTTTACCAAACTTTTACTGAAAAAATTCCACAAAAATTTTCGTCCAATACGTTAAAGTTTGCAATTGGTAAAAATGTCTTTTCATTTAAAAAACTACCTTTTTTAAATTTTGCCGCTTTTACCAAAAAGTTTTGGATTATTAGGGTGATGCGTAATAACGCAGATCGTACTCTTCAGTACGTTTGCCGTCAGGTCTTATAAGATGTATTTTTATGTAGGGACCATTGTTAGAGAAAATCAAAGCTCAGTGATTCTTTTAACAAATTTTTTTAACAATCATCAAAAATTGAGTTGAATGTTTGTAACATTTTTATTTTTTGCTTGAATTCTTTATTTTGTTGATGTAGTTGTAATTTAGCATGGATGTAGTGCTATCTACCAATGGTAAAATTATTGATCTTGACACTGTGGACAAGGAAATTAGCTCATTAAAATCTATGACCCACATGATAGCTACGTAGCAAAAAACGCCTACATATTATTTAATCATATCACTCAATAGTAAAACGACAAAATTCCAAGCTAATCATTTTTGAGATCTGCGTACTCAAGATAAAATTGCTGTAAATATCAGATTTTCAAGACATCATCAAGATTCGTAATGAGCTATCAGAAGAAAGTCTATAGATTGCAGTAAATCTCATTAGTACAAAATTAATTTTCAGTCTTTTCGGGGGTTCAGGAAGCGTTAGTTGTTTTTGGAAATAACACGTTTGTAACAAATACTGTAACTTTTAAAAAAAGTGTTATGATATTTGTGTCAAAAAAATTAAGGTTCAAGTCTTTTTCACAATTCATTTATAATTTTTATCTTAACTTCAACATACGAGTGGTTTTCATTTATAATCGTTTGGTGTTACTATGCTTGTGTGGCTGTGGTTAAGTTATTTAAAGGTCAGGTTGACGCCTTTAAATTTAATTCTATAGTGAGATGAAATTGTTTGGACAAACTATTAAGCTTGATATCAGCTATCGGGCTACTTATTTTATTCTTGAAGTCAGAACTGTTTAAGTGATTATTTGAAGTTGTTGCACTTGAAGTATTGTAAAGCTTAAGAGTCAAGTTTTACAAGAGTTAAACAAGTTTGTTTGATTTTATAAATAATATATTTTTTATGGTTGGAGACTCTGGTTTCTTTCTATCTGTAGAGAAGAATTTTCTAGAGAATTCATTCGTACTTAACCAGAACTTATCGTATAAAGAATTTTAGTCTCGCCGCAAACTATTTCTAGAACCGACATTAATAAAAATAAACACAGCTTTACTTCAGCATAAGTATTTGGGTTACCCAGTTCAACTGGTCCTTTTGGATTCTCGAGTAAAGTTGTGACTCTATTTTAACACTAAAAAAATTTACTCTTCCAAAATTGTAAAAACCAAATGCTACTATATCCTAGCATGAACTTACCCAGGATTATTTTTTCAACATTTGTTAGATAAGTTTGAAAGAGAGCTGCTCAGGAGGATCAGAAACTTTGTTAGGCCATACATGAAAAATCTTTACTTTAAGAACTTAATTCAAGAACAATTGCATGATATAAATTTTGAATTTAAAAGAGTTATCTAAAAATTATATATTTTTATTGAGCTGAGTATATTCATAGAGAAAAAGAAAAAATTGACAAAACCCCAGTCAAATCCTAACCTAATCAAGTTCTAACGTAACCATAACTTAAAGTTGATCTAACTTTCACGTAACCTTGCTTTACCCAAACTTGATCTCGTTCCAAAGAAGTAACATAAAAAAGTTAATGTGGTCTGAACGCGATTTTTAAAATTTTTTGAGTTTTTTATTGCAGTTGTCATATGTTTCTTAAAAGTAACATTTTTATAAAAAAATCAGTGAAAAAATATTGTCTTTACAATTTATTTTTACCAAATGTTATTAGGTCCGTAACTCCAAGATTTTTTTGCGTGCACTTATTTTGTTGAATAAAATGAGCAAATGTAAGTTTTTACAAAAAAAAACTACTAAATTCGATTTTAAAAAATCACACTCATTCTAAATTATATTTCTTGTGCTTAATGAAATTTAATAAAAAAGTACCCCAGAAATGACCGAAAAAAGGCTGCATTTAATGTAAATAAAACTATTTGCACAAAAACTGTTTAGCATCTCGAAGTAAAAATCTAACAATTGATTGTTCACCTATTCCACCAATCATTGGTTTTTAAAAAACTGTTGAAAGTTATTACCAGTAATTGGTGGTAAAACTAAGAACAATAAAGTTTGCGAAAATTAAATCGATCAAGAACTGAAAAAAACCACAAAATTCAAAGAAGTAGACACTTCTGATTATTGATACGGCAGTATGTGACAAAGAACCATAATTTTTGTTTTCAGTGTTTACAAAGTTAATATAAAACAGGTTTAAATTACTTTTTATAATGAGTTTTTCCACAAGTTTAAAACAGCAATTTTTGCAGGATGGTTAAGAAATATTGCTGAGGAGCATGAAAAAAGTTTTGATAAAAATAACATCCGCGACTTTATTGATGCGTTTATTCTAGAAAAAAGAAAAGGAAAGGATTCGTCTTTTACGGTAAAACAATGTGGTTTGGTTTTATAACACTATTTTTTTATTGTTTGCTTGTTCTCTCTAAGTTCTTTTACAGAATGAGACTCACTATTAAAGATTTACAATCCTATTATATTAGGGGTTATTTATTTTTGAAGAAATTTACTGCTGCGTTTTGACATGTTTGAAGTACTGTAGTATCTGAATCAATTAGTAACTTTTTCACTATTCTGAGATAGTCGCTGGTCCAATTGCACAGTGTGTAAATATTTGACATTAAATGTGATCCTAAAGAATATTAACAGAAATTTTTGTTTGAAATTAGAAACTATCAGTGTATCTTTTAATCTTGGTTAAATACATGCTTAGATTTGGTTAATAACTAAAATAATTCCAAGTGAACCTATATTTTTAATAGAAACCGCTTCAATAGAGTTGTTGAATCAACAAAAACCTTCTTAAAATTAAATTCTTTTAACAACTGTCTATTTTCTATTTTCTCCAATAATTGCTAATTAATTTCAATATACAAATACTGAATACAGATGTTATTTTATCAATACAATTCTCGAAGTTTTCCCAAATATTTGTTGAATGCTGACTCAAGACAATTAAACGAACAAAAGTGCAAAATTACTTAAAAAGTTTTTTTCAATACTACTCATAAATGGCTACACCGACCGCATTATTGAGAAAACAGTTGTTCGCAAATTAAAAGATTAATTTAAAAAAGAAATGCCATGCCTATCTTCATCATTTGGTTGTCTGTAATTTCATTTATCTGCTTTAGAAGCCGTTTACATCAAATCATGGAAGCCAAATTTATGCGCCCAAAAGATTTTGTATACAACTTGAAAATCTTGCACTAATTACGCGTTTCGAGGACTTTCTCAAACATCCAATCATTTTCGTTCATCTTTACTAAATATAATCAAGTGATTTTTTTCTTTATCATTCCGACGTTTATTTCCTGACGAGTGTCGGACGAAAAGCGTTGAGAAAACAATGTCAAATTGCTGTAAACTTTAAATAACACAAATCTATGAATTACGTACTTTCCAAGAACTTCTAAATCAAGGACATGCATTGTCTATGTCCAGACTTTGCTAGCGAAGGCGATCATCTTTACTGTATAAGTGCTAATGTATTACTGAAATCAATTAATGATTGGTCCGTAATTGCTTCAGACAAAAGCATTAAAACGTTTAAACGCATATTGAGGGATAAATACCCAAATATGTGATACCATGCCCACAGAACTACCCTTGAGTGAAATACCTGAAACCTGCCATATACAGCGCTAAATAGACATAAATATTTAATATGACATAAAAACTTTCACACATAAAAATTACAGTTATAAGAAATAAAAAAAACTTTTCAATTGCTAATAAACTTAATCGGACAAGCGCGCTTTCTTGATTGATGTCTGGAGGAGGACGGCGTTCTTTTGCTGATCCTTTTCCAAGTTATGCAGACCTTTCAAAAGTACATTTGCCACGTGTCGTCTGAGCTTGTCACTAGTGTTCAGGTTATTGTAGTCCTCCATCACTTGCAGAATCATCATGAGTCTCCTGCAGCAGCAGGCCCTGTGTCTGGCTTTGGTGATAAAGGCAAGTCCACATCGCACAAGGTCAAAAGTGGTTTGGTGGGGGATTTTTAGGGAGCCTCGTGAAACTTCGGAGATAAAGGCACTGACTTCTGTTGAGACTAGTTCATCCTCCTCATTGAAGATCAGGTGTTCCTCACACTTTTTCTCCAGCCACCCTGCCACATAGGCTGCACTGCTTTCCTCATGGATAGAGAGTGAAGGCTCAGTGCAGTCCTCAATGAAAGTGGCGTCCTCAGCATCGATGGCACTAGTAACACACGTGTGAGCCATGGTTTCCCCATTTACGTCCAAGGTCTCCAGATAAGAAGCGGCATGTCTAGCCAGGCGTTTTTTGCAGGCAGTCAAGACATCCCCAGAAGTCATAAAAGCATTTGCACCAGTCGATTGCCTGTACACAGAAAATTCACCCTCTATCCTTTCACTCTGCAGCTCACGAAGAAGTACATACTGGAAGCCAGCATGGGTCAGGAGGTGTGCACAAATGGAAGTCAGGCCTTGCATGGTCTGCACAAGTGCTTTCTTAGTGTCATGGGTTACACACTGCTTTCTGCCTTTTCCGTGCCCAGAAGGGGCTTTCTGGAAAATCTGTAGATAATCGGACAAGTTGGTAGTGGTGTGGTCCTGAGCATGCCGGTGGGGATCATTTAGCCTCACTTCTTGATGTTTTGATGACACATTCACAACATTCCACCAATTAAGCACAAATTGAATAAAGTCGGCTGTGTCGCCACACTTCTGGAGCTTGAGGGCAGCTTCAACTTTGTCGTTGAAAACTTTCAACACGTGCTGGACATTCTGCAGTTGAAGTTTTGAAGGTCGAACAGCAGCATCTGTCAGGGGAGATGTTTTCAAAAGGTTTGCCTTCTCAGCATCGTATAGCTTTCTGACGTCGTTAAAGGAACCAGTGACTTGGTTGTCGAAAGTCATCTTTTGGCAAGCCTCTGAAACAAAAGGAACAAACAGTAAAATCATCTCATGCTGGCATTTTTTGTTGTGGTGCTGCAGTATTCATTTCATTTTTTTTTTCTGTCACTGATTAAACAAAACTTTTTCACGTAAGAACTACATGAAGATATAATTATTTTGTAAGTGCTTTTTCTTAGGCTATTTTAAGTAAAATCACGAGTAATAATTGTTCGCTGTTGGTACTTAAATTTTTTTGCAAATCATATTTTTATAATAGATACGAAGTCTTTGCATAGATAATAATATTTAAATTTCTTATTAAGAGCAATCAAAATTGACAAATCTACTTATTGCGCAAAAAAACTCTCACAAACAGAAATGTCGAAATACAGCAAAACGCAGTCCAATGCATGAATACCAACACAATTAAAAATTAAATAAAAAAATCACGGAATTGTTATTCTTTTTATTCGTCAATTAAGTTCCAGTTATAATCAAAGATTTTCATTTAAAATAAAATAATTTTCTTTCAAGCTTTTTTTCAAAATTTGTATTAAAATGTTACATACAGCAAATCAAAAATAGTGTAGACTCACCTGATATCCAGTTGTTTCTTATGCACTTCAATAGATGCACTGTGTCAAACAGTAGGTACCAACTCCGTGTGTTATCTAAAGGATGAGTAGCAGTGGCAGGGTAATCCGACTCTGATGGACGATCGAACATCTTGCAGTAAAGCTGGTTGATCTTGTGGTTGTCTGTGATGGACCCAAGAACAGTGCCTCCAGCCTGTTCTACAACCATGGCAGCCTGCTTCACCACCTCAAATTGAAAAGAAGCTGTTAATTTATGGACAGGTGTAACAGATACCATGATGCTGGGGCCTCGATGAAGACACTTGGACATGACGCAAAGCATTGAAGTGGCTTTTGCGTTGTGGTCATTCTTGGCCATGCCACTGAGGACTCCTCCGGAGAAGGCTACTGTTGGCCGAATCTTCATCTCGTCAACTAAGAGAACTACATTTTTCTGTTGAGGCTTTTGAAGTTTGGCAAACGTCTTTGATAAAATGTCCTTCACATTCACTGAAGAGACGACAGCTTGCAATTTTCTTCTACTTGGCAAAACTAGATACTCATGGAGTACTTCATAATTGCAGTGTGGAAAAGATCCCACAGCAAAGCAGTAGTCTTTTACAGTAAAATTTTTGTTGACTAGAAGCTTCAAATTATTGATAATAAAATCGATTTTTTTGCCTTTTTTTTTGTCTTCAGTTTCTTGAGCCTGAAGCATAGTAACTACTTTCTTCAACACTTTATCCAGAGGAATTTTATAGTTAAAGCAAGTATGCACAACAGCATAAAACTGTGAATAGGAACTGAGGCCATTATTGGGGTTCAATATAGTTCCTAGGGGTACGCGAATTCCACTCTTGTATGCAAAACACGTAAGAGGAGAACATAGCGTTGACTTGTTTTCAACCAGAACAGTCATTTCGCATTCACGAAAGTCAGACGACATAAAAAGGAAAGCACACCTGTCAGATCTTCGGGTAATCACAACATTGTTATATTCCTTGTGAAGTTTCTTGTCAGGTAGAAATTCACTGAACGACTTGATCCTGTCTCTGGCCATAAAAACGTCAAGTTGTTTGTCTACTTGCTTTGCAGGGCGAGGAGGGATTTGGGGGGTCGGCAGACATGAAGCAGGTACATCAAAAATGCTAGGTGCAACAGCTGGTCTTGTTGTTCCACCTGGCAGTTTCTTCATTGGAGGAGTTTGTGGCCAATGCTTCTCACAAATAAAAAAAGATTTAGCATTTGCAACATTAAAGTCTTTGCGAGGAGGAATCACAGCCAGCCACCTCTGCCTCTCAGGATCAAGCCTGGGCAGTTTGAATATTCTACGTTTTGATAAAAGGTCGTAGTTTCCTCTACAATTCACAATTCCACATTTATTCGGCATAATTACGTAAATTAATGCTCTTCGAAAAAAGAGAAAAATAATTATCAATATTACTTACAAACCTTGACCGGTCTGACCGGCTGGTAAAAAACCGGTCGAAACCTTTTGTTTTTTGACATTACAAAGTATATCATTTAAAACAATTTTATGGATTGTTTTGTTTCTAAAGTTATTTAACAACGCGATTTCTGAAATGGAGAGTCGTCCGTGATGAAAATTTACCATGTCGGCCGTAATGAAAATTTAGTACCGCAGCGTAGTTAAATCTAACCTATTCTTTGACCTCCTAACCCTCACCCCTATAAGGGTGAGGGTTAGGAGGTAAAGGTATAGTGGGTGTAAAGGTATACAGTAAGTTAGGGTGAGGGTTAGGAAGTCAGGAGATAGCTTTAACTACAAAAAAATTTTCATCACGGCCGACTCTCCATTTGAACCCGATTTCTTAGTGTGAGTAAGTTTGAAAAAATTGTAAAAAGTGGTCAATATGCATGGAAAATTCACTTGTCATTTATTCAGAATGATGGGAAAAAGTTGAGCCCTCGACAGTTGAATATCTTTTTCTAGTAGTAGTAGGCCCTAGAGCCCTAGGCCTACGACTCAACTTTATCTTCTTTATGTAAGCTCGTATTTACTGTGCGTTCTACACTTAAAATAAAACAATGATTGATTGAGGAGGTCACCTAAATTTTCTGAAATTTTGATAGCTTTGAAGTAACACTACCTGACTACATTTTACGACCACTTGCAGCGACGCCGTTGATTTGACAAGTAACAACCCTTAAAAAACAGTCAATTACCAATCAGAACAATGCGTTTATCTGCCGGCCAACCGGAGAATGGTGTCGCCGGGTCATTAAAATAGCCTATTATCTTAAACAGGCCTAAATAGGCCTACCTATTACCTAACACTCGCCTATCCCTATGCCAACCAGTTTTGACACTCCACCTAACTTTCCTCAATTTGCTATAAATTTTAATGCTGTTCTTATTTAATTTTAAAAATCATTAAACGGTATTTCTTATTATTCTTTTTAATTATAATGAAACTTGAGTACACCTTACTAGGATTAAACTGCCTCGGTAACATACATTTAAATTTTCGTAAATGAACCTACCATAGTTAGCATTGTAGATCACAAAGTCTACCCTATGATGTAACAATAAGCTTTTATCGGCTGTGCAAATTAATAGAAAAAACAGTCGCCTTCGCTAGGATTATCTGAAACTAGCGCCTGCATGTCCTTGATTTAGAAGTTCTTGGTACTTTCATAAACGCGATGAAGTGATGTATAGCAAGTGCTCAGCCTACAATTTTGTCGAATGTGTCGCACATGTTGCAAATAAATGATTAAAAGTTTACCTACACAAAGTGGCGAATTGAGCGTTAGTTTTTGACTAAAACTAATCAAAACAAATTTTAATAAAAAGTATTTACTACCAAGTAATTTAAAAAACATTAAAAGATATTTTAATTCTTTTGCAATTTTGCTTCTTACTTGTAAAGAAATAACAAATAATACCAGAAAACAAAAAAATAATTACCGAAGCCAGCACTTTGGTAATTTTTTCAAAACGATAAACAAAATATTTTCAGAATAAAAAGTATAGCCAATATATTTTGAAACATAGTTTATTAAGGACGTTTCGGAATTATACTCATTCCATTATCAACTTGTAAAACTAAATAATTAATTGTAAATTTGAAAATTTAAATTCAGATAATTTATGATGTAACAGAATAAAATTTTGCCAGCATATACTACTAAATAAAACGGAGTTATCTGCGCGTAACTTTCAAATTAAATTGATACAACAGCAATTTGGAGGTATACAAAATAAAGTGGTTTAAAATTTGAACCAAAAAAATAAACACCGAGTTTAAACATTTACTGCACAGCACTATTGACAATAAAAAAACTACACAACACAGTAAAATAAAGAAGTATTAAGTGTGAGATAAATACAGTGGAACAGATGTTAAGCGTTCCAAATTTTATGCTCCAAAATATTTTCACATGGGAGCTTTGGCCATTAATAAATTAGTGTTTTAATGATACAAATTTAAATTTTAGGTTTTTATAATAATGAAAACATTTTTTAGGATTTTCAACTTATAAACTATATGCATGAATTGTTTCTTGCTGGAACAGAAACAACATCAAGTACTTTGTATTGGGCCATACTTTGTCTCCTTCATTATCCAGAAACACAAATGAAGTTGAGAAGTGAAATACTTCATGTTTTAGGTAAAAATAAATATTTAAAAATATAATACTTAATTTTTTTACATTAATTAAAATGTAATAATGATAGATATTTCATTGATTATTCTGAACTATTAAACCAAAATCAGTATGATATTTTGTTATGTCAGAGCTTAGGACGTGATCAGAGTTGAACAAGAGACATCAAATCGATGGCAGTAACAACTACTTAAACGATTGTTTGCATTACTTGCTGATTCATTTGCACCAGTTGAAGATTATCCTTCAACTTTTATGAAAGATAATTCCTAAAAATTTAGAAGCTATATAAATAACAAATTATTTTATAAATCTTAGCTTTAAAAACATCTATTTGAGTAGTTAACCAAGAAAAGTAATGTTTTGTTTTGAAAAAATGTAAAACAAGTATAAAAATTGATGTAAAAACGTAAAAACAAATACTTTTAGATAAATTTTTACCAGCAAAAGCCTATAATCTGTGGTTATTTGTTGTTCACAAGACTTTTCTTTTTCTCATAATCGAAACGTTAATATTCTGAAAAAATTTTTTATTAATTCATATGATAGCTAATCTGGGAAAAAAATTAAGTAAAAAAAAATTCAAACTTTGGGTTTACATCTTTATTCTGTTAAAGTGCACGCATAAACTTTTTTAAGCAATCATGATTATAGCATTTGTGCTACTCATTTTAAGCTTTGAAGTTGTTAAGTTTTTTTTACAGTCAACTAATTATTATAATATATTATTTAATAGCACGCTGATAATTTTAATTAGGTTTTTATACTGGTTTGTCAAAAATAGCGCTTTTCACTTTACACCTCTTTTCAATCTTTATTTTTTATCGTGTGCAAACTTGCGAAATAGTAGCAATGTGCATGTTATAGTGTTGTAGAAAATTATCACAATGTAATTTAAATTTTCTTGCGGTTTAATCGAAATAAAACATTAGAAAAATTTTTATAATATATTGTCTCTTTTCGTATATTTTTTCAGGTTCTTCAGGCACAGTTTCAATATCCAAAAAATCAGAAATGCCTTATACAAACGCGTTTATACAAGAACTGATGAGGTTTCGAACTCTTGGTCCTCTTGGTGTTCCGCATAAAACAAATGCTGACGTAAATCTCAACGGCTTTGACATTCCAAATGGAACATTGGTAAATAATTGTTTTGAAAATGTTTCAACGATTTAAATTTTGAATTTTGGTACGCAGTTAAATATTATTGAAATAGAGTAAAAAATTGATACACAACTATTTGAATCCAATTATTTGCACTTAAATATGACAGTTGTTATGTACGTATATAAGAGTTTATTGAGTTAAAAAAAACTCAAAGTCAGAAATTTGATTTAGTAAAAAAAACCTGAGACTTTAAATATTTTTATGATAAGTTTATATTGCATTATGCTGCTATAAATTTTTGAATTTTTAAGATAATTGGAGAATGCTGTTTTTTATGTTGATATCGCGCAACAAAGAGTTACATCTTAATGTTTATACGGAGATTTCTCCACATTTTTGTCAACGGCACAAATTTTATATAAAAATTTCATATGGTGCACTATCGAACAAACATCATACAAAATTTGTTCTTATTAATTCTTACAGTCTTAATTGGGACCTTTGTATTTAAACTATTGCCTTACTCTGCACAACTCAAACACAAAAATCAAAATGGTACCTTTAATCAAAAGTCTTAAAATACTTTTGACCATACCCGTTACTTGCAAGTAAAAAAAATAAAAAAAAATTTTTTTTCATTGTTCAACCAATCGATCAAATAAAGTTAAAATTTAAAAAAAGCTCATTTTTAAATAGGCATATGAAAACACATGAATCTTCTCGGGAAGCCTTAAAATAGCTTTCAGCACATTTAGGTCCAGCCAACTTTTTTAAAATAAGTCAATTCAGTCAATCTCGCAAAAATGTCAACAAGCAAATATATTTAACATTTTCATGTATTTCAGTAAGTTTTACATGGTAATTAACCGTGCAATATAATTGCAAAATGTCAAGATTAAAAACAACCTTTTTACCGCTAAAGCTATGATCTTTTAACGCTAAAAAAATAATTCAAATTTATTTTATTTTGCTTTGACAGTGAGTGATATTTTTAAAACGCCAGCAAACATTTTTAGCATTTTGCTTACATTGGAAAAATAACAATGCATATAAAAATTGTAGCGTTTTTGCTTTTTAAAATTTCATGACTTTAGGTTTTATCGAACATCTGGGCGGTTCATAACGATCCTAATCTGTGGAAAAATCCTGAAATATTTAATCCTGAACGATTCTTGGATCAACAAGGAAATTTTATTAACTCCAATCACGTGATTCCGTTTTCAATCGGACCTCGCCATTGTTTGGGTGAACAATTGGCAAAAATGGAAATTTTTATTTTCTTGGTTGGAATCGTTCAAAGATTTGAATTTCTACCAGATCCAGCTTCAAAAATTTTACCAACAATTGATGATGGATCACCTGGTATGGCATTTATACCCATTCCGTTCAAAATTATTGCAAAAGAACATTAATTAAATGTAGAGTACGAAAATAATTACTATTCCAAAAAATTAAAATGCAAACTGATTTTTTTAATAAAATCAAACGTAATTTTAAAAAATGCTTTTGGATCAAAAATAGAAAATAATTACAAATTGTATCAACTGCTTTTTTTTTAATTTTATGACTTATGAGCCACTTGTGCAACTTAACATTTAGATATTAGAACAACCTTTAATTTGCCATACCTAACTCTTTATTGATAAGTCGGTTGAGGTGCTTATAAGATCAAGCACATTCCTTCAAAATGCAATAAAATAAAGGAAAACGTATTTTTTTTACGAAAAAGCGGCCTTTATTATAATTAGCACAAATTTGCCAAAAAAGATAAAATGCGCCTTTAAATGCAATGCGCACAAACAATGTCATCTGGTTAAATTTATTTGCGAAAAACGGTGTTCGGACAATTCGGTCCTCAACAAATGGGTACGGGACAATTTGGAAGGATGAAAATTCCGTACCACTTATTTTAGTACCGGACAATGCGGTACCAAGAATGAATTATATTTTAATCGTTGACCTCTTTGAACATCCATTTACTTAAAATGAGTAATTAGAAATAAAAAATAACAAAGATAATGCATGGAAGTTTAATAAGGGTTAATATAGGGTTATGTATAGGGTTTGGTTCAGGGTTAGTATAGAATAATGGGCTTCGATTGTCAGATGAAAAATGATAGCGATCCAATCCTAATCATCACCTCAGTCCGGCTCCGAATCCGGTCCATGCTCATCTTTTACAGACAGACAAGATTGATCTTTCCCTCTTTTTTGTGTCTCACTTAAATAACTTTTCTAAAGAAAAACTAATTTCTTCAACAAGATCCCTCTTTCGATTATGCAACCAAAAACATCAATAAAATATAAATTCTTCAGAAAAATAAACTACCATGGTACTGAATTCTTCCAATACCACATTATCTGGTACAAAAAGCTCTGTACTCAATTTTCCAGAACTGACTTGTCCAAGCACCGTTCAAAACTATGCTGCTTTTCTAGACATGAGCCATTTATAAGTGTTTCTGTATAAAGCACACATTGTTTTGCATTTAATGTTTTAAAAAAGAATTCATAACGTCGTTTGTGTCGTCATTTTCAGATCAATAATAATTGATTAAACACACTCAATCAACAAAAACGACTGTACCATGAGTAGTAAAAGAGCAAGTGGCGTATAGTCAAAGCAAACAGTTCTTTTCAAATCTGCTACTTTTTCAAATGGAATTTCTATAGTAATTTGTCTCTGGTTAAAGTTGCTTTTAAATAGATAATTAAGATAGATTTAAAGTTGGGTAAAAAGTTTTTCATCAAAAAATAAAATGTGCACTGACTACAATGAGCCCTTGTTTAAAATGCGCACAAATTTACGATAAAAAAGGTAGAATGCGTGCAATCTATTCGAAGAAATAAGGTAAGTTAATAAAATCAAAAACTTAAATATGAATAATAACACCAAAAACAAACAGTCTAAATCTCCCTAAAATCAATTAAAAAAAGTAACATCCATAATTATGAATGAAGTAGTCTTTCTAAAATAACTTTTTTTTATTTAACTTAAGGCGTTAGTTAAAATTTTTTTCTATGTAGCAGTCAAAAGTACACTTTTGTCTACTAACTGATTGACCCCTTGTGCATGTTGTTGTTCATAATTTATAGTAATTTTTCGGAAATGCTATGAAAAGAAGTTGGGTTTGTAAAATTACATTTTTAAGGCAAGAACAAGCAAGAAATGGAAAATGCTTCTGACCCATATTTTTATGTTACTTATTACTTACTTTTATTGGAATAAATTTTGAAAAAATCAGCTAGTATTATTTTAAACGGAAAGAAATTACTTTTAAACATAAAAGTTTAGTAACTAATTAAAAGTAGAAAACATTCGAAACAATCCAAACGTATATAGAGATTAGGGTAAAATTAAAATTTTTCACTACGTTGAAAACAGCGTCATGTGACATTTTTCTTGACAAAAAACATTGACAAGAAAAGTAAATTTTATCTACAATCAATCTGTTTTCTTTATTGTGCTATCAATCTACAGAATATAATCATGTATAGATTGTCGGCTGGGTAGCCTAGTGATTAAGAGCCTCGTTTTGAGAACTCACGCAGATCAGCTTCAGCTTTAGTAAACTGGAACGCTCATTTGGCATAGCTTCAATCCAACGGTTTCGCTCCACTTCATCAGTTGGAAATGATACTACTTTGGTGTATGGTTCACCCCTGTAATTTCCCCGACACCCGTAGACATTACACTTTTTAGGCATTGTGTATTGTTACTGGAAACCCCTGAAACAAAAAGAAATAAATTATATCAGTTAAGGTCTAAGACAGTTTTGGCAATTAGTTCGATTTCTTTTTCGACTAAGATATAAACTCCTTAAATAGGCCCATTTTATGACTAACATACAGCACTAAAAGCGAATAAATGTCCCGTCGTTAAAGTTCTTTGGTCTTTCGCAAATGCACAATCAAATACTTACAACACTATTTATTTAATTAACATTAACCGGTTAACTATTAACACCTTACATCCTTATTCAAACAGAATCAACTATAAAATAAAATATAAAGCAGTATTAACATTACGGAAGCTATTCTATAATACTAGCTAATTTCCTGTTAAACTAAGACTGCTTTTTTAAGTAAGCTACTTAACTGGCACTAGGTAGGTAAATTCTAAACTACTGTATATACAACATCAGTAGCACGTACTGATTACAATTACGTTATTGTGACGTCATAAGACAGCATAAGCTTAACAGACTCGTCACATAAATGTAAAAAATGTTTACCTACAATATAATCATTGTTTACATAAACACAAATCATTATTTACATACAGTACAGTGAACATATTGTGTCGTAAAATAGTGGGACCCAAGTTTCGCGACCCGAGAGCGCAAGTTACTAGTTCTTCTATTTAAGGGGTCTATGCTACTGGCTGTACACAAGACACAAATACTCAAGATCTGCAAGACAAAACCTACCAATGGGGACCCATCTTAAATTCCGAGCAACCCATCTTTAAGAAATGATTTAAGCACCAGCATACACTTTGTATTATCTTAGTGCACATTTAAATTCACGAATTAAATAAGTGACTTTTAAATATAAAAAAATATATTGTTAGGAGCTAGAGCCAGCAAAAATTTAATAGCTCCGGCTCCAGCTCCAACTCCACACAATATTAAAACTTGGCACCGGCTCCTCTAAAATTGGCTGACTTCATGGATCCGGGCTCCCGCTCCCCGGCCCTGGTTACAACTTACCCCGGATTATGTTACAAATTACCCCTTTGATGAGGCACATTGTAACGCTTTTTTTTAATATTTAAATCGTAATTTTACCACTAAATTTTAAAAATTATTTATTTATTTTTTTGTTATTAGTTAAACACTGATCTAAATTTTTTATATTAAAAAAGAATTTTGAAAAAAAATTTATTACGAGAGAAATAGCAAAAAGAAAAAAAAGTGTTACTACGTGCCCTGGTCTACCCATTGGATAATGCATGTTTATAAGTTGATTTAAAAAATTAATTACTGTATACCAATTTGAAGTTAGATAAGTACTAATACCTGTATATGGACTTATTCAAGTGCAATAATTTGTAGATTATTTTGAAAAATGCATTATTATTCTGGTTTATTATAGCACTTTTGTTTGAAAACAACAGCCAAGCAATCCTTGCTAGTAAAATACAGCAACTTTGAAAAAACTGCAGTCTTACTTTACAAAACCATTAAAATAAAAGAAAAAAAAAATAATATTTTTTTAAATCTAACAACTCTAAACTGCTTTATTAAATTAAAAAATCCAATAGTATTTTTAAAAAATTCCGATTATAAACAAATTTATTATTTCAAATTTAAACAAATACAGTCAAAAAATTTGCAAAGAATTTTCCTATAAACAACTGTAAAAATTTTATAAACTTTTTATCTGTCATAAATTTATGCCTACCGATATTTAAACTACTTTAACGGCTCAAGGTTGACAAGACTCCAACAAAAAAAAGCGAAAAAAAAACTACATGTCAAAAGGTTTTCGTTTTTTATAATCAACATTATTGATTTTTTTCAGCTTACTTTACTGTATCTACTGTAATATTATATTTTGCGTTACCTTTGTGGAACGTTATGATTACTACGACAAAGGATATTTTAAACGGTTAAACTATATCATAAATGGGTTTGATTAAATAATAAAATCGTACATTTTTTGAAATATATGCGTTTAAGTTTCAAATGTAGACAAAAAATCATAAAAACCAACAAAAAATAAATTTGAAGGTGTTTTATTTTAGTTAGGTAAAAATTATTTTTTGCTGTTTTGAAAGATTTGAACGCTGGAAAGCGAAAACAATGATTTAAGCTTGTTAACTTTGGTTTAAAATAAAATCATTTATTTGTAAAAGAGTTTGTAATATTCAAAGCATTGCATACATGTTTCTTATTAAAACACCTATTTATTTATTATTATTATATATGTGATTCGTCGTCGTCGTTTGAAGGGTATCCACTCCAGGTCAGACACAAACAGGACTGGGGCCAAGGGTTTATCCTTTTACTACCCCAGACTGATGCACTGCCTGGATCAGATGCTGGCAGTGATGTCATTAAGCCAGCATCGAGTTTCGTCATCCAAAACTGTCAGACCTCGTGCTCCATGTGGTGTCCGATGTATAGGGCACGCTGTTAGTACATGGTCTGCGGTTTGCTCAGAGGCGCCACACTCGCAATACGGTGAAGGAGCGAGACCACATTTGTGCATGGATGAATGGAATCGCCCAACACCAATCCGCTGGCGGTTGAGCTTAACCTGATTAATTCTAATGATAAATATATCTGATTAAACCTCTATTTTAGGTTTGAACACCTTATTGCAAGTTTGGCGGATAAACTAATAACTTTGATTCCTTTCTCAAATATGTTCCGCCATTTTACTTTTTTAGAAACAATCTATAAATAAGTTAAACAAAATTTTGTATAAATTAAATGCAATATAAAGCAAATGTCAAGCTTCCATAAAGATATGCTAATTTAAATAAAAAAAATATAACAATTTATTTCTATTTATTGTATTTCATAGCTAAAAAATTTTTTCTTGCTTCGCTCATTTTGGTTTTACAAATGTTTGTATTGAGAGCTCCAAACATGTAGTCATATTGTTGGGAAATGTTTATATTTTATTAATAATTTTAAGCTTATGATTTTAGTATAAAATTGTCTTTAGGGAAATAAAATTCCGTAAAGTATATTTTTCAACAGTATAAGAGCATTATAAGGAGAAGAGTAAAATCAAGAGCTTGTCAATTTTTTAAAAAGCGCATTTTCCTTACGAAAAAATGTTATTGCAAATTTTACAATTGAAATTTCTGGCTATTTTTTGGCTGATAAAAGCAATTTGAGGGAATAGAAGATTGCACAAAAGTATGATCGACGTCATGGGATGGCACATTGTCAGCCACTTGCTGATTTTCAAGTAACTTAATTTCTATCAAAACATGCACTGGTACGAGCAACTAAAAAACCTAAAAAATAGACAATTTTTTGAACTTAAATTCTAAACAAACGTTTATGTGGTCTTAACCTAGTAATAAAATTGCGTTGTCAGAAAGAAAAAAATTTTATTACCTTACCAACAATAATCTATACAACATGATCGATAAACTGCAGTTGACATATCTAAAGGCTTTTCAATGTGATTTTTTTCTTGAATTTACATTTTTAAAACAAAAAACAAAAAAAAATCATGAGATGCTAGTTTTTCTTAAACTTTTGTTTTATTGTGGTTTGATTTTTTGCTCGCAATATGGATAAGATTAAACAATTTTTTTAAACTGGGAAAAAGATACTTAAGTTAAAAAAATCTAAACGTAGTTGTGTAATTTGATAAGTTTCTTAGTTGTTTTCTAACAAAAACTAATGTTCCAAATAGGGATATTTTTAGCAAATACAGGGCTTATCAACATGGGTTTAAAGAAGTATTTGTAAGCGCACTCCTTTATAATAAAAAAATAATTAAATTTGCTCAAACCAATGTAAGCTTTTTGCCCATGTTAGACAAAATAAAACTTAGTTATTGGTAAATTAATTTAAAATTCAAAACTTTTGTCTTTATCCTGGAGTTCTCACAAAATCGTGAGTATATTTTTAATAAAATTTAGTATTGTTTTAATTTTGTGTTTTTCTTTTTGTAAATTGCATCAAATTCAAATATTCGTAGCAAGTTTTAATTTCTGGATTTATGTAACCTCCAGGAAGAAGACAGATTTTAACAGAGTGTTCTCAAATTCACACCGTAAAGTAAGATACAGAATTAATTTTACAGTAGTTACTGTGTTCCGCCAGTTGTATTTTTTTTCATGGTTTTTATAGAATTTTTAAAAATGATTTTTGCAAACTTAAGAAAAACAATGGGGCTAAAAAAGTAAAACCTGGGGAAGAAAGAGTAAGATGTGCACCCATAATTTTACTTTGATGGATCGTATTAGTATGTATGTGCACATCAAGTTTAGTTCCCGTAAGATTGCTCAACCTTGTCTACTCCATGTTGGTCTAAAGCAATGTTTTTCAAACTGTGTGCCGCGGCACACTACTGTACCGTGAGAGATTTCTAAAATGTGTGTAAAACTTTTTAAAATACAATAATCCATGCTCCGCAACAGCAACGTAAACGCACTCTATAACAGTGTTTCCCAACCGCTGTGCCGCTAAAGATTTTGAAAAAAACTATTTTGGGACGACGAATTTTCCGGTTTTTGTATGTGAAGTAAGTGAGATTCGAAGCGAAGACACGTTTTTTTTAGAAAGAACCAATTTTAGGAAGGAAATTCACAAGAAAGAGCGTGAATTCGGGTGAAGATTTTTTGTTTTTGTTTAAAGCAGGGTGGTCCAAACCGCGAAGTGAAGATCTTTTTTTTAGATATCACCTGATTTTGGGAACAAAAATTAATAAAAATAATCTAAAAGTTCCGCGATTTTTGATGGGTTTCAAAAATCTGCCGCAAACGGAAAAAGGTTGAAAGACACTGGTATATGCCATAGTTCAATAAATTGTTTTGTTACTAAATTATTTATTTCTTGTGCTGGTTTTTCGTTGTTTGCGAATTCTTTGCAAGAATAATGTTTTAGCCTAGTTAGTTGAAAAGCAATTTGGCTGAGGTCTGAGTGTGCCGCATTTGAAATTTATATTGTCAAGTGTGCCCAGAGCAAAAAAAGTTTGGAAACTACTCGTCTAAGGAGTGTTACCCGGAAGATACAAAAAACACCACATTAATGAGATCAGGTATGAATCTCAAATTAAAAATGAGTTTAACACTAAAATTACCGCGTTTTTAACCTACCTAGAATTACCGCGAGCGGTCAAAATGACCGTTTGTCCAATAAAGAGAAAAATACGCATTAATTTAGCTTTACTTTATCTTATAAGTTTGTTTAACTTTTGTAGTATACCTAGTAATGATTTTAATATTTATAGGTGTGAGTTTGGTGCGTTGTAGGCTTCTTTTTAATATCATGTTCTGGAATATACTGCATAGGCCCTGATCTCCAAATTACATTGAAGGCCTTCAACCTACTTTTTAGCTGCATGGTTAAAATTTTCTCAAAGTTTTTATTGTATTTATAACAAACAACAGGTCTAAAACTAAATGAAAACATATTACCGTATTATAAGCTCAAAACACCAAATGGTTATTTTTCATCATGCTGCTGTATACATACATCACAAGCGGCTATTCAAAATCATACAAAAGCAAAAAAAATTGCAGCGCTCTACTCAGTCCACGCAACTTTTACATAACCTGTACACTTTCCGCAAACTGATCTACGGCATCCATAGCAGAATTTGCAGGTATGTTTTGTTCACAGTTTACATTAGCGTGGCTTTGCTTTCGCTTTCTGCTTCCATCAACGATCGAATTTTGATAAGAATTGTTGAAAAGTGAAAGCAAAACTACGGCTAGTGGAGCTGCTTTCCTTGAATATGTGCTTCTCTCAGTTCAGTGGCGAGCTGAAACATGATATTTCTTCTCGAGATAGCATCTCCAGTTTTCTTCTTGTACAACATATAGGCGTTAATACAAGCAAGGTCCAAAATATTGTAAAAGACAGCCACCGGCCACCGCCTGGTACTTGCTTTCTCCGTGTATTATCGTGCCATCTGGTCAGCAATAATAACACTTGATTTAGTTTTGTTGTAGAATGTAACGGCTTCCAGTTTCTTTTTTGTTGTTGTGTCGACCATAACAGATGAGTGGAGTGTGCTAAGAATACAAACGTTCTTATTTTTTTTACACTGGTAAACTGTCAAGGTTGTGGCTTGGTTGTTAACGCTTTTGTTAGCGAGAGTTTGCTGGATTATCTGCTCTGTTGTAAAGCTTTTACCAGTGGCGGAACTTCCTTTCGGATTTTGTTCAGGGTCCCGATAAGTGACGTCTTTTTTTCCAGAGTTCATGAAAAAAAAGAAGTAAAAAATTGTCAGTTGTGACGTTCCTTCCTTTGCCCAAGAACGGCGCCCCTATCTTTATTACCGCACTCTCAGACAATCTTTGTGTAGCTGGTCTGGCTTTATCTTTGCTAAGATATGGTATGGCGTTCTATATTTAAATTCCTCATCAACAGCTAGTCAAAATTTGATACCGAATTTGTTTGGTTTATTGGCCATATATTGTATGAATCTGCAACAGGTTTTAGTTGGGAATAATTGTTTGTTCACAGTAATATTTTGCTCTGGTTTGTAGCAAACAATACGCTTTTCAATAAACCTATCCCAGACGGGAGAAATCAAAACAAATTTATCCGTTTGAAATCGAGATAGTCTTGTGCTCCTCATATCAAATCGAAGAAACCTCATGATTTTAAAAGCGATTTTTACCCATAGTTTCAGAAAAAAGGTACTACTCAGTTTTTATTCCAAAACTCAAGAATTGGTCGGTTCTTTCCAATTTATGCTTCTCGTATATACAGAAAGGAATAAAAGCTTTTAGTTTAATTGGTGGTAGTTTCTATTCGTCATTGTTTTTCACTCTATGGGCTTCAGCTTTTGTACATTATTGAACATGGGTAAGCATTGAATTATCGACGAGTAGCTCAAACGCACTAAGCCGATCATCTAACATGCGATTTTCATATCGCGTTAGACTTCGCTTTCTGTTAGCACGTTCTGAGCTTGTAGCCTACCCCTCGATTCTGAAGAAAAGTTGATGTGCTCCCATTTTGTTTTTTCCTTAGCAACCAATCCAATTTCCAAGGTGTTTGGAGTAAGCTCTCACCCTGCACCTGTACTGTAGTATTTGTATCATTGCTGCCACTGCCAGAGCTGAAAGTTGACATAATGCAGTATCAGTTTGTTCCAGGTCATCAATATCAGTATTTGAATCCGATCCATCTGACGAAATCACTTCCCACGTAAATTGAACTTGGTCTGAATTTGCCGACCCCTGATCTAAGCTTTCACAAATATTTTCAGTTTTGCTTTCATCCCCCGGATCATCTTCTGCAATCGCGTATAGCCAAGCTAGAGCTTGGATATTATTAACACGTTCTGGTCTCAGCATTCCTCAAATGACTCAACATTATAAACTAACTAGTAACTAACTGTTGCCAGGTACTGCAGTAATTGTTGCATGATTATTTTAAAAGAATAACACAAAAAAGGCTTTATTACAAGGCAATTTTATTCGTAGAGAAATTACAAGTTGTTTTCCGGTCAAAATGACCGTTGGCGATGATAAATTGCTATCCAATATCCGCTGTGTTTATTGGAATGCAATAAAAATTAACATGCTAAAAGTTGACAAAGATTTAGGAAAAGTCAGAAAGTTTCAATGTTCTACGGCTTGCCTTAGCAGAGATATGAGCGATTAAAAATCAAAAACGGTCAAAATGACCGCAGCTGTAATTCTAGTGTTAATATTTAAGATTTTTTTGTTTCTGCAGTTTGACTTTTTTGTTCCTTGTCAGAGAAGTTTTACTTGATTATTTTTTTACTGATGGATTAAAAAGTGAATTTATTTAAATTGCTTTTTCGATGCAATGCCTGCTATACAAAATATTTACAATTAATTTTTTTCAGCTTGGAAGGAAAAGCAGATTGAAGATTGTTATAAAACCTATGATATAAACAACATCCGAGACTTTAATGATGCTTCTATTGAAGAAAAAATATGGATAAGGACGGTAATGGCTTTAGTACAAAGCAAACGGACCGGCCGCACTGCAGTCTCTAAGCAAAATATTGCTTTATTAGCAAAATATTGCTCTATCTATCTCGGCATCCGTGCAGGACAACCACCGTCATAATAGCCACTTCAAAATAGCGTCTGTGTCAAAACAGCGACTGTGTCATAACAGCAATTGTAATAAAAGCAAATTAAAAAAATATCTCAAGACTTAACAATTAGAATGATCAAGTAAAATAACTTTATGACATTGTTATTTTTAATTAGTGTGTTATTTGTTTGATTTTATAACAGCTATTTGTTTGATGGGTTTTGTAAACAATTTTGGCTAAAATTTTAATGAAAGTTTGGGCAAAAATAGGCCTGGCGTTGCGGTGATGTTATGACAGTTGCTGTTATGACGCAGTCGCTATTTTGAAGTCGCTGCTATGACAGTCGCTGTTTTGACACAGTCGCTATTTTGAAGTCGCTGTTATGACGGTCGCTGTTTTGACAGTCGCTATTATGAACCCGAGCCGTATCCTTTTATTTTTTCAATAATAGCATTTGTTATTTTGGAATTTTTTTCATTAGTTTTATTTAATTTTTATTATATTTCGATTTTGGTATACCATTTTATTAGCATTGGTATTTTCTTTTTGCCTTTTTTTGTCTTAATTTTTATTTGTAATTTATTTATTTTACTTTATAACAACACAATCTTTAATAAAGTCAAATGAAAAATTATTATATTTTGTTTTCAATGCAAAAAATGTATACAAAACCCGATATATTTGCTTTGTTATTGTTCAAATCAAAATTATCATTTGCAATGTTTGATAAAAATCCTTTAAAAAATTGGGCATGTTTGAATTATGCTAAAGCTGAAGCTTTATTTCCTTTTAATATCTGGACACTTTTGATTTTTCAGATTTATTTGCAACTAATATTAATAAATTCTTGGTTACGCAGAACTTTAAAATAACCAATAGAATGCACGAAACCTAACTCTTTCATTTTTTTGGTAGTCTCTAGAAAGACTGTATACTTGAGAATTCTTTCGGGCAACTCTCATCAGAAGAATTTTTTGGAAAATGACGAACTTCAAGAAAATCGTGGTTTATACAGTATTGGAAGACATCGAAACCAACCGCGCTTCTGATTGGTTGGAGAAAGCAAGCACGCAATTAGTTGCGCACTCAGTTGCGCCGCAAGCGAGAAAGCTTCCATCCATAGACGAACTCTTTCTGGTGACAAAGAGAGGGTTCAAGAGACTCTATAAAGGTGGCTTCAAGCGTTGTCAGATAAAAAGATGATTGTCCTGTAGCAAAAATGGAGAACCATTTGCTATCAAAGTTTTCCGCGCAAATGTTGTTGTCTAACAGATGCTGACCAATAGCCGAATCAGAAATTGGTGCGTTTTGAGTGGATTTACATTGACGTTTTGGGAGATCTTTTCGAGGTTTAATTCTATTTCTAATAAATTTTGGAACATGTTGTCGAATTCTTTCTTTTAATCATTGGAACGTTGTACCTAGGTACACACTATCACAGTGGTACAAGTATTTTATACAATATTACTTCGCTGATGAGCAGGCAAAACGTTCTTTAGAAAAGAAAGCAACATCTTTTTTGAAGAGAAAACTATTCTTGCCGACACTGATCCAAACAATTGTTGACAGTTGATTTTGTTTGTTTTTTATATTTAATGTAATGAATTAAAACTATTTATACGCCTTTTACCAATGGATCATTTGTCTAAAAAAAGAATTAGCATTAAAAAATTGGTTGAAAAACTTATCCTTACCATAAATAAAAGATAGATACCTAGTACATTTCTAACTTGAAGAATACTAAAATATGGTTGCAGAAAAGATTCTGAAACCTTTTGTATTTTCGTAATATTGAGGACAGGACACGTTTGGGAAAGTATGCTTATAGGTAGCATAACGTTTAAAATTATATTTTCAAATTATTAGAAAAAATAGTTTAAAGCAAAATGCGACTTTAGATTAATAATATTTGCGATACACGTAAGTGTCATTACGATGGCCATTTTTTTGTTAAATTTTGACGTATATTTAATCTAACAGTTTTGGTCTGTTATAGAAGTTTTTAAGGTCAAATTTTTGTTCAACAGTAGCAGAACGCTAATTTACATCAGTTTTTAAAAGAAAAATTGAATCTTTTGTTGACAGTGAAAGAAAAAATCTCAGTGTATGTCCATACATTAGTGATCTACGATAAAAAATAGTAATGAAATGAATTCTTTGGCGAAACAATAATTTGTACAAAAACTTCAGCATGGATTCAAAGAAATAATCTTATGCATCAGCCATGGTGAATTCGATATAAATGTTTTTTATTTTTAGTTTTTATTATTAGGCTTGTTTATCTTTCTGACGAGCAAAAAATTGTCACGGCGCTATATACTTGGGGTAACTGTCAAGCAATTACCCTGAACTGCTTTTAGAAATGCCAAAATATTACTGTCCTGTAGAAATCTTTTTTGTTTTTTTAGTTTTATATTTAGAATTATGTGCAAAATATAGAACTGCTTGCTAAATTCTCCAAACAGAGGAAGGTACCGTAAAATACCTTTTCCAAGGACCCAACAGGATGATGGGAGTAGGTTTTCAAGCAAAACTGGATGGTTTTTGTGGAGCTGTAATAACATTTTTGTAAGGCGCAGTGCAATATTGTCAGTTTATTTTCAAATATTAGTAAACCATAACCAATGCATTTTACAACACAAGCAGTTAAACAATTTTTATTCACGTATACAAACAACAAAAGGGTAGGTGATAAAGTCGGGATATTTTTACTATGTAATACGTATTAATTGATTAATTGATAATAAGAATAATTTTTTTTGTACGTGTTTTTCAAATGAGCTTTACGAACCGATTAGTTTTATTTATTACGCTGTTACATGGTCGGGAGATAAATGAGCTTGGTTTAGTTTTGATGTTTTAATTACTTTTATGTTTATATTTATATTAATACTCGTATATTGATTGATTGCTTTATAATCAAGTCACGAAGATTGCGAATTCCATATTCTAGAAAATTCGTGTTGCTGAAACAAGCGGCATCGTTTATAAAATATACGCTTTAACTTTTGATTTATTATTTGTTTTTTGTTTTTTTTTATTCCACCAAACGCAGTAAAATGCATATCCAACCTATTTTTTGAGCTTACCGCGCTACAAATAATTCAATGTGAAAGTAATTATCTATAAAAAAAAAGAAAATACGAGAACAAAACTTCGTTTAGGGACAACTAACATTTTGTCGTATTAAAACAAAAAGTTAAAGTATTTTTAAAAAATTCAATCGTTTGTTAACATGACTTAGTTGCAGTATGTTTGATGTTGAAAATAATTTAACAATATCGACTTGATTTGTTACATTATTTTTAATCTGTGCTCAAACCCAAAACAATGCTGCGAAAAAAATGCTTAAAACTCGAAGTTTACCTTTTTTATTGAATTTGTTGAATATATTCAATTACATATTTCAACACCTTATAAATTTACCGAATTTTTTAAATTTTATTTGGTATTAATTTTAAAAATTATTGTTAGCAAGATACAAGAATTAATAAAACCTTTTAAAAACACTTGGCCACTCATGTTGCATGCTTTGCAATAGTGCCACTAAAAATTTCTTATGATTAATTTTAAACATATATTAGATTTTTAGTTGGCCACTCATGCTGCATGCTTTGCAATAGTGCCACTACAAATTTCTTATGATTAATTTTAAAAATGCATTAGATTTTTAGTTTGTAACTTTCTCCCCTTATTTATTTGCTGTATTATTATTAATCTCAGTGAAAATATTAAAAACTTTTATTTTACTTTTATAAATTAATCACAATTGGTAAGTTGTGATAAATTTCAAAGTAAAGAAGTATATGTTGAACTCTGAATGCAATTGGGTGTTCAATATTGGGAAATTTTTTTAACAAAGCTTTTTGAATATTTGAGTCTTATTGCAATTGCATGTTTTGATTATTTTAAAATAATTTAGGTATAATTTTTTATCAGTAATACATAAAGTTATGCTATCTTTATTAAATTATTTTTGTACACTTAAAATAAGCTCTCATGTCTAAATATCCTGCTGTTACTTCAAAGTATAAGAATGTTGCAGAATAATACTCAAAATATAAAAGTAGATATCATATAAATGAATAAGAACACTATTTTTAACATCAAACAGTCGGAGTATGGCATTTTATTGTAGGGTGGCCATACGTCCCGTTTTAGCCGGGACAGTCCCGTTTTTTAGGCCTTGTCCCGATGTCCCGCCCGGTTAACCAATATGTCCCGTTTTTTTATTGTCCGGTTATATATTTCCAACTTTAAGTGAAGACCTTTTTTTTTTTTTTTTTTAGAGAACACTTTGATTTTGGGAGAAAAATAGGGAAATTAGATTTGAAATCGAAGTGAAGACCTTTTTTTTTTTTTTAGAGAACACCTTGATTTTGGGAGAAAAATACGCAAGCCCAGATCAGACCTCTTTTTTTTCTCAGACAACATCAATTTTTGAAAATTCTTGCCTCGGGCCCCTAAATTGGAATATCCGCCACTGATGGCAACTCTACTTTTAAAGAAAGTCCTGATTTATCACTTTGAAAATATGGCCACCCTATTTTAATGTATTGTACCAATTTTTGGAGTAATATACAGGTAGTATGCATTTACATTATTTGGAAATTTTGTTCAAAAATAACAGTCATTATTCAAATTTGTCTGAAATAATCTAATCTATTTTTATTCAATAAATTGAAATCGCAATCACCAGCTGGGTTTTGAGGTTTGAAACAATCTTTTAACTTTTTATAGCAATATTCAAAAACTGGTTTGAGTAACAGTTTTTTTCTTAAATTGAATCGCAGTCTCTTTTATTCTTTAAAATGAAACAAAATATAATCGAGATGACAATAAATCTAGTGTAACCATCATCATCATTTGACAAATAACCTAACACGGTTCAGTAATTCAGTTTAACACAAATGACTTTTCACTCCCATTGTACGTAGAAAATACATTCACACTTTCATTGTTTTGTTGTTTTTTTGAACCAAATAAAAATGCAAGTTAATCGAGGATTTCTACATTAATTTGGCACATTTGTCCACGATTTCTCGTATCTCAGTCGAACAACTGAGTTTGCGGATAAAAAGAGTTATATGTATTGAAGATATCCATTGCTAATAAATTCGTTTTGGTAAGCCGGAAACCTGGTTGATGGAAAATAAGATAAACAAGGTTTAACCATAAAATGAATTCTAACTAATTTAGAAACGATAATCATGACACTTAACAAAAAATTTTTTTAATATTTATTTTTTATGAATTTCTTACCATATAAACCAAACTGATTATTCAAAGAGAAAATAATAAAATTGTATTTCACAGTAAAGCTTAATCTATTAGAACCGAGTATGCTTTGGAGCACAAGCAATACAGACGAATGCTTTTATGTGTTGTATGTATGTTTAGTTTATTATCAGATGTGCTTGGAAGAAATTTGCTGTGATTTCATTGTTCCATTTCATTTGGTTTTGTGTTTTGATTATAACTTCATTGTTTTTATTTTTATCAAATTTAGCAAGAACAAAAAACATATGCCTGGTTTTCTTTTGTAAACAATCATGTTTGGTTCTGCTTTTCGAAAAACAAACAAAAATTTCAATGACGTTGACAAAGAATTTATTACGAATCAAACAAACAAAATGTTTAAAAGCCACTCGATATTGTTGGTTTGGCTATTTAGCGATCGTGAGAGAAGTGAACCTAGCTTGTTTTGGCATTTTGATTGTTGCTGCTAATCGTCACAGAATTAAGTTAATTGTTCATTTTAAAAGCACCGATGACGGTGCAAATTATAGAAAACAATTTTGCTGCTTTGGCAATTGTATCACATCACACCACGTTTTTGCGCTCAAATAAGTGTTCACTAAAAATTTTTTGTCATCTCGGTCTCGTCTGGGTTTCAACCTTTTTCTGGTGGTTTGGATCTTGTTTTCAAGATAATGTGGTCTCGGTATCGTGTTTTTTAATTGGTCTGGAGACTGGACATTTTTTGACGTTTTGGTAACTTGTTATTGTTATGAATTTTGGAATTTACTTAAGAATGGCATTCAATCGACCAACTTTGCTGCAAGTTCAAGTAGTAAAAAGGTAAAAGTCAAACTTTTTAATCTTAGTTTTAATTTTTAATCTTTTTAATTTATGGAAATAAACGGGAGAAAGCTGCAAAATGATTGTTATCTGGGCCATCTAATACAACCTTATCCGTTTACAAAAAACTTTATTTCAATTTTTTTTTGGCAACAAAAAAATCTGGTAATGCTTTGAAAGTTTTTACTCACACCTTTACCTGCAAAAGCATTCACATTAGTTTAATCCGCACGAACTCGATTGCATAAATATTTTTTAAAGCTAGGTTTTTTGGATGGAAAACAAGCTTTAACAGAAGAATCAAATCATGATAGATTATTTAGTTTCCATTTATTCTGAATGCAGAAGTAGCCCGAGAGAGCAGACAGGAATTTTTAACTATTAAATGTTTCTAACGCGTCAATTTACGCCCTTCGAGCATTCAACATTGCGTATTTTGGGCAGAGATTGGTCTTTTTAATGAAACTTCTTGAAAATAAATTAATAATTTTTTTTTAAACAATCATTTTTTAAAAATCATTTTACAAAATCAAACTAGTTGGTTGATCTCAATGCTCACAAATTGTATGAATAGGACATTGAGCTCGTTTCTTTGATCATTGCTAGCATTTTTTTAAGTCTTAACAACGGCCTACTTAACAACACGGCCAAACAGACTGCCTTGGAGAAAAAAATTGGAAGAATCACTTTTCACTTGTCTCGCGCCAACAGCTACGAGAAGTTTTGCTGAGACAAATGTTACAATTAATCGGCTTCAATTTCTTTGATGTTATTGTTATTATTTATTTCAAGTTGAAAATAAACATATAACGCCCAGAAAATACACAAAAAAAGCATTAATGAAAATATTTATACTAGTAAAAAAAATTAACTTCAGAAAAAGTACTAAATTTAGCAATAAAAAAAGTGTATGTAATATTCGCTGCTATAATATTTAAAAAATATATATGAATAAATTAGACCTGTTAAAAGAGCATTGTTTGAGTGAAAACAATGGCTTATAAAGGAAAACTTTTTTTTAACATATTACGGTGAAGCAAGCTTGCTTCTTGTAACATCTAGTTAAGTTGTTATTGCTACAAGTCACCACGTTTTACTGCTTTAATCTTTACCCTCCAATGGTTTATGGTTATATATTGTTTAAATATTTTTAATGTGACAAAGTATACCTGAAAAAACCTGAGCTGAACTTAAAATCAAGATTACAATTGGCTATAAATCGGATTCCAATAGCAACAAAAATTTACAATGATTTGAAAATTCAAAAAAAATCATTCTTCTAATTGTCAATTACGTTTTCTCTTCAACTGTTGCAAAAATTCTCTACGTACTACGTTAAAAGACAATTTTTCAGTGTTATTTAAAAAAACTCAAATAGTAAGGCAGACAAAATTTAAACTTGTCGCATCAGACACGGTAAAGTAGTTCAAAGTAAGAATATGTACCCAACTTGTCTTTCAGGTAATCCATAGTTAAGCAAAAATCCAACAATATAAAACATTTAGTAACATCTTGTGTTAAATCAAAAAAAGGAATGATCAAATCACTACGAGATAACTTTAAAAGACGTCATATTCTTTCAATAAAGGGTGTAAACTCGAAAGAGTTAAAATAATCGACAACATCGTTGTTTTTCCATAATCTTTTTGGCAATGAAGCCAACTATCACCGCTACAACTTTCTTGTCATTATAATCTAAAGCAGGGGTGGAAACCTTTCTGGGTAAGAGAGCCATAAAGGTTACATATTTTTAAATGTGTTTTCATAAGAGCCAACAATGTTCTTCTAATTTTTAGCTGTATGTATGTGGGAAGAAATTTGTTTGTGAGCAAACTTATTTCGATTTCTTGATTTTCGGCTTAAAAACATAGTGATCTCTAAGAAAAAAAGGTCTTCACTTTGAATCTTGTCTGATTTTTTGATTTTTGTCTCAAAAACGTAGCGGTCATTAAAAAAAAAAAAAAGGTCTTAACCTTGAATTTGACTCTGATTTTTGTCTTAAAACCGTAATGGTCTCTTAAAAGGGTCTTCACTTTTGAAATCTTGTGTGCGCAAATTTTTTAATTTTATGTGCGGTAATTTATGCTTGGCAACAAAAAAGCCAGATGCTGTTATTAAAAGAGCCATATCTGGCTCGTGAGCCATAGGTTCCCGAACTTTGATCTACTGTAGAATCAAAGGTCGGGAACCTATGGCTAAAATGTTCTTCTTTTTCAATCTACTGCATTACCAGTTTTGCAATACATAAAAAATTAGTATTAATCATGACATAATATTACTTCCCAATTGTAATATCTATCAGAATTATTCACTCGAGCAGTTGTATTAAAAGCATAGTTAAGGTTAGTACAGTAGACCTAACATAAATTGTTATTATTTTGCATCTATACCAGGTTTTCTAAACTGAGGCTCTATAGTGACCTATAAAGATGATCTAAAAGATTTTACTACAAAATAATTTGCAATTTAGACGGTAATTTATCTAAAAACTATTCCCAAAATGGAAAAATTTGTCGGTTATGAATGCATCACCAAAAAAAGTTCTTAACTTAACGTTTAAACATAAAATTAAAAAAATCTTAATTTGAAAAAGTTAAAATCAACTTTTAAAAAAATTTAAGTAAAGTCCTATTTTTGGACTTTCAAAATGAGTTTTATCTTTGAACGTCAAAACAACCTTTTTGACAAAAGTTTTAACGTTTGGGTAAGCTTTTTGTCGGTATTAAAATAATTTTAAGGATTCAGAGTGGTCCAGGTACTCAAAGGAGTTAAAAAACGTGATCTATACTATTTGCTAATCAAAGTGAATATTTCTTTTTCGAAGCAAAAGTAAAAACAAAAAATTTCATTTATGTCTCATTGTGCAATGCCAAGGCCTTTTTTACGTTTTAAACGCTTTCTTTTATCTGAAGCTTTATTTAGTGTACATAAATATTTACAAATATCTATCTAATTCTTAACAAATAAATTAAAGAGTTGTTTTTTTATTATTTGTCTTCTAGGCTTAATTTATACACAATGGGCACAAATTGGTAACATCACATAAAAAAAACAAGTCATTACCTTATTTCTAGGGTTTACATAAATATTTTTAGGCTTTTTATGACAGCCAAATAAAACTTCAAATAAAGAAAAGACGTCGAAAGTTAGATCTTCAATCGGGTCCAAATGTGCTGCAGGCGCAAAAAGGTAGTGGAGTACTGGTCAAGAGTACCACTTTTAGCCAAAAAAATGTCTCTCTTAATTGACAAAGCTCAGATGTATGGAGATTTGAAAAAAACTGGTCGGTGGTTTATTGGCGAGAGACTGAAGCATCCAGTGACTACGCTCAAAACGTTATTCAAGGCACTATTTATAAAGCAAATATATGTGCTGCGACAACAAACCTAATCCCAGTATTCAAGTGTTGAACAGACCACAAATAAGACAGCTTAATGTGGTGTTTTGACTGCAGCACCCTCCCTGAGCCTGCAATGCCTCAGCAATGTGACGCGCGAAGATAGTTTTTTGCACAATGCCAAACAGTGATGACAGAACGTGAGTGATCTGTCTAGTTTTCCTCAAGTTAAATTGGAATTGGACAAAATAGTACAATTTGGTCGAGAGATTAAAAGCGCCGGGATTGTCATTGCCAATGTCTCGGTTCAAAACCGACTCGCGCCCTTCTGTTGGGTCCTTGGGAAAGACACTTTACGGGAAACTCCTCTGCTTGGCGTTCTTAGCAAGCAGTTCAAAATTTTCAGTCACATCTCTATAAAAAATAAAAGAACGAAATAAAAAGTTTCAACAACACAGCAATATCTTGATATCTCCGGAAGTAGGTAATTTCTTGTTCTATGCAAAGCCCATCCGTCGTTTTCTTACAAGTCAAGAGAAAAGATATAAAGGTAAGATAAAATAATTAAAAATTGTTAACTTTTAGCTCACATTTTTATAATCTGAAGATCGTGAAAAGCAGATTATGTATGATAAATATAGATTAAAAAAAAAAAGTATTAAGACTGATTCCAAAGAAAACAACATTTCTCTGACTGCATAGACTATTTTGCTTATTGTCACCTTTAGCAAGAATAAAACTTTTTTCCAAATTAGCTCCATTATCATTCGTATCATGTATTTATCCAGAAAAAATTTCAACAGCTTGCAGTTAAAGCCAAGTTTGTATACAATAGCAGTGTTATATGCAGGTGTCAGATGGACAAATATGGCAAAGGCCTTCCTCTTAGGTCTCAATGTTTTGGATTAACAAAATAACTTGATCCACAGTTGATATTTTTGCGTTTGTACTCAAGAAAGCAGTAGATCAATTGGTTTGACGCGGACGGAGGTGAGCGTCTCGAATTCCTTACATGGGACGCAAAACAGATATATTTGTTAATGACTTTTTCAATCTTCTTATTCTTTGTATTTTGCACTCAACGGCTTCATTGTTTTTTGGATCGTGACTACAAGCGCTCTTTCTTAGATTTTGGAAATTTGAAGTTGATACAAGCAAAAAGGATAAAGTTATGTAACGAGAACAAAACAGCTTTAACATGGGTCATAAGTTCTGGGCAGAAAAAATTAGGCTCCGGAGCTTTACTTGGCTTTATGTGGAAGAACCGTAGCAAACATCTCAGATCATCGTGTGAGAGTTTAAGTTAATTTTATTCAGAGTTTTCCAAATGAGTGGTTGTTTTAAAACTAAAAAGACATTGGAATATAATAACGTAAACATATCAGACATGAGTCATCAAACTTTTTCAAAAAGGATATTTTGACATTTGAACATAAATTTTATTCCGAAAGCCAAATGAAGAACAAAGAAGGTCTTTACTAATAAAGTTTTTTTTATAAATAAAAAGTTTTTTTTCAACTTAAAAGTAGGCCTTTTAGTCTCCATTGACTTTCAAAATAAATTCATGAAACACTTTGCAATTAGTAAGGACTGCTTTTTAAGCTTTCGTTTGGAAATATTTTCGGAGAAATGAAGGCATTTAAGACTTTAGTACGTCATGAATTTATACAAGTTAGAAACCCATGCTTTATTAAAATTTAATCGTATAAAACATTTTGTTTTTATTTTATGTCTTTTCTTTGCAAAACCCACATTGAAAAGCTCTAAATTTTGGCAAGACTTTCTCAAACAAGTAAACAAAACGTCAACATAGAAACGGTCTCTTCTTCAAATGCAAAGTAAAAGGCAAATACAAAAAATTAGTTGTTGTTTAATTGTCTAAAGATCTGGGCATAAGGCCTTACATGTGCAGTAGTTTATTCACTTTTAGTTAGCATCAGTATTTAAGCTGTTTATTTCATCATATATTTGTAATTTAGCATCAACATTTAAGCTGTTTATTTCATCTACATTAGTTTTCAACCCTTCAAATTTCTTGTTTAGAAATGCTTGGCTGCTTTTATTTCTTCTACTTCCTTTTCTTGTTTTTTTAGTTTTCATAAAATTATTAAATATTTTTTCCATAGTTTTATTGATTCTTTGTTTGTTTTGGTCCATAATTTTTTGAATATAACCTTTTAAATTATTTTTCATTTCTTTCATGTGATTAATAATTACTTTATAAATTGTCATAATTTTCAAAAAATTATAAATTACATTTATAAATATAAAAATACAATATAAATTATACACCTTAGAACCTTGTTTAAATAGATCCATTTGGTTCATTTAAAGACTTTTGGTCAAACAACCGACTCTAACTTAAGTTTAATTGTTGAAGTACGCTTCTTCTGTTCATTTTTTTAAGTCGATGTCAGGTGATTCATACATACTTGACAGGTCCCAAACAATTTTTTGTTTTTGGTTTATAGTTTAGCTTTCGGTAGATCTTAGTTTTTTCCGAAAATTGAGGAATTTTTAAACAATTAAAAAGATTTACTTTTTTGTTGTATTTTTTCAATTTTACTGAAATTTTGATGTTATAAACAAACAGAATTTATTTTCAAAGGGTTCTGCCAATCTTAATTCTAAAGTAGATTTACGCTAAAATGATGTAAAGTAAAATAGTCTTCCTTAAATCTGCTTGTTGAATATAGTTATAATGTAAAAAGTAAACGTTCAATTTATATCCGGAGAAAACGCTGACTGTAAACATAAAAGAGTTTGAAAATGTTTGTTCAGTAATTGTTTGTCTTTACTTACGCACACTTCATTGCCCTTTGTTTGTTCTATGAATGTGCAGAAACAAGAACTGATAACTTTACTATTTAATGTTTAAATTTCCAAATTCTTTTAAAAGGTCATTTGAGTAACAAACTAATTCTTAAAAGTTGTTATCTTTTTTGAATGAAAAGAATAATTAGCACTAGATAAGTATGAATATCGTAAGCGATTGTCTTAATGGTGAAAATTGGATCATTGGAGGAGTGTTTGCACTTTTGTTGTACCTGGTGTATTGGTACAGAAGACCTTATAAATATCCCCCAGGTCCCAGAGGATTGCCATTTGTGGGATATCTTCCGTTTTTAAGTAAAACAATGGAACGTGACATATGCAAATTAAGTCGAAAGCATGGACCAATTATAAGCTTGCGATTGGGACCAACAGATGTAGTGATTCTTAATGATTTTGATTCAATTCAAAAAGTAAGTTTTTGAATTATATGTTTTAAAAATAACTTGGATAAGAAAATTTACGATCGCTTTCTGAAGCTTAATGTAAAAGTATACAAAAATATATTAAAAGCCTTTAATTTTTAAGTTTTCAGATAACTTCGTTTTAAATTATTGTAGTTGCGTAAAAAATATGAAAAAGCTAGAAAGTTAAGTAGGTTACATTCAATTAAAATATGTTGTCGTCGTTTGAAGGGCATCCACTCCAGGTCAGACACAAACAAGATTGTGGCCGAGGGTTTATTCTTTTACTACCCCAGGCTGCTGTACTGCCTGGATCAGATGCTGGAAGTGATGTTGTTAAGCCAGCATCGAGTTTCGTTATCCAAAAACGTCAGAACTCGTGTTCCATGTGGTGCCCGACGTATGGAGCAAGCTATTAGAACGTGGTCTGCGGTTTGTTCAGCGGCGCCGCAATCGCAATTCGGTGAAGGAGCGAGACCTAATCTGTGCATGACAAATGAAATCGCCCAACACCAGTTGTCAAGCGGTTGAGCTTAATCCGAGCTGCTTGGGACAAGCCCATCCCACAGACCTCGCACCGGTCCTGGGCACAAAAACACGGAGCCTGGAAGCATTTTTACAGTACTCCGCATTCCATTTATGATTTGTCCATTCAGAAGCACAGATGTCAAATCCATCAAGGTTGTCCAAATGATTCCGCGCGGCTGGCACAAATAGGCATCTAGATTTTAGTTTCTTTCTTGGCGAGCATCTGAGGACCCACGTAAAAGACCATATAAGATATGATCAGGGTCCAGAGATCCACGGTAAGCCAAGGAGAGTGTTGGTCTCATTCGGCAAAGCTCAGCTGGCTGGATGCCTGAGAGTACAGGCAGGTAGTCCGTTGGAGTGAGACGCAGGCATCCAGTTACTATGCGCAAGGCGTCGCTCAAGACACTGGCTATGCGTAGTGTTTTAGCACCAGCACCCCATCCCGAGCCCACGAGTCGCCTCAACAGTGTGATTTTTTTCGCAGATATTTTTTTGCGCAATGCCACAAGATGTTAACGAAACGTGAGCGATCTGTCCAGTTTAACCTCAAGGTAAGTAGGGGTTGAACAGAACGGTAAAAGTCTACCGTTGTTGCATACTTTTATCCCACGCTTGGCCTCTCAGTTATGTAAGTGAAAGGCTGCCATCACCGTCTTACTGTGACTGAGCTTCAAACTCCAAATTCGGAGATACGCTGAAATTGTAGACATGTCTTGGCTAAAAGTCCCCTCTAAGTCCTTCCGGTTTCCATAAGAATGCAACAATGCTAGATCATCAGCATAAGCAAACTTTCTGGAAATCATGGAAGGCAGGTCGTACGTATAGATTTTAAATAGGAGAGGAGCCAAGACCGATTCCTGAGGAACGCCGTTTTCAAGACGGCGTAGCCTGCTTTGCTTGCTGTCACCGGTGGTAAGGGTGAAACTTCGGTTTCGGACGAGCTTCATAATCATTTTGACCAAGTGCTTATCTGGAAGTAGCCTCAGCAGCTTGCAGGTATGGACACGGTGCCAGACAGTGTCATAATTTGCTGTCAGATTGACAAATATGACACCGGTCTTCTTTTTAGTCTTAAAAGAATCCTCAATGTTCTGGGTCAGCAGAACAACTTGATCTACGGTTGACTTCCCGCGTCGGAACCCAGCCTGCTCTTTAGGGAGTAGTGGATCAATTAATGGCTCAACACAGGCGTAGATAAATCTCTCAAGGATCTTGTAGGGGACACAGAGCAGAGATATCGGTCAATAACTCTGAATCCTCAACGGGCTTGATTGGTTTTGGGATCGCGACTACAAGCGCTCTTCTCCAGATCTTGAAAATTTTGATTTGGCGCAAGTAGGAAGAAATGAAGTCACGCAACCAAGACTTCAAAAAAGCTCCAGATTGGATTAAGCTCTGGGCAGATGGAATCAGAACCCAGAGCTTTACCTAGTGTTAAATGTTGGAGGCCAGCAGTACATTTTCTCTTTGAAAAAATGTCAGAGATATTTACTGGATCTGGTGTTGTGGCCCTCCAAAGGTCAGACACTTCTTGAGAGACAAGTCGGGATAACTTGCAGTCAACAGCTTGTATCTCCCGTTTCTGACTAGCTGTGATGCAATAGCATCAGCTGAGACGAGACAGTGACGAGGAGAGTGACATGATCTACCAGTAAAGTTGTTTAAAATACTCCATGCTTTTCGACTTGAATGTGAAAAGTCGATGCTTCGAACTGCCTCGGACTGCCTCAGACCATCGATCCCTCCGATTCCTGTCAAACTTGGCAAGCAGAGACGTAGCAGCCAAACTTGATTTGTCTCCCTGAGGAGATCGCAGGAAAGTTCTTTCCAGGGATTCACACTGCACATCCCAGCACAAAACATAGTTATTTCGATACCCGCGTGGAATAGTCTTTTTGGCTGCTTTCTTGATGATGTTACAGAAGTCCTGGTAAGCCGCATTCATATCAAGTGAATCAGGCAGCAACAAAATCTTTGCGAATTTATTGGTCAAAGCAATGTAATGACTCTAATTGTCCTTGCAAATGTTTCATCGCATAACAGGCGTGCTTGGTACTTCCAGAGCAAACCTTGGTGGTGTAATAACAGAAGGTCGATGTTGTAACCCACGGAACTTTTCAAGTTCATGTCTATCCGTTAAGCGACTGTTAGGACCTACGCTAGCGAAAACTAGATCTGGATTGGTGCCAGTGTTCCAGCGGCCGGACTAAAAACTGACAGCGTCCTTGACGTTGGATAGGAGTAAAAGACAATTAATACTTGCCCAGACAGCCAAGCACTCACCGTCCAGACGGGTTGGATACTATTTGGCAAAGTCGTTTTGGCGCGGCCAGTTTGGCACCAGTTTATTTGTAACTAGCAGGAAGGTTGAAATAAAACAGTATAATCAATCAAACGTTAACCTAAACTAACCTTAACCTAACCCCTAAACCCTAAACTCTAACTCTTTTCAAGTTTTTACGAATGAGAAAACGACACATTATCACAATGGCTGGCGCCAAAACGGCTGGGCCAAATCGTCCCATCCCGGTCCAGACTGTTTTCATGGTAATCCCAATCAACGTGACGACAGTTAAAATTGCCAGAATAAAGACACGGATGAGAAAACACTGGGAGATCCAGAGATCAAAATTGTGTTGGTGGAGGTTTGTTTACATTGACTATTTTATAGCCATCAATGTCCACGCACAATTACTCGATCTTCGATGTTGCTGGAGATTGGTCCAAAAGAATGTACTTAGTCGCTCGTGGATAAACGTAGCAAGGCCATGTTTCCTACTAAAAGAAGACCTCGCTAGTTGGTAGCTTGGAAATACCAATTTCTTTGCATCAGTGCACTGGGTCTCCTGTAGATGGATGACGAGTGCCTCAGACTGCAGAGCACATTAGAAGTATTGAAGATGTAATGAAGTATGATGTACGAGTAATGAAGAACGTTGATCTTCTTTGCAGTGAGGGCTTTAATATTTGGCTAAAGTATAATGGGTCTTTGGAACTTGTTAGCAATGTTCCTTGAAAAGAGCAGTTTTTTCCAGGAATTGCCCCGTCCTGAAAAGGATGTTTGTCAATTAGCAGACTCTCGCCGAACATCGGAATGAGTGGATACCTTTCCGTTTCGGCAGGTTTGGTTTTGGTATGTCATGTTTGAGAGAAATAACAGACGTACTCATAGCCCAGGATAAGAAAAAATACCTGCCATCTGGGCCATTTAAAATACTTGCATACTGTAGTGAATTTGCCAGCCGAACCTTTCGAAACTAAACTTTAATTAATTCTACACAATTAAACGTTAAAAAATGTGTAAAACGGTGTTCGATTAGCTGATGAGATCGTAATCAAACTTAACTTAAAATCTGCTAATAAAAAAAATACAGACAAATTGCAAAAGTATCGGCCTCTTCACTTGTCAAACATTAAAAAAATTTTTATGGAACGTATCAAGCATGTTATGTTTAGTTAAATAAAACATTACTAAAGACTGGTTCGTATAAAACAATTTTTGTGGAACAATAGGCGTTTGTAAAAAATGGATCGGTATTTTCTGGACGAGGACGATTTGCAGCATTTGAATCATTAAAGAAAGGTTATGGAATTGTTTCTGTTGACTACAGCGATTTTTGGAAAACACAAAGAAGATTTGGTTTGACGACTCTAAGAGGGTGAGCAGTTAAAAAAAGAGAGAAAATTTTTAAACTTGAAAAGTTTAAAAAATTTTTGACTAACTTACAAAATAGCCGAAAAAATAAATTATAAAATAAATCGGAACGTAATTTAAAAAGCAGTTTATCAACAGTTTTTTATGTTAATAACGTAATTTTTTACGTAATAATGGTTTGACTAGAGTAAATTCATATTATAGCATTAATGTATAATTTTCAAGTTGGCATTAGAAACATTTAATAGAGAAAGTAGGACAAATAGACAATTCGCCGCCAACAATTGTCCTTCTAATTTTTTTGATTTGCTTTAAACAGAATAAACTCTTTTCATTTTTTTGCTTTAAAGACTGTGAGAAAAAAAAGATGAGGTTAAATACTTTTTTTATGTTTTTTCATTCAATTAAATGTTTGTGGTACTTTAAAATTTATTAAAGATAAATAAATGGCGATTCAAAAACAAGTGCATTATTATCTATATGGATCGCTAGAGACCCTATAAATATTTTCTTTTAAAATCTCAATAACTGTTTTATCAATATAATATTTTCAAGATTGTAATGTGAAACGGAAGACAAATAAATGCATTGAGCATAGTCCAGAGCGTCATACAGCAGGAAGCCAGCCTCCTCAAGAGATATAAGGGAAGATCAGACAGTTCTGGTCGCCAGTGACCCACATAGGCGTATAAGGGTTAACATTAGAAAGTGATTTTTAAAAAAATAAAAATTTTAAAATTTTCTTTCAATTAATAAAAGAAATTAACTAATTTTCAAACTTTCAATTTTAGGTTGAAACTTAAACCATTAAAATAATTACGGAAGTCTTTACCTGAACAAGCAAAACATTAAAGATACTTGTGCGTGTAGTTTTGAAGCAGCATACAGTTTTTTAACTATCGGGGCACTTTTCCCCGTCTTATTAGGATTAAAGTTTGACTTTAACCTTTAACAAAACAGGTTAATAAAAAACTTATCAAAAATATTAAAAATTCACTAATTAATAAGAAAGACAATATTATTAAAATTGATGGTGCATTTTCAATAAAAGTCGATGAGTTAAAAAAGTTTCTTTTCCGCCATTTTATCTTGGTTGATATTTTGCTACTAATAGACTAAGATAATTTACCGTTATCTTCAAAAATAAAGTGTATTACATTATTATTTTTACTGCTGCTTTGCTTGTTTCAATTAGTAAAAATAATAAGCTAACTTAAAAACCACAAGTTCAACAGATTTGGAGTCGGAAAAAAAGGAATGGAAAATATTTGCCTGGAAGAGCTTTCCTGTTTGAACAAAGAAATTCAAACTAAAAATGGGAAACCGTTTAATATTTCTGTAAGTTTGAATTAAAAATTATACAAATTAAAGAAAATTTAGGCTGGTTTGGAAAAGAAGTCTACTACTTTATTATTGCATAAGATAGTCTCAATGCAAATATATGGGCATTCTTAACGATGCTGTAATCAAATAGCAATATTTTCAAAAAATATTGAATTTTTGAACTTAATTACGTTAGCTTTTCTGATAATGCTGCACAGAGAAAAACTGATTTATTTTTGATTATTTGCAGCATGAAAAAAATTGAGAAAAACCATGACCTTAAATAAATCTAATCTTTATATTTACGACATTTTAATAAAAAGGCACTGTATTAATCTAGCATCACTAATCGTATAAATGTTAATTCAAACTGGTTTTACTATTTTGTACAAGCAAACAACAACTTTCATTTTGCTACTTACAGTACATTTTTTAATTGTATATTGCAAACGAGGAATGGTATAAGGTTAAAAAAAAGCAAATTAAAATCAGCTTGAGACTCATTTTTTTAATGCAATCATATATATATAAACGCAGGGGTGGGGAACCTGAGACTCACGTGTGGTTGGGTGGAAGTACGGCCAGTAGTAGTTTTTTGTGAAAAAAATCAAGAAATCAGAGTCCGATTCAAAGTGAAAACCTTTTTTTTTAGAGAAAACAAAACTTCATTTTGGGACAAAAAATTATATTTCTTCCCAAACTTTTTTGCGGCCCGCATTAATTTTTTATTTACGGATCTGGCTCGCTAGTGCAAAAAGATTTCCGATCCCTGATATAAAACAAGCCAACTTTTGATTTTACATTGCCACTAGTTAGCTAATTTTTTTCTTTTATTTTGTTAGTTGTACTACTTGTAATATAAACAAAAATCTGTTTGGAAATACCGTAGAGAATATAAAAAAATTAACCAAATTTGTAATTAATCAAGAAAATTTTTTTCTTTGTTTATAAATATGTTTATTCACACTTTTTATTTTTAAACTTTTAACAGAAAGCCATTCACAAAGCAATATCAAACAATATTTGTAGCATTGCTTTGGGAAAACGATATGGATATAATGATAAGGACTTTATGAGAATGTTGGAAATTATAATTGAAGAGTACGTATTTAAATTTTTTGTTTCTAAGCTGAAACAATTTCTTCGTTTTTTAGAGCTTTTTTCTCTTGAAATTTTGTAAGATGTTTTAAAAAATTAGCATATGAAGTAGTTCACTTATTTTCAGCAAAAATCCTCAATTAGCGTCTAAAACTGAAATTTGAAAGATTTGAATTTTTTAATAATTGAACCAATCAACTTGAAATAAACTGATAAAATTGTAAATTAAATGTTAAACACTAGTTTTTATCCATTTTAAACATTGCTCACACTCGAACTGTTCGGAATACACAACACTGCAATTATTCAATTAGACTGTTTTTAGAGCATTACTCCTAGTATGAAAGTGCTGCCGAAAAAGCATAATATAAAATATACTCGACCAATAATCACGATATAAAAATTACTCGATAAACAAGTTTTAAAAAATCATAAAATTGGAATTAGACTAAACAAACACTGCTGCTTTGACTTTAAATTTTACTTTTCATTGCTAAAACTGATTTATAGCAAACTGATTTATAGAGTCGATGACCCGTGGTTAAGCTTTACGGAGAAAATTACAAACATAATTCCCAGCATGATTTACATTCCACCGTTTTCTTACTTTAATAAAAAGTTTATTGCAATGTTGGAAGAACTTTTCGGTGAGTTAGTACATTTTGTTAAAAAAATAAAGCTTTGTTTTTTTTACTATACTATACAATAAGTTGCAAACTGTTTAAAAAATAGGTGAAACTATTTTGATGTCAACCAGGGACTCTGAAAACAAGGGGAAAAACAAGGGAAATTGCCCCTCTTGACTAGTTTTGTGAAATATCTGTTTAGATATAAAAGTCATCTAACTTTTTTCAAAAAAAGCCACTAGCAATTAACAATAATTTATTTGACTAATATTCAACATTTAACAATAATTTAGTTGTCTAATATTCTCCACCAAATGGAGTCTAAAAAAGTTGGTAAAATATCTGTTTAGAAATAAAGTTTACCAAACTTTTACTGAAAAAATTCCACAAAAATTTTCGTCCAATACGTTAAAATTTGCAATTGGTAAAAATGTCTTTTCATTCCAAAAACTACCTTTTTTAAATTTTGCCGCTTTCGCCAAAAAGTTTTGAGTTATTAGGGTGATGCGTAATAACGCAGATGTTACTCTTCAATACGTTTGCCTTCAGGTCTTATAAGATGTATTTTGATGTAGGGACCATTGTTAGAGAAAATCAAAGCTCAGTGATTCTTTTAAAAAATTTTTTTAACAATCATCAAAAATTGAGTTGAATGTTTGTAACATTTTTATTTTTTGCTTGAATTCTTTATTTTGTTGACGTATTAGTAATTTAGCATGGATGTAGTGCTATCTACCAATGGTAAAATTATTGATCTTGACACTGTGAACAAGATAATTAGCTCATTAAAATCTATGACCCACATGATAGCTACGTAGCAAAAAACGCCTACATATTATTTAATCATATCACTCAATAGCAAAACGACTCAATTCCAAGCTAATCATTTTTGAGATCTGCGTACTTCAGATAAAATTGCTGTAAATATCAGATTTTCAAGACATCATCAAGATTCGTAATGAGCTATCAGAAGAAAGTCTATAGATTGCAGTAAATCTCATTAGTACAAAATTAATTTTCAGTCTTTTCGGGGGTTCAGGAAGCGTTAGTTGTTTTTGGAAATAACACGTTTGTAACAAATACTGTAACTTTTAAAAAAAGTGTTATGATATTTGTGTCAAAAAAATTTAGGTTAAGTCTTTGTTACAATTCATTTATAATTCTTATCTTAACTTCAACAAGTGGTTTTCATTTATAATCATTTGGTGTTACTATGCTTGTGTGGCTGTGGTTAAGTTGTTTAAAGGTCAGGTTGACGGCTTTAAATTTAATTCTATAGTGAGATGAAATGGTTTGGACAAACTATTAAGTTTGATATCAGCTATCGGGCTACTTATTTTATTCTTGAAGTTAGTCAGAACTATTTAAGTGATTATTTGCAATTGTCATTACTGTAAATTGCTTTGAAGTATTGTAAAGCTTAAGAGTCAACTTTTACGAGAGTTAAACAAGTTTGTTTGATTTTATAAATAATATATTTTTTATGGTTGGAGACTCTGGTTTCTTTCTATCTGTAGAAAATAATTTTTTAGGGAATTCATTCGTACTTAACCAGAATTTATCGTATAAAAAACTTTAGTCTCGCGGCAAACTATTTCTAGAACCGACATTAATAAAAATAAACAAAGCTTTACTTCAGCATAGGTATTTGGGTTACCCAGTTCAACTGGTCCTTTTGGATTCTCGAGTAAAATTGTGACTCTATTTTAACACTAAAAAAATTTACTCTCCCAAAATTGTAACAACCAAATGCTACTATCTCCTAGCATGAACTTGCCCAGGATTATTTTTTCAACATTTGTTAGATAAGTTTGAAAGAGAGCTGCTCAGGAGGATCAGAAACTTTGTTAGGCCATACATGAAAAATCTTTACTTTAAGAACTTAATTCAAGAACAATTGTATGATATAAATTTTGAATTTAAAAGAGTTATCTAAAGATTATCTATTTTTATTAAGCTGAGTATATTCATAGAGAAAAAGAAAAATTTTATAAAATCCCAGTCAAATCCTAACCTAATCAAGTTCCAACGTAACCATAACTTAAAGTTGATCTAACTTTCACGTAACCTTGCTTTACCCAAACTTGATCTCGTTCCAAAGAAGTAACATAAAAAAATTAATGTGGTCTGAACGCAATTTTCAAAATTTTATGAATTTTTTATTGCAGTTGCCATACATTTTTTTAAAGTAACATTTTTATAAAAAAATCAATAAAAAAATACTGTTTTTACAATTTATTTTTACCAAACGTTATTAGGTCCGTAACTCCAAGATTTTTTTGCGTGCACTTATTTTGTTGAATAAAATGAGCAAATGTAAGTTTTTACAAAACGAACTTACTAAATTCGATTTGAAAGTCTCACTCATTCTAAATGATATTTCTTGTGCTTAATGAAATTTAATAAAAAAATGCCCTAGAAATGACCGAAAAAAGGCTGCATTTAATGTAAATAAAACTATTTACGCGTACACTGTTAACCATTTCGGAGTAAAAATCTAATAATTGATTGTTCACCTATTCTACCAATCATTGGTTTTTAAAAAACTGTTGAAAGTTATTAACAGTGGGGGAAAAACTAAGAACAATAAAGTGTGTGAAACTTAAATTGGTCAAGAACTGAAAAAAACCACAAAATTCAAAGAAGTAGACACTTCTGATTATTGATACGGCAGTGTGTGGCAAAGAACCATAACTTTTATTTTCAGTGTTTACAAAGTTTATATAAAACAGGTTTAAATTACTTTTTATAATGAGTTTTTCCACAAGTTTAAAACAGCAATTTTTGCAGGATGGTTAAGAAATATTGCTGAGGAGCATGAAAAAAGTTTCGATAAAAATAACATCCGCGACTTTATTGATGCGTTTATTCTAGAAAAAAGAAAAGAAAAGGATTCGTCTTTTACGGTAAAACAATGTGATTCGGTTTTATAACACTATTTTTTTATTGTTTGCTTGTTCTCTCTTAGTCATTTTACAGAATGAGACTCACTATTAAAGATTTACAATCCTATTATATTAGTGGTTATTTATTATTGAAGAATTTTACTGCTGCTTCTTGACATGTTTGGAAGTAGTATCTGAATCAATTAGTAACTTTTTCACTATTCTGAGATAGTCGCTGGTCCAATTGCACAGTGTGTAAATATTTGGCGATAAATGTGATTCTAAAGAATATTAGCAGAAATTTTGGTTGAAATTAGTAACTATCAGTGTATGTTTTAATCTTAGTTTAATACATGCTTAGATTTGGTTAATAACTAAAATGATTCTAAGTGAACCTATATTTTTAATAGAAACCGCTTCAATAGAGTTGTTGAATCAACAAAAACCTTCTTAAAATTAAATTCTTTCAACAATTGTCTATTTTCTATTTTCTCCAATAATTGCTAATTAATTTCAATAAACAAATACTGAATACAGATGTTATTTTATCAATGCAATTCTTGAAGTTTTTTCCAAATATTTGTTGAGTGATGACTCAAGACAATTAAACGAACAAAAGTGCAAAATTACATAAAAACTTTTTTCAATGCTACTCATAAATGGCTATCCCGACCACATTATTAAGAAAACAGTTGTTCGCAAATTAAAAGATTAGTTTAAAGAAGAAATGCCCTGTCTACCTTTATCTGGCCTGGTTGGAAACTCCTTCGGTTAGACATAAAAGTAATATCAAAACCGGTGTGGAAAAACGCTCCCAGCAGTAAAACAACATATTATTTTTACATCTCGTCAACTTCTTTCTGCAATTAAAAAAAACGTGTTGGCTGTTTTGCTTTTAACCAATATAATTTTTAATTTTTTGTGCCACTGTAATAGTCAATACGTAGGCAGCATATCTCAAAGCCAGAAATTGTCGACAATTGCCAAAAATTATTAGAAGTGGCTAAATTCCAAACTTTCGCAACACCTCCACTCGTGTTGGCAAATCTTCAACCTCAGCCATGTTTAGCGAATCAGCAATTGGTCAAAACCGTTTGATAACCTTATGTGCGACAAAAATTATAGAGATAAAAACTTTACTATAGTTTCATTTGGCCGTCTGTAAATTCATTTATCTGCTTTAGAAGCCATTTACATCAAATCATGCAAGCCAAATTTATGCGCCCAAAAGAGTTTGTATACAACTTGAAAATCTTGCACTAATTACGCGTTTTGACGACTTTCTCAAACATCCAATCATTTTCATTCATTTTTACTAGATATAATCAAGTGATTTTTTTCCCCTTTATTCCGACGTTTATTTCCTGACAAGTGTCGGACGAAAAGCGTTGAGAAAACAATGTCAAATTGCTGTAAACTTTAAATAACACAAATCTATGAATTACTTTCATAAACGCGATAAAGTGATATATAGCAAGTGCTCAGCCTACAATTTTGTCGAATGTGTCACACATGTTGCAAATAAATGATTAAAAGTTTACCTACGCAAAGTGGCGAATCGAGCGTGAGTTTTTGACTAAAACTAATCAAAACAAATTTTACTAAAAAGTATTTACTATCAAGTACGTAATTTAAAAAACATTAAAAGATATTCTAATTCTTTTGTAATTTTGCTTCATTACTTGTAAAGAAATAGCAAATAATACCAGAAAACAAAAAAAAAATTACCGAAGCCAGCGCTTTGGTAAGTTTTTCAAAACGATAAACAAAATATTTTCAGAATAAAAAGTATAGCCAATATATTTTGAAACATAGTTTATTAAGGACGTTTCGGAATTATAACTCATTCCATTATCAACTTGTAAAACTAAATAATTAATTGTAAATTTGAAAATTTAAATTCAGATAATTTATGATGTAACAGAATAAAATTTTGCCAGCATATACTTCTAAATAAAACGGAGTTATCTGCGCGTAACATTAAAATTAAATTGATGCAACAGCAATTTGGAGGTATACAAAATAAAGTGGTTTAAAATTTGAACCAAAAAATAAACACCGAGTTTAAACATTTACCGCACAGCACTATTGACAATAAAACAACTACACAACACAGTAAAATAAAGAAGCATTAAGTCAGTGGTTCTTAACCTTTGCTAAGCTCCCGAACCCCTACGTTATTCTGCAAGCTTTTGTTGAACCCTACATTTTTGCTCAGTCACATAAACAAAAATCAACCACATTTAATTGTAATACATTTCTATATCAATGCGACTTCTGTTGTTGTTTTTCGGTGACTAATTGTGAAATTCGAGGCTTTGTCTCCGAAACAGCAATTCTCATGTCAATTTCGTATGCAAGCCTGTTTCGCTTTTTTGCTTTCATATCCACCAGAATAGAAAACGCATGCTCACATAAATTAGCGGTGACGAATGGCATGAGAACCTCAAGGGCAACTTTAGCAATAAGAGGATAATCCTCGATTTGTTGGCACAAAAAACTTTTGAAGATTTGTTGTGTTGAAGTCACGTTTTTTAACCTCGCTTTCTTGAAGCTCAATAATGTCATCTGTGTATGGACTGTTTATATCTGCTGTTGTACTATCATAAGAAAATGGCTGACGTACCCATGCAGGATATTGCATTTTTTCAGGGAAGTAGTTTTGAAATGATCTTTGCAATTTCTTCAAATGCTCAGGAAATACTGGTAGAAGCTCCTGAAGTTCATTACAACTTACTTCGTCATTAATTGCAGAATCGTAACTTACTACCTCGTCCAAAAGTGGAAAGTTAGCAAAGTTGTTATTTTCCAATCGCTGTCTCCATAGCTTTAATTTCTTCTGAAAAGCACTCATTTTTTCTTCAGCTTCTATTACATTTTTACCACCACCTTGCATTTGGCAACTCAACCAATTGAAGGCACCAAAAATGTCAGCCAAAAATGCCAAAGTAAGGATAAAACTTGAGTCTTCAAAGTATTTTGAATGCCGATGGTTGTAACTTTTCAAAAACTCCAATAATTCTGCACGCAAAGCAAAAACGCGATTTATCACTTTCCCCCGCGATAACCATCGTACTTCAGTGTTATATGAAAGGACTTTAAATTTTGAGTCCATTTTATCGCACAGCTGCATAAAAATGCGATGATTCAAAGCCCGACAACTCACAAAATTAACCGTTTCAACAACAATTTTGAGAACGTCAGCCAGTGATGAAGGTAGCATTTTAGATACAAGTGCGTGTTTGTGCAACATGCAATGTGTAAATGCAATATGTGGAGCAACACTTTTAATTAAGCGTCTTAAACCAGACTTGCACCCTACCATCGCAGGAGCCCCATCAGTGCACACGGCAGAAACCATATTCCAAAAAAGACCATTGCTTGTAAAGAAGTCATCCAAAATATTTTTCACATCGATAGCCTTTGCAGTTGTTATAAGTTGTTTGCAAAAGAGAAACTCTTCTTTAATTTCTTGTCCTTTAACGTAAAGTACAAATGCAATAAGCTGGTTTAAATTAGCAACATCGGTGGTTTTATCAAGTTGTATGCTGAACTTTGTTGGGCTAGCCTTCAAATCTGCTACTACCTGACTGAGAATGTCCTCCCCGATGTCATTTATTCGGCTTTTAACAACGTTGTTTGAGAGTGGTACTAAAGAAAGCTTGTTTTCAGCTTTTTTTCCCAGCATAATCTTGGCCAACTGCATTGCAGCTGGCTTCACAAGCGTCTCACCAATGATATGCAGTTTTCCCTGTTTTGCAATTAGGTATGCCACTTCATACAACGCCGTGAGAATTGGTTTATCTACGGGAACAAAACCATAAAATGTAATGTTAGCATTGGCATCAAACCTCGCCCTCTTCTGCTTAAATTGATTAAGTGTGTTGTCCTTATATTTTCCTGTACCGTGAACTTTTGTAAAATGTTCTCGTAATTTAGCTGGTGCTAGGCTGAAATTGCTCAACTTAACATTGCAAAGCATGCATTGAGGATACTGAGTTCCATCACTTTTTGTTGCGCAAGTGAAGCCGTACTGCACATAATTCTCTGACCACTTTCTTTTTTTGGTAGACATGTTAAAATAAAGTTACAAATAGACTTAAAATAATAAAAAAATATTTTTTAGACCTAAAATAATTATTAATCATGATTCTTAATTCTGAAACACTTAAAAAGTATTTTTTAGACCTAAAATAATTCCTAAATTATGATTCTCAATTCTGAAATATTTAATAATATTTTTAGTCCTAAAATAATTCACGACTTTGTTTCTTCTCGTTTTGAATGATGATGAAAACAGTAACAGTTATTAAGCCGCTTCAAATGTACTTACTGACCTAATTTAACTCTAACAACTACAATGCAACTTATCCTGGAAGGTGATAAGCTTTATAAAGCACATTTCAATTATATTTTGCCAATGTTAGACTCCAATTTTCACTGCTTTAATCGGCAAAATAAATAAATTTTTTTTATAATTTTGCTGCTGACGGCTTTAAACTTAAAGGCATGTTTGGATAACTTGACTATTGTACAGACAATTAGAACAATGACTTTTGTGAACAGTATAATAGAACATCAAGTGTTATACGGCTACGTTCCACGGATTCAGTATCGATATTAAAAGCATACCAACGGTCAGTGTCAAACTAATCTATTTTCTTTGTTGTTTTTGATAATAACTAACTTTAGGCTGGGCTAAATTTTCAAAAAAATAATCTTTCGGAGGACGTTTGCGCCGAACCCCTGAAACAGCTTCGTCGAACCCTAGGGGTTCAATCGAACCCTGGTTAAGAACCACTGCATTAAGTGTTAGATAAATACAGTGGAACAGATGTTAAGCGTTCCAAATTTTATGCTCCAAAATATTTTCACATGGGAGCTTTGGCCATTAATAAATTAGTGCCTTAATGATACAAATTTAAATTTTAGGTTTTTATGATAATGAAAATATTTTTAGGATTTTCAACTTATAAACTATATGCACGAATTGTTTCTCGGTGGAACAGAAACAACATCAAGTACTTTGTGTTGGGCCATACTTTGTCTCCTTCATTATCCAGAAACACAAATGAAGTTGAGAAATGAAATACTTCATGTTTTAGGTAAAAATAAATATTTAAAAATATAATACTTTATTTTTTACATTAATTAAAATGTAATAATGTTAGATATTTTATTGATTATTCTGAACTATTAAACCAAAGTCAGTATGATATTTTGTGATGTCAGAGCTTAGGATGTGATCAGAGTTCAACAAGAGACATCAAATCGATGGCAGTAACAACTACTTAAAAGATTGTCTGCATTACTTGCTGATTCATTTGCGCCAGTTGAAGATTATCCTTGAATTTTTATGAAAGATAATTCCTAAAAATTTAGAAGCTATATAAATAACAAATTATTTTATAAATCTCAGCATTAAAAACATCTAAATGAATTTATTTTGCGTAAGCTACCCAAGAAAAGTAATGTTTTTGCCCTGAAAAAATGTAGACACAAAACAAGTATAAAAATTGGTGTAAAAACGTAAAAACAAATACTTTTAGATAAATTTCGACCAGCAGAAGTCTATAATCTGTGGTTATTTGTTGTTGACAAAACTTTTCTTTTTCTCATAATCGAAACGTTAATATTCTGAAAAAATTTTTTATTAATGCATATGATAGCTAATCTGTGAAAAAAATTAAGTAAAAAGAAGTTCAAACTTTAAGTTTACATCTTTATTCTGTGTAAACTTTTTTGAGTAATCATGATTATAGCATTTGTGCTACTCATTTTAACCCTACGTCTACCATGGGGTCTGATAGACCCCAAACGCTCTTTTAACGTTTGATAACTATTTTAGTTTAAATGGTACCACATTCAAACTTAGTGACTTTGTGCACATACCCTAGAACTATAGCCAACATAAACCACAATAAACAAAACTAACTTGTAATATGCCTGAAAAAAAAAGTAGCAACGTAAACCATTGGGGTCTGACAGACCCCAACTGCTTTGCAATGTAAATCCTGCTGTTACGTAAACACAAATGTTTTGACAGCATTATTTTTTTATTGAAAACACAAGAATAAACTATTATTTATAGCTTTTTTTGCAATAATAGTATAAAAACCACAAATGTTAGATAATTATTTTATGTTATATTTGTTTGCTTCTCGAAAAAACAGTATTTCAACTTTAAAAATCTAAACTGACTAAAATTAATGCAAAGATTTAATAGCTGTCAACTGAACAAATGTGCATTATGTTTGCAAAAACTTATGCCAAAAGTAATACAAAATGCTAGTTTATTGTGCCATTTAGCTACCTTGCATGAAATGCAAGTATAGACCTTCATAAATTACAGCAAACCTTCATGGGGTCTAATAGACCTTACTGGTTCACAACGTTAGTTTTTTTGTGTTAGACGGAGGGTTAAGCTTTGAATTGTTAAGTTTTTTTTACAGTCAGCTAATTATTATAATATATTATTTAATAGCATGCTGATAATTTTAATTAGGTTTTCGTACTTATTTGTCAAAAATAGCGCTTTTCACTTTGCACCTCTTTTTAATCTTTATTTTTTATCGTGTGCAAAGTTGTGAAATAGTAGCAATGTGCATGTTATAGTGTTGTAGAAAACTATCACATTGTAATTTAAATTTTCTTGCGGTTTATTTGAAATAAAACATTAGAAAAATTTTTATAATATATTGTCTCTTTTCATATATATTTTTTTAGGTTCTTCAGGCACAATTTCAATGTCCAGAAAATCAGAAATGCCTTACGCAAACGCGTTTATACAAGAACTGATGAGGTTTCGAACTCTTGCTCCTCTTGGTGTTCCGCATAAAACAAATGCTGATGTGAATCTCGATGGCTTTGACATTCCAAATGGAACATTGGTAAATAATTGTTTTGAAAATGTTTCAACGATTTAAATTTTGAATTTTGGTACGCAGTTAAATATTATTGAAATAGAGTAAAAAATTGATACAGAACTATTTGAATCCAATTATTTACATTTAAATATGACAGTTGTTATATACATATATAAGAGTTTATTGAGTTAAAAAAACTCAAAGTCAGAAATTTGATTTAGTAAAAAAAACCTGAGACTTTAAATATTTTTATGATAAGTTTATATTTCATTACGCTGCTATTAGGTTTTGAATTTTTAAGATAATTGGAGAATGCTATTTTTTTATGTTGATATCACGCAACAAAGAGTCACATCTTAATGTTTATACGGAGATTTCTCCACATTTTTGTCAACAGCACAAATCTTAAACAAAAATTTCATATGGCATACTACCGCATAAATATCATACAAAATTTATCAGTTTGTTCTTATTAATTCTTACAGCCTTAATTGGGAACTCTGTATTCAAACTATCCTTACTCTGCAAAACTCGAACATAAAAATCAAAATGGTACCTTTAATCAAAAGTCTTGAAATACTTTTGACCATACTCGTTACTTGCAACTAAATAAAATAAAAAAAATTTTTTTCCGTCTTTCAACCAATCAATCAAATAAAGTTAAAATATAACAAAAAGTTCATTTTTAAATAGGCATATGAAAACACATGAATCTTCTCGGGAAATCTGAAAATAACTTTCAGCACATTTATGTCAAGCCAACTATTTTAAATATTCATCGTTCAGCCAATATCGCAAAAATGTCAACAAGCAAACATATTTAACGTTTTCATGTATTTCAGTAAGCTTTACATGGTAATTAACCGTGCAATAGAATTGCAAAATGTCAAGATTAAAAACAACCTTTTTACCGCTAAAGCTATGATCTTTTAACGCTAAAAAAATAATTCAAATTTATTTTATTTTGCTTTGACAGTGAGTGATATTTTTAAAACGCCAGCAAACATTTTTAGCATTTTGCTTACATTGGAAAAATAACAATGCATATAAAAATTGTAGCGTTTTTGCTTTTTAAAATTTCATGACTTTAGGTTTTATCGAACATCTGGGCGGTTCACAACGATCCTAATCTGTGGAAGAATCCAGAAATCTTTGATCCTGAACGATTCCTGGATCAACAAGGAAACTTCATTAACTCCAATTACGTGATTCCGTTTTCAGTCGGACCTCGCCATTGTTTGGGTGAACAATTGGCAAAAATGGAAGTTTTTATTTTCTTGGTTGGAATGGTTCAAAGATTTGAATTTCTACCCGATCCAGCTTCAAAAAATCTACCAACAATTGATGATGGATCACCTGGTCTAGGATTTATACCCATTCCGTACAAAATTATTGCAAAAGAACATTAATTAAATCTAGACTACCAAAAGAATTAGTATTTAAAAAAATTAAAATGCAGACTTATTTTTTTAATAAAATCAAACGTTATTTAAAAAAATGCTTTTGGATTAAAAAAAAGAAAAGAATTACAAATTGTTTCAACTGGTTTTTTTTAATTTTATGACTTATGAGCCACTTGTGCAACTTAACATTTAGATATTAAAACAACCTTTAATTTGCCATATCTAACTCTTTATTGACAAGTCGGCTGAGCTGCTTATAAGATCATGCACATTCCTTGAAACTGCAATAAAATAAAGGAAAACGTACTTTTTTTACAAAAAAGCGCCCTTGTTTATAATGCGCACAAATTTGCCAAAAAAAAAAAAAAAAGTTCTTTAAATGCAATGCGCACAAACAATGTCATATGGTTAAGTTTATTTGCGCAAAACGGTGTTCGGACAATTCGGTCCTCAACAAATGGGTACGGGACATTTGGAAGGATGAAAATTCCGTACCACTTATTTTAGTACCGGACAATGCGGTACCAAGAATGAATTATATTTTAACCGTTGACCTCTTTGACCATTTATTTTATTTAAAATGAGTAATTAGAAATAAAAAATACCAAAGATAATGCATAAAAGTTTAATAAGGGTTAATATAGGGTTACGTTTAGGGTTCGGTTCAGGGTTAATATAAAATAATGTGCTTCAATTGTCAGACGAAAAATGATACCGATCCAATCCTAAATATCACCTCAGTCCGGCTCCGAATCCGGTCCATGCTCATCTCTTACAGACAGACAAGATTGATCTTTCCCTCTTATTTGTGTCTCACTTAAATAATATCTCTAAGGAAAAACTAATTTCCTCAACAAGATCCCTCTTTCAATTATGCAACAAAAACATCAATAAAATATAAATTTTTAAGTAAGAGTGGTCAAGTCAATTAACAAGCAATTGCCGGGAGACCTGTTTTGTTCTTGTTAGAACTTGTCAGGACAATATAGTTTGTTGTTGACCCCAACTGAAAAGTTGAAAACTTTAACAGCTGGCACAACTTTTTGTTTGTGGTTTTTACACCTCAAGATACTGTAGGGTTTAGCTCAACTTTACCCGATCCGTGTTAGCTGACTCGAAGTGGTGAGCATATCGGAACCATCGCCAGTATGCCCTTGCGGCTTAGCGGTATTCGCCGTTACGATGGTAGTGCATTGTTTTCAATAAAATATAAATTCTTCAGAAAAATGAACTACCATGGTACCGAATTCTTCCAATATCAAATTATCTTGTACAGAAATGTCCGATACTCAATTTTCCGGAACTGACTTGTCCAAGCACAGTTCAAAACTATGCTGCTCTCCTAGACATGAGCCATTTATAAGTGTTTCTGTATAAAGCACACATTGTTTTGCATTTAATGTTTTAAAAAAGAGCTCATAACGTCTTTTGTGTCGTTGTTTTCAGATCAATACACTGGTCAACAAAAAAAAATTTTTTTATTGGTGCCTCAAATATTAGAGCTGTTTTGGAGTATATTTGGGGCGCTGATTCCGAAAATGACGGCGGTTTTTTCGCATCAGCTCTAGTTTTTGAGATACGGTATACCGCTCATATTTGTTTGCTTGTAAACCTGTGTAGAGCATTTACGTCAGTGGATTAATGGAAAGAGACGAAGTTTACAGTTTGGTGTCACAATGGTTTGGAGGGAACCTAAAAATTCTCACGACGATTGCTATTTTTGTATGGTTAACATTAAGTGAATCAACCGTAACAATAGAAGAAAATGAATATACCCCGACTAGGAATCAGCATGACGGCCTGTCCCGCATTCAGACGAATTTCCCATTCCTGTGTTTGACCACCTAACAGAACTAATAGAAAGCTCTGATGAATTAGTTCTGTTGATGCAGCAGTGACCTGTAGCAGTGAAAGTGAGTTTCAGGGCGCAGTTGCTACACCGCTGCAATTTAATCAGTTCGAGCTGAATGACCTGGTCAGAGACCTCAATCTTTCAAAAGAGACATCGGAAATCCTCGCATCCAGGCTAAATGAGAAAAATCTTCTTCAGCCTGGTACTAACATTACGTTTTATCGTAGAAGAGAAAAAGATTTACTGCCCTATTTTTCGAAGGAAAACAATCTGATTTTCTGCAATGATGTTGGGGGGCTTCTACAAAAAATGGGACTAGCAGAATACAATCCACAAGAATGGCGCCTTTTTATTGACAGTTCTGTAAGAAGTTTAAAATGCGTTCTACTCCATAATGGCAATAAGTATGCTTCCATTCCAATAGGCCATTCAATTAGTATGAGAGAAAAATATGATTCGATTAAACAAATTCTGGAAAAGGTAGCATACCTTAAGTATCAGTGGAAAATATGTGTAGACCTAAAAATGGTAAACTTTCTTCTGGGCCAGCAAAACGGTTATACAAAGTATCCTTGTTTTCTCTGTATGTGGGATAGCAGAGCAAAAAGTGAACCTGGACAAGAAAAGAGTGGCCTTTGAGGAAAGAAATGATTGCAGGCGAGAAAAACATCATTCATCAACCCTTGGTTACCACAGAAAAGATCATTCTCCCACCGTTGCATATAAAACTTGGTCTTATGAAGCAATTCGTCACAGCATTGAATACAGATGGAGCATGCTTTCGATATTTGTGCAGTGCATTCCCAGGGATGAGTATGGAAAAGATTAAAGCAGGAATTTTTAATGGTACACAGATCAGGCAGCTTATAAAAGATTCGCAATTTGCTAGGCATATGACCGAACACGAATCAGCTGCTTGGACCGCATTTGTGCTGATTATTAAAAACTTTTTGGGAAATTACAAGGCAAGCAACTATGTAGAGCTTGTAACCAATATGTTAAGCAGCTTTAAAGATCTTGGCTGCAACATGAGCATCAAAGTCCACTATCTTCATAGCCATTTAGACAATTTTTCAAAAAATCTTGGTGACCTAAGCGAGGAGCACGGTGAAAGGTTTCACCAGGATATAAGAGTAATGGAGGAGCGGTACCAAGGAAGATGAGATGAAACGATGCTAGCTGATTATTGTTGGAGTTTGCAAAGGCACTGCCTGATACTAAACACTCCAGAAAGTGCTACAAAAGACACTTTTTAGATGTTATGTAATTACTAGAATAAAGTCTTGCATTTTTCAATGTCTATTGCTTTCATCGGGGTATTTTATTATTTTGTGTTGTTGAAAATACGTCAAACACGTAGTTACTTTGCTATTGCGCATTTGACATACCTTTAAACAATCTTAAACAAATTCTTTGTTGCTTAAGATCCATGTATAACAGATAAAAGTCAAAATTATAGGGGTATGCCGTAACTCAAAAACCAGAGCTGATGCGAAAAAACCGATGTCACTTTTGGAATCAGCGCCCCAAATATACCCCAAAACAGTTTTAATACTTAAGGCACCAAATTGTGTGTTGACCAGTGTAATAATTGATTAAACACACTCAATCAACAAAAACGACTGTACCATGAGTAGTAAAAGAGCAAGCGGTGTATAGTCAAAGCAAACAGTTCTTTTCAAATTTGCTACTTTTTCAAATGGAATTCCTATAGTAATTTGTCTCTGGTTAAAGTTGCTTTTAAATAGATAATTAAGATAGATTTAAAGTTAGGCAAAAAAATTTTTATCAAAAATAAAATGTGCCCTGATTACAATGAGCCCTTGTTTAAAATGCGCACAAATTTACGATAAAAAAAGTAGAATGTGTGCAATCTATTCGAAGAAATAAGGTAAGTTAATAAAATCAAAACTTAAATGTAAATAATAACACCAAAAACAAAAAGTTTAAATCTCACTTAAATCAATTAAAAAAAGTAACATCGATAATTATGAATGAGGTAGTCTTTCTAAAATAACTTTTTTTATTTAGTTAAACCGTTAGTTAAAATTTTTTTCTATGTAGCAGTCAAAAGTACACTTTTGTCTACTAACTGATTGACCTCTTGTGCATGTTGTTGTTCATAATTTATAGTAATTTTTCAAAAATGTTATGAAAAGAAGTTAGGTTTGTAAAATTACATTTTTAAGGCAAGAACAAGCAAGAAATGGAAAATGCTTCTGACCCATATTTTTATGTTATTTATTTCTTATTTTTATTGGAATAAATTTTGAAAAAATCAGCTAGTATTATTTTAATAGGGAAAAAATTACTTTTAAGCATAAAAGTTTAATAACTAATTGAAATTAAAAAAGCACTCGAAACAATTCAAACGTATATAGAGATCAGGGTAAAATTAAAATTTCTCAATACTTTGAAAACAGCGTCATGTGACATTTTTCTTAACAAAAACATTGACAAGAAAAGTAACTTTTATCTACAATCAATCTGTTTTATTTATTCTGCTATCAATCTATATAATCATGTATAAATTGTCGGCTGGGTAGCTTAGTGATTAAGATCCTCGTTTTGAGACTCACGCAAATGATATGATCTTGGTTCAAATTCCACCTGCACAGTGTTGTGTCTTGAAAAAGATACTTTACGGCACTTTTCTCTGCTTGGCAGTCTTGTCAAACACTTTTAAATTTCAGCCATATCAATAAATAAAATCTAAGAAACCAAATAAAAAACAATTCAACCGGACAGCAATATCTGGAAGCAAGTCGAAGTAATTGCGTTGAGTGAAACGCCTCTGATGTTTCTTTGTTAGTCAAAAGAATAAATATAAAGGTGAAAATTTTTAAAATAATGTTTAAACTTTTCATGGATATATGAAAAGTTTACAGATTATTTTTGTATATTTTCAAAATCGGTTCAGAATTTTCTGAACGAGAACAATTTTTAGCATTTGAAGCATTAAAGAGAGAGGTTATGGAAATATTTTTGTTGACCACAGCAATTTTTGGAAGACACAAAAAAGATTTGGTTTAATGACTCTTTGAGGGTAAGTTGTAGAAATGAAAAAAATGGCATTTGAAATTAAAAATTATGTTTTATTAATTTACGAGATTATTAAGTGAAGAAGAAACCATCTCTTAACCCTTCGATCTAAGCAATCTATACTTCCACTTTTGAATGATCCAAAAATACCAATAAAATAAAATGAACTATAATGTAAGTTGTCAAGCAGTTTATACCAGCTTTTCATGTTAATAAAATAGTTAATCGCTTGATTAAAGTAAATTTGCAAATGTGATTAAAAGTAAAGTAAAAGTATATTTTTCAAATACATCAAAATTTTAACATCTTAATTATAAACTCAACTTTTCAATTGTAAATATTTTTAAATTTTAGTTTTGAAACAAAAACTGAATAACATTATGTTGATGTTGTTGATGTAATTTTGTAAATATTCTATTAAACAGAAAATTGTTGGGTAATTTAGGGAATGTGGAATGTATAACTAATCGGAACTAGAACATCCAACCATTGTAAAACGGGGCTAAGCCAGCTTCCTCGATTGACACGTTAAAAATGCCATTCAAATTTTAAACCAAATTGGTTAAAAAATTAAACAGATTGTTTAAAAATATGAAGAAAAAATGAGAAAACAGTTTGGTGCTGCCGCCCGTGCAGGAATACATTAAAAAGAGCCACAAACCTTATAAAGAATTTTATTAGTTAATGGGAAAAACAATAATAATGATAGTAAAGGTTTATTTTTAACAAGGGATTGATAAATTAATAAATCTAACTTTTTACGCCATTTTATCTTTTTTGCAACAAATAAACAAAAGTTAATTATTTACACCCAGTTCAAAACGTAGCAATTTATGGATTAGTATTTTTACAGATGCTATGCTTGTTTATATTAATAAAAATTGAACTAAAAATTCTAGTTTGAACAAAAAAATTCCAAGTGAAAATGGAAAACCGTTTGATATTACTATTTAATTTAAACATTTTTCTTAACCAAAAAAAATTTATGCTTTTTTTAAAAATCGATCTGTTTTTATTATTATTCAAAGTAGCCTTTTTGCAAATAGACATAAGTATATTTCAACAACTCAGTGAGTAGCCTGAACGATTAACACTAGAAAGACGGGAATTTCTCGCTACCTAGAAAGACGGCTGCGGTCAAATTTGACCGCATTAGTGTTTGGTGCTAAAAATTAACTATTAATGACCAAAATGGTTGTAATTCTCTGTTGGAAATGAATTTACAACTACTTTGAATAATTTTAATCAACAAATTAAATCATATTATTAATTTCTTATCAGCTTTCTATTGCGCAAGAAGAGCAAGTTGCAATAATAAATATAGATGATGTATGTCTACCTTCAAACATTTATGGCAGCTGACGTTGGATTTGCTTCTACATAGCTGCAATTGGCATTGTCTTTTTTTTTGCAAAATTTAACTAAAGCCTTCTACTGTAGCACCACCGTAGGAAAAGGAGGCAAACCGGTTTTCTTAGAAAGATTGCGACATATTTCTTTTATTAGCTAAAGTAAAAATTTTCTTCCTGTCAAGCTCTGGCCTATTACTTCAGAGTAAATTATATATGCATGGATGCATGCACAGTCTCTAATGTTAAAAATACACCCACTGGCCACCTTCTTAGGACACTTTTGCAGGTATGATAACGCGTTATTTGATCCAAGACTTCGACAAAATATTTTACAATTAATTTTTTTCAGCTTGGATGGAAAAGCAGATTGAAGATTGTTATAAAACCTATGATATAAACAATATCCGAACTTTAATGATGCTTCTATTAAGAAAAAATATGAATAAGGACAGCAATGGCTTAGGACAAAGCAAACGGACCGGCCGCACTGCAGTCTCTAAGCAAAATATTGCTCTATTAGCAAAAGATTGCAAAATATTGCTCTATCTATCTCGGCATCCGGGCAGGATAGCGACTGTAAAAACAGCGACCGTCATAATAGCGACTTCAAAATAGCGACTGCCATAACAGCGACTTTAAAATAACGACTGTGTCATAACAGCAATTGTAATAAAAGCAAATTAAAAAAATATTTCAAGATTTAACAGTTAGAATGATCAAGTGAAATAACTTTATGACATTGTTATTTTTAATTAGTGTGTTTTTTAGTTGTAGCCATTTGGTTGATGGATTTTATAAACGATTTTGGCTAAAATTTTGATGAATGTTTGAGCAAGAATAGGCCTAGCGATGCGGTGATGTTATGACAGTTGCTGTTATCACACAGTCGCTGTTTTGACACAGTCGCTGTTTTGACCCAGTCGCTCTTTTGAAGTCGGTGTTATGACGGTCGCTGTTTTGACTCAGCCGCTATTTTGAAGTAGCTGTTATAACGGTCACTGTTTTGACAGTCGCTATTATGAACCCGAGCCATATCCTTTTATTTTTTTCAATAATAGCATTTGTTATTTTGGAATTTTTTTTTATTAGTTTTATTTTATTTTTATTTTATTTCGTCTTTGGCATTTCATTTCATTAGAATTGGTATTTTTTTTTTTTTTTTTTTTTGCCTTTTTTTTGCCTTAATTTTTATTTGTTATTTATTTATTTTACTTTATAACAACACGATCTTTAATGAATTCAAATAAAAAAATATTTTGTTTTCAATGCAAAAAATGTATACAAAATCCGATATATTTGCTTTGTTATTGTTCAAATCAAAATTATCATTTGTAATGTTTGATAAAAATCCTTTAAAAAAATGGGCATGTTTGAATTATGCTAAAGGTGAAGCTTTATTTCCTTTTAATATCTGGACACTTTTGATTTTTCAGGTTTATTTGCAACTAATATTAATAAATTCTTGGTTACGCAGAACTTTAAAATAACCAATAGAATGCACAAAACCTAACTCTTTCTTTTTTTCGGTAGTCTCTAGAAAGATTGTTTACTTGAGAATTCTTTCGGCCAACTCTCATCAGAAGAATTTTTTGGAAATTGACAAACTTTAAGAAAACCGTGCTTATACAGTATTGGAAGAAATCGAAACCAACGGCGCCTCTGTTTGGTTGGAGAAAGCAAGCACGCGATTAGTTGCGCACTCAGTTGCGCCGCAAGCGAGAAAGCTTCCATCCATAGACGAACTCTTTCTGGTGACAAAGAGAGGGTTCAAGAGACTCTATAAAGGTGGCTTCGAGCGTTGTCAGATAAAAAGATGATTGTCCTGTAGCAAAAACAAAGAACCAATTGCTATCAAAGTTTTCCGCGCAAATGTTGTTGTGTAACATATGCTGACCAATAGCCGAATCAAAAATTGGTGCGTTTTGAGTGGATTTACATTGAAGTCTCGAGAGATCTTTTTAAGGTTTAATTCTATTTCTAATAAATTTTGGAACATGTTGTCGAATTCTTTCTTTTAATTATTGCAACGTTCTACCTAGGTACACATTATCACAATGACACAAGTATTTGTATACAATATTACTTCGCTGATGAGCAGGCAAAACGTTCTTTAGAAAAAAAGGCAACATCTTTTTTGAAGAGAAAACTATTCTTGCCGACACTGATCCAACAATTGTTGACAGTTGATTTTGTTTGATTTTTATATTTAAGGAAAACTTTTCCTATGCAGGGCAATTTTAGATATCCAGGACATTTTTTAGGGCCGAACCGCTTGGATATTTGAACATTTGAAATTTTCTTCTTAATTCCGGAAATAATCACTTCTTCTCGGTATCCATTCTGTGGAAGATATTTTTGATTTTTTTAAATTCATTTGAGAACTTTTTAGGAGAGCAAATTTCAAGAACTATGTGAACAAAAGTGCCAATAAGATTAGTTTTTCTCTTCTTTGGTCCAAATTAATCCCAACGCGTACACTGTCCCATGAATGTGGGTTTCTATAAAATGAAATTTTTCTTCTTCTTCTTTCGTCTTCTCCCTATTCGGGGTCGCCACAGCACAACAGTAATCTCCATTTCACTAGATCAACTTCTTCTCCCTCCTTAGCTCCAACCCTTTCCATGTCTTCTCTCACCAAATCCATCCACCTTCTCTTTGGCCTTCCTCTTTTCTTTATGCCTGGCACCGCCATTTCCATCATACTTTTCCACGCGTACTCTTCTTCTCTCCTTTTTATATGTCCATACCAACGAAGCCTATTTGTTTTTTCTAACTTTTCATAATTCTTTGCTTCAAATTTCCATATCTGTATGACCATCCAAAAAATTAGTTGCCTTAAATTATTTAAAAAGAATCAAATAATATTATCTTATCTACATGTATGCAGATTATTTATCTTAACCCTATTCTCCTTAACGGCCGGGTTTCTGAATTCCGGCCCTTGCAAAAACGTTTGTAATTACTTTATCTTTGTATAAAAGATTCTGGAATTTCTTGACTTTTCCTAATTTGAAATGCTGAATAAGATGGTACTATTTTTAGGTGTTCCCGAACAAGGGTTAACGGGTAAAATAAACGTTTTTTAGCAAATTTGTGAATTTTTGCTAGTTTTCGCAAGCAGAGCGTGGAATTTCAATTTTACGCCTTTATTAAGTGACATGAATATTACCAAAAATTGGCATTGTATGACAAAGTGAATTACTGTACGTCGTTTGCCGACGTCGCAATTATGCCTTAGGCGATGCAGAACTTATTTCATGTAAATCGCTTTCTTTTTTTGAGCTTTTGACGATTGCTTGGAAACATTTTACACATATACATTCTTTTGTATAAAACAAGTGAAAGCCCTATTTCTAAAAGTACCTAAGTCACATTTTCGAAAAAATGACATAAGCTGAAAAAATTGTTTGTTCACTCGCCAGAAATATTCTGACAAAAAATCTTTTCAGGAAATCACTTTTTGAATAGCACAGAGGTTTGAAATCTTAGCGTATTTCTAGAGTAGAAGTAGGTATTTTGAAAAATTTAAACCTCATTTTCTCAAAAATTATGTGACCTAGGTACATTTAGAACTAAGCTCTTTAATTGCTGCTGGAATGCTTGAATATCAATCAAGCGGACCAAAATCAATCTTTACGCTAAGCATTTTTATAAAACTTTCTTATAACTATTCATTTATGGGAAAAAAATTAAATTAACTGGTTTACATCTTAGCTCTTATGCCAGGGGCGTGGCCCGCGGAGTATTTTTTGAAGCTCTCTGTCCAGTCAATTTTGGAAGAAATCGAAGACAGATTTGATGTGAAGACCCCTTTTTTCTTGTTTTTTTCAAGTTTTAGAGATCACTACGATTTTGGGGCAAAAAGTGGAAAATCTGAGACTGATTTTAGGTAAGGACCTTTTTTTTAGAGATTACCATGATTTTGAGGCTAAAAGTGGAAAATCTGAGACTGATTTCAGGTAAGGACCTTTTTTTAGAGATTACTATGATTTTGGGGCAAAAAGTAGGTTGTTATGTTTGTTTGGCCAACCAATATTTTTGATGAGTCAAAATGGCCCTCGACTCAAAAAAAGTTGGACACGCCTGTCTTATGCTGACGCCTTCAGACCATTAAGCAACACCTGACTTTTTATAATTAACTTTTTGTTTATATTTCATGTTGCATTTGATGTAACAAGCCATTTTTTTGTTGAAATTTTCCTTACAATGAAAAATCCGACGTAAAGTTTTGTAGAAAAAGTTTATAGCTTTTAGATGTGAGTTTTGCAAACAGAAAACATAGAATAAAAACAAGACGTTTGATACGATTGAATTTCAATGAAACAGGGGTTTCTATCTTGTATAAATTCATGACAGTTCTAACGTCTGAAATTTACATAAATGACTTTTTTCCTCCCCAAAAATTTTTGCGCCAAAGTCTAAAAAGAAGGTCCTTACTTATTGCAAACTGTTTAATAAATTTATTTCGAAAGTTAAATAAAGACCAAAAAAACTTCATTTTTGAAATTCGAAAAGAACTTTTTATGTAAACGTAAAGACCATTTTTGGTCTTCATTTTCCTTTCGCAATAAATTTTATGTTTGAACTCAAAAAGTCATTTAGAAAAAAATTGGATATGACTCCTGGTACATTATGATTATCCTATTATATTCCGACATCTTTTTAGTTTTAAAATGACCCACTAACTGGAAACCTCTGAATAAAATCAACTTAGATATCTTAGCTATGAATTACCTGGGCTATTTACAAGAGTTTTTCTACGTAAAACTAGATAAAACTCCGGGTCCTAATTTTATATGCATAGAGCTTATAATCCATGTTAGAGCTGCATTATTTTTCTCTTTTCCTAATTGCGTCAATTCCAATTTCGAAAATCTACGGAAGAGCGCTTGTGGTCGGAATTCGAAATACAAAGAAGGCGGTACAAGACCCAAAATGTTATTGACAAATTTATCCACTTTACGTCCCCTGGGAAAAATTTGAGACGCTTACCTACATTCGCAACAAGGCAGTTGATGGTTTTAATGCAAAAGTCAACTGTGGATCAAGTCGTTCTGTTAATAACCGACAATTTTTTCGAGATTAAGAAAAATGCCAGTGCTACTTGTCAATCTGACAGCTGCATATGACACTGCTATTTCATTCAAACTTGACTTTAACTGCAAGCTGCTGAGGTTTCTGCTGGATAAATGCGTGGTTTGAATGATTATAAAACTAGTTCACAACGAAGGTTTTACTATAACGGAGACAATAAGCAAAACAATCTCGGGTGTCAGAGAAACAGTGTTCCTCAAAAATCAATCAGAACTTTTATGACATCTAGATGCATAATCTGCTTTCCACAATATCCAGATTAAGAAAAAATGTGAGCTAAAAGTTTACAGTAATCAACATTCATCACTGTGTTTAGTTTCAATTTATCTTGAAGTAAAACTATAATCACCCAAGTTTTGTCACCACCGTTTGGCATTGCGCAAAAAACTTTGCCTGTCCCACTGCTGAGGTAACGTGGGGCCTCAGAGCGGGTGCTGGTGCCAAAACATCAGATACAGCTCTCTTATTTTTAGTCTATTTAACAGCCGAGTATTGGAGTCTTATTTGTTTTCGTAGAACTTGGTTTATAAATAATGTCTTGAATGAGACTTTGTTCGTAATCACTGATGCCTCCATCCCTCTCCAACGGACAACTTAACAGTTTTTTCAAACATCCATCGATCTGAGTTTTGAAAACTAGTAGCGGCACTTGTTTCGGCTAAAGGTGGTACCCTAGATCTATGCTCCGCTACTTTTTCGAACATGCGGCACACTTTTAAAAATTTCAAAAAGTAGCAGAACACCTGGACCCGGTAGAGCTAAATTTTGAACGCTTTCCGTTACCTGAAGTTTCATTTGGCTGTCATAAAAAACCTAAAAACTCAATCTAAACTCAAAAAATAAAGTGATGACTTTTTTCTTTTCATTTGAAGTTACCAATTTGCGCACATCGTGCACAATCGAGCCTGGTCCAAAATTGATCAAAAAGATTATCAATTTATGTGCAGAGAGTTTTTATAATCACTAAATAATGGTTCATATGAAAAAAAGCGTTCAAAATTTAGTAAAGACCAAGAAAAAGTCTTGAAATTACACAATGAGATGTATTGCATAATGAATTTTTTAAGTTTTTAGGCTGCTACTTCAAAGAAACATAACTTTATCTCTATTTCAAAGAGTATATTTCTAGTTTTTCCGCAGCATATGAGTTGCAGAGCACTGCTCTAGATCCTGACTATGGTTTATTCATCCGTTATCAAATGCGTGTTGATAAACACAAAGGTCACTTCTCAAATCTTATGCGCGCAGATCTTTTTCTTTTACGTGCGGTAATAATAATAAGTCTTCGCGAAACATCCGCAAAGTCTTCGCGATCCATGGTTTGAGAAACACTGCCTTACCCGTTTAAAACGGTGTGCCCGGAACAGTTTGAGTTATGCTTAAACTCTTTTAGACGGGTTAAAGACAACTGAACGTGGCCGGCTGGGGGCAGCTTAACTAACCAATCGACGACCTCTAGTTGTATTTAACTCGTTTGGTTGCGCCCAGTTGGTTACGGCCAGTTGGCCCATTCCGCCTGCGGACTGCACAGTAGTTACGCGTTTTCATTTGTGCATAAAAAAATGGGGCCTCGTTCCTTTCTCTCATTGTGAATGCAGCACCTTGCACAAACCAAAGATAAGATTGTATCAAGGAGCACAACGTCGGACAGTTTTGGATAAAAAATAAACGGTTGTGGTTTGGTACATTGCCAACAACATTTAATTTAGCTAGTAAAATAGCAATTTGCAGTAAAAAAATAAAGCACGAGGGCAGTCCTGTTTATGTGTTTTACTTGAAGTGAATACTTTTACATGCTACAACAATTTCGGCATAGAATCACCCTGTTTTACGTAATGATAAAAAAAGGGCTTTTACAGTTTAACATCTCTTTCTTAAAGTTATCAATATTTTCTGAAGGTGAATAGTCTAATCTTTCACAGTGTAAAACAAAAAATGCACTTTTTAATTAAATATATTGCAGCCAAAATGTGTTATTTTATCTCATACCCAGTCGTAGAATCTCGAGGATAATCAAAGATATATCATTGAGATTTATCTTCGTTTTAAAAATAAAACTATTGCATTTGGATAGATTTACTACAGGGCTCCATGCAATGGTATTGTATCGCATTCTTCTTGGAAATTTTAAATAACACTTTAATACGTATAAAAAAGATGGATTGTTTTTTATTTGGTGACTTTAATTACAATATACTTGATTGTGAAAAACTTCAGATTTTAGATTTTATTCATCAAATGTTTGGTTATGGGTTTGCTCCTCAATCAATAATTCTACAAGAATTTCCAAGATAATGCAACTTTTTGGCTCATATACAGTATAAAGCAATTCTTTGGCAGGCATAAAGGTAAACTGTGATATTTCAACCCACTGTATATCTGATCATCTCCCCGTCATAATGTGCACTTCCATTAGCAAAATTTCCTGAAATGTCCAACCATGTCGCCATTTTACAGATCAAAACGTAAGTCTAGTTTCTAAAGCTTTTTTAGAAAGTGATATTACTTCCATATTAAGTGATACTGACTCAAATTCCAGCTACCAAAAACTACAAAATCTTTATATGAATATATTTGAAATATTTTTTTCTTTTATTCAAATTTTTTTCAAAAAAACAAATAATCAGTGATTTAATCTTAATCTTTACATTGTATTAAACACAAAAAAAACTGCATAAAAGATATATAAATGATAAAAACCAATTAGCAAGACATGCACTTACACAAGCCAGAAATTTGTATTTTTGAAATGCCGAAACAAAAAACGGAAATATAAAAGTTTAAAATTCTAAAGTGACAGACAGATTTAAATTGAAGACCTTTTTTTGTAGAGAAAACTACCCGCTAGGGACGAATTTTTTTTGTTAACGAGTCTCCCGGTTTTCCCCTTTGGAAATATGGTGTACCTTCTCAGGCAACTTTTTCTGCGGGAAACACACGGAATGACTTTTTGAGAATAAAGAGCCATAACTTATACGTATCTGTAAAAATCAAATTAAAAATTTGGGTTATGAATAGAGTTACAATTAAAGTTAAAGCTTTAAATTTAGGCCTATTCTTTATATCACTGACGCGATTAAACAAGTTTCGGCATCGTTGAAGCACTTTATAATTTTTTATATATCTTAAAAATGATGATAAAAAAAGTCTTAACCCTCTTACGACTGAGGGGGACGGAAAGTGCCCTCGCTCTGAAAATGCTGTTTGCTGCTTAAAAACTACTCTTACGAATGTCTTTAAATTTTATGACTTTCCCCAATTTTTATTTATCTAAAAGTTGTTGCAATTTTTGAAAAAAATGCTCAAGTAATTTTGGAGTTATTAATGATTTTTTAACACCTTGTCACTAGTTTTTTGACTATTTGATAAAACGCGACAAAAAACAGCGAAAAGCGAGATAAAGGCTAAGTGTAAACTGCTTATCAAAACAATTTCGACTAAACGGTTCATTAATCAAGCTTCGAAAGTAGTGTTTTATTTTCAAATAATTACGATTACAACTACAACAATAATCAGCTTGCTTAGTAAATTCATTTTTTCAATCTTTCTCAATTTGTAAGTAAGTTTTGATTATTTATGTTATTAACGTGGAAAGGAAAAATATATCTTATAGTAGAAAAAAATATATTTATTTTAACGTAGGTTTAAGTTTTATTGAATTAGATTTTAATTTTTAAGTTTTTACTAAATTGAAAATGTCGCTAACAATTTATACGCTTGAAGAAGTTACCGAAAAAATTTGTTTGTATGCTTTTTGATTTGCTAAATGTTCTCCAAAAAATAAATATGAAAGGGAAATTTAAGCGTTCGATTTATTAATACAATGGACAAACTATTTTTAATTTAAGATGTTTAGTTAATGTTTTTAAAATTGAAAAATGTAACGATTTTTAATTAACTAGAGAGCAATAGTTCTTCGTTTTTAAAATTTTATTGCCTTTTGAATAATAAAGTTTAAGAATTAATTATATTCATGTAAAAAATTCATATGAATATTAGTATGGTTTTCTTTATATCTCAATTTTATCAGGGCTTCTCGGGGAGTAGATAGCATCAACCTTAAAAAAAAAGCATAAATAAATTCATTGCAAATACTCTTCGCAATTTGTGTAAACGCTACGTAGTGTAAACATGAATGCAGAAAATTATAGTTCAATTAAGAATCAAACTTTTATTGAAAACAAAACTTTAACAGCTACAAAACTTTCAGTTGAAAGATACAAACAAATAATCTGATATTATTGTTCCAAAAATTTTTCTAATTAAAATTTTTATTAATTTATGACGTAACCTGCGTCTCGTTTTTGTGATCTTGGTAGTATTTGTCAGGAACTAACATCGCGTAGCCTAATGCAAAGATTGATATACCTCGATTACTCTTTTTGAAAAACCTCTGAATATTTTTATTGAGAACTCTATTTCTAATACGTTCACTACGCTGGTCGGATATTGAATTCGCAAGGATTATCTAGAATGAAGTGGTCATCTAGTAGTAAAAAAAAAAACATTCGAAATAAAAATAATTTCTGTAAAATCAAAAAAAATTGACGTGATTAAAAGCAATCAACTCTAACTACATTAGTGAAGTAGAAATATTATTTTATTGTAAAAAAATTAAAGTGTGTCTTTTGCGACGTGGAACTACAAACATAATTTTTCTTTGTAATGATTTATCTTTTTTTTATGTTATAAAGTTTCTTTAATTTTTCACAAATTTTTCACAAAATTGAATGTTTTAAAGAAATCGTTTGGTAAATAGCAAAGATCGAATGTAAGCACTAATAAAACCAGCTTTTAGCACATTTTCCTAATGTAGAATTTCTTTCTCTGTAAGCTGTAATAACAACTTTGTTCAGCGGCACTTTTAATTTTACTGATCATTAACTTTCGACAAACAGCCAAAGTCGTTAACTCTCTCAAATCGCTCTATTGTTTTCAGCAAATTTACAAAAATTGACTACCCTTTGAAAACTCGCTTTTGGAATCCAAAATAATGTTTAATTGCAACATTTAAGTATCTGCATTGAAAGCGTATGAAATTTCCTTTCTATACAAACTTGAATGACAATTCTAGTGCTAGTAATTGTCGAGATCTAAGCAAGTAAAAAACCCTGGCACTTTCCGACTCCCTTCTAATCTTTCAAAGTTTCCAAAAAGCCCACTCGGAATAAGGTTAAAGTATCAGTGCTTAAGCTTTATCTAAAGGGACGTAAAAGCAAATAGTTTATGTAAAGTATTTCTTGGTCTAAGTTAGTAATAAATAAAATGTTGCTTTTTTTAAGGTTAAAATAAAACCATAGTTATATAAAATATGCAAAAATATAAGTAAGGCTAATAGTTAAGTTTTACTATTCAAAAAAACATTGATTGAACTCTAAGATAGATATGTCGCCAACATGTGACAAACTGATGCACAATCTGCAACTTATAAGTTTAAACACACTTGCTGTATAGGCCTACAATGTTTTTAAAAAAACTTTTTGCTACAAAAAATCCATTAATATTTAAAACTGAGTACGTATTTGAAACCAACATTTTTCTGTAAATATTTTGGCTGTATGACGGTTAAAAGTTTGATAATTCTGTGAAAAATGCTTGACCACTTGTTGATATCTTATATTTGTGAAAAAAGTGGTTATAAATAAATTGTTTTAACATGTGTTTCTTGTTATATGTTTGTTACATGTTTTGCCAGTCTAAATTTTTCAAAAAAAACGATTTTAATTTTAAACCAGTCATCAGATTTTATTCAGATTTAAAATAATTCAAAGTTTTGCTATAACATAGAAATCGCTTGGACAAGGGATAATCGCTTTCGTTTTGTGTTATTCAATTATTTGCTTGCAATTGTTTGAATGCAACTTTTTTTTCTGTCGCCAGACGGTGATGACGTAATGCGCATTGTCTGTATCGCATGACCGAGTTAAGTGTTCTGGAATGTTCTCACTTACCGTGAAAAATGCGTTCTAATTTTAACGCGCATGACTGAAGCGTTTTCCAGACAGTTCCAGCCGATTTGCGTTATGTGATCTTTTGTCTATATATATATATATATGCGCATGCGAAGCAAAGACGATACGACAAAAGAGAGACGAAAACGAGAGAGACGCATAAAGCAAAAAGTGTCGCTTTGAAAGAAAATAGAATTTGGGGCGCGTGTGGAAGTTATTTTGCGCCAGTGTTTTGAAGTTGTGTTCTACAGAGGTAGAATTATTTGTGTTGATTGAATCAAGTTATAGCGTTGATTTCGCTTTGCAGTTTGGCGAAGCGTGGAATAGAATTTTTGTCGGTTGTGAATTTTATAGTGCATTCTTTTTTTTATTCGAGACAGTGGTCTCTGTTTGTCTGTAAAAAAGAGTCTTGAACAAACCAATTCGAGCTTTCGTTCAAACTAACTGTATAAAACCTTCAGGCTCATAGCGGACTACTTCTTGAGCCGGAATAAAATAAAATTAGACCCAGCTTTGTTTCAGCGCAGGTATTCGGGTTACCTAGCTCAACTGGTCCTTTAGGATTCCCAAACAAAGCTTGTGACATCTGGGAGCTCGTCCGGGATTAGATTTAGATTTTTGCTTAAGAGTGCTGAACGAGAATTTGCAGTTTGGAGATGGCAAATAACTCGATTGAAAAAAAATTCAAAAAACTGAGAGTCCGCGTGGAAGGTTTAAATATGTCGGAAAAGGCAAAAGCTGATTTCTTCCAGAGTGAATAGAATCGTCTCTGTGAGAAGGAAGAGAAAGAGCCGAAAGCGATGTTGGAAGCAGAGGAAAAGAGATTAAAACTAGAGCTTCAAGAGAAAGAAAAGGAACGACAAGCAATGCTTCAAGAGAAGGAAAGGGCAAGCGATGTTGGAAGAGAAGGAGAAAAATTGAGAATTAGAACTCAAAAGATTGAAATTTGAATCGGAGCAAAAAAAATAAAGTTTGAAGAGAGAAAAATGCAGATGGAATTAGAGAGGTTGACACTGGAACGAGTGGCAGATTGCTTTGCTGGAGAAGGAGGAGAAGCAAATCAGGCAGGAGGCGTGCGTGTTGCTTTTGGAGGAATAAAGTCCCCTGACCTCCCTCACTTTGTTGATGGAAAGGATGACCTAGGGAGTTATCTGTTGCGCTTTAAAAGATATGTTACGGTTGCAAATTGGCCCCAAGCTAATTGGGCAACCCAGTTGAGTGCTTTGTTGGGTGGAAAAGCTTTAGATGTATATTCCAGCCTCTCACAGGAGAATGCTTTGTATTACGAGCGCTTGAAGGCGGCGTTACTGCAGCGATACAAGTACACGGAACAAGGGCATCACCAACGTTTCAGAGAGGCCAAGCCAGAGGATGCTGAAAACCCTGACCAGTTCTTTGTAAGACTCAGAAATTATTTCACGCAGTGGGTGAAGCTGTCCGATGTGGAAAGCAGCTTTGAAGGTGTTGTCGAGCTGATGGTAAAGGAACAATTTATAAACTCGTGTTCAAAGGAACTGTCGGTACATCTGATGAGAATATAAGGTTGCTTGTGCCCTGCCTCTAAAGAAATTTAGTGCTGCCGAAAATGAAAGACGAAAAGGAGAAAATTACAGAAGTTTAACCAAAGAAAGAAAAGAAATTGGTCAAAAATCATAGGAATATTTAGAACTAAAAGAAGGACAAAAAATCAAAACTTTAAATGGTGCATGTGCATAAAGAAAATTTAAATAGTCAGATGCCTACGTCAATTAGATTGGTTGAAAACAAATCGGTCAGCGTTTTAAGGATACTGGTTGTTCAGGAGTGATTGTTAGGAGGGAGTTGGTTTGCAGAAGGGCAGCTCACAGGCAAGGTGGGATATATAATGACGGTCGCGCGCACTTTACTGAAGGCCCCGTTCCCAAATGTGGAAATAAGCACGCCCTATTATAATGGAACAGTGGAAGCTTTATGCCTAAGCGACCCGCTGTATCAGTTGATTATAGGAAATATTCCGGAAGCTAGAGCACACGATAATCCTAATGAGACTTGGTGCGTGGAGGCGGCAGCAGTTACTCGTTCTAAAGTAGGAAATAGCGCTGAGTCGAAACCTTTGAAAGTTGCGGAGGCAATGAATAAGATGGCTGTAACGAAAAATAAATTTATCCAACTTCAAGGAGAAGACCAATCCCTGTCAAATTACATGACGAAGGAAGCGCCCTTGTTCAAGAACAGAAGAGAGGTTAGTCATGTAAAGCGGAAGGGAATGTTGTACCGCATTACTAAGAAGATTGATGTAGAAAAGGAAAAATTGAAGCAAATTTTAGTGCCGAAAGACTTGAGAAAGAAGGTGATGGAGGTTGCGCATGATACCATGCTGGCTGGACATATGGGAATCGAGAAGACGGAAGATAGGATACTGACCAATTTTTATTGGCCGGGGAATCGTCAGGATGTGGTGAGTTTCTGCAGGTCATGTGATGTATGCCAAAAGACGGTATCGAAGGGGAGAGTAGCAAAAGTTCCGCAGGGAAAAATGCCGTTAATGGATTTGCCGATTAAGCGTGTGGCAGTGGGTTTGATTGGCCCGATTACGCTAGCAAGTGATAAAGGAGCACCGATATGTGCTTACTCTGGTGGACTATGCAACACGTTATTTAGAGGCCGTGCCTCTCAAGAATATCAACACCGAGACAGTGGCAGAAGCACTTTTAGATCTATATAATCGATTTGGAATTCCAGAAAAAGTATTGAGTGATCTTGGGACTCAATTTGTGTCGAAATGCATGCAGGAAGTATCAAGATTGTTGTCAATCAGAAGTCTGACGACGACACCGCATCATCCGATTTGCAATAGTCTGCCTGAGAAATTTAACGGCACGCTGAAGAAGATGTTGAAGCGATTATGTAATGAGCAACCTAAGCAGTGGTATAGGTTTATAAATCCACTTTCTTTTGCGTATAGAGAGGTTCCCCAAGCGTCCACAGGGTTTTCACCCTTTGAACTTTTATATGGTCGCACTGTGCAAGGACCAAGACAATTATGAAGGAACTATGGACAGGCAAAAGTAAATCAACGGAAGTCAAGACCAGCTATCAATACGTGTTGGAGTTGAAAGAGAGGCTGGAGGAAACGATGAAACTGGCTCAGGAGGAGCTAACAAAAAGCCAAAGCAGATACAATAAAAATTATGACAAGAAAACCAAAGATCGACTATTCAATGAAGGAGACAGAGTTTTGGTAATGCTTCCAACGAACAATAACAAGCTTTTAATGCAATGGAAAGGACCGCACCAAATTATCCAAAAGATGGGAGATCACAGTTATAAAATTTTATTCGGAAACAAAGAAAAAAATTACCATGCTAAAATGTTTAAAAATATTACGCCCGAGAGGATGAAGCAAAACCGGAAATGAGAAAGAAGATTTAAAGATATCAGCTAGTGTGGAAATGTTATTGGAGGAAGAAGATTCGTTGTTAGAATTGCGAACATACAAACAAAAGGAAGATGTAAGCGACGTCAAATTGGGAATAGAATTGGATAATAGCCAAATTGTTGACAATTGCAAGCTTTGATAGAAAGTTATGCTGATGTTTTTTCGCATGTGCCAGGAAGAACGTCAAAGATTGAACACAGAATCAATTTAGAAGATGAAGAGCCTGCTCGCCTAAAACCTTATCCGTTACCATATGCGCTGCAGCAGGAACTGAAAAACGAAATAAGGGAGATGTTAGATATGAGGGTCATTAGAAAGTCATCATCGCCGTATGCTTCACCGGTAGTTATTGTGAAGAAAAAGGATTGTTCAAATCGCATTTGCGTCGACTACAGGAAGTTAAATAAAGTGACGATTTCGGATCCGGAGCCAATGAAGACTTCGGAGGATCTTCCAACAGTTAGGGAAGTCGAAATTCTTCTCAAAAATCGATCTTAGTAAAGAATATTGGCAAATACCCGTAGCAGAAAAAGATGTATTCAAGGCCGCGTTTGTAACACCGGACGGGGCATATGAATTTCTCCGAATATCTTTTGGTATGAAGAACTCTGGTGCGACACTTGTCTGTGAGATGAGAGAAGTGCTTTCAGGCATGTCTGGCGTTGAAAATTATATTGATAATTTAATTGTGTTCTCGAGCGATTGGAAGACACACCTGCGGACTTTGCAAGAATTGTTGAAAAGACTAAGTGAGGCCAACCTCACTGCTTGTCCTTCAAAATGTATTTTTGGGGCATTTACTGTCGAATTCTTAAATCACAATGTCGGGTATGACTGGATTACACCGAACGATGACAATCTGGACAAGATTGCGCGAGCAAAGTGGCCAGTCACGAAGAAGGAAGTTCAATCATTTTGTGGGTTGCTCGGGTACTATCGATACTATATTCCTTCATTTGCAATTATTGCGGCACCGTTGACTGACTTAACAAAAAAGGAGCAACCGAACTTTGTCGAATGGGGTGAGGCTTAGGAGAAAGCTTTTAACACTCTGAGAGAGGCTCTCCTGAAGTGCCCCATATTGAGACTGCCCGATCATTTGCTAGACTTCACGCTACGCACGGATGCTTCCAACAGCGGAATTGGAGCCGTTTTGATGTAGGAAGACAAAGGAAAATTCCACCCTGTCGTGTACGCAAGCAAGAAGCTGACTAATGCGGAGACGAAGTACTCCACGCTTGAGAAGGAGTGTTTGGCAATAATATGGGGAGTTGATAAATTTCGCTTATTTCTGGCTGAAAAGAAGTTTTTCCTCCAAACAAACCATAAGCCGCTTACTTTTATTAGCACGGCTCGCTACAAGAACAATTGTATACTTCGGTGGTCTCTATCATTGCAGAGATACGAATTCGTGGTAAAAGACATTGCCGGCAAGGAGAACGTTATGGCTGGCTATCTCAGCCGCATAATTATATAGACTTTCGTGTGCATAATTTCATGCTTTTGTTTTATAAAATTATTGATATTCCGTGTGTGCTGTTAAAAAATATTATTGCATAATATTTTTCTTTGCGGGGGACGTATGTCACACTCATTTCTAATAATTTTTATCATGGCGATATAGCTTATTTTACGCCTTAAAATAATTCAAAGTTTTATTATAACATAGAAATCGCTTGGGCAAACGCTTTCGTACTGTGTTATTTATTGATCTGCTTGCAATTGTTCGAATGCAACTTTCTTTTTTTGTCGCCAGTAGTAGGTAAGGGCTGGTTTGACGGCAGTCCGGAGGCGCCCTCGGAGGCGCGGTGGCGCACTGACGTCAGTGCGTTCCGAACCCTAGACTCCATGAACCAAGGTCCAAACCCTATTTTTTAATGTTTCAAATCAATTTAGTTTCAAATTAATATTAATAAGTTCTAAAAGAAAAAAATAAAATTAATTCTATTGAAAACGATTTTAAGTTCTAGTCAGTTACGACGAAGCCGCGTCATTTCCTGTTCTGAATCGTATCAATTTGACCTTAAGTAAACTCTAAGTCCAAAAAAGCGATTTAATATATTTTAATCTCAAAGGCAATATTGGTGCATTAATTTTTTAATTTTTGTTAGACCTTTGTTGAATTTTTCTTGAAAACCTTAATTTTTGTCATACCTAAACTCAATTTTTCTTGACAGCCTCGAATTTTAGATACCTTTGTTCAATTTTTTTTATTTAAGCAACCTTGATTGTTTGTTATACCTTTGTTTAATTTTTGGAAACCTTGATTTTGTTGTACTTTTGTTGAATTTTTGGCAATCTTGTTTTATTTACGTTTAATTTTTTCTAGGCAACCTTAATTTTTGTCATACCTAAACTCAATTTTTCTTGACAGCCTCGAATTTTAGATACCTTTGTTCAATTTTAAAACTTTTTTCTCTAAGCAACCTTGATTTTTTGTTATAACTTTGTTTAATTTTCGTCAAGCTTGATTTTGTTGTACTTTTGTTGAATTTTTGGCAATCTTGTTTTTATCATATTTATGTTTAATTTTTCTAGGCAACCTTAATTTTTGTCACCCTAAACTCAATTTTTCCTAAACAAGTTTGGTTTTTGCTATACTTTTGTCGAATTTTTGGCAACCTTGATTGTTGTTGTAGAGCATTCGTTTTTTACGTTCTAGTATTTACGACAGTAGACCATTCGTTTTTACTTTCTAGTGTTTGTAACACCATTCGTTTTTACTTTCTAGTAGACCATTCATTTACTATACGTTTCAAATCAATTTAGCTTCAAATTATTAATAATAAGTTCGAAAAGAAAAAATAAGATGAATTCTATTGAAAACGATTTTATGAAGTTTATGCGGTAGACAATTACCAAGTCAACGTATTTCCTGAAGCCGCGTCGTTTTCTAAATGTTATCATGACCTTATGGTCTTTCAAAAGAATTGTTGCTAACTGTTATTCAATATGTTCATCAAGAATTATCACCAAGTGTAAAGCGAATTCAATGTCTGTTTCAAGATTTCATCAAAAGAAAAACATAGTAAGAAAGTTATCTCTTCAGAGAGTTGCAGAACTCACCAAATGTTTTCCCTAGAAGAAGATTGCGCAATGCTGGTGCAATCTATTACTAAAAATAGCACAGAGGTGTTGCGCAATACTCAGTTTTCCCATGGGGATTTCCCTAGGGTATTAACAGAACATTACTAAAAATAGCACAGAGGTTGCGCAATAACTTTCCACAGGTATATAAGCAGACGGTTCAGGTGAACTATTCATTCTACTTTAAAGTCGTTGAAGAAAGAAGAGCTATTCAAGATGTTCAAGTGCAATATTTGCGAGAGTACTTTTACAAGAGAGCGTGATATGCGCCGTCACAAGAAAACCGTTCACGGAAATCAACTGGAGTTTGCTGTGACAAATGCAACAAAACTTTTACTAGAGCTGATAACTTGAAAAAACACGAAAAAGTATGCTGCAAGTGTCGTCGTTGCAACAAACAATTTGAAACTTTGAACTTGTTGAACAATCATCATTGTATCATCAAGGAAGCACCCCCAATGAAAAACTCTGTTGCAGTCAACAACGGTAAGTTTATTTATTTCAACGGTTTAATTTGGAATGAACGCAATTGTTTTTCATAGATAGCGCACCCCCAACCAAAAAAGCGAAAATTGATTCTCAGAATACCAATGGTAAGTTTTTATGAAAAGTGAGTTAACTTTGAAATAATTCTTGTTTTTGTTGTAGAACCCAAGAATTCTGCTAAAAGTTTACTTGAAGTCGGAGAGCTAAACTCAAACGGTACGTTTTGATAAAAATTTTTTGTTTTACAGCTAATGTCGGTTTTTCTTAGATCGGTCACAAACTGGTGCATCGCCGGAAAATTCATCAAAAATTCCGGCTGAAAATTCGGTTTCACACGGTAAGTCTATTTTTGCAGTTTGATTTTGAGATACTATAAATTTTTATTTTTGCAGAAATCATAGAGGAACCTTCAAAAATGAAACCTGTGGCAACTAGCAATGGTACGTTTTTGTATAAAAGAGCTTGATTTGAAATTAATGTTGTTTCTTTTTTTAGAAATGGAAGATGAGGAGATCAACACCCTGATGAGAAAGCATTGGACAAGTATCCAGACTTTTTACAAAAAAGGCAAAGTGCAATCCATATTTAATTTTTGTTACAATCAAGATCTAAAACTTTTAAATCCAAAAATTATTCATCAAATTTTAAATTTTCAATTCCACCGTTTTAAAATTAATTACAGTTTTGGCTATATTCTAAAAAATATTAATGATAATGAATTACGATACTACCACTCATCGTTCAACAACAGTGTGATGATGGAAACTGCGCGTTTAATTAACAATCGCCAAGAATTAATAGAGTTTTTGAATACGTTATCTGAAGAATCCTTTTTTGAAAAAATGAACCGCCCCGACAGCAAATGGAAAGTGGTAGACATCCCCAACATCACCTTTTATATCAATCACTTAAAAGATGCCCCACTTGGCGCCCCAATTTCTCTTCCTGATTATATTATGAACAACCATGGTTTACGAAATGTAAGTGCTGATGATCACTTATGCTTTTTTCGTTGTTTGGCAGTGCACCAAGGTGCAGACCCTCGCCGGTGTGAGAAGACTGCCAAAAATTTATTTCGTGCATACTGTACTCGTTTTGGTGTCGCGCCTGCAGATTTTGCAGGCGTTCGACTTTTTGATTTTCTGCACTTAGAGGATTTTTTTGAACTGAATCTCATTGTATATGAGCTCGACGGTAAGGTTGCCAAACTGGTTCAACAGAGCCGCGAGTTCTACAAGGAGACAATGCGATTGAACGTTTACGAAAATCATCTAAGTGTCATTGTAGATTTCGAACACTATTGTGGTGTGTACCAATGCGTACACTGTGATAAGTTGTGGAATGACATCAGTCATTATTACCGTCATACCAAAATTTGTACCACCACGGTGCGTGAGGTTTTTCCTGGTGGCATTCACAAAAATCCTGCCACTATTTTTGAGAAATTGGAGGAGATAGGGATTGTTGTACCCCACTGTGATCGCCATTTTCCTTTCTTTGCGTGTTATGATTTCGAAGCGTATTTTTCCAAAAAACAGATTTCTAATAGTTCCATGTTAACTTTTGATGCTTGTCACATCCCTTTGAGCGTTGCAGTAGCGAGCAACATCCCTGGCTACGAATCGGGTGTTTGTTTTGTCACGGAGGGCAGTGAAGAAGAGTTGGTACAAAAGTTAGTCGATTACTTGGAGACCCTGTCAGAAGTTTCTTATAAATTTCTTTTAGAAAAATTCAATTACGTGTTTGAGCAGTTGGAAAGGAGTGAAAATGTCAGAAAAGAAAAAATTTTAAACGACTTTAACTGTTATTGTAAGGAATTGGTTGTGCTCGGTTTCAATTCGGCTTCCTATGATTTAAATCTCATTAAACCAACATTAATTCAAATTCTTTTAAAAGACATCCAATTCGTTATAAAAAGAACCAACAGTTATCTTTGTTTAAAAACATCCAAATTAAGGTTTTTAGACATCAAAAATTTTTTGGCCCCCGGTTTTAGTTACCGCAAATTTTTGGTAGCTTATGGGGCAGAGCTCAGAAAGTTTTATTTTCCGTATGAATTTGTGACTGATCTCGATAAATTAAATAGTGGATTGCCCGAACACAACGTTTTTTATTCTTTTCTTTCCAGATCGAACATCACCCAAGAAGAATACAATCTTGTAGTCAAAACTTGGACGGAAAAAGGATGGAGCTCCCTACGTGAGATGCTCATTTACTATAATGTTCTGGATTGCGTCCCGTTTGTTCAAGCCGTTCAAAACTTGCTCCGACCTTATCTTGAACAAGGTTTGGATATATTTAAAACCTCTTTTTCAGTTAGCGGAGTGGCCAAACTACAGATGATGAAAAAAATCGAAAAAAATGCTTTCTTTTGTTTGTTTCCCAAGCGGCATGGGGATTTGTACAAAACCCTTCGATCTCAATTGACAGGTGGGTTAAGTTTGATTTTCTGCCGCCTTGCAATTTCGGGAGAAACCAAAATCCGCTCCCACGAAATAGATAATCCTGAAACCGTCAAAAAGGTGCTTGGTTTGGACGCCAATTCTCTTTACCTTTACGCTATTGCTCAGAATAACCCTACTGGCTATTTTTGTCGTTACAAGGAAGAAGAAGATTTTCGGCCTGACCCCTGCTCCAAATTTGGTTTTCAATCTTATCAATGGTTAAGTTATGTAGCTTACAAAGAAAACACATTTTTGCAAACACGTTTCAATATGGGGGAAAGAAGAGTCAGCAAGTATAGTTTGCCAGTGGACGGTTATTCTGAGCAACAAAACACCGTATATCAATTTCTTGGTTGTTTCTTCCATTCTTGCGATCGATGCAATACCAATCGAAACTCTGACGGAAGTTTGGAAGAGACACACCCCCTGAAAAACATTCCTCATGAAGATATTCGGAAAGAAACAGCAGACAACAGAAAAAAGTTGGAAGAAGAAGGGTTTCGCGTGGTGGAGATGAGGGAGTGTGAGTGGTTGAAGATAAGAAAACAACCAGAAGTTTCTCGTTTTCTAAAAACACTAAAATCGATAACACCCAAACGAAAACTAACTTTTGAAAAAATAATAGAAGGCATTCGAAACGAGAGCTTGTACGGTTTTCTTATCGTTGATATTCACACTCCCAACGAATTAAAAGAAAAATTCAAAGATTTCCCTTTAATCATAAAGAACAGTTTTATTTCTCGAAAAGACATTGGTGACTATATGCAAAACGTGGCAGAGGAGCATAACCTTTTAAAAAAAGAACAAAAATATTTAATCAGTAGTTACTTTGCAGAAAAATTTTTAATTAACTCGGAAATGGCCAAATTTTATTTAGAAATGGGATTAAAAATTACCAAAATTTATGAATTCATCGAATTTTTTCCACAAAAATGTTTTGCTCCTCTGGCACAAGAAATTGTAAACTCCAGAAGATTGGCCGACACAGATAAATCCAAAGCGGTGATAGCTCTTACCAATAAACTAACTGGGAATTCTCTCTATTCCGCTAGTTTATTAAATAAAGAAAAGCATAGGAACATTACATACCATTCCGAGGAAACAGTCAACAAAACTATCAACGATCCTCGTTTTGTTCATTTAGATGAAATTAAAAAGAATGTTTATGAAGTGAAAAGTTTAAAAAACAAAATTGTTAATGATCTTCCAATCCAAATTGGTCTCAACGTCTATTTAAATTCCAAACTCCACATGTTAAAATTTTTTTATTTGTTTCTCAAAAAATATATTCCAGATCGTCATTTTGAGTTGTTAGAAACCGATACAGACTCCATTTATTTTAGCATTAGTAGAGAAAATCTAGATGACTGTGTTCCTTCGCATTTAAAACCCAATTATTTTCGTGACAAGTTAAAATGGTTGACCTCCGAAGTGTGCCCTAACCACGAGGAAGCCTTCATCCAGTGTAAAATTGAAAACAAAGCGTGGGACGCGCAACCTTGTTGCTCTTCCTTTGAATCCTTCGACAAAAGAACGTTAGGTAAAATGAAGGTGGAATATGAAGGAAAAAACCAAGTTTGCCTTGCTTCCAAATCTTATTTTTGCCAAGGAGAAACGAACAAACAAGTTTGTAAAGGGGTGTCTATTGCCCAAAACCCTCTCACCTTTGATGAATATTTGAATGTTTTAGAGACCAACAAACCGCTTCTTGTAGAAAACCGTGGCTTTCGAATCAAAAATCATCAAATTTTTAGTTATGTACAAAAGAAAAAAGGTTTAAGTAATTTTTATCCCAAGAGGAAAGTGTTGAGTGACGGGGTTCACACCGAGCCGTTAGATTTGTAGAAAAGTTCTCACGCACCGTGGGTTTTTTTTTTCCGTGAATTTTTCCTCCATGTATTTAATTATCGAAGTTTGTGTTTTCATCCATGTTTTTCTGTGTTTTCCGTGAATTTTTTCAATCATCAAATTTTGTGTATTTTTCGTGAATTTTTCCTAACTATCGAATTTTGTGTTTTCATCCATGTTTTTTCTGTCAATGTATTTAACTATCGAAGTTTGTGCATTCATTACAAAAGGGTTATGTTACAACGTTTGCTTTCATTTTGTTCCACGACCAGCTAGCGTAATGTCTTTGCGATTTCAAAATCCAACTAGTTTTGTGGTAAGCGGACCTTCCGGAGTTGGAAAGTCTTATTGGGTCCTACGGTTTATAGACAGTCTTAAACAACTCTGCCCTGAAATCAAACAAGTTGTTTACGAGGTATGGCAAGCAATGTTTGATCGTTAAAAACTTGAAACATGCCGAGTCTTGAAGATCTAAAAGAAAGTCGAGATGCCTTTTTAGTACTAGACGATTTGATGTTTGCCAATTCTGAATTTTTATCCAAAATCTATAGCGTCTACTCCCATCACTTTCATTTCAGTGTTCTCATGACCGTACAAAATTTGTTTTATAAAGGTTTGCGTGAAATAAGTCTCAACGCACAAATTATGGTACTCTTTAAAAGTTGTAGGGACGTAAACCAAATTGCACAATTTTTACGACAGATCTACCCCAAAACCTATAAAAACGCACTGGAAGCATATAAAAACGCTGTATCTTTCGAACGAGGTTATTTGGTGATTGACTTACGCTGCGAAACACACGATAACCAACGTCTGCGTTCAGGGATTTTTCCAGAAGACACGCATTATCTTTATCAATGAACCGCTTGCGAAAAAACGGACCCACCTTGCGTTTGCTACAAAAAGCCCCTGCACCTTTGCAAAAGCGTATTCTAGACAAAGCGTCGTCCGAGTTAATACGTTGTCTTTGTGATTGCGCTCACAACGTGCTGCAAGGAAACGTCAACATATCGCATCATCACAAGCAGAAATTAAAACCGCACAAGACCAAACTTCGAAAGTTGGCTGATCGTAAGGTAGCGTTAAAAACAAAACAAAGAATTATACAAAAAGGTGGATTTTTACCCATCTTGTTGTCTGCACTCGCTCCAGTCATTAGTGGTGTGTTGGGGACTCTTATAAAATGAGAAAATTAATCGCGTTGGAACCTGAAGTGTACGAAAAACTCAAAAACAAACATCAAGTTACGGATAAAAAAGTACTTTCTGAACTGGATGCTAAAATGCAAGAAATCTTAACTTCCAACCGACCCGACAGCGAGAAAGTAACTCTATATAATGAGGCGTTGCAAAAATCAAAGTTATTTCTGAAAAAGTTTCAACCGAAAACACCAGTGAAAAAACCCTTGTCTGAAAGTGCAGTGCTAAAGCGTTTTAAAAAACGAACCAAAGCGAAAAAACTATTCAAAGCCGCCACTAGCAAAAAGAATTTAGATTGGAACGAAGACGGTCAAATGCTTCTAGACGATCGAGTGGTACCTGGATCTCATATCGACGATTTGTTTCAATCCAATCTAAAGAAACGAGACCCTACTTTACCCGGTGCACGTGAGTTTGAATCGATGTTATGGGAGAGCGTTTAAATTATTACAATCCTAAAAAAGAAGCTTCTTTCTCGGGAGCACATCGTTTTCCAAAAGCAACCCAACAATGGTTGCAATCACAAGACACTTATACGCTTCACAAACCCGTACGAAAAAATTTCAAGCGCAGAAAAACAATTGTACCTGGCGCCAACTTTCAAATGCAACCCGATCTCATTGATTTTTCTTTGCTCAAGTCTTACAACGATCATTATAAATACATTTTGGTGGTTATTGACGTGTTTTCGAAAAAAGCTTTTACCGCTTACTTGAAAACCAAAACCAGCTCGGACATGATCCAGGCTTTTGAGCAGTTGATGCCTGAAATTGGCAAGTTTCAAAAATTGCAGACGGATATGGGACGTGAGTTTCTGAATCGACCCTTTCAAACCTGGTTAAAACAACATCACGTGGAGCACTTTTACACTCAAAATTTTGACACCAAAGCATCCATTGCTGAACGATTTATACGCACTTTAAAGGAGAAACTATGGCGTTATTTTACCTACACCAACAACCGAAGATACGTGGAAGTGCTGCCTGCTCTGGTTGAATCTTACAACAACACCTATCACCGATCCATTCGACGTGCTCCTAATTCAGTCAACTCTGAAAACCAAGAAACGGTTTGGCTCACACTCTATGCCGACCCCGAGTTAAGAAAACCAAAATTGAAAGTAGGTGATCAAGTCAGACTGTCCATGACTCGAATGCGGTTCCGCAAAGGCTACTTACCCGGTTGGACGGATGAGTTGTTTCAAGTTGCTCAAGTGTTTCGAGACAATCCTCCCTATTACAAGATTAAAGATTTACAAGACGAGTGGTTGGAGGGAACTTTTTACGAAGAAGAGTTGCAAAAAATCTATAAAAAGGATGACGTGTTTCGAATCGAGCGTATTCTCCAACAACGCAAGCGCAAGAAGGGTGTTGAGTTTTTAGTAAAGTGGTTTGGATATCCTGCTTCTTTTAATTCTTGGGTGTCAGAAAAAGATATTGTATGTTTCCTTTAAAAAATTGTTTTGTTTGGTGCACAAGTTTTGGTGATTTACATTGTGGTTTCCATCAGTTTGTATAATTTATCACAAAGCAACCACAACAAAGAACTCTGGATTAGTCTGCTTAGTAGCTCTGTAGGTTATTTGCTCCCGTCACCCTTTCTCAGCAAAAATGTTCCTCACGCTCCCCAGTAACTCGTCCATGGACATTTATCCTGAAAACAGACTTTCGGATTACATGGTTCACTTGCCGAAAGAAATTAATTTGTCTGGATCGTGGGAGTTGGGTTTGTCCGAGATTCTGTACCCCAACACTTGGTACAACATTGACACCAACCAATTTTACATTTTCTACCAACGCGGTGCTTTGGAATTTGTAGCAGTGCTTCCAGCAGGTTATTACCAACAACCTCAATATATCGTGCGTCAGATACTTCAAGAAATGAGACGAGAGTTTCAAAATAGAAACAAAACGTTGGTCAGCGAAGGAGTGTTGACGCAACCAATCGACTTTCTCTTTGATCTCACTTACAATCCTCAAACACAACTAACCACTATGTCCATCCAACACAAAAAAGGAGCACCTACGACCGACCGTAATGGTACCGCACAACCAGATGTGGTGGTGACGCTTTCGAATGAGTTGGCTTCTATTTTGGGTTTTCGAAAGGTTTGGTATCGGGAAATCGGAGAGTACACTTCGGCAAGCGTTGCCAACGTAGACACCGTGAACGCCATCTATGTCTATTGCGATGTTATTGAACACAGAACGGTTGGTCACACGCTCGCACCCTTGCTTGCTGTCCTTCCTGTAACAGGGAAGCCGGGTGCTTATGTCTCCAAAAGATACGACAAAATACAATACCATCCTGTCTTGAAGAAAAATCTTAGTGACATCCACATCTCGCTTCGTGACGATCAAGGAAAACGAATTCGTTTTCGCAAGGGAAAAGTGATTGTGACTTTGCATTTACGACCCAAAAAGCTAAATTCGTTATAAAAAACAGATACAAAGGAAAATGGGCTTATTGTAAGAAATCAACGGTAGTAGAAATATGCGTGTCAAACATTGTTGTGACGCAAAGGCTTACGAAAACTATTATTTGTCTCAAGTCGGTCATGGAATGCCTTATTTTGCGGGGGCACGAGTGCAACAAGGTTATGGACTAGGTAATCTGTTTAACTCCATTGCCAAAAGTGTCCTTCCTTTGGTCAAAAAAGGTGCCAAAACCCTGGGAAAACAAGTTTTACAAAGCGGTGTCGAGTTTGCTTCCGATGTCTTACACGGTAAAAACGCCAAACAAGCTGCCATCGATCAAGCAAGAGCTGCCGGTTCCAATCTCTTACAAGTAGCTAAACAACAAGTAGGAAAGCGAAAAGCAGCTCAACAAAAAATAGGAAAACGAAAAGCAGCACCGAGAAAAGTACGAAAGAAGAAACGCAAGAGACATCACGACATTTTCTCGTAAACCATGGCGACGTTAGTACACCCCAGTTCGGCAGAATCCACCACCTCTCAACTGGATTTGTTTTCGGTGCCACCAAGTCAAACTAGTTTGGAGGAAGGAAGTTTCACCGAATACCATCCTGTATCTGTATTGACCTCCACAGGTCCTATTGAATTTACAATTAGTGCTGAAAACTCCAACTACATTGATCTTGCCAATAGCTTTCTTTATGTGCGTGCAAGCGTAACTAGTGCAGCCGGAGCTGATTTGGCAAAGAATGTGGAAATTGCACCTGAATGTAATTTTTTACATACACTATGGACACAAGTGGATGTTTATTTGAACGGTTCGCTTGTGACACAATCCAACAACAATTACCCTTATCGAGCTTATATTGAAAACTTGCTTAGTTTTGGACAAGATGCAAAAAATTCCCAACTTTCTGCTCTGTTGTGGCACCGTAACACGTCAGAACATTTCGATAGTCGTGGAGCTACCAACCTAGGTTATACCAAACGAAAAGCTTTGGCTGCAGAAAGCAAAGAAATGGATATGATGGGGAAATTGCATCTTGATTTGTTTTTTCAAAATCGATATTTGTTGAATGGTGTCGAAGTACGTTTGCGATTGATTCGTTCCAACGATCTTTTTTGCTTGCATGGAAACGCAAACCAAGCAGATAACAAAGTGTCTTTGAAAGAAGTGACCTTGTTTGTTCGCAAAGTAAAACCCAATCCCGCCGTATAGCTTGCTCATGTCAAAGCCTTGCAACACGGCACTGCAAAATACCCGCTTCGACGTGTGGAAGTCAAGAGCTTTACTGTGCCAACCGGGAATCGAAGTATCACCAAAGAAAATTTATTTTTGGGACAATTGCCCACACGAATGGTGGTCGGTGTAGTGGACAATGACGCTTACAACGGTGTCATCACCAAATCTCCTTTTAATTTCAAACACAACAGCATCAATTTCATGACGATTTACCGTGACGGAGTTCAAATCCCTTCCAAACCACTGCAACCAGATTTCACCAACGATCGTTTTGTTCGAAGTTACGTTCGTTTGTTTACGCAAACGGGTCAATATTATCGTGACACAGGAAATGCTATTTCGCGAGAACAGTACAAAGACGGTTGTGCTTTGTTTGCTTTTGATCTCACACCCCAAATGGATTCCAGCGAAGTCGGTTTTGAATTGATAAAGCATGGCAACATACGCATCGAAATTCATTTTGCTATTGCTACTGCACGTACTCTCACGGTCATTGTATTTGCCGAACACAACAATCTGCTGGAGATTGATCAAGACAGAAACGTTGCTTTTGACTATACAACATGAACACGTTGCAAATCGAACGTTTGCTCAAGAAGGATTTGAAAAACAAAACCATCTTTAAAAAAGTCTGTGTTTTGGATCAGTTGGAAAAACCTACTTTTCCGTCTGCTTACGTCATCAACTCGGACCCGAGTAGTAAACCTGGAGAACATTGGGTTGCGGTTTATTTCGACAAACGCGGTCGAGGAGAATATTTTGATAGTTATGGACTACCCCCTACCTTGGTCGGTCTCGACTCTTACATGGATGCCTACTCCTTATCGGGATGGATTTACAATCGCAAAACCTTACAAGCGTACTTTTCCAGTTTTTGTGGTCATTATTGTGTCTATTTTATTTTATTTCGTTTTCGTGGCGTACCTTTGCATGCTATTGTATCTGATTTTACGTCAAACCTAACAGAAAACGATCGCTCTATTTCTCGCTTTATACGTAATATATCACAACACTGATTGTATACATATCGTTTATTAAATACAAAAAAAATCAAAATCTCTTTGGTTTAGAAAGTAAGGTTTTGTTGATAAAACTTGAGATTAAGAGCTAGCAACAATTCTTTTGAAAGACCATAAGGTCACGCTACCATTCAGAAAACGACGCGGCTTCAGGAAATACGTTGACTTGGTAATTGTCTACCGCATAAACTTCATAAAATCGTTTTCAATAGAATTCATCTTATTTTTTCTTTTCGAACTTATTATTAATAATTTGAAGCTAAATTGATTTGAAACGTATAGTAAATGAATGGTCTACTAGAAAGTAAAAACGAATGGTGTTACAAACACTAGAAAGTAAAAACGAATGGTCTACTGTCGTAAATACTAGAACGTAAAAAACGAATGCTCTACAACAACAATCAAGGTTGCCAAAAATTCGACAAAAGTATAGCAAAAACCAAACTTGTTTAGGAAAAATTGAGTTTAGGGTGACAAAAATTAAGGTTGCCTAGAAAAATTAAACATAAATATGATAAAAACAAGATTGCCAAAAATTCAACAAAAGTACAACAAAATCAAGCTTGACGAAAATTAAACAAAGTTATAACAAAAAATCAAGGTTGTTTAGAGAAAAAAGTTTTAAAATTGAACAAAGGTATCTAAAATTCGAGGCTGTCAAGAAAAATTGAGTTTAGGTATGACAAAAATTAAGGTTGCCTAGAAAAAATTAAACGTAAATAAAACAAGATTGCCAAAAATTCAACAAAAGTACAACAAAATCAAGGTTGCCAAAAATTAAACAAAGGTATAACAAACAATCAAGGTTGCTTAAATAAAAAAAAATTGAACAAAGGTATCTAAAATTCGAGGCTGTCAAGAAAAATTGAGTTTAGGTATGACAAAAATTAAGGTTTTCAAGAAAAATTCAACAAAGGTCTAACAAAAATTAAAAAATTAATGCACCAATATTGCCTTTGAGATTAAAATATATTAAATCGCTTTTTTGGACTTAGAGTTTACTTAAGGTCAAATTGATACGATTCAGAACAGGAAATGACGCGGCTTCGTCGTAACTGACTAGAACTTAAAATCGTTTTCAATAGAATTAATTTTATTTTTTTCTTTTAGAACTTATTAATATTAATTTGAAACTAAATTGATTTGAAACATTAAAAAATAGGGTTTGGACCTTGGTTCATGGAGTCTAGGGTTCGGAACGCACTGACGTCAGTGCGCCACCGCGCCTCCGAGGGCGCCTCCGGACTGCCGTCAAACCAGCCCTTACCTACTACTGTCGCCAGACGGTGATGACGTAATGCGCTTTGTTTGTATTACATGACCGAGTTAAGTGTTCTGGAATGTTCTCATTTACAGTGGAAAATGCGTTCTGATTTTAACACTAGAACAACCGCGCTTTCAAACTACCTAGAACAGTGGTTTTCAACCTTTTTTGTACTGTGGCCCATTTTTCAACCCAAGGTAGCTTAACAACCCACTTCGGTCAACAAAATTAAATTCCTGTCCAAAAATCATAGTATTCTCTAAAAAAAAAAAATCTTCACTTAGAATCACTCTCAAATTTTCCTATTTTTGTCCCAAAATCATAGTGTTCTCTAAAAAAAGAAGTCTTCACGTGGTTGGCCAGATAGGACGCCGGAAAAATCCTAAAAAGCGGGACGGATGGCAAGCCTAATTATACGTATATTATACATGTTACTTTATTTTTGATTTATGCTCCGTGGCTCACTAGAAAAACCACTATGGCCCACTACTGGGCCATGGCCCATAGGTTGAAAGCCTCCGACCTAGAACGACCAAGTGCGTCAATTAACGCATAATGCACAAAAGCTGCAATTTCTTCATTTATTTGGTCAAAAAAACATTCTTAAAGTGAAAATGGCATTAAACGTTATTTATTGCACTCTATAAAATAATCAAACACGTACGTGATACTTTTTTTGGAAGAAAAAACAGAAAAATTAAAAATTGAACCTGCTAGGCATAAACCAAAAATTTTGTACTTAAGCGGCGTTTGAAGGTGAAAAAATATACTGTAAAAACAAGTTAATGTTTGTAAAATAATAACTGCAACGGTTTACGAAGGTAAGCGACTTGTCGTTGCACTTAATCAACGGAGTTTGGGCAAATTTTTATAGCGCATTTCCCACATAACATGCCCCGGCAGCTGTTGCACAAATGCGTTGTTCTATTACAGCACTTTATTGTTGCGCATGGTTTTTGCTTTTTTTTCAAAAGGTTTGCCAGTTTCGATAAGGGTTCTTTGTGTAACTGCATTTTTTCCAGTACTTTCCCCTGGAGCTGTCCAAGTAATTTCTTCAACGACCCGTTGTATGAACTTCCGACCACTGATGCCTGACTTGCAAATGTCTTGGAAGAGAATCCAGCTATTGATCAGTGCTAGATCAATAACATTGTAAAATACGTGAATGGGCCACCTTTTGCTCGCAGCCTTTACAAAGTAATTCCTGGCCATCTGATCAATGATGTCAATCCCAGATTTTGTTTTATTATAAAATAAAACAGTCTTTGTTTTTTTCATAGAGTTGTTGTGAGAAAGAATCTTTTGATCAGGATGTAACATGCTCGTTATTACTACCGATTTTTGTTTTTTACACTGGTATGAAGTCAAAGTAACAACAACTGTTTGAGTACATGTATACAAAGGAATTTTGTACTGTTGATGCTTTTTTTTGCAACTTGTGGTAGTTTTCTACAATTTTGTCAAACTGCGCCAACAATACTACATTTTTGTTCTGCCAGATGCAGAGCAATATCAAGACTTGTGAAAAAAATGTCATAAATCACACTACAGCCACGTTTGAAAATCGGTTGCATCAGCTTTGTCACGACATATGCTGGCAGGCTTACAGAAGTGTCGTGTAATCGAACCCGCACTGTGCGCGCGTGTACTGTACTAATCACACGTGATCTCCCTGCATAATTTGCGATGTGCTTACGGCTGCCTTGGCAGTTATGCGCATGGTAAAATTCTTGTTTCAGTTGTCATTATCACAGTTGGTAGATGCTGCGTCTTTCAGTTGCATAAAGCTAATATTTATTTGTTTGCATTAGTCTACAACAAGAAGCGTCTCTGCTCTCATCTTTCCCCAGATACGGAAAGCTATTGTAGAGGTATTTTGTCTCCGCATCAACTGCCATCCAGAACTTGATTCCAAACTTGTCATGTTTATTTGGAATGTATTGAATAAACATGCATCTAGCCTTACATAGAAGTAATTGTTTTTCAAATGTAATGTAGAAGACTAGGCATATACGCCTTCTGAGAGTTCTCTATGAAAAGTTTCCACAACGACGAAGTCAAGCAAAACTTCATAACTATCATCCTTTGCCGCCTTTTACTCTTCACGTCAAAATGTAAAAAACGCATTATTTCCTTGAATCTGCGTCTTGACAGAGTTTTGTTCAACATTAAACACAACCAAGTTGTATCCCACAAATTTCCACTGGCAGACCTTTCTGTTTTAAAATCCCTCTTGCAATAACCAATCCAATAAATTTGTCCAGCTTATCAAGTGTCATATCTCAGTTCATTCTGCCAGAAACACGATGGGCTTCAGCTACGGTGCATTTTCTTATATTTCTGAGCATTACCTTGTCAAACAAAGCGCAAAACGATGACAATGGAATACTTTCAGTAATTCTGTTGTTGCAAATGCAATTGGGCTAGGTTTGAAGCTCAGTATGTTTTGTTGTTGCAAGCGCCCGCGTTGCATACGGAAAATAGCCAAAGCTTGCCAAGCTGTTCCGTCTTTTCTGATCAAGTTTTGATTTACCTGTACTTGATTCTATAAATCGCTGTCATCGTCTTCGCTAGGACTATCGACGTTTGATTCTTCCCCACTTGAATCAAGATCCGCTTGTGCATCATTTGTCAATGCGTCATCTAGCTCGCTGTCAGAGTATTTAATAATAATAATAATAATAATAATAATAATAAACAATTTTCTATCCCGCTCGGGCAAATATTTACTTCAAAGAAGTGGTTGCATCAGAGCGGTAGTGAAATTATAAGTGTCAATAAAATAAATACTAGTTCAGGTTTGGCAGATACAAATAAAACAGAAAACATGCAAAACATCAAAACTCCAGATGTACAAACATATACAAAAGAAAACAAAACATAAAAGTAAATATATACAAACTAAAGCTACCGTAATACTAACATTCAATAAATATTACCTTATTTAAATACAATAGGTTATTTATGATTTTGATAAAAATTGTTCAAAAAAGAAAGTTTTAAGTTTAGTTTTAAAAACGGATTTTAATTTACAACTTCTAATATCATATGGAAGTTTATTCCAACAGCGGGGAGCATATTGACTAAAACATCTACTGTGGTATCTGGTTTTTTTTCCGAAATCAGATGGAATTTTGGATCTTTGGTTTTTCTAGGATTGACATTTATGTTACAATTTATTGGAGACAGTGGTGCATTCCACGATAACAGCATTTGTAAATATTGAGGAGCAATATCATTCAAACAATTAAACACAGTGAGGCAAATTTTGTAATCTATTCTAAATTTTAAAGGCAATATGTGAGCTTTTATGTAATATGGTGTGATGTGTTGACTGTAACGTACATTATATACAAAACGTAAAGCACTATTTATTACACAGTCTAAATGTCGCAGTAAGGATTTTGGAAGATTAACAAATAACGAGTTACAATAATCAATTTTAAAAAATATTATTTGTTTTACAAGTAGTAATTTAAGATCTTCATTTAAAAAATTTGCAATATGTTTCCAGGATTTAAGTTGTCTAATACAATATTGTTTGACATACATGATATGCTTATGCATTGTTAGTTGAGGGTCAAGTCGAATACCTAGGCTTTTTACTTCACTAATGCTTGTGCAATCATTTTGCTTTATTTCTCCTCTTTTCGTTGCAATTGTGAAACAGTTTTGGCTTAGTTTAATTTCTTGAAAACAGATGGTTTTGAAAATAACACAAATTTTGTTTTGTCTTCATTTAGTTTTAGGTAATTTGTAGAAAACCATTCTTTCATTTCATTAATGCATTCAGCAACTTTGTTACATAACATTGTACACAAATATTGATCATCTGGATTAAAGCTAATATATAATTGAGTATCATCAGCATACAATTGAATATTTAAATTAAAATTATGAGCAATATGTTGTAGATGTTTTGTATATAAAATGAATAATATAGGTTTAAGTATGGATCCTTGTGGAACACCATATAACATAGAATCAGGGTCTGAAAAACTGTCATTTATATTAACCAAAAAGGAACGATGATTTAAGTATGAAGATAACCAATTAAGTACAAGTTTGTCTATGCCATATGAATTTTCAAGAGTTTTTAGCAGGAGCTCATGATCGATTGTATCGAATGCAGCTGACATGTCAAGCAAAAGTACCAAAACAATTTTTCCATTATCAATTTCTTTAAAGATATTATTAAACATGCATATGTTTAATGTTTCACAGCTATGAAATTGACGATATCCTGATTGACTGTTACAGTAAAGTTTATTGTCCACTAAGAAGTTATTCAGTTGCACCAATACTGCTTTTTCCAATAATTTTGACAAGAAAGAGATATTAGAAATAGGTCTATAATTAAGCAGTTCATTAGGATCACTATAAAAATTTTTAATAATTGGTTTTACAACAGATTGTTTTAATGTTGAAGGAAAAATACCAGTACTTAAGGATTTGTTAATAATGGAAAGTAGTATAGGAGCTAGTTCATTAAAACATTCTAATAACAACCATGTTGGTATGGGGTCTAGTATTGAAAATTTATAATTTATAGATTTAAAAAGTATCTTTAAATCATCATTATTTACCATCTGAGCAGTCTGCTGAAATGTCTTGTAGCCGCAACAAAGCCTGATTTGCAGTCCTAGCATATTGGGTACACTATGACAAGCAAAACACGTTTTAAAATAAATAAAAAAAACAGAGGTAAGTCAACTCCTGAAACATATCGTAATAAAAGTTCGAATATATGCAGGGAGTTGAACGCTTTTATTACTAATAACAGCAAAGTCACTAGACAACACTAGCACCTGCTTTTTTTCCTTCTATTTGAATAAGGTTATATTTGTATAAGTTTGTTGTATTTGAATAAATTTGTAATATATTTTGTTGATAATGCCTGCTTCAAAAAAAATTACCAACATGATTAAAGAGATGGAACAGAACCTCAAACAACATTTAAAATCTTCTATTGATGAGGCTATGAAAAAAGTTTACCATAAGCTTGATAGACAAGAAAAAACAATTGATGAAATAATAAACAGTCACAAATTTCTTAGTTCTGAATTTGAAAATTTAAAAATCACAGTTGAGGAAATAAAACAGCAGGATTTCTTAAATAAAATAAATCACTTAAATGAGAAAATTATACATTTAGAAAAGCAAATTTCAGAACAAGATACTCTTAGAGATGATCTAGATCAATATAATCGAAGAGAAAATTTGGAATTCCATGGAATACCAGAGCAAATTAATGAAAACACCAACTTCATAATTAAAGAAATAGCTAAAAAATAAATGTTCATATAAAAGACTCTGACATTCAACCTCTCATCGACTGCCAGCATCCAAAAATAAACATCCACCAATAATAGTTTGCTTTACTAACAGAGACATTAAAAATAAAATTTACTATAAAAGAAGAAATTTAATTGGAATTCATGACTTTGGAATCACTGGGATGACAAAACTGTTTATCAATGAAAACCTAACACTAAAAAGAAAAAAGCTTTTTTCACTGGCCTATAAAAAAAGAATCAAATTAAAATACCAATATAATTGGTCCAATAATGGTGAAATATACTTGAGAAAAAACAGTACAAGTGATCGCATCAAAATTTCATCATTTGAAGATATACACAATTTGCCATAATCAAGTTGAATTTCATCAAAAAAAAAAAAAAAAAAAAAGAAAAAGATTGAATGGATGAATTAGAAAAAATCTGTGTAATTTGTCAAAAAGTTTGTAAAATTAGTCACAAATGTATTTGCTGGGCTGTTTGTAATAAATGGATTCATTTAAAATGCTCTAAGCTAACTATTAAACAATATGAAAATTATTCTTATTCTAATGATTGCTTCTGTAAATTATGTGTAGATTCAATTTTGCCTTTTCAATCTTTACAAAACATGGAAATAATTGATTTAATGTTCACAAAACCAAACAATCAGATACCATCTGACCTTATTTCTAAAAATAATTATAGATGTGCAAAAATATTTGATGATGCTGATAATACCAAATATTATAATGTGGGAGAAATGCAAAAGATATTTGCTGAAAGCACAAAAAATGACCTAAGCATTTTTCATTTTAACTTAAGAAGCCTAGGAAAAAATAAAAAAAAAAAATTGAAGAATTTTTTTAAGAAATAAATTTTCTCCCTGATATTATAGCAATTTCAGAATCAAATATTAAAAATACATGTATTGATGTTATTTCTCTTAATGATTATACTATTATATGTAACGACTCCTCCACAAATACTGGTGGTGTGGCTATGTATCTAAAAAAGGATGTCAATGTTTGTGTAAAAGAAAACATCAATTTTAATACAACTGGTTGTGAAAATTTATGGGTGGAAGTTGAAAAAAAAACTGGAAAAAAAACTGGAAAAAAAATTATTGTGGGGGTAATATATAGACACCCAAATTACAATTTTCAAGAATTCCAAAAATGTCTTACCACTACATTATTAAATTTTGAAAATGCAAAATGTGAATATATTATTTGTGGTGATATTAATACAAATTTACTATCAAGCAGTTCTAATAAAAGAGTTGCTACTTATATAGAAACATTACTGTCTAATGGATGTAATTCTTTAATTAATAACCCAACTAGATTTTCTTTTAATAGTAAACCCTCGTTATTGGATCATATTTATACAAACAACATTTCAAATGGTAAGGAGTGTGGTATTTGTTTGTATGATATATCTGATCATTTGCCTGTGTTTGTCATGATAAAAAATTGTAAAAGTATTATTTCAAATGACATTGCTGGATATACTAGAGAGAGAGAGAGATCTGTTTATTTGCATCAAATCTTTTCAATAAATTACCGCTTAAAACACAAAAAAAGAACAATAATTTTACATTTTGAAATTAAAACAAACTGATAATAAGCCATATATATCAAATCAAAGAGCACTATTAAAGATGTGATGCAGGGGTAGGAAGGGACAAAAGTCATTTAATCACTACCCCCAGCTTATTTAAAAGTTTCATTACAAGCAATTTAATAAATTAAGTTTTTGGTATGTAAAATTGATTATTAACTTAGAAAAACATTAGCATAAGACATTTTACATCATAAATTTAAATAAAATTATAAAATTATAAATCACTTTACAAACATGATGAAAACAAAACAAACAACAAGAAAAACAAAGGCCGCATATATGTAGATAAAATTAAACGACAGAAAATAACTCGGCATAAATTCGATTTGAAATAAAGGCAAATAGTGTAAAAAACGACAGCACGACGATGGAAAAAAAAAAAAAAAAACAAACAATCACACCAGCAGTAAAAGGACAAAAAAAAAAAAAAAACCAAAAAACAAAAGCTTATAAGATTAAATTAAACAACAGAAATAGATCTTACCATAAATTAAATTGAAAATAAAGGTAGTAGCATAAAACAAACAACATAACAGATTTCAGAGTAGATACAAATAGCACAAATCCAACAGCACAATAATGAAAAGGAGCATAAAAAAACAAAGAAAAGTACAAAAACAAAACAAAACAAAGGCCAATAAGATTAAATCAAACAACAGAATAGGTCTCAATATAAAATTTATTGAAATGAGACAGTTAGCATAAAACAAAAAACAATAGATTTCAGCAGGCAATTAAGGATTAAAGAGGTGCACAAAGAGCAATACAAAACATAATATTTCTTAAAGTAAAACCTTAAAGACGTTAAATTAATATGCATTATGCATGTAGTTCATTTTGCATTAATACTATGAATTAATAATTTATATGGGTAAAATTTGGATGTTGATTAAATTTCATAGGTATCTAGCAGGTATTGGTACAATAATCTATTAAATGGTTTAATTCTTTGTTCGGTTCTTATATTAATTGGCAGCTTGTTCCACATTTTCATACAATTTACTCTAAGACTATTAGAAGATTTACAAGCCAAAAAATGTGAAATAAAGATGTTGTTATTGCTTGATTGCCGTGTATTATAAGCATGAATTTCATTTACTAAAGGGATTTTATCTTTAAACTCTCTGTCATTGTATAATCGAAACATGAATTTCATTGCAGAATATTGGTACAATTCATTTACCTTTAATAATTTAGAAATTGCATACAATTTATTTAATCTTGTTCTATATGGTTGCATACTAATGTATCGTATAGCTCTATTATGCATTTTATTAAGGTTTTTTAGTGTTGATTGATTTGCATTTCCCCACAAAACTATGCCATATTGCAATCTGCTTTTTATAAGTGCATGGTACACGAGCTTTAGATTATTAAAGGAAAGGTATTTTTTTAAATGATACAGCATTCCCACAGATTGAGATATTTGGGTAGTTAATTTATCTATATGTGGTTTCCATTTTAGATTTTTATCAATTACAATTCCCAGGTATTTAACTTCATCCTTTTGGCAAATTTGACTGTTATTTATATGAATGTTTATCATGTTATTTTCAGTTTTCTTTTCTCCAAACATTATAGTGCTTGATTTTTGGGTGTTTAAAGTAAGCTTGTTTTTGAGCAACCAATTTTCAATTTTTTTAAGTTCTTCATTGACAACTTTTTCTACTGAAGATGAGTTATTACCAGAGGCAAAAAGTGCTGTATCATCAGCAAAAAGAAGAGTTTTTAAGCTTGAAACATTTGGAAGATCATTTATGTATAGGAGAAATAAAACAGGGCCAAGGACACTACCTTGTGGGACACCATGATTTATTAAATTTTTATCTGATTTAGTTGAATTTATACATGTAAATTGGTATCTGTTTGCTAGATATGAAGAAATTAAATCAAAAGGTAGCCCCCTAATACCCATTGCAATTAATTTTTGTTTTAAAACAGTGTGGTCTACTGTATCAAAAGCTTTTTTCAAATCAAGAAAAATTCCACAAGTAATTTTATTGTTTGCCTGCTGATAACGCAAGTAATTTTCTAGTTCAATAAGTGCATCACTAGTGCTTTTGTTTTCCTGAAAACCATATTGATTTTCTGATATGATTTTGTATTTATTAATAAAATCAGTTAAATTATGTTTAAGAATTTTTTCAAAAATTTTTGAAAAGTGGGGTAAGATGGAAATTGGCCTATAATTTGAAGCAATGTCTCTATCACCACCTTTATAAATTGGTAATACTTTGGCAATTTTTAATGGACTTGGGAAAACACCTTTATTAATTGGTAATACTTTGGCAATTTTTAATGGACTTGGGAAAACACCTTTATTAATTGTTGATACAATTGTTGATTAAATAACATAATGTAGGTGCTATTACGTTTTTACTTAATTTAAGAATTTTAACAGGTATATCATATGTATCATCACATTTACAGTTGTCTAATAAATTAATTTCTCTTATGATATCTTCATCAATTACTGGTTTAATAAACAATGAAGAGCAAGTGGAAACAGTATTTAATGGTTTTAAAGGACTTGTTTTTGGAAGAGAATTTGCCAATTTTGCTGCTATTGATGTAAAATAGTTGTTTAGACATGAAGATATGTCTTTAGGTGAAAATAAATCTTTATTAGACTCTGGACACTTAATGTTTGTAATTAAACTATCACTGGCAGGTTTTCGTATTATGTTTTTAATCATTTTCCATGTATTTTTACTATTGTTTTTGTTAAGTTCGAACTGGTACTGAAAATAATTTTGTTTTGATTGTTGTTTTACATGTGTTAGTATGTTATTGTATTGTTTGTATTTTTTGTAATAAATATATGTATGTGAATGTTTACAAGAAATTTGATAAAGTCTATTTTTCTCTTTTATACTTTTTTGAATACTTTTTGTCAGCCAAGGTTTAAAATAAAATTTGATTTTCTTTCTAGAAAGTTTTTGTTTTGGAGCATGAGTCTCGAGACATTCTAGAAATATATTTAAAAATTCTGAAAATTCTGCTTCTGGGTCTGAAAAGTTATTACCTAGGTTGCTTTTGTCAAAGCCTTTTGTTAAAGAATCTAAAAAATCAACTTCAGAAAAATTTGAAAAATCTCGTTTCAATATTTCACATGGTGGTCTACTTGCTGGTGAAACTTTATTTTTGGGTATCATCACAAAAACTGGATTATGATCACTTATATCATAAGATATTGAGCCAGAAATAATATTACTTGTGGAATTATTACAGTATATATGATCTAATAATGATGGGGTTTGCATGTTCATGTACCTTGTAGGACAATTTATAAGATTAATTACACCTAATGATTCAAGAGATTCTTTATATTGAATGATTGAGGGAGCATCACTTAATAAATTTATGTTAAAATCACCCAGTATAAAATAGTTTAATCCTTCTAAATTTATTTTTTCTATGACAGATTCTAATTTAAGTTGAAAGTTAGATATTGATGAATGAGGATGGAAGTAAATCCCCCCCACGACGTAAGCTTTATTACAATTATTAGATTTAATTTCAACCCAAATATCTTCAACTAAGTCTTCATTCAAGCATAAGTCAGGACGAATTTTATAATTTAATGGTGTTTTTAAATATATGCCAATACCTCCACTGTTTGTTGGAGAATTTGATGAATGAAAATGATAATTTTCAATAGATGTAATATTATAGTTTATATTTTTAAGTTTTGTTTCACTAATTACCATCACTTCTGGAGAGCAGGGTAACAACCCAAGCAGTTCATCAATTTTATTTATGTTTTTATTAAGACTCCTTACATTCATATGAAGAAAAATATTATGTTTTGTGTAACTTGTTTCACAGAGTAATTTACAAAATTCAGAGATACTCAAATTTGGTTTGCATACAGATTCATGTATGTTGAACATTTTAAAAGAAAAAAAACAACTAAACACATGTTTATATTACATTGAGAAATTAGTGACTTACAGAAGTTGATCGATATCAGATTTGCAGGTGATTTTGATTCTTTCACTAGTGGTGTTTTTTCTGATAAATATATCACCATTGTATGTCCAAAGAAATTGATATTTTGAGTTAATTTTTTTTTTATATGCTAAGGAGAACAGCTTTTTTCTTCTTGGAGTTAAATTTTCATTGATGAATAGTTTTGTCATGCCATCAATGCCATAGTCTTGTACTCCAATTAAATTTTTTCTTTTTTGAAATATTAAATTCCTTATGTCTCTGTTTGTAAATCTGGCAATTATAATTGGAGGATTATTTGATGAAGATTTTGGAAGACGATGGGAGGTTGAAATATCATTTTCTTTTAAATCGATGTTTAATTTTTTTGCCATGGTTTTGATGATATGGTTAGTATCTTCATTTGGATTTAGGGGGATACCATGAAATTCTAAATTTTCTCTTCTGTTGTACTGGTCCAAATCATCTCTCATTTTTTCCTCTTCAATTAATTGATCTTTGAGACATTGGTTTTCTTTCATTAAATCATCAGTTTTTTTTTGCAGGTCAAGTTTCATTAAATTTGATACATTATTTTTTAAGTATTCAAATTCATCATTCAAAAACTTCTGACTTTTCATTACATCTTCAATTTTTTTTTCTTGATCTTTTAGTTTTGAAAATACTTCATCAATTTTATTATTAAATTTTATTTCCTGTCTCTTCAGTGCTTCTTCGATTGTTTCTTGAATATGTGTCTTTATATTATTTTCCATTTCTTTCATCATGTTGATAATTTCCTTGGTTGGAGCCATAACTTCACAATTTTTAAATAAAAATTTATACAATATTATACAACAAAAAATTTTAATTACCAAAACCTTATTCAAATAGAATCTTCAACCTTATTAGTAATTTTTTTTGTATGTCAAAATGCATGAGAAATTTTAACCCGGAGTTATTTCCGGAAGATCTAAACAGCAAACTTCACCAAATTGACAATGATATTAAAAATAACTTCCAAAATTTCATTTATTTTTTTTTAAATTACTGAATCAACATGCACCAGTAAAACAACTATCTAGAAGAGAAAAAGACTCTTAAAGAAACCTTGGATTACAAAAGATATATATTCTTCCATTAAAACAAAAAATAGATTATTTAGGGCCTGTTACAAACATGGAGATATTAGTAAAGTTTCATTGTACAAATTTTTTTGTAATAAGCTGACACATTTGAAACAAATTTCAAAACAACAATATTATAATAATCTATTTAATGAATGCAATAATGATAAATTAGAAACATGGAAAATAATTAATACTTTAATATCCAAAACAAATAAATCATCTCATAATGGTATTCCTGAAAAAATTTTGATTGATGGAAAACTTTATAAAACAAATACTACAGAATTTGTTGATGAAATAAATGACCATTTTACAAACACAGGTAAAAGAATGGCTGCTAAAATACCACATGTGGATACTTCATACACTCACACAATCAACACAACTTTATTAACAAGTTTTGTAATGACTGACATCGAAGAAACAGAAGTGATGGATAGCATAAGTTGTCTAAAAACTAGAGCTGCTCCTGGATTGCATGGCATTAGTACTAAGTTTCTCAAAATATCAAAATCACTGATTACCCCTATGCTTGTAAAATTATTTAATAAATGTATTGAGAAAGAAATTTTTCCTGATACACTCAAGCAAACACAAATAATACCAATCTCAAAAATTAATTCTCCTACTTCCTTTTCAGATTTCAGGCCTATTTCACTACTGCCTACTCTTTCCAAAATATTTGAAAAAATTATATATAAACGAATGATGAGCTATTTAACAAAATACAATATCTTAATTCCATGCCAATTTAGTTTTTTAACTAATCATTCAACTGAACTTGCTGTTACCTCTATATATGAACAACTACTTAATAACCTAAATAATAATAAGCATACATGTTCAATTTTTTTAGACTTAAGTAAAGCATTTGATACAGTTGATCACAATATATTGATTGGAAAACTCTATAGATATGGATTTTGTGGAAAAATGGGGAAAATGTTACAATCATATTTAACAAACAGAATGCAATGCACAAAAATTGGAACAGTAATTTCAGGATTTAAAACTATTCAATGTGGATTTCCACAGGGGTCTTGTTTAGGTCCATTGATGTTCTTAATATATATTAATGATTTGCCGAATGTAACAAAATGCCACACAACATTATTTGCTGATGATACAAATCTTCACCTTTCAAATGAAAACATAACTACCCTGCAAACTGAAATTAATAAGGAATTAAAAAAAATCGACAACTGGATAAAATGTAATAAATTATCCATTAATTACTCCAAAACTTGGTACATACTAATATCCAATAAATGCATAAAACCTCAATTTTTCAAAATTAGTCTCAATAATGTTGATATTAAACGTGTTGAATATGTGAAATAACTTGGAGTTTTACTTGACAATAAACTAAATTCTAAGGCTCATGTATCTGGTTTATGCAGCAAGCTGTCAAGAGTATGTGGGATTTTTTATAAATTGCAGCACTACGTTCCACTAAATACATTAAGAATTGTGTATTTTTCATTAGTACAATCACATCTTCAATATTCTTTAATTAACTGGGGGAGAGCTAATAACGTTACTCTTCATCCTTTAGAAATAATGCAAAACAAAATTATAAGAGCTAGTTTGTTTTTTCACAAAAGAACATTAATTGGAAATTTATATGTCAACTTTCATATTTTAAAACTATCAGACTTAATTAAATTAGAATATGTTAAATTTATGTACCGGTTTGAAAATAACCTTTTGCCTGTTTTTTTTAAAAAATATTTCACTAATCTTGATTGTATACGTGCATATGATACTCGTAGCAAGCAAAAAAGCAAATATTTTCTTCCAAGATATCAAACAAATTATGGGAAAAAGTCACTTCGATATTTTGGCATTAAATTATGGTCAGAAATTCCTCAGGAAATTAAATGTTTATCTTACATATCTTTTAAAAAAATATATAAAAACTATCTATTTGATTTGTATGAATTACCTAATGCATGACTGTTTATTTATTTATTTTTTTCTTTTTTCTCTTTAATTTTTATAGTATATATTTATTTATTAATTTTTTTTTCAACTACAATCTTAGTGTCATATGCAGGTATTCTTTTTTATTTGTTTTGTTTCATGTTTTTTTTTATTTATTTCTTGTTTATTGACAAACTGAGCAACATTTCAACTTATGCACTGGGTTGTGGCTGACCCGATGACTGTTTTTTAGTCTTTCGCTGCAACCCTATTGTAGAATTGTTGGAAATTATTGATTATTAACATATAGTAAGAATGGTCAAGTCAATCAACAAGCATTCATACCATTCTTACTATATGTTTGTAATGGGAACTGCAGGGTTTTGCTTGTCTTAACCCGTATCCGTGTTAGCTAACTCGCTGTGGTTAGCATATCGGAACCGCCGCCAGATGCCCTTGCGGTTTATCGGTGTCTTTTGCAGTTGCGCTGGTGGAACATTGTTTTCATTGTATTATTGATTATTATTATATTTTTGAAATGTAGTGTTGTATGTATATTTCCGCTTTGTCTACAATGAATAAACAAAGATTGATTGATTGATTGATTGATTCTAAATGTCCACAGCTCACAAGCACGTACTAGTCTCGAAGAAAATCACTAAGCCCAAATTTTTACAGTGCATTGAAGAAGTTTATTTTGTTTAGTCAAATAAAATACAGAAAAAATAACATAATCACATCCATTTTCAATTACAATACTACTTTTAAGCAAAACTACATTGCAGACAGGATATAAAGAATTTATATTTGACTAAACTGGACAGTGAAAGACCACTATGTAGTCATCTAGTCAAAACTGCCCATTGATATTAAAATAGAATATTAGTACAATAATTAAGCAAAACAAACAAAAAAAATACAAACATACAAAAAAGCACACACAAAGCAAGTATGGCACATACACAAAAAGCACATAGCTATATGACATATTATTCATATAAAGAAAAAAAAAAATTTTTTTTATGTAGACTCCAAATACAATATATCTAATACTGATTTAATAGATATGTTTTCATCTTTTTGTTGAAGGAGGAAAATGTTAGTTTTTTCATAGCTAGTGGAATTTTATTCCATACCTTTACTCCATTATAACTACAGGAAGATTGGCTGAATGTTAGATTATATTTTTCTTGATAATAGTTTTGATTGGATATGGATCTGGTTGAATAAGAATGATGATTGCCAGCAGATTTAAAATAATGGTCAAAATTTTCCAGAAGATGTTTATTGTAATATAAATGCATAAATTTAGCTATTTCTAGTTCGTATATTTCATTGATTTTTAATAAGTTCCAGGATTTGAATAATGGGTTTAATTGAACATGATCCCTTAAACATTTAAAATTCATGATGCGAATAATTTTGTTTTGCATTACTTGAAGGCTTTGCAGTACAGATTTATTGGAATTGCCCCAGACTATAATACCATATTTCAGATGAGGGTATATGTCACACTTCATTCATAATTTTAATCATAACGATGTAATGTATCCCCGTTAAAAGTAGTTCGTAGTTTTATCATAAGAGAATAAATGCGGCTCTTTGAGCGCTATCTGCGATATACGTCCAATTTGTTATATGGCTCGATACATGTATCTTTTTCTCTTTTTTTCTCCTCTTTGTATTGACGTAATATGTTTTTTTGACTAACATCATTGTACTGGAAAATTCGCGTATATTCCACTTGATTCGCGTAACGAACTCTCCAGGGGTTTCTGGCTGAATCTTGAATTTACGAGAAAGTTTACGTCACGTGATTTTGTTTTCTATATAAAGCCGATGCGTAGCGAGAAATTATTATTATGATGATCATTATCGTTGTGAGGTAATTTGAAGCGACTCGAGTGGCGGCTCGAGCGAAGGTGATTTTGTTTGGCCACAGGAGGTGGACCGTTAGATTTTGTGTCGGTGGACAATTGTTGAATTTATTTTGTGCCAGTGGTTGGCAGTTTTGTTCTACAGAGGTAGAATTATTTGTGTTGATTGAGTCGAGTTATAGTGTTGATTTCGCTTTGCAGTTTGGCAAAGCGTGGAATAGAATTTCGTCGGTCGTGATTTTGTAATACATTTGTTGTTATTAGAGACAGTGGTCTCTGTTTGTTGTGAGAAAGAATCTTCAACAAAATCAATCCGAGCTTTCGTTACCCAACTGTATAAACCGTCGGGCTCATAGCAAAACTACTTCTTGAGCCGGAATAAAATAAAATTTAGACACAGCTTTGTTTCAGCGCAGGTATTCGGGTTACCTAGCTCAACTGGTCCTTTGGGATTCCCGAACAAAGTTTGTGACAGTATACAAAACTAAAGTGTAGACTTCTTAACATGGGTTTATTAACATACCGGTAGTGTCTAATTGTGCAAAGAATTGTAGCAGCATTAGCAAGTTTTCGTGCAATTGAACTAACATGATTATGCCATTTTAAGTCATGATCAATTAATATTCCCAAATATTTGTATAAATTGTAGAGTTAATTTTATGTTGACCTATACTAACATTGAAATCATCTAAAGCTATGTTTTTACTATTATAAGAAAAAGGTTTAACAATAAAATATGTAGATTTAGAGTAGTTTAAGAATAATCGATTAAGTTTCATCCAGTCATCTACAATAGCTAGTTCACAATTAACTGTTGCTTAAAGTTTTAATAGACTTTTGTCTTTCATTGTTAAAACTGTATCATCAGCAAATAAATTTACATTAAAATTGGTGTGTGTTGGTAAGTCATTAACGTATAGTGAAAAAAACAAAGGACCCAATGTTAACCCTTGAGGGACACCACACACAATTGTGCTATTTTCTGATTTGGTGTTATTACACCAGGTAAATTACTTACGATTGCTTAAATAGCTCTTTAAAAGTGAATGCATGTTACCACGTATACCATAAGCATACAATTTTTCTTAGAGGATTGAATGGTTTACAGTGTCGAACGCTTTGGACAAATCTAAAAATATGCAACAAGTATAGTAGCCATTATCAGTATTTTTTATGATTCTATTATGCAAATCTGTAATGGCTAATTCAGTTGAGTAACTTTTCTAAATCCAAATTGTTGATTATTTATAACTTTTTTACAAGAAAAAAAATTCTCAAGTCTGAGATAAACTAGTTTTTCAAAAACTTTTGCTATTGGTGATAAAAGGGAAATTGGTCTATAGTTATTAACTAAATGTTTCGGACCTGTTTTATAGAGTGGAATTACTTTTGCGTATTTTAGTATAGAAGGAAAAGTACCAAGATCATAAGATTTATTAAAAATATCTGCTAAAAAAGGTGATATAATCGGTGTTATTAGTTTGTACAAGTTGTTTGGTACATTTTCAAATCCACATGCTTTGGAGGAGCTTAGTTGACTCAAGTGTTTATTTACCTCATCTGGTGATATTAATTCAAATTGAAACGAATTAAAAAGACTTGAAAGTTTAAATTCATCTTTATTTGGGCATTTAGAAATTTTAGCATCCATTGATGGACCTATATTTGTGAAGTAGTTATTTAATAAATTAGAGATAGCTTGAGTGCCTGTAATTTTTTCATTATTTAAATCTTAAATCACATTTATTATTTGACGTTGGTACTTTTTGTGACTTATAATTTCATTAATCAGTTTCCATTGTTTTGATAAATTATTCTTATGCTTATTTAGTTCATTTTGATAATAATTCTTTTTAGCTACTTGTTTAAGTCGTGTTAACTTATTAAGATAGTTTTTGTATTTAGAAATTAGATGCATCTTCTGTTGCTTGTAACATTGACAAAATAATAAATTTTTTGTTTTAATAGACTTAAGTAGACCTTTTGTTAGCCATGGTTTAGATTTAGTTTTTGCTTCTTTTCTACTCAACTTTTTAAGTGGTGTATGTCTAGTTACCATATTTTTAATATCATTAATGAAATTTGTGATTGCTAAAACTGGATCTGAAATTTTGGTTAAGTACTTTGGTGAATCCATTAGAGAGCAAATGTCATTGCAAAAAGCTTCAGTATTAAAGTGTTTAGTGTCTGGAATTTCTTTTTCTAGATTGTCATGATTTTTTATATGGGTGTTTTTGAAAGAACAAAAAATTGGCAAATGATCTGAGATATCATATATTAATATTCCTGGAATACATTTTTTGTCAATGTGATTAGTGTAAAAATGATCAAGAGTAGTTGAAGAGATAGGTCTAATTCTGGTTGGTTTATTAATTAATAAATAACTCCCTGCAGAGTAAATGTCATTCAAATAATTAGAAACTTTTGAATCACTGTTTTGTTTTCCAACTTCTATATTAAAATTCCTTGAGATAACATACGAACAATTGGAGTGAGTTAGCTTGTGTAAAATATTACAAAATTTAGATTGAAAAGTATCATAAGAACTTCGAGGGTGTCGGTAGATAACACCTACAATAATTTTTGACTTCGTTTTCAATTTCAAATTGAGAATTTCAATAAACATACTTTCAAATTCTTCATTTTCTATAGTAAGTTCAGGTATTTGTAGACAAGCTAATTCTTTTTTTATGTACATGCCCACACCACCAGCATTGCTTTTTGACTCAACATGAATAAAAGAGTAATTTGTAATATCAATTAAATGAGCAATAGAGGAATATAGTTTTATTTCAGTAATAGCAATAATATCTGGTGGAATGGGCATATTCAATAGCAGATTCAATTTTATTTTTGTTTTTTATTAAAGACCTAACATTCATATGAATAATTTTTAAGCTGTTTTCATCTTTTAAAATATTAGCATATTCTAAAGGGCTGAAGTATTTGGAGTCTCCAATGTGAGATGTTATTGATGCAATCAAGTTCTAGTTGATCAAAAATCATAAAAAAAATAAAAATAAAAAAATAAGACACTTTAAAAAATGTATAAACACTAAAAAAGCAAGGATCAGTTCAGTTCAGTTTTCTTTTATTTCTGCTCCGCCACATGAACAAAATAACAAAATGTTGAAAAGTTTGTGTGTTGTTAAAGACGGGGTTAGAAAAAGGAAGAAGCAACAAAACGAGTTGACGTTGTGACTTGCTAATTAGCGATGAAAGGTGTGACTTGTTGTATAATATAGAAGCAAAGTTGCTTCACCTCATTATAAAATTGTTTAAAAAAATAGAAAGAGAAAAAGAAAGAAAATAAAGTATAGGACCGAGGTTATTTGCTTAATTAAACACTGCCATGGGACCATAGCAGAGTTCGGCTCGATGAATATGATCAGTCCTTAAAAATATGTAAAAGCATGAACATATTCTACCAGCCCAACAGGCAAACAAACCCACCGAAAGAAATCCTGTTGCGGATCAAAAGATCATTTCTCGAACAAAAACCACAGTAAGAAAAATACAAAAATAAAAACATTACACCATTAGTAAAAAAACAAACAAAAAGAACATAAAAACAACATAAGAAAACATACTAAAAAAAATATATATAAAATAAAAAAAATCTACAAAAACCGATGCAAAGTAGTAACAATAAATAGTAAAATAAAATTTATGCAATAGCTAAAAAAATTGTTCAGGTAGAAACATGAGTGATCCTGAAGAACTTTCCTTGAGTCTTTTCTTGACCGTTGTAGAGTTGAAGATTTTCAAATTGTTCAGTTGTTTTCCTGAAACACAAGAAAAAGAAGACCAGCAAAAGATATTAAATGATGACCTACGTAACGGTTTATAAGTTTGATTGTTGTTCAAGGAAGAATGCTTTAGATTTTTTAACAAATGTACTTAAGGATTTACATAGTTTTATTTTTTCAGGTAATTCAAAAGATGTAGCAATACTAGCAGATAGCAAGTTCAATTTTAAAGTCAAGGAAGAAAAAAAACAGACATAAATGCTTGGAAAAAATTAACTTACGTACTTATTGTTAAATGTTTTCAAAAATTTTACCTGGATTGTTATGATTAAGTTCTATTTTTCTTGCTGGATTTTCAGTAAGAGTATAATAAATTTTTCCATCAAAAGACCAAAAAGAATAAACCAGCTTGGATTTTCTTAAAATGCCTAATTTTTTCATGCAAGACATTCTTTTGGATGTCAGAGATTCAGTTATAAATATATTTTTGCCTTTCAGCTTCTTTTTGCTGTTAAAAATTATATTTTTCAAATTGTGATGAACAAATTTGACAATAATTGGACTATTTGTATTATGAAGCCTGTGGGATCTGTCCAAATCTTTTTCCATAACTGCAATTCCTAAATGAGTATTGAAAAATTCAATTACTGCTTGATCAGTATTTTTATTGGGATTTGGAGGCAGTGTGGAGGCAGTCCATGTATCAATAGACAATTTCTTCGGGAGTATTGTTGTTGAGATTCAATTTGGATTTCAAGATCGTCATTTTGTTTTTCAATTGTAGAAATTTCTTTTTTTAGCTGCTGGATTTCGTCTTTCATTTCAATTGACAGCGAATCACAAATAATTTGTTTGAAAGTTTCATTATTTAATATATAGTCACTGACTCTGGATGCAATTGAATCAAGAAATTTTGTATCACTTTTCAATTCGTCCAGTATTGTATTCAAATTTCTTTCCAAAAATTTTTCAGACTCAATTGTTTGCTGTAGTACATCAGACTCAGTTAGCACCGTCTTCACAATTTCAGTTATAGTATCATGTTCATTTTTCGAAGTGCTTGCTAATTTATTTCCATTCTTCTTTCCAGTCATTGTGAAGGATATTAATAACAATAAGTAAATAATAAAGTAAATATTTATAATACAACTAGTCAATTTTTTTTCCTTTTTTTTTTATAAATTTACATATATCAACCTTATTCCAACACCTTATTCAAATAGAATGGGATACTGGAGAGAAAATATCCTATCCTGCTGTGACATTACAATGCTTAATTACCGCTCAGACAAAGCTAAATATCGCGTTGTTTTTATTTTTTACGTTGTAGAGGTTTTGCAGGCTGTAATCACACTTTCTGTAGACTCTATGTGAAATTTTCAGGTGTGTGCGTAAATTGACGCGCTTGGTCGTTCTAGGTAGATATATAATTAAATTCTTTGTTTTATTAGTAAAAACTTTAAAAGCCACACAAAACTAAGCATTGTACAAAAAAATAATTGTCTAGAAGTTTCAGCAGAAAAGACTGATATCGGGCGGAGATACGTGAAATTGAATATTTGAAATGCGTCAATTGACGTGCTTGGTCGTTCTAGTGTTAACGTGCATGACTGAAGCGTTTTCCAGACAGTTCCAGCCGATTTACGTCATTCGATCTTTTGTCTATATTTATATATGGGCATGCGAAGCAAAGACGATACGACAAAAGAGAGACGAAAACGAGAGAGACGCATAAAGCAAAAAGTGTCGCTTTGAAAGAAAATAGAATTTGGGGCGCGTGTGGAAGTTATTTTGCGCCAGTGTTTTGAAGTTGTGTTCTACAGAGGTAGAATTATTTGTGTTGATTGAATCAAGTTATAGCGTTGATTTCGCTTTGCAGTTTGGCGAAGCGTGGAATAGAATTTTTGTCGGTTGTGAATTTTATAGTACATTCGTTTTTTTTATTAAAAACAGTGGTCTCTGTTTGTCTGTAAAAAAGAGTCTTGAACAAACCAATTCGAGCTTTCGTTCAAACCAACTGTATAAAACCTTCAGGCTCATAGCAGACTACTTTTTGAGCCGGAATAAAATAAAATTAGACCCAGCTTTGTTTCAGCGCAGGTATTCGGGTTACCTAGCTCAACTGGTCCTTTAGGATTCCCAAACAAAGCTTGTGACATCTAACAAAAAATTTTTTTAATATTTATTTTTTATGAATTTCTTACCATATAAACCAAGCCAATTATTCAAAGAGAAAATATTGCAATAAAATTGTATTTTACAGTAAAGCTTAATCTACTAGAACCGAGTATGCTTTGGAGCACAAGCAGTACAGACGAATGCTTTTATGTAGTGCATGTACAGGGTGTCCCACAAAAAAGTTTATTTTTTAATTTTTAACTACTTTTGTTTTAGAGCATTTGACTCTTTTATTTTTTCAGGTTTTATTCTATGGTAATAGGAGTTTTATACCTGAAATTTTGAAGCCTTTATCTTAATCATGCCTTTCACAATTGAGCAGCGATCAAAAATAGTAAAGTTCTATTTGCCGTATTTGGGGCACTGAACCTCCAAACGTTGTTACCACCAAATCACTCCACAGCAGAAAGTGCACAGCTTGGTGTGCGCTTAGCTCTGACGGAATCATCGGGCCTTACTGGTTTGAAGACAATGCTGAGAATGCGGTGACGGTTAATCAAGAAAACTATCGCCACGTCATCAAAAAGTTTACTGCTTGTCTTCGTGGTCGTCGCTTTGACTTGAAAAAATTATGGTTTCAGCAAGATGGGGCAACACCTCACCCTGCAGTGGAAACACGAAAATTATTGTCTGAAAAATTTGAAGACAGGCTGATTTCCTTGAAAGCTTCCCACATCTGGGCTCCACACTCTCCTGACCTTAGCCCACTGGACTTTTTTCTGTGGGGCTATGCAAAAGATAATGTCTATAAAAATAAGCCTACCTCTATTTCCGAACTTAAACAAGAAATAACTACGTTCATGAGAGCCATTTCCGCTGACACATGCAAAGCAGTAATTCAGAATTTTGCTGTGAGAGTAAGGGAATGTCTTCTGCGCCATGGCGATCACATTGAGCATGTTATTTAAGCAGCATCATCAAAATATATGACTATTTTTATGCTCCAGTAACATCAGCTAAGTAAAATGGATAACGACGATTTTGATGGCAAACAAATCTCCAACACATTATTTATGCACGGTGAAACTTTCATTGCTTTATCTTTACAAGTTTTTGCGTTACAAAAATTTTAAAAATAAACTTTTTTGTGGGACACCCTGTATGTTTAGTTTATTGTCAGATGTGCTTGGAAAAAATTTGCTGTGATTTCTTTGTTCCATTTCATTTGGTTTTGTGTTTTTGATTATGACTTCATTGTTTTTATTTTTATCAAATTTTAACAAGAACAAAAAACATATGCCTGGTTTTTTGTTGTAAATAATCATGTTGGTTCTGATTTTCAAAACACAAACAAAAATTTCAATGACGTTGACAAAAATTGTTTATAAATTAACCAAACAAAATGTTTAAAAGCGGCTAGATATTATTGGTTTGGCTATTTAGCGATCATGAGAGAAGTGAACCTAGTTTGTTTTGGCATTTTGGTTGTTGCTGCTAATCGTCACAAAATTAAGTTAATTGTTCATTTTAAAAGCACCGATGACGGTGCAAATTATAGAAAACAATTTTGCTGCTTTGGCAATTGTATCACATCACACCACGTTTTTGCGCTCAAATAAGTGTTCACTAAAAATTTTTGTCGTCTTGGTCTCGTCTGGGTTTCAATCTTGTTCTGATGGTTTGGATCTTGTTTTCGAGATAATGTGGTCTCGGTATCGTGCTTTTTAATTGGTCTGGAGACTGGACATTTTTTGACGTTTTGGTAACTTGTTATTGTTATGAATTTTGGAATTTACTTAAGAATGGCATTCAATTGACCAACTTTGCTGCAAGTTCAAGTAGTAAAAAGGTAAAATTCAAACTTTTTAATCTTAGTTTTGCAGCTTTCTCCCGTTTATGGAAATAAACAGGAAAAAGCTGCAAAATGATTGTTATCTGCTACAACCTTATCCGTTTTCAAAAAACTTTGTTTTAATTTTTTATTTTGGCAACAAAAATATCTGGTAATACTTTGAAAGTTTTTACTCACACTTTTCCCTGTAAAAGAATTCACACCAAACTAATCCGAAGTAACTCGATTGCATAAATATTTTTTAAAGCTAGTTTTTTCGGATGGAAAACAAGCTTTAACAGAAGAATCAAATCATGATAAATCATTTAGTTTCCATTTATTCTTAATGCAGAAGTAGCTTGCTTGGTGGTCTTGACAAGCAGTACTAAATTGCAGTAATATCTCTACTAACTTACTAGCGGACAACAATATCTTGGCATCTCCGGAAGCAGGTCGGGGTAATTGCTTACCCTATGTATAGCGCTTCCGTCGCTTTCCTGCGAGTCAGGAGGATAAATATAGAGATTAAAAAAAAAAAAAAAAAAAAAAAAAAAAAAAAAAAAGCCCGAGAGAGCAGACAGGAATTTTTAACTGTTAAATGTTTCTAGCGCGTCAATTTACGCACTTCGAGCATTCAACCATGCATATTTTGGGCAGAGATTGGTCTTTTTTAATAAAACTTCTTGAGAATAACTTGTAATTTTTTTTAAACAATCATTTTTTAAAAATCATTTTACAAAATCAAACTGGTTTGTTGATCCCAATGCTCACAAATTGTATGAATAGGACATTGAGCTGGTTTCTTTGATCATTGTTAGCATTTTTTTTAAGTCTTAACAACGGCCTACTTAACAACACGGCCGACAGTCTGCCTTGGAGAAAAAAATTGAAAGAGTCATTTTTCACTTGTCTCGCGGCAACAACTGCGAGAAGTTTTTCTGAGACAAATGTTACAATTAATCGGCTTCAATTTGTTTAATGTTGTTGTTATTAATTTATTTCAAGTTGAAAATAAATATATTACTCCCAGGAAATACACAAAAAAAGCATTAATGAAAATATTTATACAAGTAAAAAAATTAACTTCCGAAATAGTACTAAATTTAGCAGTAAAAAAAGTGTATGTAATATTCGCAGCTATAATATTTCAAAAATATATATGAATAAATTAGACCTGTTAAAAGAGCATTGTTTGAGTGAAAACAATGGCTTATAAAGGAAAAAAAAATGTTTAACATATTACGGTGAAGCAAGCTTGCTTCTTGTAACATCTAGTTTTGTTGTTATTGCTACAAGTCACCACGTTTTACTGCTTTAATCTTTACCCTCCAGTTCTTTATGGTTATATATTGTTTAAATATTTTTAATGTGACAAAGCATACCTGAAAAAACCTAAGCTGAACTTAAAATCAAGATTACAATTGGCTATAAATCGGATTCCAATAGCAACAAAATTAATGATTTGAAAATTCAAAAAAAATCATTCTTTTTATTGTCTATTACGTTTTCTCTTCAACTGTTGCAAAAATTCTCTACGTACAACGTAAAAAGACAATTTTTCAGTGTTATTTTTAAAAAAATTCAAATAGTAAAGCAGACAAAATTTAAACTTGTCGCATCAGAGACGGTAAAGTAATGACTTCTCAAAATGTCTCAAATATAGCAACAACCTGTCTTTTGCTGATGATACAACGATCATCCTTAGTGCAAAAAACAATAATTTATTATTTCAAAAAGGAAATAAAGAACTCGAAAACATTGACAACTGGTTAATAGCAAATAAGCTTTCCCTTAATATCAAAAAAACAAAATACATTTTATTTAGCTCTCGTACCACAAAAACATTGTCAAAAGAATCAGTTTTAACTATTAGAAAAAATCAAATTGAAAGAGTCACTTCAGTTAAATTGCTAGGTGTTATATTCAATGAACGCCTAACATGGAAAGACCACATGGCAATGCTAATCAGCAAACTAAAATCATCACTATACGCAGTAATGAGAGTAAGGCCTTTTTTAACTCAAGAAGCTCTACTTACACTTTTTCATTCACTAATTCTGAGTCATATAAGGTATTGCATTACAACTTGGTGCTATGGACACTCTGTGTTACTTAATAAATTACAAAAAATCTGCAACAAGTTTATTAATATGATAATCTGCACTAATCCCGCAAAAAAACGCAACAAAGAAATAAAAGACAATATTCTTAATATACAACAACTCTATAAATTAAATATTTCAATTTTCATGTACAAATCATTCCACAAGCAATTACCGTCAGCATTTAACAATATATTTCAAAGAAAAACGTCCACTGTAATTACTAGAAGTAACTCTCAAATCATACCTATATCATGCAAAAACACAGTAACAAAACAATCAATAAGATACATTGGCCCAAAAATTTGGAATGAATTACCTGAAAAAATAAAACTATGTAAATCCTTAAGTACATTTGTTAAAAAATCTAAAGCATTCTTCCTTGAACAACAATCAAACTTATAAACTGTTACGTAGGTCATCATTTACTATCTTTTGCTGGTCTTCCTTTTCTTGTGTTTCAGGACAACAACTGAACAATTTGAAAATCTTCAACTCTACAACGGTCAAGAAAAAACTCAAGAAAAGTTCTTCAGGATCACTCTTGTTTCTACCTGAACAATTTTTTTTAGCTATTGCATAAATTTTATTTTACTATTTATTGTTACTACTTTGCATCGGTTTTTGTAGATTTTTTTTTAGTATGTTTTCTTATGTTGTTTTTGTGTTCTTTTTGTTTGTTTTTTTTACTAATGGTGTAATGTTTTTGTTTTTGTATTTTTCTTACTGAGGTTTTTGTTCGAGAAATGATCTTTTGATCCGCAACAGGATTTCTTTCGGTGGGTTTGTTTGCCTGTTGGGCTGGTAGAATGTGTTCATGCTTTTACATATTTTTAAGGACTGATCATATTCATCCAGCCGAACTCTGCTATGGTCCCACCATTGCACCGCCCCCATAGCAGTGTTTCATAAGCAAATAACCTCGGTCCTATTCTTTGTTTTTTTTTCTTTTTTTCTTTCTATTTTTTTAAACAATTTTATAATGAGGTGAAGCAACCTTGCTTCTATATTAAACAACAAGTCACACCTTTCATCGCTAATTAGCAAGACACAACGTCAACTCGTTTTGTTGCTTCTTCCTTTTTCTAACCCGTCTTTAACAACACACAAACTTTTCAACATTTTGTTATTTTGTTCATGTGGCGGAGCAGAAATAAAAGAAAACTGAACTGAAAAGTAGTTCAAAGTAAGAATATGTTCGCCATCTCGTCTTTTAGGTAATCCATAATTAAGCAAAAATCCAACAATGCAAAACATTTAGTTACATCTTGTGTTAAATCAAAAAAGGAATGATCAAATCACTACGAGATAACTTTAAAAGACAGTCATATTCTTTCAATAAAGGCTGTAAACTCGAAAGAGTTAATAATAGACAACATCGTAGTTTTTCCATAATCTTTTTGGCAATGAAGCCAACTATCACCGCTACAACTTTCTTGTCATGATAATCTAAAGCAGGGGTCGGGAACCTTTCTGGGTAAGAGAGCCATAAAGGTTACATATTTTTAAATGTATTTCCATGAGAGCCAACAATGTTGTTCTAATTTTTAGCTTATGTATGTGGGAAGATATTTGTTCGTGAGCAAACTTATTTCGATTTCTTGATTTTTGGCTCAAAAACATAGTGATCTCTAAAAAAAAGATCTTCACCTTGAATCTGACTCTGATTTTTCGATTTTCGTCTTAAAACCGTAATGATCTCTTAAAAAAGATCTTCACTTTTGAAATCTTGTGTGCGCAAATCTTTTTTTTTATGTGCGGTAATTTATGCTTGGCAACAAAAGAGCCAGATGCTGTTACCAAAAGAGCCATATCTGGCTCGCGAGCCATAGGTTCCCGAACTTTGATCTACTGTAGAGTAAAATGTTCTTCTTTTTCAATCTACTGCATTACCAGTTTTGCAATACACAAAACAACTAGTATTAACCATGACATAATATTACTCTTCAATTGTAATATCTATCAGAATTATTCACTCGAGCATTTGTACTAAAAGCATAGTTAAGGTTAGTACAGTAGACCTAACATAAATTGTTATTATTTTGCATCTATACCAGGTTTCTAAACTGAGGCTCTATAGTGACCTATAAAGATGATCTAAAAGACTTTACTTCAAAATAATTTTCAATTTAGACGGTAATTCATCTAAAAACTATTCCCAAAATGGAAAAATTTGTCGGTTATGAACGCATCACCAAAAAAAGTTCTTAACTTAACATTTAAACATAAAACAAAAAAAAATCTTAATTTGAAAAAGTTAAAATCAACTTTTAAAAAAATTTAAGTAAAGTCCTATTTTTGGACTTTCAAAATGAGTTTTATCTTTGAACGTCAAAACAACCTTTTTGACAAAGGTTTTAACGTTTGGGCAAGCTTTTTGTCCGTATAAAAATAAATTTGGGGATTCAGAGTGGTCCAGGTACTCAAAGGAGTTAAAAAACTTGATCTATACTATTTGCTAATCAAAGTGAATATTTCTTTTTCAAAGCAAAAGTAAAAACAAAAAATTTATTTTATATCTCATTGTGTAATGCCAACACCTTTTTTGTCTTTACTACGTTTTAAACGCTTTCTTTTACCTGAAGCTTTATTTAGTGTACATAAATGTTTACAAATATCATTCTAATTCTTAACAAATAAATTAAAGAGTTGTTTTTTTATTATTTGTCTTCTAGGCTTGATTTGTACACGATATGCGCAAATTGGTAAGATCACATAAAAAAACAAGTAATCACTTTGTTTCTAGGGCTTACATTAAAATTTTTAGGCTTTTCATAACCGCCAAATAAAACTTGAAATAAAGGAAAGCATTCAAAAGTTAGCTCTTCAAATAGTTCCAAATGTGCTGCAGGCGCAAAAAGGTAGCAAAATACTTTGGTCTAGAGTACCACTTTTAGACAAAAAAAGTGTCTCTCTTAATTGACAAAGCTCAGATGCATAGATGTTTGAAAAAAACTGGTCGGTGGTTTGTTGGAGAGAGACTGAAGCATCCAGTGACTACGCGCAAAACGTCATTCAAGGCACTATTTATAAAGCAAATATATGTGTGCTGCGACAACAAACCTGATTCCAGTACTCAGCTGTTGAGTAGACTGCACATAAGACAGCTTTATGTGGTGTTTTGGCTCCAGCAGCCTCCCTGAGCCTGCAATGCCTCAGCAATGTGACGCGCGAAGATAGTTTTTTGCGCAATGCCAAACAGTAATGGCTGAATGTGAGGGATCTGTGTAGTTTTCCTCAAGTTAAATTGGAATTGGACAAAATAATACAATTTGGTCGGATGGTTACAAACGCCAGGATTGTCATTGCCAATGTCTCGGTTCAAAACCGACTCGCGCCCTTCTGTTGGGTCCTTGGGAAAGACACTTTACGCCAAACTCCCCTGTTTGGCGGTCTTAGCAAGCAGTTCAAAATTTTCTGTGACATCTCTATAAAAAAAAAATAAATAAAAATAAAAAGTTTCAACCACACAGCAATATCTTGATATCTCCGGAAGTAGATAATTTCTTGTTCTATGCATAGTTCCTCCATCGTCTTCCTACAAGTCAGGAGAAAAAATATAAAGATAAGATGAAATAATTAAAAATTGTTAATTTTTAGCTCACATTTTTATGATCCGAAGATCGCGAAAAGCAGATTATATGAATATAGATTAAAAAAAAGAGTCAAGACTGATTCCAAAAAAGCAGCATTTCTCTGACTGCAGAGACTATTTTGCTTATTGTCGTCTTT